>OY743224.1:139827458-140535463 GCA_963555765.1 Orthonevra nobilis | reverse complement strand
TCAATCCGACTATAAATTTGGTGTTTCTGTGAGTGTTACGAAATGCCGACGCCGATAGTGAACAAAAAATATTTAAATGTGACCTTAAGCTGATTTTACGATAAAAATTGAAAGCTGTCGAGGGGTACACCGTTGAGGAATACAGCAGGTACCTTTGGTTGTGGCTTATTTGATTCTAAATGTCATCGAAGGGCGCACAGCAACAAAGGCTTTTCATGCGGAAAAATCTTGGGTTGTATTATGGACCCGTCATTTGTTCCCATATCTGATCCATTTCCGCTGTTTGCCTGATTGTAGCAAAGCTCTGGGTCCCATACACATTCATCTCGGTTCTCATCGTGTTGCTGATTTGATATTTTCAAGAGTTTTAATTCACCTGTTTCACCGTTTAGATGCACAAGCGAACAAAACTTGATAAATTTTTTTTTTCAAAGAATACAATACTTAGCGCAATCGCCGTATTAGGACCAATAATAAACCAAGAGATCTTGTCAAGAAATCGATGCAGCCTGGTGTGGTTACAGGTCACTTTTTTAATATAACGATGTTGCTAAGAAAGGAAAATACTTTCATACCATCATAATACATATTTTGAAGTGGATGATTTGGGATTCGAACAATCCACATTCCACATTGCCTCTTGAATATATGTACATCTATTGTTCAAGAAGTCCCGGAACGCATCATCTCGTGCTACAGTTATGTGAATTATCCAAGGAAATCATGCCGTTTGACATCGCTTGATTTCTTTTCTTAAGGTTGTACCAAGGTAAGGGACATATTTCCGAAATTGTCTGCAATAATTCTGCATCATTGATTCTGTTGCATAAGTATAAAAAAATATTTACAGTCGTCATTAAGTCGGATAGATAGCGCAGTTGGTGTAGCCCCCGAACTATCTCCTTTCTCTTCTGTGGAGGCAAAGAACAACTTTCTAGTATTTTTATTAACTAATGTCTTATTTATCTTTATTAACTAATAAAATTCTGCGAACTCAGCGAATGCAAATAAATTAATGCTCCATTCCAGTTCGGACTCCATCCATATACAACTTGGAAAAAAATGCATCCGAGTTTCAAACCACTAAAAAAATCTTTACATTCTTCTTACCTTCTGTTCGATCTGGCAAACATGAATGTTTGACTAAGTGAAGCAAACAACACGCAAAAAACTTGTTCGACTTTTTTGATGTTCATACTCGTATCAACTTTAATTTTCCAAACCGCACATACTAATGTATGAACGACGTTGTATAAACATACCTTTATTTACCGCTTTCAAATTCCTGACTTTTGCAAATCCCAGGATTAAACCGTGTTATCTACAACAGTTCTCGGAAAGGCTGTCTATCATAATCTGCACATCAATGTGACATCAGTCACTCATGAAGTTGATTCAACACGTAACACTTAAGTCCCAGATTACAATGTTCCTTAGAAATCTAAATCCCTTTTCCCTGTGCTCGTTCCTTGAGTCGACAGATTATTTTGAGAGAAACCATAACTTCATATTTACCACTCAGGCGATATACAGACTGTTTGTTGTGTGTTTGTCAAATAAGATAAATTCCATGGCAACCGGACTCGTTTGCAAATACATAATTTCAGTGCTTACCTAACCAATCTTGGCATTGTATCCGAAAACCGTATTAATGGATCAAAGCAAATTCATCCCACTCTGATTAAGTTTCCAAGGAACACTCAGCTGCTCATCCTCCAACCGTCTGCATGCTGTTTGTTATTATCTCTCGTTTGAATTGGTTTTCCCATCGAAATCGAATCGGAATTCGAGAGTCATGACATTCCCTTTCGTCGTACGACTTCATTAATATGGAAATTTATTATAAGAATTAACAGTATGCCTTCATTTGCCAACAATGGCGCTGGTATTTTCGTCGTGGCACCTTTTGTTCGCTAAAACATTTGCGACGACGATTTTCGCAGAGTTATTTCTAGTTATGGCGATGCGCATTAAATGTTTTATTGTGAATACTCTGATCTCCTTGGGTTGGACACATAAAGATTTAAGGATACGAAAGGATTAGTGAGCGCACACTTCCTTTGAATTATTTATGACCTCTCAAATAAAAGTAAACGAAATGAGCGTCTTTTTAATGGTTTGTGGCGTAAACGTTTGCGATTGACTGCTTATAAATTGAAGTGTTTCCTGAAATGGAATTTTGGTTGGCTTGCCACATTGAATGTGGGAAATCCAAAAAAAAAAGAAGAAGTTAATAAGATGTACTTAATTCGGATTTGATTAAGAAATAGATTGGTGAACCTTTTAAACAGAATCGTTTCAGTCATTTGCTTCCCTTTTAAGTGTTGTCCGTCGAAAGTTAATAAGGAGATATCTCTCTGTATTTCCAACAAGATCGAGTTGTAATACCCCGATTCTTTAATGTAGTTCCAGAACCGACTGCAGTTGAGTCAGGCAAAGGATGCATCAAAATTGTTTTTTAACAATTATACAAAGAGCATAGGGATGGGCTTGAAAAAACCTAAAGAGTTCTACTCTATTCCATGTTTTTGTTTCGCGATACAAAAATTAGGTTGCTGCAGTTGGCTTTGAGCAACAATTGGAAGTTAAGAAACTTAGGTAAATTCTAGATCTCTATTGAGGACACCATCTGGCTTGTAATGTTGAAGCCTTCAATAAAAATAATTTTTTTTTTCGCATTTCTCAACGCCCCTAAATTGATTTCAAAGTTTATTTACAGATCTCTAGATTGTTGTAATAAGATTTTACCTGTCTCTCATGAGACTCAAAAATGTCCCCAGCGAAAAATGAGCTTACGATGTGATCTTTATATACGAAATGTCACTGGATTAAATTTTAGGTTAACCCTTAACACTTTTTTTAATTGACAATGGAACCAGATCTCATTTGGGGTACTTCCTTTCGCAAACGTCCTTGTAGGCTAGCACATAGCATGTAAATTGACTTCATCGAATATATTTTAAGGCTATTAAGGATATTCGAAAAATTTGTCTTTCGACGTTGGACACCTTTTTCGAACGTCTCCGTCCAGATTGTTCCTAAGCACTAGAGCTGCTTATTAAGGATTGATGTATACAAATTGTTCAGTGCATATTATTCAATGTACTCAAGGTGTGAAGATTATTCGGGAGCATTATCTTGGATAAATACAAATTCAGGACCCACCTATAATGAGGTGTGTTCTTTTAATACTTGTCGGTATTTTTCTATGTAATGATTCTATTAATACTGATGAAGGAAAAAAACCCCGAACATTATGTTACAACCACCATGTAAGACTGATGAAACTAATCGACTAGGTATCAACTTTTTTTTTCAGCAGAACGTTAACGTCGCTTTTTAATATAACGCTTCGACGGCGCAACAAGATCGCTTCTCCACCCCAGTCACATGACTCTTTTTTAAGTCTTTATAAAGGGTTTTTTCTGCTACTTGAATCTTATGGCCGGTGGTAGCTAAACGTCTATTACTCGTTTTAGCTGACAGTTGTTCTAAGCGCGAAGTTAATTCTTTAGTACGGTCCTTCAGTTTTGTTGTTCACTTCGCTTTGCCGCAACTTATTCGAGTCTAGAGAGGTCGATATTTAAAGCTAATTTATGATAAAGCGCACAGTATGCCCTTCTTCTTTTCTTAATAATTATGTCACAACACTTAACTTTACATATCTTCTTTGTTCTTTTATTTTCTTAATGGGATAACTCTAAATTTTGCAGATTCATAACTATCCCCTCTGCCATGCTGTTAAATATTTAATTATATCGACCTTTATTGGATGTGCAAGAATTTTTTTTGTTTACGTCGTAGATAATTCAAACGAGTTTAACTGTTGACAAGAATGGTTTGTCTGGAAAAAAATAATGTAAAAAAGGCCAAGTGCGAGTCGGGCATGCAGGCAAAGGGTTCCGAACCATTTTTTACATACTAACCATTTGCTTAACCCCGCTTCGAGAAAATTTGTCTACAACGCACCTGAAAAAATTACGTTATATCTGGCAAGCAAAATCAACTTTGTTTCACAGAGTTTCTGTCGTAGCCAAGAAATCTTTGCTAGATTCCTCCAAAATATCCCTTAAATTTCCTCGTGGAAATGTGCTTTCGTTCTCTATTCACTTTTTTTTTGTACGGGTACCACCCTGTAGCTTTAAACTTTATATTACTTTTATGGCTATAAGGCCATAGTAGTGCACAATCTGAAGACATTGCTGTTAAGTAGATACAGCCCTGTAATGGACGGATGGACAGACGGAAAGCGGTGCCTTAATAATAGGGTTCCCTTGGTATCATTTAAGTTCGTTACCCTAAAAAGCTATATAACTAAGCCAAAAAGAGTATCAGTTTTGGAGCTCAAAGTATTTGTCTACCACAAAAGTATTGCTTATTGAGATTTTTGAAGTTGGGTGCAAATAAAAGTCAGGTTTTATTTTATTCTGAGATAGCATTCTGCAATGTCAGTCTTTTGGTTAGTTCTTTTACATTAAATGAAAAGAAAACTCTAACTAAAATATTTCTACTAAATGCTTCCAACCCCTATTAATTTTGAAGTAATTGAACTGCGAATTTTTGAAGTAATTAAAAAGCTTCAAGTCAAGACTGTTTGAATTGTTTGAAGTCTTTTGTTTTTTGCTTGCTTTGAAGTCCTTTTACGATTATATTGTCATGAAATAAATTTTAATAGTTTATTTTTTTGTGTATTAATTGAACATTGAAATCGATGAACTATGCCTCTGAAAATAGATTTTGTGTGAGAGGTAAAACAATTTGTGTTTTTTTTTTTTAGTTTAAATACAACCTTGTTTTTATAGGTTTAAACAGGTAGGCAGGTCCATTTCCAGGTTATTACATCGGACACATTTTTCAATAAAAAAGTAACATATAAGTAATCCAGTTTAATTTTTTACTATTTGCTAATAAGTCTTATAGTAATACAAGCAAGCTCATTTAATAACTGACCAAAAAGTTCGAAATCAAAAACAAATGTTCTCTTGTAGGTTTAATTGTTTTTTTATTTTCTCAAAAACAAAGACACCTTTCGGCACCAGGCCTTTGAAATGAAACTTACAATAAACAAATAACGAACTTTAATGTAAGGAAGATGTAAAGTGGCAGGATCGCCATGTAAGGAATGAAACGTTCCTTTTAAGAAAGGCAAAAGCAAGAGGTGCCAAAGTTTATTTGTCAGAATGGAAAAGAGAATTAAGAAGCAGGCTCAATACGCAATGTCAGTGCCAAAGGAGAGAAACAACTTTGTTTGTTAGTCAAAATGAATTAGTTTTATTTTCGAAAAATGACCTGCTTAAATACTAATTGACACTGCACGGCATTCCCAATATCGTTCAATGGGCTGACTCATAATATCGATTAATAGGTTGGCAAAGTCGTATTACATTTTCAAACGAATGCACTGAATGGCAGTTCGCAAAACATAATGTGTCAACATGAAAGTACACTAAATTAAATGCTGAACAAATAAAAATTGCACTCAATAAAACTAAATTATGTAAAAATTCTATTTGAAGACAAAAACGTTTCGCAATTTGGACTTTGAATAATTCCTCAAAAACCATTAAATTAAACAACTTGAGCCAGTTATTTACTTAAAGAGTGCGATTTTAGCTCATATGTGCTTTCGTTGATTCTTGTTATTTCTTTTTCCATTACGAAATAGCTGGTTTCGTCGAAGTTTTGTTTTCAAATGTGTCATTTTTCTCCACCCCAACTGATGACGCCTTTATTTGGCTCGTAAAACTTTACGTGTAAATCTTACAAAAACTGAGTGGCTTTGAAGTGTTCATATTAAGTTTAGAAGAATTCTTCACTGAATATCTTCAAAGAGAATGTTTACAAAATGCAAATCTGTATTCTCAGGAATCAACTTCAACCTTCCCTCTGCCCAGTCAAACTAAGGGCCCAAATTAAGTCTTTACTCATTTGTACGCAAATACCAAAACATCGACGATAATGTTAGAAGGTAATTGAACAAGAATTTCAAGAACCTCTGTCATCATTCAATCTAATGGGAACAGATTTCTCGCAGCCTTTGATAAATGACGGTCATTCGCGCCGCCAGCAATCTTCTATATCCCCAGAGGTCAAGACGCGGCATCATACAAATCAATTTGAAGACCACCGCCATCGCCAATGGAATTTTAATGGCCAAAACGTTTTTCCATCCCGGCATCTACTCGTAAATCTCTCCAACCGCCCTCTCATTTTCAGCTCTGGCATGAATCCAAACAATGATGAAATCCTCTGCAAAACTGACTTAGAATGCATCGTCACGACTGGCAAAACCCAATCGCACACTCATCCCCCAAAGGATGGCACATTTGCAAATAAATAAGGGTCTATCATCATGTTTAAAATAGAAATTAATAACCGAACCCAAACCTCGGGCAGGTTTTTATTACATGCCACATGTGTACCCCCCGAATCTTCAAATTTATTGCCAATAAAAGCACAACACTCTTATAAAGTTCTAAAGAAGGCGTCAAAACACATAGTAGTAGATTCCTCGGTTAAATAAACAAATATAATGGTTCGCAAATGGGGCAAAGGTTTTAGTGGGGCTATCGAAGGAAGTCCTTCCGCCTCGAGGATGACGGGAAATTAAATGTATCGAACAAATTAATGTTGACTAGAAAACATAGGAGAGTTTTTTTTTTTTTTTTTTTGTACCATAAAAAGGCAATCTTAAGTAAATATTTAAGTTGCGCAAAACGAAGATATAAATCTGAAATGAAGCCGGATCGAAAAGTCATCAGTCATTTCGGTTTTTGTGTATGTATGTTAAGCTCACAATCAGACTGGTAATGAGTTGAAGCTGAGAGCTTTGTTTATCCCTCTGGTTGGCTATAAAATAGCAGCCATCGACCCTGCTAGGATGCTTAACCTCGCATTAAGTCTCCCCCGCTTGTCAGTTTTTCTATGATATGAGTTTTATTACAGTTTTCCATCATACTGTCGCTCAGTTTGATACTCCTGTTTTTGTTTTGTATGCTAAGGACGAAAGGACGACGAGAGTTCATGCCAACATGTGCATAACATGAACATGGCCGTTAGTGTGTAAAAAGTTGTGTTACAAGTAATTTCGTAAACACTGTTCATCTCTCGTGTGCTTGCAGCATGGATACAATTATTTTTGTGTACAGTTTGTATACCCTTCTGAATCCTTAATTTCGGTAGTAGATGTATCCTGCGTAGGGATGAGTAACTTTTAGTTTTAGAAAGTAAATTTAAAAAGTTTCGCAGTGATGTAGTAGTTGATATTATTCTTCGCTCAACAAATTCAGTTCGAGATACTTATTTTTTTTATATCAATTCCGCATCGGAAAAGCCAATTAAGGAACTTTCTTAGATTGCTTGACATACATTGTAAACTTGTGTACGAGGATGATGATCCTTGTACTGGAGAAATATATTTAAAATGGTGTTGATTTTATTAAAAGGATTTCTGTTTTTAGTTTTTTAAAAAGTGTTTGAAGTCAAATTAAAGTTCAATCAATTTGACTGAGGATTTAAAGGGATCAAACTTTAAATGAGTCTGAAAATACTGAAGGAATTTGAACTATGTATTAAGTTTAGGCGAAAACTGACTACGTTTTAATATAAAACTCTTGACAAACAAAATTACGAAATGAGTCCCAAAATGGACACAAGTGGCATGACTAGTACCATGAGCAGATTTTTATAAATACCTACCATTTTGTTTAGAAAAACCAAACTGCTTTTAATGCACGTTTATGGAGCTCTGATCATATCAGTTAGGAGATGCCCACCATTACCCATACATTGAATAAGGCTATTTCTAGCGAAGCCCTTCACATCTTGTAGGTTGCTTATACGAATGATAAAAAAAAATTATCAATGCTCATAATCGGGTGAACGAACTGGACACTCCAAATGGCAAATTATTTATATCGCGGTTGATTGCGATTTCAAACAATCGTTGGAAGGACTAGAATCTTAGAACTGTTTCAACTTATTTTGGCGGCTGACCTGAAATCGAAAAAAACACTCTTGACCATTTTTGATCCCTTCAGCATGAATGTGCGCATTTCAAAAAGTTGTGCTGTTGTGAGTCAAAAATATTGCAATCACTGCAACTTGTGAATTTAGCAAAAGAAGAAACTGTCCCGATGTGAAGTACCTGTGTGTTCCAAAAAAAGGTGATAGGACGCCGCTTCTATTTTAAAACCTCTTCCACCAAGGCTGTCCATGATCTAATTGATTTTAAGCTTTGTAAATACATTAAATTTATTGAAAAGAAAGCTGAGGGAATATTTTCTTACATAGGGTCCCCATATTTGTTCCAACATTCAGCTCCATAAAGAAAGGCTATTAAGATCAGCAAATCAATTATTTTTTCCTTGGTTTAAACTCCCGGTTAGACCATTTGAAGTAATAAAGTTTGCCTCAGATTAGTCTTTGTCGATGGTCATATTTATACCGAGATGTTTTTTGACATTGTTCTAGTCTACAGCTTTTATTTCGTCTTATCCACGTTAGATCGGAGTCAACTCGCTCGTTTTAAGCATACAGTCATCTCTCTTCATTCGATTTGATGAAAATTCTCTACGCTAATATCTGAAGTTTATTTGAAAAGCTCAGAGCATCTGGACCCACTATCAGCATTTTTAAAGTGGATTGGGGTACCTCAACGGTCGAGCTTGGGCTCCCAACCTTTAATTTTCTCTTGGTTATTCTAGTTCAGCAACTTTTGGAAATATTGATTAAAAAATCTTCTATTTCCTGAAGATTTGTCACACAAGCTTTTTAATATTTATAAAAAAAGCTTTGCACAAAATCATACCAAACATTTTTTTTCGGAAATGACTGGTATAATAAGATTTCTTTTTGTATTGCAAGGAAACTTTGTTACAAAATACCGTACTTGCTCACAAATGCATTTCTTCTGTAGCAAATAATAATGAATAAAATACTGTGAATTATAAGTGAACGCAAAAAAGTCGCTATCTATGTTCAGCTATGTTCAGAGGCGCCGTCTGGAAATGGAATCAGAACCAAATGCAACACTGAGTTTGAAAACAGTGAACAATCGTTCCTTTCTTCATCTAATCCTATTATTCGCTGCATAAAGGTTATCATAATCCTATGTGAGCAAATAATTAAAGCTATGGGCTTGATTCTTCATACAGAGTTATATTTTGATTATTATGAAACCATTTAAAATAGAGGATCCCGAAAAACTGTCCTAATTTAGGCAAATGCATAAGGATTGTGCAGAAAAGCAATTTAGTGAAGTGCTTGTTTCGAGCAAAGATTTTTTGCAATTTCAAAAATGAAATGAATGATGAATTTGGCGAACGTCAGCAATCAGTGAACACTGAATCCATTTAACTGTTCAGGAAAGTGCGTACCATATCAACCTGCAAGTTGTGTTACTTCTCAGGCGGTCCTTAAATAATTGCGGTTATTTTGATGATGCCGAGTCGACAATTCTCGACAATTCAACACTCCGATTCCGGATGTTTGCACTGCGAACACATCCACCCACTCGAGCTTTGAATAAAATTATTCATGTAAGCGATTTTCACGCTCAACTGCATCGTTTGATTATAATCTGATTCGCATGATGTTCATAAGTAGTTATGTTAACTCTTGCATTTGCATGCATGACTGGCGTTGATAGATTCTCTGGAAAATGTGTACACCCGACCCGACTACAAGGATAAGTAAGTCAACCTTGTTTGAGTTTTCACTGAAAATGTCTGTTGTGGTTGCTCCTTGTCATAAACTGGTAACGCTTTGGTTCACATGTGCTGAGTTGTGTCTACATTCGTGTTACGTACAAGTATGCATATTGAACATGTTTGCATTGTTTAAATCATGTCATCGGATGCATTTTGATTAGTTATATTTTGAATTTAATTTTCATTAAGAATTTTGGGCACATTCAACTTGTTAAATTTAATAAATTGAAAAATCAAACTTAGCCTCAAGTGCAGTCAAATGTGTCTCAAAGTTTAAACAAAAAATTTAAAACATTTGTTTACTTTGACAAAATTATGATATAGATTTCAAATTGGCCATCATCTAATTTCTTGTGTCTGAGCTGCTCCTTTAGCCAGGGAAGGAAATAGAAAAGCCCTCCTGCTCGAAGCATGCCATGTTCTTAATTAGGACTGCAGAATAAGATTTTAGGATTCCATTGGTACTTTCTCGGCATGAAAAAAACACAGACGGATCCAGGTCTCTCCTAGATTACAAATCTCTCCGCATGAGTCTGGAAGTCTCAAAATTTGGCCTTCATACGTACTCAAAATGGCTTCTAACAATGCTGGGTGTTGGAAAATCAGGGAAAATAGCCATGAAAATTTTTCAAAAAATTATTTTGATTTTGTATTTCAATATGTTTCTATTGTTCATATTTCATTATTACTGTAGTTGAAAATATTTTCGATCAAAATCAGTTGGTAATTTTTGACAAAATAAAAGTTGTGCAAAAAACGTTTTGAAAAATCAAGGACTATAGCCCGAACTTTATGTGAAAAAAATTGTCATTATACCGCCCACCGTAAAGCTGAATTGTAAAGCACGTCAACAACCTCTTTTCTGAATGGACTTGTTCACTTGATAAAAGAAAGTCAGATCTCTCTACACAATCAGCCCAGGGCGAGTTCGACACGCACATGACATTTATTGTACTTATCATCGTACAACGGCCTTGTTTCAAGCATCATTTGATAAACTCCTCTACGGGGATTTTTGTCTGGAAAGCATTTTTTAGGCCTGAACAATTTGACGTCATATTTTACCCTTTCAATACGGATTTTTTTTTATAGATACAAATTCTTCTTTGATTTGTATTGGTTGTTTATGGTTCAAATAATGTATCTTATTGTAAATTCAAAAAATGTTATCTTTAAACATATACAAACATATATGTATTACATATATAAATATATGTGCATATATATTGTATATATGTTTATATTTAAATATATAACATTTTAAATAAATTAAATCAAATTAATTATCAAAGTTTCTCACTTTTTAAAAGAAACAAAATATCAGGAAACTTAATCTTTTGGAGTGGACAAAAGTTTTCAGAATGTTACTAAAGTATTAATGTAGAGATCGCACCGAAGTTGTTACTCATTTCAGCACTTTTTGTGGGTTTCATTAATTTGCCAAGTTAACGAAGTCGTCGTCATGGCTCGAAGGCATAAAGAAACAAGTGAAGAAGAAAGAAAAATTATTCTTAAATAACACAAAGAAAGTAAATCGTTTACAGAAATAAAAAAAAAATCATAGGAAGAAATCGATTCACAATTTTTAGTGTTTTAAAGCGGCTTAAGAATAACTCTAATCGTAAGAGCTCCGAACGTACTGGTCGCCCACGGAAACCCACTTCTAGAGAAGAGACGCAAATCGTACGGACAATTAAAAAATTGCCCATGACCACATCATCCGAGCTAACAGCTCAAGTAAAAACAGATTTCAAAAAAGGTGTTCACCCAAAAACCATTCGAAGAGCTCTACATCGTACGTGTTGCAAGGCAAAAGCCAGTAATTAGTCAGCTAAACAAAAAGAAAAAAAGGTTGGAGTTAGCTAAGGATTTCGTAAGTAAGGCTGACGATTTTTGGAACAATGTGTTGTTTTCGGATGAAAGGATGGAAGGATCCAGATATGGAGACAACCTAGAAAAACAGCCGATTAAAAAAAATATAAAAAGCACAGTGAAGTACGGCGGTGGGGAGCTAACGGTTTTCGTGGCTGCGTCGGTGTCGTTGAACTGATTTTTATTGAGTAAACAATGAATCTGTATGCGTAGAGAGATACTGATAGAAATGTTGGTATTGGACGGACATTTCTACTTTCAGCAGGACAAGGATCCCAAATATACGGCTTACAATGTCCGAATGTGGATCGCTAATAATATTGCACACACTCTTCCACATCCAACACAGACACCGAAACCTCAATCCGTATCAGAAAGCATACTGTTTCTAATAAAGAATAACTTAAACGAGTGCCTACACTGGATTGGCAAAATATAACAGCTGTTATTCAACTTTATACTAATTTTAACTTTTTTTATTAGTTTTTTAAAATATCGTGTTCTTGTGTGAAAACTTTGATCTATGACAGTATGTGTCCCGTCAGTATTGAAAGTGTTTTTTCTTGCTTAGCCAAGAACCTTTTCAAAGCCTTATTCTAGTTAAATCGAGTTGCGATTTTTAAAGACACGTTTTTTGTATTGGGACCCCGAGTAAAAATATTTCAGTTTTATTCGTACGGATGTACAGCGGCCGAACGAAAGCCGCCAGTTGTTCAAGTTCCCTGCCGTACGGAGGCTGTGTGAGATTCGTTTGTCGGACAGATACGGCTTTACATGTTTTTTAAAAGGCTGCACCGCGGCCATACAGTAAAGGACTGAAGGCTAAATCTCGGCAGTATGATGGCTGTCGAAAAAGATGTGGACGCCTATTCCACAGGCGTATTACGGTCTAATTACTTACCTTATCATATATAATGCGTAGTTTTATTTTCTATTAACTTACTTTCTTTTTTGAGTTGCGTTTATTTACGGCCGCTGTACATCCTTGCTTCGCGTTTTACCCCTTTTGAGGTGATAATTGTTGGCTCTTTTTTTGTGTCATTTGCCCGAATGTTATTTTCGTTGCCGTCGTCGGAGTGCCCTTTTAGTAGTCATCTTGGTTGGCTGTTTCGTGTGTTTTTTTCTTCTTTTTTTTCTACACTTGTATTTAGATACTTTCTGGAATCTTCGTTTGTGGATAATGTAATTCATATCCCACTTCTGATTTGTCAAAACATTAACCTTTATTGAAAAGAGAACAAATTAAATGTTTATATCTTTGAAACTATGGAAAATTACAAAAGATTATTTAAAGGGTGAAAAATATTTTGTCTCAGCAGAGAGAGGAGATACTCCTTCGACGACAGCTCAACACCAACTGACTTCTCCCTTTTCGGTTGACGTTGACACAATTTGGACGTGGTTCACCCGTTTAAACGACCACCGGATTCTTTTTTTTAATTTAGCCGCTCTATGGTCGGGCGTACAGCGAACAAAATTGTTCATAGTTTTGTTTTCTCAATCAATCGTATGCCCGTCAAACTGCCGCGCAACAGTTGTTGTTATTTGTACTCGGGACCCCCTCTTTTTTTTACTGAATATTATTTTTTTTATTTTGTTGTTATAACTTAAAATGAGCGGACGAATGAAGTGATGGGCGGACAGCGGAGCCTCTACGGCACCCTCAAAAAGGAAGAAGAAACAATTTACTCAATTACCACTGTTTGACAGGTTCTTTTGCGTCATTGTGTTTCATTGATACTCGTTAAACTCATATAAAAAATTAGACCACATAGGATGCAAACGAAACGCCTTCAAACCTAAGATAAATTTCCATGCAAGACACCTGTTCTAACAGAAAAAGTGACATTACTCCCATCTCGACATTAAATTTGATTCAAATCAAGCTGAATTCAGCTATTCGGGGATAATTATGGACAAAGGACAAACTGTAGAAATTCTAGACCACAACAAAATAACTCTTGAGGCCGACGGACTGCAGAAACAATTCAAACAACCCAAAGTTTATCCGGATGCAAGGGAATGCTTTCACTTTCTACATACAAATAAATTTTACTCTTATCCTTGGACTCTAACAACAAACAACAAAATCGCAAGCTATAAGATCTTAAACTCCAACACACACGTTGACAATTCCACACTCTCATACACATATTCAAATAGCAAGATAATTGAAATATTTGAATGAGAAGATTCCAAAAAGGAAGTGCATCCTTCCGGGGGTTGATTGTAATCGTCGTAGTGGTGCCTGCAACAAAGACGAATTCACAATAAAGCAGAATAGTAATAGCTCTGCGAGTTAAACTATTTGGGTCAGTTATGGAATGGCAGGAAACATTTGCGGCCACATCCCAAAGTTTCTAGGCATTTATTGTTATGCTGCATCCTGAGGGCAAATATTTGCAGACATAATGCAAAGGAATGGCGGGCGAAGCGCTGTACCTACAACTATCATCAGACAAACAGAAACTAAAGCCTTAGTCTTCTTTATTGTCCGAACGTTGAGAGATATACTCGAGAAGAAACATTATCCTGTTTCTTGTCATTTTGCATGATGACATTTTCTATTCTTTCACTATTTCCTCCCTTGGCTATTTTATTGTTTTCTATACTTTGGTCCTTTCTCTCACTTTGCGAAAAAAGAAGCAACACTCAAACTCTGTTTGATTGTCTAAAGGTGTAGAACAGCTCCTCGGGCCAGGTTCGTTCGTTTCGTAATGAAAAGGACAAAGAGAGGGGAAAAAAGGATGAAACTTTATCTTTTGCCTAAAGATGTGTAAAGCTTATAAAAAAAAAAAATCTAGCGCACGAGATAAATCTGGACCCAGTTGCCATTTTTGTTCCCTTAAATTAATTCATTTAAAGGAGACCTACAAAAAAAAAGGGTTCACGAAAGTTTAGTTTCTCACCGAAGCAATTCGTGGGTCTCGTAAAGTTTCCCAACAGATTGACCCTTCACAACGAATTGAAGATTAATTCAATAAATACGAAAATTTCATTTCATTTGTTTCAGAAATAAATTTTCTTTTTTTTCGCAAATGTTTAAAAACAAAACAAAAAAAACTTTTCCTCGTCGAAAGTAGTGAGAGTTGGGAGGGAAAACAATTCATCGTATCGGATGGAAGTGTGGTGCTCTGGAGTGCCGGTTGTCTGGTTTTATCATCACTGAAGGTATAAAGTTTTGAACAAAGTTTCTGGACATGGTTCTCCCTTGGATAAAAGTTATTCTGTTTTGTAAATTAATATTGCCCGCAGAAAGATATTCGCAAAAGGATTTTCGTGGCTCATGCTTGTGAATATTTGAATATGCAAAAATGCAGTGTTTTCTTGAATTTTTTTTCGAAAATTCCCTTCTTTACGATCAGCCAAGGAATTTTATGTTTTCAAGAATATTGTGAATATTTTTTTAACCTCTCGTGAAACGATTCTGTTATTTTTTTTTTTGTTCGTAAAGAGTGCAGATGTTGGATCTAGAAAGAATCACGTACAATGTAAGATTTCAACAAAGAAAAGGTTGCAATATCATTATATGCATATCCTTTGAAATACTTTCTTCATGTTGAGTGGTTTAAACTTTCAAGATTCTCTTTTTAAAACTATTTAAACAATTCATGGACTTTTGCGTGATTCGAGGATGGTATAAAACTATTGTCGTGAATAGCATTAACATCTTGAGAAAGACGATTTATAGATAAATTTGAACTGTTCCTTGACAAATTTTTGTTCGTTACACCAAATGCGGAACACTGCGTTCGATGCTAACAAAGCTAGGTCGAGCCAAATCTTATTCGTGTTCTTGGTCGGATTTGAACTGCCATCAAAATAACCCTCATAATGCGACTAAACACAAACGGAGGTCGTTGCGACTCATAATTTTCAGCAAATCCTTTTAGATGGGAAATCCTTTAAAAAGTCTTTTCGTTCATTCTTTTCACATTAGTGAAAAAAATCGAAAGCTTACAGGATAATCTTAACTATATTAAGACTGCTGTGAACAGAAAGCTTCTAATACATACTTAAAGGTTAAAAAGACTCAAGAAAAATTGATTAGTGAACAACTTCCAGTCGAGTTAAAAATCTTTATAGAGAATCTCCAGAAACTCTAAGTGAAATTTGTCATGTTGGATCTTCGTGAAGGTGCCCCGTGCCAGGTAGCTATACCCTGCACCGTGGAAACCATATATGATGTCTATTTTACTGCTTCAAAGTTCTCGACTAGTCAAAGGAAGCCAATCCAAAATTAGTATAATAATTATTCATTGTTACTGCTAAAATCACCAGCTATTCTTTCATTTCAATTATTAACGCATTCCATTGCTGGCGGGAGTCTTGTCTCAGAACAGAGGACCTTCGGTTAAAAAGTGATAGAAAACTACAGAGGTATTTGTAAATTATCTGCTATACCAAAGCTTTTTGAAAACATTGCAAAGAGGAAATTATTTCCTTTATTTTTTTCTAGAACATTTGTCTGTGATCCGACTTGGTTTTGTTCTAATTTAAATCATTTAAAATCATATGTTTTTTATATTAGCTCTGTTGAAAGTGATTGCCAAGTTGATGCCATCTAAACCAACGATTGCAAAGCTTTTAACCAACTTTGCTGTTGGGAAAGTTGGAACTAAATTGCTTCATTGTAAGTTGTAAGGCTACATTAACCCTGCCTCGATAACAATTGATCAAAACTTATCCTTCTTACTTCAGGAGTTCCGCAAGGTAGCGATTTAGGTCCTTTTCTTTTAATTATTTCTATTTTTGATATCAGCAAATAAGTATTTGGGGTTCTTTCATTGTTAAACGTATGCAAACGATGGAAGCTTTTTTTTTCTATAAAATAAGAAGCATAGATGACTGCATTTTAATCCAGAGGAACCATTAACATTTCTATGGCTGGTCTGTCAATAAATACAAAGTCTAATGGTGCTGGAACCATAGTTCGAAGTCCAAATCCTGAAATTCTGACCATGGCAAAAAATATGCATCGCAAGCGATCTCCTTTGACTGGAAGGCTTCTTTTAATATCGCCTTACAAGGATATAAATGCTGTCACTCAAAAATCTGCGCCAAAAAATGTGATCGTTTCAGGATGCATTGGCTTCTTGGATTTTCCGAGGCCAAAATATGGGAATTTGGCTTCATAACGCAACCGCTGAGAGAGAAATTTTTTCTCATTTAAAAATATGACTTTTTTGGATCTTCTTTGAGCCAAGATAGCGTAGGGATAGCAACTCGATTCCTGAGTCACTTGATACTTATGAGGGAAAAATCCCAGATCCAACATGTGAACTTAAACTGAATCTGGATGCAGTAAGATCCTCAAGTTGAGAAAAATACTTATTTCTTTTTTGTTGAATCTTATATCAGATCAACTTTCCATGAAAATCCATTTAATTGAAACACCGTCTATACGGGTAATCAGAAATAAAGTAGTTAACAAAGACACCAGCAAGATGCTCGAAACAGCATCACTTAACTCTTAACATGGCTCTTTGATTCTTATGCTAATTTCATTAAACAAGAAACAACGTTACAAGCTAGCACGGACTAAGTGCACATCTCAGAAGACAAACAAAGCCATACAAAACAGGATACCATGTCCTGTTTAACACACACTCCTCCTCCTCCTCTTGAATTAGGGCAATGAAATTGCAAGACCATGTACCTCCAAGAACCACACTACTCTATGAGTATTGCGTGCTTCTGCAGCCGCGTTCCATTAGTTTATTCTATTCTTTATTAATTCTTAGTTTCCTCCGAGTACAATATCCATTTGCAGTGCCGTTCCTTCACCACCTCCTTTTCCTAGTTCACATTCAATTTTCTACCACACACACCATACGTTCGCTTTGTAAATCTTGCATCTCGAAAACCTCTTTAAAAAAAAAAAACAAAATAAACATACAAAAAGCGACTAACTTTATAGTATATGCCGAAATGAAAAAAGCAAAGATTCCAAGGATGTGCGTCCTTAAAGTGCTTCGCTCTTGTGCACGAGAGTAACAACAACCAAATGAACATGAAAATAGAAAGAAAAACAAAAATAAAAGCTTAAAACTAAAAATTGTTCTTTTGATGTGTCAGTTAATTGAAAAACTCATGCAGATGCACATCTGCAAGGATGAGAAGGAGAGTGCCACTTGCACCAGAACGACGATTGCATGAAACCAAAATGAAAACGCAGCCCGCCCCACAAAACTCCGCAAATAAGGATGTTGCTCGCGCCCACGCTATTTTCTTCTACTCCAAAAAAAAAGCCACTTGAATGCATATCTCCCGTCGGCGTCGCAGGATGTATGTGCAGGATACCCCCCCCCCCCCCAAAAAAAAAAGGACATTACTATTCAAGAACTTACATTTCTACATTTCAACTTTGCATTCGCCTGTTTTTTATTTTGTGTTCAAATTTTTTTTTCTTTCGAGAGGGGGGCAAAACCCATTTTCCATTTAAGGATAACGCGATGCGGCACTGTTACATTTATTTCTGTTATTCGCGAGAAAAAAGCTATATTCCGAAAGCGAAGAATAAAGCTAGTGGAGCAACACGAAGAGCGGAAATGGTCCAAAATTGTTTTCAATTGTTTTCCATGCTCTCCATCTAAATACACACTTGAATATACGTGTAATTTATATATGAATCTGTGTGTGTGTGTGTGTGTTTGTAGAAAGGATATTATTGTTCCTCTTCAAACAAGGATACGAAAGTCAACGAGCCACGCCATTGAGAATAACTTTGAATCTAAAGTACGTGGGAGCTGGACATCCAAATGTATCCCTATTGCCGAAGGAATATTGAATTATATTTGTAACTAACGGTCCAACCAGTGCTGCCAAATTTTGCCTTTTCGTCGCGGCTCATTAATCAAATTTAAAGAAATTCAAATGCGACTAAAATAAATAAACAAAATAAAAGCCAAATGGAGCACGGAGATAGAAAAGAAAAACACAACACTTGTGTTAGGGTAACTTCCTTGCGGGAGAGAATAGATGATTTATATGCACAGCAAATAACCATATGCATGAGTTGGGTGGTGCCGGTGAGTTATAGAAATAGGAAAGATTGCGCAATTCCTATGTACGTATGTGTATGGGGAACAATTGTGAGTTGTACTATTATTACTCGGTCTTAATGGCTGTAATGATTTATATTGATTTGCTGGATGTGGAGGGACATAAAAATGTACATATACCGTGCAGGACATTAAGCTTTTGCTTAGCTCAAACAAATGTTGACAATTTTGCGAGGGTTTTTTGTGATGAAGTACCACTAAAAAAAATGCAGTGCCCACTGGTGTTTTATATCCTGTACGATAAATGAGCCATAAATTCAATGAAACTATATTGCGTGAGCGTTATAGCCCAAGTTGAACGACGACCCCTTCGTTGTTGTTTTTTTTTTTTCAATTACAAAAGAGAATAAAGTTTCAAGAACCAATCAGCTGGGCGATTACAATTAAAAGTGGATAATAATCAGTGGAATGTTCTTAACCAAGACAAATATTGATTGTTGGAGGCTGCTTTAATTGAGTTCAGGGATTAAATCATCAGCTGTTGATGTTTTAGAGAAAATTCTAAAAGAATTTTTCTTTACGGCTCCTTTTTTGCCGGCGTTTTCTACTGTCTTGCGACTTATTAATATTTTTATGTACCCAGAAAACTTATCCTTAACGTTGTGGCAATATGAAGCCGTGGTGAAAACAGTTCATTGAAACTCTGTCAATGCTTATGATGGGCGCATAAACTGAGGGTTTTGAAATGGTAGACACAACGTTGTAGTCTTTTGCATCGAAATTCAAATTCGAATCTCTGAGTACCTTATCTTCATAAATGACTGAATACAGTTAAGTACAGGACCTGGAAATGAAATGACTGCACAAACATACAATATTATCTTCCATCTCACTAGCTCAAGAAGTTTGTAGCTTGTGAAAGCACAGATTTTAAACAGTTTTGGTGACTGTCATATCAATGTCCAATACTTTGAGAATCCTGAATGGGAGTTTTGCCCAGCGTTCGGGGTTCAACGTCCACACAACATTTGTTTAGACAAGAATGGTGGGTTGAGTGCCTGCTTTAAGTCAATTGTTAGGATCCAGGTTTGAGTCCTGATAGAAGTCTTGATCTTTTATCTAGTTGTCGAAATCGGTCCATTCATCCTTTTCGTTGCGTTCAAAGCGATGGCACTACCACTGTAGTTGTTAACCGGCGAGAGTAGGCTGGCAAAATGGGTGTCTTTGACGTAGAGGTTGCACTGTCGATATCAAAATTGCCAGAATACCGACGATACTTCTAACAATAACAAAAAGCAATTTTATCAAATAAACTGGAACTTATTACAGCGAATTTTAAGCGAATGCAAAAAAATCAAAAGTTACTTCTCGAATTCTATTTGCACAAAACAAGATGTGCGTTTCAGAAAAAATTACCGGTTTGAACCTGATGCGCAAGACACATTGTAAGAGTTGTCCAAATTGGGAGTATCGATTTTCAGTACAAACCAGAACATTTAGAACTATCGCTCATCTTACATGTCACAATTACATTTCCAGCTGAATGACCAATATCAAAATCGGATTCAGTGGCTGGCAAGTCGGTTTGAATCCATTAAAATGCTTAAATTCAGAACACATCGGGCACTCTTCAAATGGAGTCAAATCTAATGCAGATTTAAAATTCGATTCGTCATAAAAAATCTTAAATAAATCAGAATAAAGCATACTAAGCTAGTTATTATAAGAAAATGCCAAAGTCTGTTTGTAAACATTCAGAAGCGTTAACTTGGCTGTAATTTTGACAACGAACAATTCAACTCTATGTTCATCTTGATCCTAACTGGATTTTATAAATCCGTTTGAATGGGTTTATTTATGAAATTCACTTCAACCTTTGTATAATTCGGCTTAGACTTCTTTATTTGTTAATCAACCAAATTACCATCAACTCCCGGATGTTGATTAAAAATTACGAAAATTACATTTCTTAACTTTAATATCTTAAAGTCCTTGAAAGTGTCAGGGATTCGTTTTGAAACTAAACCGTCATCCTTTTTGGTCTGAGTAACTACATACTTATCAAATGATCATGTGGAGAACATTTCTGTTCATCGATTATTGAGAACAAACAAAATTATGTAATGAATTAAACATAAATTGTGTACTTTTTTTTTCCTCAGCCTCTTACAAATGCTGTTAAAGAGACGTGGCTATCATTGTGCAAATTTTGGGCGATTAAATTATTTATTGGCGATCACAGCAGTCAAGGTACGATTTCCAAAGAAGATTCGTCAAGTCTTCTGCCTTTTTGCCATCTGCCTTTTTACTATTCTCTCGTTTCGGTTTGATTACGTTTAGTCCAATGTTAACCAACCTTAACCCAAGAACTTCCACTCGGAAAATATTTCAGCAGTCGAGCCTCAGTCGCACTATTATTATTATTATTATTACTTTTTTTGTTATTATTATTATTATTATTATTATTATTATTATTATTATTATTATTATTATTATTATTATTATTATTATTATTATTATTATTATTGTTATTATTATTATTATTATTATTATTATTATTATTATTATTATTATTATTATTATTTTTATTATTATTATTATTATTATTATTAGTTATATAATTATAATCATAATTATTTTTATTATTATCATTATTATTACTTATTAAACTATACACAAATGTGCAGGGTAATATTTACAAGCTAGAAGCTACCAGGGCTTTAAGCTTCAGTCGCACTAGTTTGAAGAGCATTCAGCTCATTCCCTCACAAGGTCAATTCACTCAGACATTGAATCAAAATTGATCACCTGTTTTGTTATGGCTTCTCTGCTTGGGCTTATGTTAGGTACTGCGTCTGAAAATGAGACGTAATATTTTAAAACTTTAAGCACGGTGTTTAACGGATTTTCTTGCATAGTGAAGGAAATTTTTCACACCTAACTTCTACGCGAAAAATTGAGTTGCGATATTAAAAAAAGTCATTTTTGGCGTGGAGTCCCCACGCTGTATAGTGGCCAAAATAGAACGTATTCTGTGGAAATTGCAAAGCTCTTCCTATTATGGCTCAGAAGATACACCTCTGTGACCGAGGGATGAACGGACGGACGGCGGAGGCTTAGTAATAGGGTTCCGTTGGCACGTTTCGTGTACGGAACCCTAAAAATATTTATTTTTTTTTATTTATATCATATTGACGAGAATATGAACATCCTGAATATATGATTGTTAAGTTTGGTACATTCTTTTTTCAAGATGACAAAGAAAGAAATTTAACAGTCAATGGAGAGTGCTACTGCGGCATGATACCAATACCAAAAAGAACATATCCTTTTTAAAATCATCCTAATCGCTGAGCTCAGACCAAGATCTGTGTTCTTTTTTGGGCCAAATGTTCCAAATCAAAATTGTTGTTCCTGTATAGTGCACTTCAGACTGTTTTCGTCAATTTCCCCCTCGATCAGAATGAAATAAGAATTTCCACAGAAACGAAGTGATATATCCTTATATAATAAAATCAAAAAAAAAAAAGAATAACCTCTTCCACTGTCGAAGCCAGTTTCCCATCTCTTATCGGACCTCAAGAATTCAGCTTCAAAATTAAGAAATTGCTTTGATGGAAAGATATTTATTTTTTACGTTAAGACTTTCGCAAAATTTACCAGAAATACCGGAATACCTTTTGCTTGCGAATTTCCATAAAGCATGCTTGCCATTTCTGTGAATTCTTGGAGCTCTTTTGTTTCGTTTTTTGTTTTTCTTGTGTTTTTTTTTTTGCAACAGAATTGAGCCTTTTAGTTTATTGTGCCCGTGGATATTATATTAAATCAATTTGAATATTCATACACAACAAATGTTTTATGATTCAACTCCAAGCGGGGGGAAAATAAGATGAACATTGTGAAAGGACTTGTTTAGTATACGCCTTGCACGTCCCATAAACAACAGGCAAATACAAAATTTGTTATTATCAAAGCAAATGATTGTTTGGATAACAAGTCATCGTATAATTTTTTTTATTGTTGTTCCTTTTTATGGTTTATTAAGTGCCGAGAAAATTTTGAATTTCAAAATAATTCAAGAACTCGAATTCCGGAATACATGAGCACATACATTTTGCAATGCGGCTAATGGCATTATGATGATTCCAAATTGTCAGAGTTTAATTGGAATTTAGATGAAATTGATTTTGAATTTGTTTTCAATTTGTTTGCCAAGTTTTGTGATTCTTCTGCGATTTTTCCAAGGGCATTTTATTCGAAGCTTGGTAACGCATTTAATTAGGTATTTATTTCCTGTTCAATAAACATTTTAATTTATTTTTCGCGTGTATAGATATAATCGCTGTACCGAAGAATGGGAGATATTTCTTAAATTTCAATCTTAATGTTTGTGAAATTATTTTGCAGGAAAATGGACAAATGTCAAATTAAGTTACAAAGTTCTGGTTGAAATAGAAATCTAAGCTCTTACAATATTTCTTTGGTATTGCTTCCACAATACATCAAGGATAAGCGCAAAATTTTCAATGTTATGCATGAGGTTTGTTCAAAAACAAGTTGAATTTTATTCCCACAAACATTTGCCCGCGCTTTTTAAAATATTCGAAGGACTTTTGACGTTTTTGATATGTCATGAATCAACCGATATGCCGACATCTTATCTACTTCTCTTTACTGCTTCAACGTTTTTTACGGGTATTGCCGTGCTGGGGCATTTATGCCTCGCATCACCATTATGCCACAATCAAAATTTTCAAGTGTTTAGCCCTCTGACAGACGAACGGACAGCGGTACCTTATATTTTGTTCTGTTGTTACCCTTTGGGTACAGAAACCTTAAACCACTATATGTCCTCGCACCGAAATCAATCAAAATTCAATATAAAGGGTTTTTCAACAGAGACGCTACAAAAGTAGAGCGACAGGGACAGCAAACGACGCCATATTTCTTGCCGCTCTTTTGACATTTCTCTTCAGTAAGGTTTGCCATTTCATGATGGCAAAATATACGAGCCAACAACGAGTCGAAATTATTAAAATTTACTACCGAAATTCGGACTCAGTTGCCTCAACGTTAAGAGCGCTACGTCCAATTTATGGTCGTCATAATCATCCTGGCAGATCAACAATTGAGCGTCTAGTGGAAAAAATTTGAATCCACAGGCACAGCACAAAATGTTCCCGTGCCAGTGATACAAAGAAGTACCCGTAGTGTCGAGAATATTGCTGCCGCTGAGGCTTCAGTTGCAGAAAGCCCAAATGTGTTTCTCATACGTCGTTCTCAAGCGTTCGGCAGCTCTGTGACGTCGTTGTGGCGAATTTTGCGAAAAGATCTTGACCTACATCCTTACAAGATTAAACTAACGCAAGAACTGAAGCCGCTTGAACATCGGAAGTGTCGTATGTTCGTGAATTGGGCTGAGCAACAACTTGAAAATGATTCGGATTTTCATCGAAAAATCATCTGCAGCGATGAGGCTCATTTCTGGCTGAATGGCTCCGTCAATAAACAAAATATGCGGTATTGGTCAGGCAACAATCTACACGTATTCCATGAGTCATCATTGCATCCCGAAAAAATTACGGTTTGGTGTGGTTTATGGGCCGGCGGCGTCATTGGGCCGTACTTCTTCTGTGATGATCAAGACCAGCACGTTACTGTGATTTGGGATCTCTACCGTTCAATGATAACTGAATATTTTTGGCCCCGATTGGATGATATGGACTTGGAGGACATGTGGTACCAACAGGACGTCGCCACAAGCCACACAGCGAATTTCCTGTGGGGCTACGTCAAGTCTTTGGTCTAACAAGCCAGCGACGATTGATGAACTTCGTATGAATATCGACCGTGAAATTGCGGCAGTATCGGCCGATTTTTGTTTGAAAACCGTCGAAAATTGGATTCAGCGTCTGGACTTCTGTAATACATACATAACGGCATCAATCGTACTTTCACAGGAATAAAGAATTTCATTGATATCCAAAACCGTTTTTGTTTTATTTAAAAAAAAAACTTATGTAGCGCTCTTATTGAAAAACCCTTTAAAACTGCTCTAAATAGGCGTCAATCTCTATCAACTAAAGCGCTATAAAACTGTTTGTTGTTGATATAATTTAACCTTTTAATCCGATAGGTCAACAAATCCATCTAATCTCGTTTTCTAAATGCTCTGAAATTTCCCTACCTAATTCGCATAATTGCTCATGCAGTATCAACTGACCAATCCCATTAACCATAATTCGTACATTTTGCTTGGCGCTTTTAGAATGCAGAGCACGTTCCCAGCGCAACCTCATCCGAACATCAATTACAGATGTCATCAAAACATCGCCCGCGTACGTCCCTTTAGTGAGAATTGCAATTAAAATTAGATTTGTATTGTCCGCAAGTGCACTAATAAATTCTGACTTCATTAAGGACACTCGAGTCAATTTTGCTGCCAACTGTTGGAACCGACTCCGCAGAGGCGTAGAATTACCTCCTGAATAGTTCAATTTACATATGTACGAGTATAGTCGAAATCACAGTCCACAGAACTCGTCGATTAATGACAGAGTGATTGAACGATGACGTAGTTATCCTGGTAACAGAGAAACCAATATTCCTTTCGAGGCAGCGCTGCTGCCGTTTATTAGATCCTTGAATTGTGCGCGCCTACTAATGGTGTCCTTTTTTTTTTGTAATTTATTACCCAGTAAACGAAATTAATTACACACGCATACATCACTCGAGTCCTTGGGAAATTCGCTCCCATCTTCCATTTGAATAAAAGTTATTAATCGCAATGGAGCTATTAATTGATTTGCTGAATTAGTCCGACAAACATGAGTGAGCTGTTCCTTGCTAATGGTTATTTGGAAAGTGGTTCTCTCGCGGGTGTGCATGTGCTAACAGTATTATTCCTTTGGATGCTTTCCGCTTACAATCTTTAATAAAGTTTGAGGATTCCACCCCAGTGGGCGCCCGTCTTGTGGGACATGCAATTAGATAAGAGACTCGAGAAGCTTCTCCCGCTCAAAGACTTCGATTTATTGGAACAACAAAATCGTTGTCTTGTTTTTGTCCATGATTACGACCTTCTTAGTGGGATACCCGAACGGAAATGAAACTGGCATTGGCTTGTTGTTTATATGATGTGGTGTGTTGGTGGTTTCCTTGCGATACCACAAATAAATCATGTTTTATTGGCCAAAGTTTTTGAATTGATTCCCAAATGGATTAAAGTCGTTCGTCATAGATGAAGCAGTCCTATCACGTAGCCGATAATGTGAGATATTGTCAGATAGTGTCTGACTGTGTTGTGAAACTTTTTGCATACATTAAAGTGAAATAAAAATTTCGAAGTTTTTAGCGACCATTGGAAAGCGGATGACTTCGAAAATGTTTGTGACATAAAGAACGGGCAGTATAAAAGTTTGATGGCTATTCGACGGCATTACAATGATTGATAACAGCGTCAGGACATTGGATTTGTGGTTTTGGTTTAAAAATAAATCATTTTTTATGTAACTTGTTCAAAGTGTTATGTCATGAATGGATTTATTGGGCGATGACAGTCATTTCAGAGATCGTAAATATGAATTGAACTTCAGTAGTAGCAGAGAGACGGGATTTAGAAGTTTGTTGATACAAACCGCTCAGTGAATGAGCATAGAAGTCTTTTGGATCAAAGTAATTGGAAAAGTGTTTTATGGATTCGTTTCCAATTTCAAAATGCAGAAAAGTCAACATAACTCTCATGTTTTTTTTTTTAAACTGAACTCTGCCGCAATTTTGATTTCTATTAAACCACTTTCATTACTTATCACGGCTATTATCAGTCGGCATTAAATTCTAACTTAATTCGATTTAACCCAACCGGCGAAAAAAAATTAATGTTAAAATGGAGAATGTTTTTCATTCTTTTAATGAAGCTCGAACTTCGGTTGTCTCTTTTAAGGAAACTTTACCGAATGTTGCTTTAATTATTTACAAACTCTATTTTTTGTTATTGTAATTTTTATTGGATTTGTTTGCATTATGAAGTCTCACGCAATTGAACTTAGTTTCTTGTTTTTGAAGAAACCTTTTTTTTATGAATCTTTCAATTCTATGGGCAGGAGAATACGATGCCGAACATATTCTTATCTTCAAAAGTGTTAAAGAACAAAACGAGTAATTTTATTATGGCGTAAATATCCCGCTGCAAGCTTAACTCCCTCAAGATAATTCGGTACATGAATCGAGAAGTAAACATACACAAAGGCAGCACGCAGGATCGCAGATTTCATATTTTTATGTGTTTTTGGAGGACCGGATGTTCTACTTTAAGTTTTAAGTTCGGAAAGAGCTAATACATTAATTTTTGAGATTCCGTCGGTTTCCGTAGTTTCGTCACTATGACAATAATAATATAAATAATGTAAAGTTGAAAATTAAGAGGGTCTCCATAAAAAAACGTGTTTTAAAAAATCGCAACTTAATTTTACGTTGATTTATTTCAAATTAAAAAATAAATGTACTGTGCATAATGTACGATGGCAAGGAACCCTTTGTGTAGATGACTGCTTTTATATTCACTTGAGTGTAAGGACTTAAGGAAACACTAAGACCATGTTTAGATGAGTAGTTTGAGTGCGGTATGACGATAGTTTGTTGGTGTGAAGAGTGAGTAGTAAGGGAAAGCGGCAGTCACGAAGAAAATATAAAAATTGAGGTGGGCAGTCACGTTCCACACCCAAAATTGCCCGTTTCTATTCCATTTGTCATTATATTACGATAAATATCATATTGGTTCGGATGTGAGGTGAGGATCGTGAGTTAAAATGTGTACTCGGACGAGACTTTATGGCCGAAAGTGAGCAAGAGTTATCCGATGAGCAGATTTTAGCGATGAAAAGTTTAGTTTTCGTCATTTAGTGAGGTAAGAAGTAGTGTTCCGCCAGGTTCTGTTCTTGAATCAATGCCTTTCTCCCCATACATAAATGAGCTTCCACTTATAATTCGACACTGCTCGTTACATATTTACGCCGATGATGTCCAGGTTCTCTTAATTCGCCCTATTAATCATTAAGATTGAACAAAGAAACAAAGAAGCTTTTGCTACGTTTTCTTACAACATTGTTTATGTAGAAATTCCAATCGTTTTTTTAATTGAATGAGTTGAATGAGTGGAAGAATACTACGAGAATAATGAGTCTAAATATTTTCTTTTAATATAAAGTTTGTTTAACTATTCATTCACAAGGACATATTAGGGAACATTGATAATTCAAATCTCTCATACATCATAATATAGAAAAATAAATAGCATTTGGGGCGAAATAGTTTTTTTCTGTTTTTCTCAAAAGTTAAATTTTGAAGATGTACTGTTCTTCCATTCACCGATTCAAATATTCGTGTTTGACTCTTTTTTATGAACTCCTCTTCCAACTAAGTAAGGAAAGTAAAAAGCTGTATCCATGATTCCATTCCATTCCTTTTGACATTTCTGTCTTCTAAAACAAGATTGTTTAACCATAGAGTGATTTCAATAATTATGCTACTAAACACGAGCCCTTTCTCTAAGTGAATTTAACAAATCAAGGACTAGTTAGACGAGAAGAAACTAAATTTCCAACTGAAGCCAAATGGATGTGAATAACTTGCACAAGGCAGTCGTCTAAGTGCCCTAAAATTTCTTCAAAGAATTCCTGAATCTTGCTACTTACTCAAGGAAACCACCCTATGAGTTTCAACCTACAATTTTCAGCACAAGTGTCTGTGAGAAATGTGTGCATATTTCCACGCTCATTATAATGTAGACATGATTCCATCTTCCCAAAATCAAAACTCATTGGTTTCCCTGAAAATATGAGCAAGCAAAATTTAAAAACAAAACAAAAAATATGTTATTTTAGTGCCGCACATTCTCAAGCAGTGTAAGCTTGCAGATACCCCATTGCATCCTCAACTAATTGAGTAACAACATTAATGACATCGACACAAACACCCTCTTGTGCATCCGTCTGACTCTTGTTTATGCCGAAGACGTGAGATCCAGCCATTTTTACTATGAAAAACTTTAATAAAGTTGTTATGTGTGAAACTCTGTCATGTAAACCAGTGAATAATATAGAACCTCATACATTAAGTAAGCATACAAAGAACCACGAATTACATCAAGGACGACAACGTCATCAGCAGCTTCATCGTCATCAACGTAGGCTAACGACGAGGACGAGTGCAAAGCAGCTACAGCAACAACAAGGACTACATCAACATAAGCGAAATATTCGTAAACATGTCAACAGCAACGTCTGCAAATTAATTGCATACCTTTGGTATTGCTGCTGACTAGCTGTGCAGGATATCCTCAAAGGAGTTATGGTGGATCCATTGAAGATATTTTGGGTACTGACAAACAGCACTTATTTAGGTGGGTAGCCTTGTTTGTATATTTTGATCAATGTAGCTATATATTTCGATATGTATCATTTTGCCGTAATAATATTTAATTGGTTTCAGATGCAAGGATGTAGGAAATGATGCCGTACGAAAGTCACAGCAAATTATGGCTCGTTGGATTTCACACGGTTTAATTTATGTCCTCGTACTTGCAAATTGTGATTCCAAATTTAACTGAAAATTGTCATCAAAGCTTGACACAGCGCAGTTATTGCTTAGTTAAACAAGGACTTCTAGGGAATCATCTTGGAAGGTGAATTCTCAGAAAGAATATGGCTTCACTAAATAAATTGTTCAAGTGAAGTTTTCAAGTGAATGTATATTGCATTTGGATGTCTTCCTTCCAATTGCACTGGAAACAGCTGAAATTCCTTTACGTCTTTTCTTTACGGGTCTCCAATTAGAAGTTTGATAAGAGCAAATAAGAGCAATTTCATTCCTTAGCACCTGTCAACAATTTTCGTGAAAGTCATTAACATCTGACAATAAAATGACTCTATTCTGCTGAAGTGTTTCATTCACTCCACTTCAATTAACACTCCACTTCCCTAGCACGTTAATTTTGAAGAGTTTTCTGGAAACAAGAAAAACAGTAAAGATCAGATTATGTGTGAGGCAAAAAGTGAGGTGTAAATACCTTAAACCTTAATTGGTGAGCCTTCAATTTCAACATTCAAATTCGGAGCCCGTCTTTTGATATTCAATCGGAAACATTGGTCTGTAAGGACTCGCACTCTTCCTCCAAATTCCAGAGTCTGTGACTTTTTTTCATATTCCCGTGATTTCATAAAAAGGAAAATTGAAGAAAGAAGCCTGATGGATCCATTTCTAGTGATTTTGCGGTCAGTAAAAATCACTTAATCAGACACTAGGTGACGCATCCTTCAAAATGTCCACTTTCGCGATAGCTGCGTGTACGGTTGGTTGTAAAGCTCTGGTGGAACTACATGTCCTCTTATCTCAATCCATCATTTGTGTCCGTAAAAACTAGTTGTTCACGAGTCTATATTGCCCATGACACCTCATGTACAGTGACGTTGGGTGGATTTAATGCCTCTTCGTGAATGACACATGAATTCACAGTGCCCCAATAATGTAAATGTTCATATATAGACACCTTTAAAAGCCAAGAGTTTGGAACCTTTTCTTGTTAGTTTTTCGGATCCTTAACGACAACCCCCGACACAGTTCCGATGATCTCGTTGGATCAAGCATTTTCGGCACCCCTTTAGTCTTCCGGTGACCAGTTGACTAACGATGGACGTAAAATTAAACCGAGGTCTGCTAACTTCACATATATAAAAACAAAATAGAAACTGAAAGCAGCCAACAAAATTACTTATATCCTCCACCGAAAAGGTGATACATTTTGGGCCGCACAGAGAAGTGCTAAATTTTGACCGAAAACCACTCTCAAACAAACTTCACATAGAGAATAGTTTCACAAAATCTTCTTATCTTTGATGATATGAGAACTTAATCCTGCCGACCATTATCAGCTTCATAGCAAGTTGAGTGTTGGAAATGCGATTGTTTTAAAATATGACGTTTTTTTTACGAACCAGATTAGAGGCTTAAGAAATCATCCAAGAAGAATTGAAGAAGGGTTCATCTTTTGCGCAGGTGGTATAATTGAAAATATTTCATCAAAAATAAAATTTGCTGTTAATGATCGATTAACCTGAAGTTTTGAACCTGGTCACTATTCACTTCCACCTTGGCACATGTTTTAAAAATATGTCTTCTTGTCGTCACCATTGGTATCCAGATACCGTGCGACTTCTTTTTCGAAAAAAGAAGGAGTGTGTCAATCCACAGTCAGTTGCAGTACTCAAAGTCAACATTCCTATCGTTCTTATATAAAATAAAGCTGAAAGTTCTGCACAGAATTTTATCAGAAGCTAGTTTCCTATCATTTTCAGAAAGCCAAATAAATATCACTGGAAGGTTCGGCTGGAGCGGCCCTATCTTCAAACCTCATGAAGTCTTCCTGTTTTTCAAATGCATTTTGGTACCGAAAGTTGATTGTCGACAACGTCACATTTGTCTTTTCCCCTTCCTAAAATATTGAAAGTGTTTCAAAACTTTTTAACATCTTATTCACGGATGAGTAGAAGTTCTGGCAGTTCTTAGCTTTTGTCATGTCGACGTTTTGGCTTCCAGGCAGCAGCTATGTCTTTCCATGTTCCTATGGAAAAATACAATTTAACCGCCTAGTATCAAAAAGACCGCGCCTTACTTTGAATCGTCGTTGAAGGATTAGCAGCTTATGTCAGCTTTGAAGCATTCCTAGACAAAATTCCTTCTGAAGGTCTTGCGGTACATTCATTCATGCTCTTCAAATCTATGTTTACCCAGGAATATTCTTACTAAAAGTCCACTGATATACCATGGCAGTATCTCAAGTTCTAATGCGTCTTTATAGCCCTCCTACAACCGTACATAAAATCGCCCCACAAAATAAAGCATACAGCACACAAAGCAGCCATAACCTTAGGGTTATGGGTACTTTCCGAAAACGTATTGTACCCTCAAAGAAGATGTCCTTATGAAATTCAAAAAAAAAAAAAACACACCGACATCAGTATAAGCACATCATATCATTCCAAGAAGGCAAATACGTATCCTCCATGTAATACCAGCCTTAGGGCATAATCCTTCATTGACTTATTGATTTAGAAAAAAAAACTGAAAGAGCGGCCCCAATCTGCTTCAGTCTCCAAGAGAGGCACATGTACCCCCACCCCCCCCCCCCCCCCCTTTTTCAACTGTATGCCTTGCAACAACACTGATCACAGATTTATAATTCTATTCGCAACAACAATGGGAATTTATTGTTATTATTTAGCCCCGGGCACAGAAAAAAAAAAATAGTCTATATAGGAGTCCAAAACAGCCTCTCTTCGACACATCCTTCAAAAAACATATCCTTTTAATATTATGAACAAGCAAACAGAGAAATGTTTATCCTCTGCTTTCCTTAAACCTCCTTGGATGCCTTGCTTTATGGTTAGTGTCGTGCAGCTTATCTTGGGTAAACGAATCAACTCAACTCTTATGTTGGGGCTTTACCAATTCAATAGAGGCGGAGTTTAGGCTTTTTCTCTTATACAACAAATAAGGGATGTCAGACAAAAGGATGAATGAATGGTATTCCATGATACAATAGACAAGGAAATGTGGCGGGACGAAATCATGTTGATTGATTGCTACTGATCCTAATGACCAGTGATTAAACTCTCCATTAGGCTGAGCTAAGCATATTTATGAACTTAAGGCTACACAGGACGTGATACAAAAGTTCATGAGGAAATTGAGGCAATTTCAACGACAAGGATTGTCGGAAACGCTCTTGAAAAATCATCGATCACTCTTTGCCTAATTTTATTGAAATAACACAAAAAAAAAACGTTCAGGTCTGTATACTTTGATTTCTCAAGCCAGCCGCTTGAAAAGATTCAAAATGTTTAATTTTGGAACGATGGAAAACTTTTTTGTTAATTTGGAAAGGTTAAGAAAAGAGTTGTGAAAAGGACTTTTTTTTTTGTTTATTAAGATCAAACCACATTCAGCTTATTGAACAAACAAACGAGTTTCAAATCGACCCTTATCACATTTACATACGTCGACCATATTCCCATTAAGCAGGACTGGATTGGATAAAGAGTTTTCTTTTATTTGGCCATACTACCCGTAAATACAATTTGGTTCAAAATTATAATATTTTTTTAATATATTGAAGACTTAAAACCGTAATTGATGGTGAAAATAATGAAAGCATATTAATCCAATAACATGATATTTACCTCTGTTATATTGGCTGTCTGCCGAATAGAAGTATTCGACTTGAAAACCGCACTCAGCCAGCGCTCTTATGGCTCTTCCAAACTTAGTTTGACTGTTAGCATTGATGTAAGCGTTTGAACATCTTTTACTGGAAGACAAGAAGTTTCGAAAGATTGAACATTTTTTGAGTGTTTCTCCAAATATGGGAAATGTGTTTCCGGCCAGAAAAAAATATTGCAATTCATCTGAAAAACACGCACTGCCATTCACCAACTTCCACGAGATCTTTTTCACATCCTTTTCGCTTGAACACATTTTTGGTTGTTGGCTTGGGATACTTCGAGTTACTGACTAGCAATGGCACAAACCTTCTCATACATATGACCCTATAGAAAAAAATTCGGTAGATGTGAAATTCGGAAAGAAAACTGTCTTTGAAAAAGAGCACTAGCCTCGTCCAACAAAGCAGCGTGGAAATAAACATCGCCTAAATCCATACCTTTATAAATGAGACATGGTTGGTCCTTAAACTCTCTTAGATCACAAGTCAGAACTATTTTGTCTCCCTTGTGATAGAAAGTTTGCCGCAGCGCTAACACGACAATTGTATGAATGTAAAGAGCTGCCGAATGCTTGGGTTACGGAAGTCCCGTATTTCCTCTTCATCTCTGCAGCTTCTTGAACGCTCATTGTGGAGTGTATCGGATCGTTCTGAATGTCAGCATGAGTCTAATCGATTCGATGACATGTTGTTTATTTAATGGCTGCCTGGATGGTATTATAAACGGAAACGTCCATAGTTCTCATTCTTAAGTCCTAAATAGCTGCTACTTTTGCATGGAGGACCTTTCAGCCTTCCACCAGTAAGAATACATATTTATTCCGTTTGGCACAGAATACATCAACTGTTTGGTAGAAATTTTGAATCCGTCAGTATAGAATATATATTTTGCATTGAAGTAGACTGCAGCCTCATTTTGATAGGATAGACGCTTGTCCAAAGGTTCCGTCTATTCAAAGACCTGCTTCTTGAAATCTGGGTGTCATATCTGTCATTTGTTTCTTAAGTCTGGATCGATACTGGGTTTTGAATGTTTTCCAGAGTTGATGTAGACCTAATCGAACCACAGACTTAAACGGTTCTGATAACCGCAGTGTGTGTCCGGTAGACAACTCTTTCATTGGGATCAATGTCCTTCTGCACATACTCTTACTAACGCTGCCGGAAGCTATAGATGCTTTTCAATTTCTTTAAGTCAGCGATGTTGTCCTTTCAACTGAGTTAGATGACAAGTTGTAATCGTAAGTGTTGATTTCCTCGTATTTCTATCTGACTTTTCGTTTTCGAAAAATAAAATCCAAAATCTTTTCACTTTGCAAATGATGATACTTATGCAAGCTTAACTTCGTGAATCAACTGAACACCAGGTTGACGGAGTGTTGATTCCAATATAACCAATGCCTGAAACGAACGTGTACCTGGAACCTGCGTATTCGTCAGCAGAGCATTATTTCCATTGGTTCCTACATTTTCCCATTGACTCAGATTTTTAAACCAGCTTAACTTTTGCTGTACGATAAAGCCGACCGAGACGCTTTAAGCCGATTTCATTATAAGCTTTGAAAATTTCACTCGATTGGTATAGTCTGTGTCTAGTCAAGCTAAAGAACAAACGACGGGACGTGTTCAAATATGATGACACCCTTCCAGGTTTAGTGTTATCCTTAGGCTAAAGGATTCAAAAGAAAATCTTTTCCTGTATGTTGGTTGGTTTAAAAATAAAAGTGTTCTGAAAAAAGAGAAAATGGAAATTTCTTTTCCAAGAAGTTAAAATCTTCCCTTTTTCATGTCGAAATAGTTAAGTGTTCCATGAAAATCTTCTAATGACTGAAATAAGGTCTTCTAAATCACTCCTCTTAAACAATGGAATCACTTACACGCATGTAACTTGTTATATAAGAAACAAATGATGATAATTTTAAAGCGCTACTACTTGTACGGATCTGAACTGGCTCCAGTTATCACTTTTAGAAGTTTCTTTTTGAGTGTCGAATAATAGTAAATATAATATACGTATAAAATAATAAAAGGTTATTTCAACTAAAATTTTACTTCTCAGAACTTTAAGAGTATGAAGAGCTTGCTGTTTACGATGAAGCTTATTTTGAATTTGGACCGAATAGAATGATTTTCGTTGTCGAAAAGGTTTAAAGCTTTAACTATAATACTTCATCCAAACAGGTGTTCTGTACAGAATTTAAATGTGTGTGAATGATATTCGTTACTTGGAATTGAATAACAACAGCAACACTGTTTTTGTCCATTTAATTGATTAGATTGAGATATTTCCAAGCTATGCTTGACGAGTTGCGATCCCTGGAGGCAGTTTGGTTTTCAGAGAGAATGAACAAGTGAGCATCATTGATGTGACTTCTTAGGCTTTCATTCAAGAGTACATATCTGTGCTGGCAATCTTGTTGGTAACTCCCGCAATGCGACTTTGAAGATTCGTTCTAAGGACTTAAATATCGGTGCTATCACAATCCAATTTGAACCCATCAGTTTACCAGATAAATGATACTGAAGAAAATTTACTTCTCAAAAAATTATTCAGAGACTTGGTTTTTTTATTTTTTTGTGAGCCTAACATTTGGTATCTCGAAAATTGGAACATTCTGAAACCGTTAAAACATTTCAATTCCTTCTTTGAATTAAGACATACCTGTTTGAAAGTCTGAGAGCACTAAAACCCTTTATTTAGAAAATCTGTGTGTCGGTGTTTGGCACTTTTTAATTGTCCCAGTGATACATTCATATATCGGGTGATACAATTTACTGAGTACCTTTTATTGGTCGAACATCCTTATACTGTACGTATTCAGCAATGGGATTAAAGAACTAAAAGCTCTATTTGGATTTGATAGCTCCATTTTTAAAATAAAACCGCTGTCACGTGTGAATTGCCCCTGTTGCTGTTTTTTATGTCTTGTGCGAGCTTGTGTAATCTAATTTTGACATCACTTGGTAGAGAAGTTAAATCCATAAAATCTTGCATATACCATCTTACGTTGGTGAATTATTTCGACCGAAATTTCGTTTCCAATTTTGCAAAAATTTGGCAATACATACTATTCGATAACGAACCAACAGATGGTCCACCCTTTATTTCAGTATCACGTAAATTTTTGCGTTCAAAGAGCAGTTTGATTTTTTTCATAAGTAATTCAGACTTTTGGTGAACAAAACCTATCCGTATGATTTAAAGCGCAATTTTGCTCGTCTGATATCACCGTCTCTTTTCGAGTGTTCCGTACCCAAAGCGTGTCAACTTAAGATCCGTCCGTCCTTCAGTGCTATTTCTTCTGAACCATGATAGGTAGACATAATATAAAGTAAAAAATATATGGGATCTGCGAACAAAAATTGTGTTTTATTTTTAACTTTTTGCAGTAAGGTTTTTGAAAAATGTGTAGGGTTGAATATTGCACAGTACACGCACTGTGCGACTAGCACTTGGATGCTTTGTTTTGTTTGTTTTTTTTTCAGTTTTCATATTCTTTCCTCCATTAAACACTTGCACATTAACTGGTGACAGGACTTCACCACAATCTGACATCTTTTTAACTCAAAAGATAGAATCAAAATCGTGTGCAAAAAAAAAATAGTCCACACTTCCTACCAGAAGACCACTTTAATAATTTTGCTGGCAATCTACTGCAGTTCATCCTTTGTGCTCATAAAAAGTATGACGAGCGCTTACGGGGATACATTAAAACTGAATCCGATGGGGAAACAAAAGTGATTAATTAATTGAATTATAAAAGCAATTTAAGCGTTTTACGTCGATCAATATCGAAGGCTGTCGACTCTGCAAATTATACCGATTTAATATCATAAAAATATTTATCAAAAACCGTAAATCAAAAAACACAAAAAAAAATCCTGATAAGTAAAATTATTTCCAAATATTAATCAGATTAATATTTATTCCTTTTTTATGTTTTGCTTTTATTTTTATTCCTTAATTAAAACAACAATGGGAAAGGGTTGAACTGCCGCTTTTTTTTTATCTCAAAGCCATCTCGCCTAGTGCTGTCATTGGCATGCTGTACCATCGTCGGACCGTTGATAACTCTGTGATTTACAAAAACAAGCCTGATAATGATTTATAAAAGAAAAAACGTGTAGGTGTACCTTTTGAGCTCGAATTTTTTCCATTAATTATGTCTTTGTTAATTTTATTCATTGTTTTTTTTTGCCTCAGAATACCAAACATTTTTTTTGTTTCTGGGTACTGTGCTGTGAGATTGTAGCCACAATTTACGGCTAATTAGGAAATAAATGCCAATCACTGGCATGCCATCGTTTCTTGGATAATCTGCTTTTTTCCTCTTTGTCTAGAGAGCTTGAGGTCCACAAAAGTGATATTAATGACTGAAATACATTTAAAGTAAACAGAGTTTTAGCCGGACAAGATAAACGATTTCTTAGAAAAGTGAAAAAAAACCTTTGCTGTAAAATGAAAAAAAAAAAATCCTAGCACACGCTTTTATAGGATTTCTTTCTTAATTCTCTCATGAGGAATATTAATCCAGAGCTCCAAGGACTCACAGGAGAAACAGATTTATTTAAAAATGAAAAATGTTTTAGTCGGGATAAAAATGTCCTTGCATGAACGAAAAATAGTTGGGTCCATTTGATGGCGTGAAAATAGGACCAGGAAATAACCATCTGTTGTCAAATTGATGATTTCTTTTGCAATGTTGGCTCTCAAGAAGATATGTTGTTTTTTGTTGTAAACGTGAGATTTTGAAAAGTCCCATTGGAAGATGTCTGTTCGTCATCCAATCATCAACGTTGACACTTAATTCAGCATCTCACTAAAAAATATAACTCGTTTGTTGCGCTCATTTAATTTTGGACACGAATTCATTCAAATCTTGTATAATAGCCATGCTCTAGCACCTCAGCACGCCTTCAACTCTTGCACCATAGTTCAATGCAAAGAACGTCAACTGATGCCAAATTGTGTCCATAATTGTCTTGGCAATGTTTGTCTCTCGGATTTCCTTCTGACATTTTCTGTCGAAACGCTCAGCCAAATCCTTAATTGTTCGCAGTGAAGACAATTCAGTCCAAAATATTTGGCACTCACAGGAGCAAATTCATTGTCCTTGAAGAAGTGTCACAGATTTGTTCTTTTCTCAAATTAATTGACCGCGGGACAGGTTTTTTTCCATTGTGCACAAAGAACTCAAAGCAACTGTTCGATCAAGTGATAAAAGTTCTTAATATGACCAACTTTTGACATCTGAAAACAGGACCTTTGCAAACAATAGGAATGGAATTAGATGGTACAAAATGTGCCAGTTGGAAGCCCAAGCTCTATTAGTTAACTGCATGTACATATATATGACGACTATCCATAAGCATGCGATTCTCATAGTGTACAGATGTGTCTTACAGATGCCTATAGTAGTATATATATACTACTGTGTCCAAAAAATAAGGTGACATATGAATTTAAACTGCGCGCGTCGAAGGATTTGGAAATTTTTCTTCCTTTTTAGGTTGGTAGTACTGTCAGTGACATCTATATGAAATTTCAGGGCAAAATATATTCATAGTGTTTGAGATACGCGTCGTTTTGTGAGCTGCTAAAAGTGAGTTTTTCGTTTTTTGCGATGTCGAAATTTATTAAGCAAAGAATTTGCATTAAATTTTGTTTGCGGAATCAATTTTCTGCTGCGGATACGTTGAGGATGGTGCAGAAAGCCTTTGATGATGAAGCTATGTCTAAAAAAAATGTTTACAAGTGGTATAGTGATTTCCAAGCCGGCCGTGAACGTGTCGAAGACGAAGAGCGTTCTGGGCGACCATCAACCTCAACCGATGAAGCTCACGTCCAACAAATCAAAGATTTGGTGTTGAAAAACCATCGATTGACGATTAGAGACCTTGCTGATTAAGTTGGCTTATCGAAAAGCTCAATCAATACCATTTTGAAGGATGCTTTGGGCCTCAAGCGCGTCAAATCTCGACTGGTAACGAAAACATTGAATTCTTTGGAAAAAAGGCGTCGCGTTGAAGTGTGCGAAACAATGCTTTCCGACTACCAGGATGTCATGAAACGCATTATAACTGGCGATGAGATTTGGATCTATGCTTACGACCCCGAAACAACCGATCAAGCGAGCGAATATCGTGCCAAAGGAGAGCCGAGACCAAAAAAACCGCGCCAAAGTCTCTCAAAAATCAAGGTCATGTTGACTGTTTTCTTCGATTATCGTGGTGTTGTGCTTTATGAATTCCTTCAAACCGGCCAAACAGTCAACAAGAAATATTATTTGAACGTAATGCGTCATTTGCGTAACGCTATCCGCCTAAAAAGGCCGGAATTGTGGAAAGACAATTCTTGGTTTTTACACCACGATAATGCACCATCCCATACCGCACTCGTAATTCGTGATCATTTCGCCAAAAACTCAACCCATATCGTTCCGCAACCACCGTATTCACCTGATCTGGCGCCGTGCGACTTCTGGCTGTTCAACAAGCTCAAAAGACCGCTCCGGGGACACCGTTGTGATACGATAGAGGAGATTCAAGCCGCAGCGAAGACGGAACTGAAGGCCATCCCGGAAAGTGACTACAACCAGTGTTTCAAAGATTGGAAAATCCGTTGGCATAAGTGCATTGCATCGGGAGGGGATTACTTTGAAGATGATGAAATTGATTTGGAAGAATAAATAAAGAATTTTCAAAATAAATACAATGTCACCTTATTTTTTGGACACAGTAGTATATTTATTGTATTGAGGTTGACCAGCAACATTTCTGAATGCAAAAAAAAGGCTTCTGCGACTGTTAGTCAACTATTTAGCTTATCTTTTAGTCATGTGTTCTACCATAATGTATAGTACCTAATGAAAGGTGCTGGATAACAAGTACGACCGTCGTCCTACCATAGTCACGTTTCATTTTTCTTAACCTCCGAATTGACGAACTTTGATTTATATCCTCATTAAAAAACAAACCTCAAAATCGATCCTTGCAAGACTGCCAAAAATGAAAGCAATCTCTGCACATCAACCCAAATTAATCTGCCGTCTGTCTTGCATTCATAAGTGACCGCCTGCTCCATCATACTTTGTATCCCTAGGGTAAAAATAACATATGTGATCCTTGAGTAACATGACATAAGTTCATTGTTCCCTTGAATCCATTTTACTTCGAGTTTTATCTAAAGTTTCTAGACGGCTGGGTTCGGAGGTTATTCTTCTCATTTTCAGCTTATCCTCATCATTTTTAGTTTTTGCATTGAAATATTGGGAGATACATTTTGGAGGCATTCCAAAACGTATTTCTTCAATGCAGATTCTTTTCCTTTTTTCTTTCTTTTTTTTTTTTTTTGTTGTTGTTGTTCGTCCTGATGGCTGGCGCATTTCATATGAAAGGGCAACATTATGGACTTGGAATTTAAAATTAATTTCTTTAAAAGAAACTTACTATCTAAAGGAACTTTGAATGGGAATCATTAATAAACTTCAGCTCTTCCACCGACGCTATGATTAAGTGTTGCTGAGTGTGTTTTCATTTATTTTTCCTTTCTGCGGGAAATATTTTCCTGCGCTTTTAGAATTCTTCCTGATGCACGTGATGAGAATAAACAATTTTGTGGTTTGCGGGAGAATTGAATTTAAATAACACAATTTGTTACTTTCCTTAGAAAAGAAGTGATTATTTTCTGAATTGAAATGTTTATTTATTCCTTGAATTAATTTGAAGCAAAGACTTAATTTTGACTTCTTCTCTTTTCAGGTAAATATATTTGGAAGTCCACTTGAATACATTAAATGAATGATGTCCTTAGATGAGTATTAAGGGAAGCTATCAAGTATGTATCCTGGTTTATTTATATGATAAGAGGTCGTTAGAGTTCGAAACATGAACAAAAGGCAGAGCATTATTTATTTAAATGGACTTTTACAGTCTTATGTGAACGTTTATATTATTGGACGATGAATGATAAATAGATTACACATCCAAACAAATCAATATGAAAAGACGTATTTTAAGTCTCAGATTGCATTTTTAAAATAAAAGCCTTGAGGACTTGATTGTCCAACAAGATTATGCAGAGACACAAGAAATTCGAGCTGAACGAAATTAGCAAAGAAGATTGGAACAAAGTCAAGCGAGCCGGTTCGTAGAGCAAACGACCAACATCGCCAACAACTACATCGTGTATTTGCATCCGATTCATTCTTTCGTTTAGCATTCTTGGCCTATAATTTTTATAAAGTAGCTTACGGTGAAAAAATCCCCGATGCTTGATTAGTGCTCCGTTGTTTTATTTTCTTACAGTCAGACAAAAGAACCCTTCCTTATGGGAACCTGTGTTGTGGTAGTTAAACTGTATGACTGTTATGCCGCCATTCATTTCAGTTGTATTCATGTCTGCAAAAGTTGATGGTCATTGGAGCTTGCCAAAATTATAGGCTTGCATAAATGTTAGTGCTGTCTACTGCTGCGTAGATATTTTTTAGCAGGATAGTCAATCATAACTCATGCTTAAAAATATCTGCGAATTTTAAACGAATGCAAATTAACCGCTCATAATGCGGAAATATCTACTTGTGTTCTAAACGACTTCACATTCATTTGTTCGCTCTAAGCAAAGGCTGATGATTAAGATCTTTTTTGCATCCAATACTTGCAACAAGCCTTAAGGGAGTATTCTAGTCTAGAGGCATGAATTTCATGTAATTTTTGAAGTGTCATAAAAAAGGCAATTAATATTTTTACCATCCATTTTTTTATTAGTTATTTATTAACATAACAAGAATACAGACAAAATCAAAAAAATAAAAAAAATATAAAATTTCAACAATTAGCAGTTCATGAAGTGGGGTCTAATAAAATTGGCGCGTAACCATACCCACGATTTCAACCATCCTAGCAATCTGAAACCAGAAACAAAAAAATTATCTACTATAGAAAATCTTAATCTTACGGAAAAGTTGGAAAAAATTTTTTTTCACAAAATGGCGACTGCCTTAAAAAAAACTATTTTTGTACCACTTTATTTGACTGTTTCGAATTAAAAAAGAAAAAAGTAATAGAAATTTGGGAATGGAGGTAGTTCCAGACATAGACAAATCTATAAAGATAAAAATTTTAGGTTAATCAGTCCAGTAGAACCTGAGAAATTGTGGGTATTGTTTTAAAAAAGACAGTTTCGAGAAAAACGCGTTTAAAGTTTCGCGTAAAGTTTTTCGCAGTCTAAGTCATGAAATGATATTGTAGACTTACATTTATAAAATCTGTCTTTCCTGCTTCATACATCGGACCTTCCTTGACTTCGAAACAACTATTTTCCCCGTTTCTCTCTTCATATCGAGCAGTTCTGGCCTCCTTTGATGCTCGTATCTCGGAACGGTAAATCCGGGCGTTGTCTCGTTTCACAGCAAATGAATGAGCTTCCGGGCCAATTTTCATTCCCATTAGCTCCATCATTTTTAAATGAAGCCTCCTTTAAAAATAAAAACACTTTTATTTCACTCACAGCACGTATGTACGTCCACGTGGTTTGAAGATAAGTATTCAACTGTTAGCAGCTGGACGTAAGTGAACACTAAATATAAAAGATACAAGTCACCTTGCAACTTTGAAAATATAAAAAAAACGATTCTTTTAAATTTCTAGACTAGAATACCCTCTTAAACCGTTTGTTTCTATCATGGACTTTGCATTTCTAGTTTTATCTATTCTGCTGTCCAGGGTAAACGCCCGTTCAAGAGAACTTAAGTGGCACATGACTGCACAAATTTTTGCAAATTTATTTTCAATCCGATCTGAGAAATTCAAAATATTAAATGGAGGCTTTATCAAGGTATCCAAATCACTTCTTGTGGAGGCTTTGTTAAGTCATATACTGATTGAAAACCCTAACAATGAGATATTTTAATAAGAGTCAAATTAAAATCTACGCTCCAGTTGACACAACAAAACACTGTAAAACACTTTTTAAAATTACTTCTCTAAGTGGAAGGTGAAAATAGTTTGTACCTTGTAATCGACGTCTATTCAAAAACCTCATCGAAATAGTGCATCTATGGTGTGAAGCTTTATCCGCTTCATAATATATTCGGATTGGTTCCAAGTCATTGGCTGCTGAATCCTTAGGAGCAGATATCATAACCAAACAGATAAGCGTTTTTTAAACTGCGTAGTTTCTCTGGTGTAGATTCGGAGACCCTTCGAACCGGAGAGTTTATGTTTATAGCCGAAACATTTTCGCTTGATTTTGCTCGGACAGCTTATCGAAGAATTTTGTCCTCGGCATTCTATCAAAACAAAAAACAGCATTTTTATCCATCTTTGATAAGATTCATAAAGATAAGGCGCCATTAAGAATAACTTTCACGAAAAGGATAATGTAGAATGTCACTTTTGACAAACGAGATAAGTCCTGGTTTGGCATCAAAAGTCCTGATGAGGTTGCCACAAATCTTGGCAGATTAACGAAGTGGAGCTCGATAAAGTACGACTCTTTAATTGCTTCAGAGAGAACCTTGCTTAGAAGCTTTCAATTTTGAACTTTCTTGGTCAAAGAGTCACTAATATGCGCCAATCAGGGTGAAAACATGTAGCTAAAGGCGTTAGAATCGATCCGCTTCTGCATAAGTCAGCCGTCCTTTTAGATTAAGCTTACACAATCAAAACTAAGACCTTCATTGGCGGTCTCCCTGGTTTCTCTTTTGTAAATTTGTGCGCCCGTGTCAGTATCATTATACCCTGGTCTCGCAGTTGTTGAACAGTAGCATGGTAGAAGAAGTGCTCCATGTTTCTTATACCTTTCCGCTTTATCTTCAAAGGCCGACTACGTATGCAAGGAGATCCAGGTTAATGTGTTTATAACTGCTCCCAGTGCCATCTTGATCCAGATAAATTACGTTATGTTTCCACTTGGTGATACTGTTTTATGAATGTCACTGGTGACGTTATTTCACTGAATTTAAAATCATTTGGTTAGGGAAATGTAGTTCTTTTAGTGCTATACCTTCCTGTTCCGGGACTAGGAATTCTGCCTTAAATAAATTCCACAGAAAGCCCTGATGGATTTGGATTGGGCACACCGTTTTCAATTCAGTGTGATCAGGCAAGTGGCTGTCTTATTCAAGGATCATCACTATGCCTGACAGCAGGAGATTTATGATGAAAATAATTTGACCACAATGTTCCCCTGTTAATCCATAAAGGCTTCTATTCTGATATTGTAACCCTTTGTCTGCTTTCAAACATTTTGTCATATAAATCAATATTTTGACACTTTAAACAGAATCCTGTGAAATATCCACTTCATCACAGGCACCAAGACTTGAACTCTTCACACCTGCTCCAATTGTGTATTAATGACAACGCCCTACCACAGCATTGCCGTAAGCATTAACTTCATCATCTGTCAGATTCCTTGAAGCAAACAAAAAGCTTTACAACACCACCCGCAATCTTGATGAAAACAAGACACATTTAATCACTTTAGTTAAACTAACCAGGTCTTCCGGACATAAAAGCCGCCATCCCTCAAGTTTATGCTTTTTGTGTAACAAACTTAGCCAGAGGCAACCGATAAAGGACACGTTCCCTGTCACAAATCGAATGTAAAATTAAATAATCCTTCCCTCAGATGGAGACAAGCAAACCAAAGTCACCCTTCACTTGGGGTCGCTACTCTTTGAAATCTTAAACCTAAGCAGCTCATCTTTAGTCATATAACAAAACCGCACACACAACACAAGTATCATCGGTGCGGTTGTGTTTCTGTGAGGTTTAAATACACACAGGCTTGGAGATATTTATATATGCATATAAATCCTATTTTTTTTTTATCGAATAGAGGATGTAATAAATTTCACATACCACAATAGAATTCGGTATGCCAGCAGTAGCCTCCACCTTCGACCAGATAACAGATACACAACAGCAGTTTGGAGCTGCAAACCATTGTTGTTAGATTAAATACAACAGGAGCACGGTGCTTTGGTTTACCTAGGAATCACCGCACATTAATTCAAGGAACCGAAAGTCATTCAGGACATTATCGTCATTTATACTCTGCAGATATGCTACATTCTACCGAGAAGGGATGCTACACAAAAGCTAAAATAAGGAGGGTTCATATTCGAGTAGAGTAGCTCATCTAGACATGGTAACGGTGAGGAATGATGCGTATGTGTCTCATAACCCATTTCAATTATGCGGTTGGTTTATGGTTTTTATTTTCCTTCTCTTCGGTTAATTTAGCAAGTTACTTGGGATTCTCTGTCAAACATATAAACTATGACATGCCGTGTGTGGTATGGCGTTTTTCGGATGCTTTAGAGACGTGCAAGGATCAACTTGGAGGCTTTGCGGTGCCAAAAGATACATGTTTCCTTTTTCAGGAAATACCAAATGGTATTCTTGGTTGTGTCTTAATTCATATTTGTGGCTTCCATATGCTGTAATTGGTGAGCTGTTTGTGTGCTGATGATTACCACAGGGTGTACCGATAAACTTTTCTCACAATTCTTGATGATAAGGAAGAAATTGGCATTCACTTGCCAGAGCGAATCATGTTCTGCTATGATGCATGGAACTTGCAGCTATACATTTTTATTCAAAGGATTTTACCCAACGCCTTCCTTGTAGCCTCGTTGGGACCGGCACCGAAAGCCGATCAGACTAACCGCGAGTTTGACTAGATGAAAAATTATAGACTTTCGGCTCAGCAGATGAGCTGAGAACATGACTGTAGCTGTCGTTGAATCCACCTGACGTTCTGTGCCTAAAATACATGTGCCCTGCACTTTCCAATTTTGTCACGAGCGCTTCAGAGGATGAATTTTTTTCAGTGATTGAGAGTGGCGTGCTGAGATTTTTAGTCCCTGATTTTTTAAAAACTGAGTTCACAGGGACTCCATGTTGGATCTTTTTTCCACAACGTCGGGGAAACTTGGTTCCAAAAAAACAGGTGACTTGCAATCCTTCACAGGCCAGTGGATGCCTTTTCCAGCTCATAAGACCAATCTCCTTAGCATCGGCGAATTTTCGGTCCTTAAACCAGGGGTTAGGTCATGTCTTATTTCCGTGAGTTGTTGTCCATTTACTTGCTGCCATCGAGCTTTTTCATTTACTGTTTTTTTGCCTTCCGGATGAGATCAACATATCTGTATAGCTCTAGGAAATCGCAGCTGCTCCTTCTCCCCCATTTGGCTTGCTCTTACAGACAGGATCGTAAATCCGGAGAAGGCTTTTACTTCCGAAAGTCCCTGAAATCTGTTCTGCTATCTTGCAGATATCTCGAAGGTGCCGTCGGGCTTATGAATTGAATCCCTAGAAGAACCATTGGACATTAATAACTGGACACGTCTTGCTAGTCATTAATTTGCAATCTCCCGACTATTAGACTGTCGTATGAACTTTTTTGAAGGTGATAGTTGGCCTTCCCGGCTACAGCTCATAGAGATTCATCCAATCGATCCGATGTTGAACCACTTTTGTCAGCAAACGGGCAAAGCTATCTTATCAGCATACAGGAGTGCCTTGACGTACTTCTAATAAATATTTCGATAAAGTCAAATCATGTAAGCTTGGCGGCCAAATATTTGTCTCAATAAAGTGATTTGGTCCATTGAATAGTACCGCATGATGTTATGTGGAAAACTTTTACTGAAAAGGAACGGTTTAACCTTTAATTCAAAGACCAAGATTTTAGACAGATAATTCTTTATTCCACTCACGACGATTGTTGAAATTGGGAATCCAGGAAGCGCAAATGTTTGTAAACCCCGAAATTAAAAATTATGCCTTGTTAGTTGTACTCTGTCAATTTCTTAACGCTGCCCTTTCCATAAAATCCAAATTCTACTTCAAGTAAGAAAGTCACAAAACCGCTCCGGACACCTCCTTCGATGCGGGCCAACGCATCTTTTTCGCTTTTCCGACGCACGATTTAAACTAAAATACATGCACACGCATGTACATCCTCCCTCGGTAGTATCCTCCGACAATGTACATCTTCGTTTCGAAATGTAGTCAATCACTTTGCCTGTTGAGGTTTTTCTCAAAATTAATTACGTTGTGAAAGCCAACAAAATATTTATAAAAAAAAGGCTTGCTTCTCTGGACCTGGGTTGTTGTAATTACTCTTTCCCTCCTCTTGTATATATGTATATACAATCCACTTGAAATTCATGTACAGCACTACAGTCTTCATTAAAAATGTAAAATGAATTACGATCCTTCAATGGGAATTCCTTTTACCCGCCTTAATTAAGGACGAAAATAAAAAAAAAAAAAAAAATACGTACAACACTCAGCTCCATTACTTTTCATATTCCAGCGATAGTGAATAATTCCAATACACACGAACATCCTGCACGTGTCTTGTAATCAATAACGCTAATTCTGTTTTAAATATACGAGGATATTTCGCGCACGAACTATTGTCGGACGTTGGGCGCCAATGTCACGTTTAAGTCTAAATGCAAATTGCTCTAAGCTTCGGCCCGCAAATTTCCGCATTCAAAGGACAACCGCATTTTAATTTTCGTCCAAGGGAACCAATAGAAAATGCCTTCGCGCTCTACAGGCTCTTCTTGTTATGCCATCAAGTTCGATTACATTGTGGTGATATACGTATTTAAATAAAGGAAGAGCCGCCGGAAAGTGGGAGCCAGAATTGGAGGCTTAAAGTAATCCATTTTGCTACCACAGAGTGGTTAGCTTCAATAATGGGCATTATTCAGTTTCTAAGGACGTCCTTTTGTTTTCGTCTCGCGTCAAGCGAAGCTATTGTCAGAATTTTATGAAGATTTCATGATTTCCTTAGTGCGCCGTTTAACGAGGACTCCTGCAGTTTAATTTTAATACTCGATAAAATTTTCAAGTAATGAATCTTAACTAAAAGTCCGTCTCAAAATTGGAGAATGCAACGATCCGTGAATTGAGACTTCACTGAATTTTCAGAGTATACGACTTTAGTGATTGCACTTAAACTTTGACAGTAAAAATGTGCTCCATCTCGGAGACAATAAAATTAAACTAAAAATTCTTCACATGCACCGGAAAGTGTGGATCGTCGTCGTCGCAAATGTCAGATAAATTTGACCTTCTGCAGTTCACTTTAAATCAACGCTGCTTTAAGGAATGTTAATAGGACGCCGGCATCCTTCCAGTACAAGGTCACTTTTATAAAAGTGGCAGCAGTCCAATGAAATAACTTTAAAAAAGGCACAAGTTTGAAAACTTGACTTGCTTTGAGTGTCGAGGGGCGCCAAATCCTCAAAAGGATTCCCGAACATCTTTTTTATCGTTTCGCAACATTAATTATCAGAAAAAATGTTAATTAAAATATAAAGAGAAGTCAACGATATTAATTGACAAAGAAACCCAAAAGAAAAACCTTGCGCAAAAGAAGGATCAAAATTCCGCTCTCAAACATTTTCAAAGATTTGCGAAAATTTCAAAAATTAGAACTTCATTCAAGCGCTTAGAAATGGCAGCATAGAAATGTTCACATAAGACTCAGCAATTTGCCGGCATTTTGGCCATTAGCCAGTGCAGACGGTTTTTATTAAAGTGCACACCATGATTCGCACCATTGGCATATCAATGAACTCTATAGATTAAAAGTTTTCAAACACAATGGCAAAAAAAAAACTATAAACTAGACGAAGAAGTTAGTAGGAAAATTTCATTTCCAAAAACTTTAATGTTTCACGTTTCAACGACGTTCAGGACAAATTATTCAGAAGATACGGGATGAAATTGAAATTCACAGAAATACAAAATTTAAAATGTGGCCAAGTGCTCCACACGCTCGTACAATTTTAAGCAGTTCTACTCGCCGTATAATTGAGTTGCGATTTTTAAAAAAGTCCATTTACATTATTTCTTATTAATGACGCATACAGCGGTTAAATTGAAAATTGGAAGTTACGGTACAGAATATATAACCTGTGACAGTCAGACAGCGGAGCCTTAAAAATAGGCTCGTTGGCACCTTAAAAAAGTCGACATTGTCTGGAAATTCGATGGCAACCAATTGTATAATAAATACAGTGATATAAGGTTTTAATAGATGATAACCATCATAATGGATCTAGAGTGATTCTCGAAAATGATCGTAGTAAAGAACATAAAGCAATGCCCCTGAAGTAAATAGTACAATGCGGATGTGAAATTTCGGGTTGGCAACTTAGTAATTGCGGATTTTTTTAGACAATTTTTCCATGGAACAAAATAACTTTACTCTGTAATGTATTGCCCATTTTGAGCAATATCCTCTTGCCATCTTTCAGGCAGCATCATAGTTTCACGTTCATAAAACTTCTGGTTTTTATCAGTAAAAAACTGAACCAGGTACGATTTGACATCATCATTAATATTGAAATTTTTACCATTCAGGGAGTTTTGCAAAGATCGAAGTAAAAAAGTAATCAGATGACGCAAGGTCAGGACTATATGGTTGATGTGGCAAAACATCCTAACCAAGCTCCAACAATTTTTGCCGAGTGACCAAAGATGTGTGTGGCCTTGCATTGTCATATGGAATACAACACCTTTTCGGGCCGCTTTTCTTCAACTGCATTGTTCAATTTTGTTAGTTGTTCAATGTTAATATCTGAATTGATCGTTCGGTTTTGTGGTAAAAGTTCAAAGTAAACAATTCCTTTGTAACCCCACCAAACTGATAACATAACTTTCTTTTGATGAATAGCAGCTTTTGATGTTGTTTTAGCTGGTTCACCTGGCTTGCTCTACGATCTTTTCCGATTGACGTTGTTTAACACAACCTATTTTTCATCACCAGTTATCAATCGTTTTAAAAAAGGATCATTTTCATTACGTTTTTTTTAAAAAATCGCAGATGTTAATGCGTTGTGTTAAATGATTTTCTTTCTGTTCATGAGGAACCCATATATCGAGTTTTCGTACATAGCAAAGTTGTTTTAAGGGATTTTCAATGCATGCATGTGATACTAAAGCTTCTCTGCAATCGTCTCTGTACTGTGACGATCCGAATCGATTGTTGCTTTGATTTGGTCGTCATCAACTTCAACTGGAAGACAAGAGCGTTTTTCATCTTTGAGTGAAAAAACACCAGAACGAAATTTGGCAAACCAATTTTGACACTGCCGCTTTTTTAAAGCTTCGTCACCATAAATAGCACATAACTTTTTGTGAGCTTGCGATGCGTTTTGATTTTCCATTTTTCAACAGACGCCAAACAAAAACTACACTACTGATTAAAAAAAAAAAGTTTACTGATTGACAGTTGACGTACCAACAAAATGTGTTTGACATTTCGATTACGTCAGCAAACCTAAAAATTCAACTAAATCCATCTATGAGTGAAATCCGAAATTACGTAGTTGCCAACCCGAAACAATCACTTTTCACTTTATTCATCTTAATTTGTGAATCTTCTCGGCCACATTCCGTCTGCACCAAAACCGATTAAGCATTTTATTTCTGAAAGAGATCGGGGACATTTTCATACGTCTTTGAAACGTTCTGTACCTCTGCGCAATGTTGCACTTGTTGTGTCAGTTTGATCATTCAAAATTGGACTGCTGTTGCTGACCTTTTGCCCAAAGAAACAGCGGCTTATCTTTTGATTTATCTTTCCTATTGTGTTGTTGTATAATATCTCTGCCAATTCTAGGATAACGAATTCCTTGACAGTCTCTATGACATACTATATGTCAATTGTGGCGTTTAGTCGTATACTTTGTTTCGCTTAGGATCATTTTATTTTTCTTTGTATTTAACTCAAGTGTTATAAATGCATTGTGAGCATTGATGTGGAACTTCTACGATATTTCCAATATCTGCCTTCAATATTGATTGTGGACTTTCCAGGCCAAACATCGCACTGATATGGACACAAGGCTTTTGGCATTCACAAAAGACGAAAGAGAAGAATTTCGTGCAACTTAAAAAAAAGGTATTCCGCTGAAGCTTGTCCAATAAATAGGGTCTTCAGAATCGGGAAAACCCAGATTCCTTTTATCAGGCAAACCTTAGAAAAGATTAGGTGCTTCTGAAAACTCGAAAGTTTTTTCATCAACGCTTTCAGCATTTTTTAACTTGAGTTTAACTATCTCTGTTGTATTTTTTTTTTACTGATAAAATAATCTCCACTCGCCTAATACCCTGAAACTGAAAGCCACATATCTATGACCTTAGGATGCTTCAACTTTCGTTCAATCAATACTTCACACGCAGTTGATTGATTGGCACCTTATTAAGTCCTGCAGCACCTATCAAGTAGCAAAGCATATGAAATTAAATGTTTCCGACCTCAAAATATATCTCTGAGCCAGAACATTAGAGCGACCTCTGCGGGCAGTTATCCTTTAAGAACTTACCGTTAAAAATTATTGAAAAGTCAGATCAATGAATTTGCATCAAGTTTTGCTTCAATCTCGGAAACAATTCGAACTTGTACGTTAAAAGCTATTGCGAATCCTGAGCTCCAAGACGATTTCTGGCTGCGGAAGCTGCGATGAGAACGCGTTATTCAATCCAATAAAGACTTCTCTCGTGGAGACATGAAGGCAGGTCGAATACTATTCGGACAAACGTCGTATGTATCCTATGTTTAACTAAGACCACAAGTTGGAGCACAATGCTGCCGAATCTAGTTTTAACAAAAAAAAAAAAGTTGTTGCTCTGTGTGTATGTGCCTCACACAAAAGTTAACGTTCAAGAGAACTCAAACTTTTGGTACGTAGTGTACAGGCAAATAACTTCATGCCGGTTCAAGCAACCGCCTAATTGCGTTGTCCAGCCGCCGAAGAATCATACTCCTACTCTGTCGCACAAACTTACAACCGCCCAAATGCCACAAATCCATGATGCATCGCTTAAATTCCTATTTAAGGATCAACAATGCAATAGTGGTCGTGCTTAAGTGGGAAAGGCATTACAAAAAAAAAAATATGAAAAAAAAACGCAAAAAATATAACAATCATAAACCGAACAGAATGCAAAAAAAGGATACACTTGCCATTTGCAGCGGCTGCAATACTCGTTCACAATAACAGCCACCACACATTTATCCTGATAATATGGGAATTTATGCTTTTCTATTGTGTGTGTGTGGGTACCCTCCACTCAGCTTCGTGGATAGAGTGCTGCGAAAGAGAGGAAAAAAAAATCATGGTAAAACCATAAACAGGATAACTTTGTTAAGGGTGGTGGTTAAAGGACAAGCAGTGGCTATATTGTTGCTCCTACTGGTCCTCTTGGTTGCATGGTTGTTGTTGCAACTACATTATTGTTATTATACTAGTTATTGCCACGTAACGCGCCCGTCACCATAATATTAGAAAACCTCCTCCCCCTCCTCCTCGCCATCCATCTAAAGCCCGGCAAGGCTCCTTGTGTGTTAGAACGAAAGGGGGGCGCTCGTTCACTTCCTGTGGTCATGCTAGATGCTGCCATGAATGCAATCATTACGTTCTATTTGCTGCACAACGCCATCACGAAAAATGTCCTTGCAACCACCGCACTATCGGTTGTTGTTGCACTAGTTGTCGTCGCGTCGGTAGTGGTAGCGGTCATTATTGCTGCCATACACGCTGTTGACAATTGTTCACCCTCCTCACAACAACTCGTATGCTGGTCTCATGTGCTGTTTTTTCCTCACATCCTTTTTGGCATTTCTAGCTCGATTGCTTTGCACAACAATCCTTTGGGATGGCTAAAAGCTATATTCCAATTGGTAGCCAAGCTACTTTTTGCTTTTTTTTTATTATTTTTAGTCCTTTCTCACAAGAGTCCAGCTCGACGAGAATTCGATTGGTATAGCGGGTGTTTGTCCCGCTGTACACAATGGACTTTTCCATTTTTATGTGCGGGCAGTCGAGATGATTTAAAACGTCGATACGAGTCCTGGTATGGGTGAGTCCTTTTGTTTGATGAACATTTCGCTTGGAACCATTCCACTTTTTTTTTGGGTTACACTAAAAAGTAAAATATTTGAAATGTTTACATAGAAATGTCCATCGAGGTCCTTTAACAAAAAAAAGTTAATCTCTTCATATGGAATGAAACAATGGAACCCACATATACGAACAAGGGAGAATTTTCCGCAGCAATAATCATGAATGGGAATAAACCTTTTGCAAGGACATACCATACATACAATTAGATCCATAAATTCATAGATTTATACAACAATGCGAACATATTAACTGCCATCAGTATCCTGACCGGTGTTCTCAAATATGACATCATCTTGCAAAAAAATATGAGCAAACAAAAAACGAATCCTTTATTTTGATTAATAACATAAGAATTGGGAATTTTGTTTAGTTGCTAGATGACGGCGAGCCATTTGTTATTACGCTGCCGGATAGCTGAGTCAGGACTTGTGGTGTAAAGTTAATTAAAAGTATCCTTTCGGGTGATGCGCACGGCATCGCAGATACCAGTGATAGTTGCGATTCTAGCTTTCGGTTTTGTTCTCGTATATCATTTGAGTGTCCTGCGAATGTGGTGAACCATCAATCTTGTCAGTAGAAAGTAAATTAATTGAGCCATCGTCTGCGAAGGGGTTTCCTGGTTGAGCAATAAACAAAAAGGATGTGTGAATACAATGACGTGGTGTTTTATTAATTGTTCGGAGATTTTATGCGATGGCCCAAACGGACATGCTGATTGCTGTGCCGGAGGTAACGTTGCACGCTACTGCTATGCAACCACAAAATGAGACTTTCACATGCATTGTGGAATTTTTTTGTCAAATTTTCCAGTCTTTATTTTTTCAAAAATTAATTGTTCTGTGGAGAGAGATGAATTTTCATTGCTCATCGGGACGTGCCACCGCATAAACTGTAGCAGGAAGACAACGAATGCATTTCTTTGTTTAGTTAAATGTGAGAGAGCCGTGGCAAAAATAAAACTTAAACTTATGAGCTTTTCCCAGATTTTTATTGCTTAAGTTATTTTGTGTTATTTAAAAAGTGACATTAACTTTTTTGGAAGGAATCCAAACTTCTGACCATTTTGATTTTCATTTTGACAAATTCTTCATCATCATCCACCCGCATTGTGTTTGCCATCACGTAAACGCACGTGGAATAAAATACTGCGAATTGAATGAATGTAAATGAGTTCATATTTGGATTCTACCCATGGAACAATCGATAGAGCGTCATTGTTCTAGACAGCCTGTCACAAGCTTGCGGACTCCGTTTTCATAAAAAGTGCGTTGCGAAAGCGCAGATGCAGTCCAGCATATTTATTTCCGTAAAACAAAGTGGCGGAACCCATTTATCGAGCTTGGAAGCGAATCCAAGCCTCTTTAAATGATGAAATGCTGACGAATGATCAATTTTTTACCTTTCAGAAATCTCTTCAATTGAAATCTTCGGGCTATTTTTAACAAAGTGTTGGCGAAATGTCGACAACAATTTCGGAAGGCCGTCCAGAACGAGGTTCATTGCCCAAGGTCACAACCGTTACCGTTTTTTTTTCACAAACAATTTGACTTAATTCAAAAGGGTCTAGCGATAAAATGACTTCTGATGTCACGAACTATCCATTGGTATACAAACAATGATTGCATCATACCCCAAACTTCCCGCCACGTATGAAGATCGGGCACGAACTTTTGCAAAGGTCAAAATATTTTTGGTTGTAGTCACTAGATTATTCAAAGGCAACAGATGATCTTAACAAGGGACTCTTTTGAGGTTTGTGGGGTCATAGATGTTCTAACAAAGGGATTCCTTTGAGCTTTGTGGGGCCGTAGATATCGGCTTCCTTTTCCTCGAGAAGGAAGGAATATATTTTTATTTTTCGGAATTGCCACACGAGGTACTTGTTACTTCGCAGCTTCCATAAAGTTTCTGAAAGCAGGTGTCAGAGAAGTACGCGAATACATTTTGAAATAAAATTTTGTACCCATGTCAGCTATTAGCTCATCAGTGAGATGCTCCTTTAGCCGGGGTAAGAGTTGAAGTCACTGAGGGGGGACTACGATAGGTAAATAAGGTGAAAAAATGCGTTCGTGGCGCGAATGCTCTTTTATGATTTAAGGCCTAGCTTAACCATTGGTGTGTGCGCGTTATATTTTTCACACAAATGGCAGGGTTTGGAACTACAGTTTAGTCCCGACTACAAACTACTCCAGAAGCTTTATCGTATGAAAATCTCCCCCAAATATGAAGCCGAGCTCTCACGCTCAGCAGCCCACGCAATTACCACTAAGCCAGGGGCACGGCAAATATCTGTCGACAGCTATGGCTCAGTCTCATTGACAAAAATGCTCCAGCTAATATGTCACCGAGTAGACGTAAAAAAGACCGCATTTCAAGTTCAAAGATGAATCAATTTCGGATGTCATTAGGCTTGGTCCAATCAAATGGAAGCAGCGTGGAAAATAAAAAATGAATATATTTTCATCAAAGCAATGTTTTAAAAATGATGCCGAATTCTTGCGGTTAGTTGAGAGGTGGGAGGCCAGATACGACCTACTTATTTTAAGATTTTTTTTTTAGGCTTCGTCGGACTTTTTTATTTCTGCCTACGAAATTAAGTAAAAAGACATTTGGCCGAAAGGAGCACAGATCCTGGTGTGAGCTCTGCGATTTTGAGTTCTTTGAAAGTCACTTTTTGAAAAGTCCGACCCAAAAACAAAAGTTCAATATATTTTAACAATTGTGCTCTTACCTAGTTTTTTCTAAAAATTTTCGACGATTTCGGCATTCAGTTTAGAAATAGTTTAACTAATATTGTATACATGCCTAAAAAAGCACCTCATAGAAAACGATCAATTGTGTCAAACCGCATTTTCAAAGCAACTAGACAGCATCACTAAAACTTCTTATCAGAAGAGCTCTTCAAATGCGTGTAACACAGAGCGATCGGAAGAATTAGGAGAAGAATGAAAGATTATGTAGTGGTTTGAGAAACTCAGATATATTTGGTTTCAACTCACATCCGTGGGTGGACCCCGAAACGGTACAGAGGATTTTTATATCGACCTATTAGCTTTCACTTAATTCGCAGCATTTTTTTCGGCATTAGTTTGATATACATATGTACTTTGAAAGCCTGGAAGATTTAGCTTAATACCCCGCTGTCAGTGTTATGCTCACACAGAAGAGCCATCTACACAAACCAATATTTTGACAACACGAACTAGGAATTAAGCCGACACAACAACCACTGCAACAACGACACCCATTGCTCAGGCTACTATCGCTGGTCGGCCGATCCAGTGAAGCCATTCTGCTCGGCTGTAGCTTGATGCTTTTTTATCGTTATAATATATTAGCAAAAGGAAGCCCATGGCGCAAATTACATGAGGCAATTGAATTTAAAGCAAAAGCATCGGGAGAAACCTAATTGACACAGTTAAAACACATGGATAAAACACTGTATATTGCAAGGAAGTCCATAACATCTGATTTAGTTTGTTTTCCCCTGTTGTGGTTTCCCAATCCTAGAGGTCTTTCCAGAATATGACACAGAGATAAAAAAATCTCTCGGAATCGGCGTGGAAAATCCTATCAAAATCTGCAAAGAAAACTGGACTGAATGTGATCCTCTTTAAGCCATATATTTACCAGACAGAAAAAGATCCTATGCTGAGCGGGAAGGAAGAGGTGGTGGAAATCTCTGGATTGAAACTATGCACTTTTGAACCCTTTCAAAAAGGACATAAAGTTAATCACGCCTTAATATTCCGAGCAGTGGTTCATATCTCTCAAAGAAAACCAACCAAACAAATTTGATTGATAAAAAATAATTCTAAAAATAAATGAAGTTGAGATAAGCTGTTGGTCCTCAGACTTTTAAAATATGAATCCCTATAAACAGAGTTCTTACAAAATGTAATACTATATAATACTTTTGAAACTAAGCTATATTATATTTGATAATTCTGGCTGTCTGATTTATAAGTCTTTATTGAAGAAGTTGAAAAACCACTGCCAAAAGCAAATACAAATTCAACTTCCAATGATAAAGCTGTTGTTATGAAATTGATTTTCGCAACTCTAAATTAAAAATATCTTATCTTCACGTTGAGTTGGATACTCTTTGAGGGATGACTGGCTAAGATTTTGGGTCGTTGGTCCTATATTACAGTTGAAAATGCTTTCATTGAGTCGTTTAACGTAAGCCATGGATTGCCAGCCAGCAAAAACAACTGTCTCAAGGTTACACACCCCAAACCGAAGCCTGCAAAATTCGAAATGGAAATATCATAGTAGAATTGCAGTCAATGCTGAGGACATGGAAGAACCAACAATGCCATCTACCTGACCTAGACGAAGTACAGATAGCAAGATAGAACTTCTAAAAGCGGCGGCGATGACTTAGTTGGGAGTATGCACCAGCTCATCTGCAATACATGGTCAGAAGACAGCATGCGACATGAATGGAATCTCAGAATTGGTTGCCCAATCCTGAAGGAAGCAAGCCAATTATAGAGGTGTCAATCTCCTCAAAATTGCCTTTAACATCTTTTCCGCCGTATGATGTGAACGTCTGAAGCAGTTCGTCAACATCCTGATAGGTCCGTATTAGTGTGGTTTTCGACCAGAAAAGTCCACCATAAACCAAATATTAACATAACGGCAGATCTTGGAAAAAACCCAGGAGGGCCAAGTCAGTACGCACCACCTTTTCATCAATTTCAAGGTTGGTTTTGGTGTCTTTCGTCTACAGAGACGAGATTTATGAAGTCATGTCTTGGTTTGGCATCCCTGCCAAGCTCGTACTTTTGTGCAGGATGGCGATGGAGAAATCAAGCTGCTCCATTGAGGTCGGCAAAGAAGTCACCGACCCACTTGATGTCAAACAACGTTTTAGACAAGTTGGTGCACTGTCATGCGATTTCTTCAACATCATACTTGGAACAATAGTGGAAAAGAACCTTGTCAACATAAGATGGCAAAAAGAAGCATATGCTGCCATCAAGAAAAACCAAATCCGACGTCTGGGTCAGAACGTTACCATAGACCGCTATAAAAACAGATAATAACACCAGCGCTGAGATCAAATGAAGAAAACCTCTTGTTAAGAAAGCTAAGCCCTCTTTCGAAGAACTAAAGCATCGCTCTATAAGACCCATATCATCTCCGTCCTACTATATGGTGCAGAAGCATGTACAATTTCAAAAGCGGATGAAGGCCCCTTAGGTTGTTCCGATATGGTTTTCCTCAAAGGCAGCTAAAAATTTATGTAACTGATCTTTTTGTTTGCAATGCATTTGGTTAGGGAATGAATGATGTTTTCATAATCCGAATTGAATCTCATGGTGTAGGCAAATAAAATAGCACCTATTTCTTTTGTATCTTGATATGGGAAGTTCATGATATGGGCAGGCCTACACGCACTCAAACCAATTTTTTTCTTTTATAAAATAACCCTTGAAATTTTTAAGGACAACTGCTCCAATAAAAAGTTGGATCGAATTTGTACTAAAGCAGTAAGGCAAAAATGTTGCCAGATTTTAAACTACATTTTCATTTATTTACAGAATTTTATTTTATCAATAAAAATATATTTGTCAATTGTTGACACGTGTACTTTTGCATATAAAAAAATTAAAAGAAAAGTTTTGCACTTGAATAGGGGCAGCGGCGACTGTTGGGTCTCTGAAGGGTCAAAAGTCGAAATAAAAGACAAGAACAAGAAAAAAAACAACACGTGCCAACTGATGCGAAAATGTTTAGATGATAAGTTTTCCAGTTGAAGAAATGTTCATTCGGATGAAGTCAATTGGAAAATTCATTTTCATATATTTCTCAATAGATACAAATTCGTAGAGGCGATGATGGTGTTTGGACATTTGAACATTTATTGATCTCGTTCTAGTAGCTGCCAATACACATTGTTTCATTTATTTTATATCATTTTCTTGACAGTTGAATGAAATGAATGTAAGGAATGTCCTTATGCAAATTGGAATACATTTTGAATCACGATTTCTATTTCTTTCTTATTGTACCTTTTTTTTGTGTCGCTTTTTTATGGTTGTTGAATCCTGGTGAAGGCACGTGTTAAATTGCGGAATTCTATTGAATCTTTCGTTTAGAAATGATGTGAAGTAGATTGAGCGGAAAATTTTATTATAACTCAATTGGACAATTCAAATAGAAAATCTAGTTGGACGGGAATGTATATTTTTCATGGTGACAAACCATGCCAACCAGAACGAAGGGAGCTTGTGAAATATTCAGATTTGCGTAGGTAGACAACCGCACCGAGGAATCCTTACAGCTGACCTGAGAGGTGATTCAAAGAAAATAAATTACAATTGCCATGAATGAGAATTAAAGTTTTTTTTCACTCACAAAAGTGTTGTTGAGGAATGGTTGCAATGACAATCCTACAGTCTAACAATAGACACTAGGAATTCTGTTCTGGTTTACAGTTGACACCATTTATCAATCATTGGCAGTGGATTGAAAGCTCAGCTTCAGCAAATGTCAGCTGCATTTCTCGTGCCCTACGAGGGATGTGATTAATGGGCGCTTGAATGTATTTTACATTCAATATCCTTTTGTTGTTCTTCTCAAAGAAATATGAAAATTTCAACGAAAACTTTCATCATAAATCCAGACATGTAACACACATTTGCGACCTGATGTGGTAAATGGCTTCCCTAATATGACATGAACTCTCAAGTACGTCAAGTCGGTTTACCACCAAACTTGATCGTTCTTACGAAACTTTTTTTGTATGAGTTAGAGTTGAGTTAGATGAATCAGACTGGAAGAACTCATTGCAAATATTCACCTAATACCTACTTTCTGACAAAAAAAAAGCAGCCAAGTTTGTGTTTGACTCTCACACAAAGGGTTCCGTACCGCACTTCAGTATGTAACAATTTATATATATCTTTGATTTTTGAGTTCCCATAACATCGAATATATATACGCGTTAACCAATGGACGACTGGTAATGCGGCGCGACTGAAGCCTATCCGAGACAAAGTAAAAGCTCGGAATTGGTTGTCATGCGATTCCGATGATTTAAAAGAATCTTAATAAGGTTTTTTTTATGCAGGCAAATAGGTAAAAGTGGTGGTGCATTGAGAGCCTAATTAGCACTATGTGTCGTTTTAATGCATCAGCTCTATCCTTAACAGAAATTTCATCAATTGAATTTAAGAAGGGTCTACCAAGCGCTCTCTGTCTGGCTCTAGCAAGGGCCGGACAGGCGTAAATGAAGTGTGTTAGGGTCTCCCTCTCAGCTGTGTTTTTGCAGCTACAGTGTGAGTTGTGTGGGATGCCTAGCTCAATGGCCAGTGTCCTATTCAGACCGCCACTAGTCTAGCAATCTTATGACGGGTTCGCCAAATGAAATATTTTTTTTTTGAAAGTTTGTATTCAGGCCATATTTTTCTTGATGGTGTACAGTTCATCAGACTGGCCCATCTTAGGTTTGCTGTTTCAAGGAAGTATGAAGACTTATGGTTAACGTATGAAACGGGACCATTGTCTTAATTAAGGCGTTAAATTGAGTTGCGTCTTTAAGAAAACCTGTCTGTCTATTAGTGTGCAGAAGATAGAGTCCTGTGATAGACGGACGCTAGGAGAACGGATGCTCAGTAATAGGGTTCCATTGGTAACCTTTGGGTTGGGATGTAACACCATCCATGGACGCTACATTGATTTGGTTACGAGCACTCTGCACATAATTAATAAAACTCATGTCAGGTAGATATATATCGAAAAAAATCGCTTCATCATTTACATTACTTGTCCTGCCTTCCCCTATTTCATTATATTCTGGGTTCCGTACTCAAATAATAGGCTAAGATATTAAAACTTAATTAAAAACGAAAACTTAATTTAACGCCAAGAAGTAGGCTTTGAACGGAATAGTTTGTGTGCGTGTTCCATTTTTTTTAGTCAATCAAACTCCTTAAAGATGACGCAATTATATCATTCTCCAGCCTGCACTCCTTACGTCATCACAGGACTTTACAACCAACCAACATAAATCTGCCCACGGCTACATCTGAATTATTTCTGCTTCGGGTGTGGCTGAACATCCTTATTTTAATCGAGCAGATTTCCGCTGCTAAAACAAACCACAATTAATTGCGTTATCAGAACAATGATTGCATCTTGTCACTGGGTCAAGTGATTATTGTCAAGAGAATCGTCCGTCCTTATCGTCCTCGCTAGCCAATCTGGCTATGTGCACACTCGTATGTCGTTATTCAAACAATTAGATGTGTTATTCCTTTTAAATTATTTGAATCCCCGCATATCCTGGTCGATAATTCCAATTCCATTTAGACCGCATATTGATATAGAGAGAGGTGTATCCTGTGAGGGAGGCTACTCCATGGACTAAATGTCCATTTCAGAAATTGGATTTTGAGTGCATGGCTGACCATGATAAAGGATGTGAATGGTCTCAGAAGATAATGATAATGATGATGATGATGGAGGAGGTGATGCTGATGGTGATTGTGATGTGATGTGTGGGAATGGAAGGTCACGGAAAATTAGTCCATTCGGATGCTGGTCACGTATGGGTGGCTATAATTTCTAGGCGAGTGATTTAATTAAGGGAATTTATAGCATGCCTGCTTTTTGTGCCATACGTTCATCTAGGTCTAGTTTTTTTTTAGGAAGGGTTCTCTATATCGTCCTTTTTTGTTGGGTGTTGGTAGATTGGTATTTAGGGAATGTTTAAGTGATTGTGGGGGAAGGTCCAAAAATGGAGTTAACAAAAGGCGTCGGCTAATTGATTTTTATTGTCCTTTATAATGAATATGAATGAGAGTTTGGGAGGAGCCAACAAGGACTACAAGTAAACAAATATTTATTTCGGAAATATGACAGCGCAAAAGATTAGATTAAGCCATGGAACGTGGAGTGGAAATTTGGGGAAAAATAATACGAACACGTTTTTTATTTAAGACGCTTACAGATGAAAACTTCTTAAACTACTTCGGTCAGTAAACCACTATGAAGTGTTTCTCGGAACGCGATCCTAAAGTCCTCGATAAACTGCTGCTGACTTACAATGGCGGAAACGAGTGTTTCTTCTAATATCAGCCGCCATTTTCCTGTACCCAAAGTGCAAGGAAATACTCCGATTGTTAACGATGAGCTTTAGACACTCAAACAATGTGACAGAAGATGTTTAGGAAGTGTGGCTTCCGGCATGGAAAATTAACGGTAGATCAAATATTCAAAAAACGCTATATCCTGGAAAAAATCAACGACTTTCAAGTCGATACCTATCAGTTGATCGACTTCACAGCTGCGTATGACTACATTCGCGATGACTGTGTTCGGGATCACGTAAAATCTGATCCGGTTGTGCCTTACAATGATCGAAAATGTAGCAATTGTTTGATGTACCTTGAAGTTTGGACCCAAAACCTCCACACGTTTCGAAACTGTCACGTAACTCTTTCAGTCTTGTCTTGAAACAGATAGTATGACGGGCGAGTGTACACGAGAGGTACTATCTTTTTCAAGCCTCTAGGATGAACAGATAATATAGACATCATCGCTTGTTCTCAGCGTGCCGTAATGAAAGCATGCAAGGCGATTGAATAACAGGCAAAGTGGGTTGATTTTAAATTCAATGAGGACATGACGAAATATAGATATAGATCCTTCCAGCTAAAACATGACGCTTGACGGCTACAATTTTGAGGTAGTAAATGAGTTCATCTGCTTCGGAACTAATGTATCCACAAACGTCACAACAGTGGAGATCCGAATGAGAATAATTCAAGGCAATCGTTGATACTCTGGTTTGTCAAAACCACTAGCGTCTGAACTCTTAACACCAAAGACAAAAATACTGCTTTACAAGATGCTGATTTTGCTAGGCCTGCTTCATGGAACCGACGTCGGATATTTGGTTCTATCTGCGCGGAGGACGATTTGTCGAGAAGATATATCTGCAAAGATGTGGATAAAGACCGGAAGGCCAAAATCCGATGACTTCATTGGCTCGGCTACATTGAACGAATGTACAATAACGTTTCGGCCAAGAGAGTCTTCGAATCCAAACCAGGTTTTAAAAGAAAGGGAAGACGTAACATCCGGATCAAGGATTTAGCAATCGCGGACGCTAGAAAACTTACCCAAACCAACTGGGAGCTGCTGCTCAGGAACGTCAAGGCTCGAAGGTCAAGATGAACTTCAGATTCAGACGCCGAATGCGCAGTTAAAATCGTTTAATCGTTGTTGAAGCGTATTCTGCATATTTCGTCAACGTAAGTGGGAATAAATATCTTTCGAAGAAACTTTTTCAAACCGACCCAAAATGTCTTTATCCACATTAGATAGAGCCCTCGTTTCGACCCCATGGAGCTTGACTGGAAGGAGTAAGGTTTCGTGCAAAGTGTCATCTTCTCAGTCCAAAGAAATAGCAGTGAGTCGTCTCCATCGTCATTCTTTACAAACAGACGACATTTGCAGGGATGCCAAGTACCGGCATGGTTCCTAATAGATTGTCTGTATAAGTGCTGTCATATGCAGCGTTGAAATGCACTAATAGACGATGGGTGTTAATATGGAACTTTCTGGGTTTTGTGTCATGGTCTGCCGGCACCCTATAGTTGGTGCAGTCAAGGCGGGACAAACGATAATTAGATTCCATTCCTCAGACATGCACTTAATAATACATATTAAAAAAGCTTATGTTTTGTCCACAACTAAATAACAAAAGTATGAAGGCAAACTTCAACAAATTAACCTGTCAATTCCATTCTCATATCCTTGTCATAATAAATAAAAATTCCCCTACTGGAGCATCCTTCTCTTCTGTTTTGTCCGAATAGATTAAGGAAATTTGCTTAGTAAGTCAACATATTCCGTCTGGATTGTTGACATTAATCTAAGTTGGTTCAGTGCCGCATCACCGAAGCACTCAGACTACTACACGCATTAACATTCCTTATGTGACATCTCATAAGAGTATCAATAAATTCTTCCAACTAATCCAATACTCAATTAGCTAAGCAAATAAATATTCTATTATTTTTTTATTCTCTTTCTAGTGACTAAATTTATTCGCATTGGAATTGCTGACAAGAACGACAACCCACCGTATTTTGACAAGTCCCTGTACGAGGCGGAAGTCGACGAAAATGAAGATATCCAGCACACTGTACTCACAGTCACCGCCAAAGATCACGATGAGTGTAAGTATTCAATTATCCTAATGGCATCCTTAATATTCCATATAAATAAAGAAACATTTGCATGTAAACCACACATACATTTTTCCTGTGTACTCGTATGTATAACAATTCCAAGGATCGTCGTCGGGTAGATTTATTTTAGACCACAATCCTTTAGAGTAAACCCAAAACCAAATATTCATAAGACTCTCCTATTTAATAAATTATTCCACGCACCAAGGAAGATTTATATCCCAGTTTCTTTATTTATATTTATTTAAAAAACAAAAGAAAAATATCCTTGGAAAAAAAAAGACACACTGTGACAATTCTGCTTATTTGTTCTCATAACTTTTCGCGACATATGCAATTAATCTTGCGAAGGATTTGTTGTTCTTTCGTAAATGAGTAGACACACTTTCGCCCAATTTGACAACGAATATGTGAACATTGTTTCCTTGATATGGGTTTGCTTGTTCACAGGACATGTGTGAAGCTATAAATTCGTATGTGTTTTAATCGAATGACAGCACATGCCGCCACAATGTAGTTGATTACGAAAAGGCGTGCCAACGAATGTTTTACATTTTTCGGCAATTTCGAAATTGAATGTTGCTTTTTCTAATTTTGCAGAACAAGAGCTGCTAGGAGAAAACATTGTGCTCCTTTTTCCACAAATTGAGTATTTTGAACTTGAATTTTTTAACATATCCAGCGGCTATGCCAATGAGACACAAGACATGCAAAAGGACTTCTAATTAAAACGAGAGTGATAACTTGAAGAAAACAAAATTCATCTCAAAGAAAATTCCATCAAACAAGTTAGAAAAAAAAAATATCCTTTTGTTCCCTTGGGTTCAAAAATATCTAACGTTCTTGCATAAGAATATTGGATGGCACGTGTTCTTTGGAGACGTTTTTTTTCATGAGATGCTTTACCCGCAAGGAGTATCTTTATCTTAAATCCATGTTGATTTTTTGTTTATTTTTAAAGCTGGCCGGTTTTCTTGGCACGTCCCAGAGTAATGCTGTGGGCTTTTTTTTGCTGTGATCCACTTTATTTTATTAACTATAATGTTGAAAATTCGTCAGATCACTTACAGAAATAGTTACTTTGAAGTCCTTCTTCGATAACAACTCACTTTACTTTTACTTTTTACTTTTCGCGGTTTCTATTCTCTACGAAAAGAAGAGTTCCAGAACCCGTTGTGTTCCCTGACCGGGCCCAAATAACAAACACCTTACATAGATCGTCCAAAATTAATTTAAAAACAGTCCATCGAGCAACGTAGAAATACTGCTGATTGACTGTCTATTAATCGGACAATAACTGAAAACTTCCACTGTTACACTTTGCTTCAAATGAACTCCCTTAGCACTACTCCTAGAAACCTTCCACCACACCGATTATGGGCATGTTGAACCCATCTTCCGATTACTGCGTTTGGCCAACGTCATAAAAAAAATCTATGGCGTCAAATCGAAGCATCTTAGCGGCCACTCAACATCATCAAAATTATTGTTTTTATACTTACTGAATGAAGTGGGCACAATATCGATTGTAAGACATCGTGTACAACACTTAGCCTGATTTAAAATCATTATCTGCTAAATCCAAAACCTTATTTCCTGACGAAAATTTACCTCATGCTTGATAGCATTCTTCATCAGTCTTGAAAGAAAAATCGGTCAATAAAGCCTCGAACACTTAGCAGTCGAACGTTCAGAATGCATTTGCTCCTGTATGACTTCTTGCCTGCTTTTTCAATCCTTATTATGGCGTTTTTACCGCCAAAATGCGGATCAATTCAAAGATCCCAAATTCGAGTCCCAAACTGAATCTTGCTTATCTCGTTTTCGAATTAGTTCTGCTACGATCTCACTAATTAGATGATCATGCTGTGGTGATAACGCTATTTACTTCTCACGATTGAGCTCTAATTTAATGCTGTAAAAATAATGGTTCTGAAGACGATGTAAATGCATACTACTGACAGTTGACTGATGAAAAAAAAATTCAAAATAACAAAACAAGTACATAAGTATATCAAAAACAAACAATGGAGAAAAAAATACTGCGAATTGAACGAACGCAAATAAGTTGATACTGAATTCTCCGTTTCTAAGTGACCTACATCAATGGAGTAATCTTTCATTTCTTCTCTCAATCTTTCTGCTCGCTCCCTTTGTGCAAATGTGTTGTGAGGGCAGTTATTATTTTTCGAGAGCGAGTAATTTTTAAAATTAATTTTCAGCAGCAACTTTGGAAATAAATTTGAGTTATTCCCATTTGTTTTTTAATCCGTAATTACTGCCTCCTTCTTCACAGTCTATAACCTTTTGACAAGTTACTTGCTTGTGTTCACAATGACTTGCTACTGTCTACTCTTCTTTATAAAAAGCAAATCAATTACTTAAACATAAACTCCAGTAAAACCATAACTTTTCCATAAACAAACTGTTAAAATAAAATGTGTTCACTATTTAACTATTGAACTTTGAGGACGCCTTTGAAAACTGTGACTGGCTAGGTGCAAGATTGTTCATTCTACTGCCTTCGTCCTACTTACGTGTCTGCGTTAAAATTTTAGCCATAAAATTATACAAAAACCACTCAGCCTTAAAGACTGATGTTTTCAATTTAACAACGCCAACCCACCCTGCAATCCTTCGTATTTTGCTTGCCACGAATTTTATACATTTCTCCCTGACGGCAACATTGATTGTTATAATTTTTAGTACCCTACTACTAAGCTATCGAATTTAATTTGATTTTGTTTACCTTGTTCTTTTTTTATAGCCTCGCGTATTCGATACGAGATCACAAGCGGTAACATAGGTGGCGCTTTTGCAGTAAAAAATATGACGGGTGCCATTTATGTCGCTGGCGCCCTTGACTACGAAACAAGACGACGGGTAAGTAACTACACACCTTTCCTTTCATTTTGGATTTCTATTCCGGTTTAACGATTTGCCTCACTTTACCTCGGGGCTATGAAAATCATAAATTTTTCCAGTGATATAGTGATACATCCTTCGTGTATCCTGCTGCCGTGATTTTCCTGTGGCTGATGAAATTCTAGAACCAAAAACAATAATAATTTATTTCGTAACAAACACAAAAAATAAATATAAAAACAAAAATATTTGTAGTGGATATACGAGGATCCCTGTTGGGCTTTTTTTTTTTCAAAACATTACTCGAGTGTCCTGCCTGCAGGAGAGAAAAATTTGTAAAATATGTTAAATTTTCTTTCTCCCCCTTAACACAAAAAAACCGAGACAAGACAATCGAGTCGAATACAATAGAACGGTTGCTAAAGGACATTCACACATAAATAAACACTAACATATGTTTTTTGGTAGTGAAAATGAAAACGGTTGATTTAAATCAGTTGGCGAACTGAAAAATTCTGGTCGTCGCTATTGTTCGCTAAAGAATTAAGGACATCGTCAATTTGAAATTCGCTGATGCATGAAAAGGAGACCATACACAAAAGAAAAAAAAAACACGAACGACGAATGAACTATTGAAAATATCCTGGTGACAAAAGTTTTACAAAAAAAAAGCGAATAATGAAAAAAAAAGGGACTATGGCCAGCAGAGAATGAAAGGATAATAATATTTTTGCACTCTTTGATGCGTTGAACAGTTACTAATTGCTATGGTTTCTATTTGATTTTGGACAGAGAACGAGCGAAAATGCAAGCAGAGAGGGAATATGAAAATTAAAACTGTATTGAGCCATAAAGGGTCCTGTGTAAAAAAAAAAATGGCACACCACAATGGTTTGAATAGATTGAATGGATCATTCGAAGAGAACTTTGCAATTGTTAAAATAAAATCTACCAAAGGGAGCCAATTTTTACCAATAAATTTGTCACTTTTTACGACTTCGCAGGACACTGAAAGGATCAAAGTTGCAAAAAGTCTTAGAATTACGTCTATATCTTCAACAAAAATGATGTCCTGTCACACACAGGCTTCTGCCACATCAATTATATAGTTCATAAGAATTTTTTTTTATTCTAACAGGACACTTCATATCTTTCACTGCAAACAAAAAAAAAAACTAATTTTTTGCTCCTTCAATAAGATTATTCAACAATTTTCTTTCTCTTCTCAATTTGTGTCCTTTGCATGCGCCAATCCTCTGGACCATCATCAATCATCGTTACGTACTGTCTTATTATACACCAACAGTATGAACTACGTTTGGCGGCATCTGATAATCTGAAGGAAAACTATACGACTGTCATAATCCATGTCAAGGATGTCAACGATAATCCACCGGTATTTGAGCGTCCTACATATCGAACACAAATCACCGAAGAGGATGACCGCAATTTGCCGAAACGTGTTTTACAGGTCCTTATAAATAAAAACAAAAATTCATATGCATATCGAATAAGTAATCGATTTTTAGTCCTTGTAGAGGATTCTGTTTGGTTTGTTTTCCTATTTTTCTTGTTTTTTTATTTTTTTTTTTTGCATTGTTTTTGACTATCCCGATTTTGATTGATGATACGCTCGTTATGTTTACATAAACAAAAAAAAAAAAAGGTTCCTTTTTGCTTTCGCTTTATCCACTGAAGTCCTTTATTTTGTTTTTTTTTTAAACAGGATTTTATTTAAACTAGAAAAGCGCGTGTTTATTCATTTGATTTCTCTTCACCGTTTTTTTTTTTTAATCATTAATCTGCTTTATTTGCTATGCAGACTATTTGTGTTTACATGAGAGAGCTTTATGCATGTGATTATTTGATTTTTATTCTTTACAGGGTGTCAAAAAAATATACTATTTTTTTTAACAAGAAAAAAAAATTGCTTACAAAACACATATTTGAATAAAATATTCAGGTGATGAAAAAAATTGTGTGGGAATCTGCGGTTGTGTATTTAATTGGTTTTTTATTTAAAAGTTATGTTTATTGAAGCGATTGGTTTCATGTAAATGTAAAATGTTGATCCTTGTTAATGAGAAAGTCAAAGCCTTGTGATTTTTTGAATTCGTTTAAATAGTTTGTAAATTCATCTGTTCGTGTGTACGTCACTGAACTCTTCCTCAACGGCTGGACCGATTTTTATGCAATTTCGAGTGTGAATATGAGTGGGTCCCTGGATGGTTTGGATTTATTTATCAATATATTTTTATGAAACCTTATAAGTCAATAATAGACCTTCTGGGAATAATGCATTTTTATATTTGTGTATTATGATTATTGCTGATTTAAATATTGTCATATTTATGTCATTGGCCTATACTCTATACGATTATAACAGTTAGTAGCTGGCCCGACAAATACGATACGAAACCGGTGGACAAACACTGAAAATTTCTATATCCACATCTTTGTGAAGGTTCTAGAGTTTGGGATTGCGCCTTCGGCTTTTATCGCCAATTAAACGACCGGATTCAAAGGACTTTAAAATTGTTGTAAACCAATCTTTGGCTCTGGGAGGATGAGTGTTTTGTAGAGCATGATTTTTGCCCTTCGAGATAATATTATTTGATCAAACTAAAGATGTCGTTTACGGAGCAAATATTTATTTTAAAAGAAACTCCTTTGCTATAGCTGCCGATTGTCATGTATTTTTTAAACCTCTGGTTGATCAATTGTTTTCAAGTCGCTGTGGCCTCTTCTTCAGTCACCGCCTGAAATCTTCAGATCCGAAACGTTGGATGCGAGCAAAAGTATCAATATCGTTTTCGAATTTATGTGCCTACTGAGCTTTTCGCGCCCATTTAATGAAACCAGGGGAAGACGCAGACCAAGAACGATTTATATTTTTTAAGGGACACACTTTAACTCAAAATACGTTTTGTTTTAATTTTTTTTTTATAATTTTCTGGCTCTTTGTGGGTTATGACAACCCTTAAATTGAAGTTCCATAGACAACAGCAAAGAAAGAAGACAATTTAGTATAGTTCGAAACTCTGTTTTATTTGGTTGCTTTGGAGGAGAGCTTGATCGCTAAAAATTCGCAGTATTTTTTTTCTTAAATAAGCCCAAAAAAAATCGTAGGCCGATTATACAATGACGTGTGGGAAAAGTTTTTTGTTCAGACAAGAAGTTAAGAACTGCAATTTCCTTTATGCTATTTTTTTTCCACCACTTGTTGTGTAAATTATTTAATTTGATTTGAAAGTAAAAACATTTTTAATGAAAAATACGTTCAGCCAAACTTCATTCGAAGAAAATGTCTTCTTTATTTTCAAGTGCGCAGACTATGCAATGTAAAAGATTCTAGTCGGAATTTGAGTGCCACAAATGAACGTCATATTGCTGTGCTTATTTCGCTTTACGATCATACGACACAAGGATGCGCAACAACCTTTCATTTGTAAGAATTTTGGCCACCATACCTTCGATTCATATCCTTTCAACTTTGTTAACTCCTGTTGACTCTCTGGGGTTAAGTCTTAAACCCAAACCTCTGTCTCGGCTTGAGATTTTCAGGAGATTTTTATTTAATTAATTAAAGACTAGATGCCCTTCGTGAGTCACAATGAGCATGTGTTACATTCGACAGTGAACTCTTCAAATTCAGGTATCCAACCTTATAGAGAAAATGAAACCGCGAAAATATAATGAAGATTTATTCTCAGAAGGTCATTTTCCCTTAAATCAGTCCGTTTGACTTTTGTTCACCTTTGGTCCTTGATTCCTTGAAATTGAAGCTTAAAAAGATATCCCATGTGACACAGCATATTACTCATGGGTTGATCAGCAAAGCGACTGATTGATTCCTGCATTACTATCTTTTCGACATTTCGGATGTGATAAAGCACCTTTTCCATCGAAATACTTCAGGATTTTAACATGAAATGCCATTCGGCTCGGTAGCTTCAATGGATTTTTTTTTCAAAGAGAAAAAAAAGTCTGTTAACATGCATGGAATAACTGGAAAAGCATTTAACGGTCGATGAATTCCTTTGACGAATTCGATCCTGAAATTGACTCCTGTTTTAAATAGTCCTCGAATGCCAAGCAAACTAATTATTTACGCGGTATTTCCAATAAGCACTGAAAGCAAAATAAAGATGCACCACGGTGTGCAATTGACAGATAATTTTTTTTTTACAAAAAAACAAAAAACAAGAGGTCCTTGCCAAATACATGTACTCTCATAACATCGTGATTGTATGTTGGATGTCCTTTCCATTTTTTGTCTTTTTATTTAGTGGATTTCTTGTCAATAAATATTCCCAAAAAAAACTACATGAGGGCCAACAAATTTTATTAATGTCCTTTTTCGTCCTTGTACAAACTTTCATTTTTCAATTTTTCCTTTATGGTTGAATAGCGTCCCTTACACTGTGCGCGGTAACACTGATTTTCTGTTTTCCCGATCGAATGGAAATCCCTTCATGGATTTCCTATAAAAGACGATTGAAAAACAATAATAAATAAAAATTTTAAAAAATATAAATAGATGTGAATATACGATCGTATGTGTGTGCATTTTTATTTGTATGTTTGTTAATCCGATTTTGGTGGTACAAGCGGATATTGTTTTCGTGGACAAAGAGCAGAATCGTAATGATTTATTCGTTGGAGTTGAAAATATTAAATTTGAAGTGGCTTAGCGTGGTGTTGCTGCATTGCTCCTTTTTTTAACAAGGTATTGTACTGCAGGTTGAAGAGGTGTTATTAATGTATTAAAATGTTTTTATGGGAATGAGATATTTATATTAAAATAGAATTGAGAGAAAAATAGCTTCCATCTTCCATTGTTTTGCGATTTACGGCTTATTTCAGTGGAAAATCCGAATTATGAAAATTGTTTTATCGCAGATGAAAGTGGCTTATACACTTTGATGGAACTTGGAAAATTAAATTGTGGTTTTCTTAAATATTAATACTTTTGACGCTCAAAGATGCTGCTTCTTACGAGGTGAAACTATAGTTTGAAGTTGAGGATCAAGGCCTTTCTACAGCAAAGCAGTCTTACTGATCTGCACATGAGATTCAACAGTTTTGATAGTCTTTTCGCCCTCGGATCACTTAGCGATAGTTTCGTTAGAATTGTGTAAGCCAGAAATCAGATTTGTAAACGAATTCATAAATTTGGAATTGCAATCGCGGAATTCAAATAAAAGAATTCAAAGACTGCAGAATTAAAAGACTTAAATCACCATTCTTGTGAAATCAGTGATTGACTGGAGCATTCAAATTTTAGCAATCATTGAATTGAAATCACTTTCATTCGGATTCATGAATTGTTAGTTGAATTAATGAAGGAATTAAAATATTTGGTTGAAATCATTAGTGAACATGCTCTTAATCGGTTGAAGGAAATGAATTCAACTAAAATTGTTTGGGTTCATCAAAAGTAAGCGAATTCAATTCTGTAATAAATAGCTTCTTCCTTCTTTTAGCGGCAGGTCGTAATCGAGACAAGCGGGATCACAACATTCCCACTATTCTGATGCGCCCTGGGCTTCTGCAATAAGCAAAACTAAGCAAAAGTAAAGACTGTAGCGATGTTATTTTCAAGATACCGTCAGTTCCTCGCGACTTAATTCATGAGTGATTCAATGTTAATTCAATGACTTCAACTGAGTTAATGTGAACACATGAAACTTAATTCATGATTGATTCAATGTTAAAATAAACTGCGGTGAAAGTTAGAATTGTGTGCCTAAAAGTTATTTTTGGACCTTTTCCGCAATTAAGAAATAGCATAGACGAAAATGAACATACTGGTTTGGCTGCAATTCTAAAAGACATGTCATCTTCGACTGTGTTATGTCATGCATCAGAAATCATCATCATGTGTCAGGAAAAATGCAAACCAACTGGCGATTCCGGGTCCTGCGACACATTTGAACTCTCGCTACAACACGCTCAAGTCGATTGTTGCTTGCGTCGATCGTACTCTGATCAGTTTTGTTAATGGTTTGTTGATCAGTTCCCTTTGTCATGGTTGAAGTGTGGGTAACATATGCTTGCTTCGATAAGAAATCTATAAACCTGAATCTTTTGAATTAAGTGGTATAGTGAGCATTTTCCTGTTACACAACAACTCCACAAAGATGGTTGCTAAGTCCACCTTGGCACTTAAACCGAGAACCTCCATTTCATTAATCTGCAACGGATTGTTATCAAACTTTCGCTGCAATGCTTAAAGCTCATCCCATATGATCATGTCTGCCTCTGATGATGAATTCATTCTCATCCATTTTTTTGATCGGTTCATTGCATTGCATATCTTGGATGGCAGTACTATCCGGTCTGTAGTGGACTACGGCAAGCCATTCGGCAATTTGTTGCGAACCATTACATACCACTTGCAGATTCAAAAGTTATTGTCTTTTTGGGTTGTAAACAGTTATGTACATACATACGTCATCCGAGCTTGTTGTAAGTCAAGATACCTTATTTCGAGGACTACTTGCCGATTGATCAAGTCTACAAAAGCTGCACATTTGGCCATACCCAGTCTTAGTTACGCAAAGAGCAGTCTTGATAGCCCAACTATTGGCATGGCTTAATCCCCATCTTCCATCGAAAAATCAAGCTTGGTATACGATCATCTTTTATTCAAAGAGAGGTTTTGATGCCAAAGTTCTAACACCCATCATAATTAAGGTTAAGACTAAGATTGTAAAATACGAGAAAAATAATAGAGGAAACTTAAATTTGCAAAATTCTTTCCGAAAAATCAGAAAAAAATATTAATATGAAAACTTGAGACCATAAATGGGTCACCAGAATTGGTCTTGTCCGTCACATAATTCCTATCGTGGTAAAAAGTTGCCTCATTTAAACTCCCCACGACAAAGGATCAACTCCCTGCAAACAACAAAACATCAGACCTCGCGAGATTCTTTCTTCAAATTCAATCGCTTGAAAGGTACTTAAATGGAACACGTCCTTGAGAGTCGGCAAATATAAAAAATCGGAAATAGCTCAAATAAAATCCAACAGCTTCAGTCAATTATTCGAGGTTAAATATAAAAAGTCCGCTTCCCAATATGAAACGGAGGTGCCCTACCATAAAAGACCACCCCAAGGAAGCACAGAGTACCTTCTTCAGATCACAGTTAATCTGGTTTTATTCGAGTCTCGATTAAATTTGATTGGTTCGAGTTATTGGAAATGTTCGACCTGGGCACCAACATACCCCGACAACCAAAAACCATGATGAATCAATCTCCCTTCTCAGGTTGCGGTGATAAAATATGATACCATCGGATGCTGCAGTCATAGTTTTTAATTAAAAAGATTTCGTTGATTTTCATGGGTTATGAAGGGCGTTGAATTCGATGGATGGACGCAACAATGGAGGTGCCGAATTGATTTCCAGCAAATTAAGCGAAATTGCTGAAACAATAAGAAAATGGTAATCAAATTAAAATTCTATTGTGGCACAGCATTGAACCGGCTGCGATGGTAGTTTACACGAGAGCTCTTTCAGTGAGTATCCAATCTGATCGATTTGGATAGCACTCAGAGGGAATCGATGAAATAGAATTCTCATGATGTTAAATAAAGTTCAGACCAAAATGAAAATGGTAACAAAATTCGAGGATTTAATGAAAACAAATAAAGCAGTGCGATCTGACTCTAAATATGATAAGGACTTGTCAGAAATGCTAAAAATATTTTTGAGGCTTGGGATCAGACCAACTGCCCCAAAATGTATCACCTTTTTGGGAGATGCTTAAAACAAACGCAAATGTTGGTAATTTTCAGTTTTGTTTTGATATTTGTAAAGCAAACCGATTTGGAGGAAAAGTGAATTTTGGAACATATATTCCGGCATCCGGAAGAGATTGAAAATGAAGCTAATTATGTCTTAACTACGCTCACACTCTCGCTTAATCCTCAGGGGCACTTTGAAACCACGTTTCGTTCACGAGGCCCAATTTGGTACACTAAAGTCAATGCATGGTGATCCATTTACGCCGGAGTTGTAATTGAGTCTTATTTTTTCGAAGTGACTGCTGAGCAAGGCAGAACCATGATCAATGACGGTGCAGGGGCACATAACTTCCGAGTGAAAATGGCCTTTTGAAAGATGCGTTTTCTGCTCGCTAAGTGTCTCGTTTTGTCGATTTGACCGTCCCAGATTTTTTTTGCATTTTTTTTCGATACCAAGACGTATAAAAATGATATGAAATTGCGACTGGGCTTAATTTTTTCAAGGGATGTCCTTTAAAATTAAAATTGATTTTTTATCAAGTTACCTCAAAATGAACTATGTACTTGCTTCATTGGTGCTCAAGCTGAATTTTTCGGATCTGCGCCTCAGCCAACGAGCACTCGTATAGCTTTCGAATCAATCGCTAACAGAGAACTAGACTATACAAAATATTTGAAAGCTTCATCGGCACGAAAGGACGTTGCCTAAAGAAAACAAATTGAATCGAGTTCTTCAAAATGTGAACGCGAAATTTGATTTAGGTTTTTACCCATGCTTTTTTCATTTCAGTAAAGTCCAAAATGTCTGAAAGTGTACCCACCTCTTTGTCAGTGTTCTAGAAATCAGCTTAAAGCCGTGACTCCAACGCGTGGCTATGTCAAATTACTGAGTAAACTTCTAATCTTTTTGTAAAGAACGATAAAACTCTAAGCCAGCCAATGACTTTGTTTTTTGAAATCTAAACAGGACTAGTTTTGCTTCATTCCGAGGCCTAAGCTTAGATTCCTCCTTACTTACTAGATAGATTAGGCCTGCAAATAGCTTTCGATGCTCGGCATTCTAATTCGCGTAGTTTATTTTTTTATTTTCGAAAGTGGCAAGTAAGTTTCTACCATTCTTGCTCTTTTCAAGTGATAAAGTGACACAATAAATTCACTTCTGCGATTCAAGGGCGTTTCCTCCATCAGAACTCTCAAGTTGTGATCGTCCTGATGTACCTGTTCGAGATAGTCGCTGAAAAGTAAAAGATGTAATCACGATTTTGGAGCCACTATACTCTGTGGGAACAAACGAAAGGCAAGCTAAAGTAACGAGGCAAAACTTTTCCTTAATTTCCTTAATTTCTTCAATTTTGAAAACACACCAACTTTAAGGTGGGAGCTTCTCAACAATCAGTCTTGAATTCCTTTGTGAGCAGTTTCCTTACTAACAAAACGATTTAGAAAGGCACCTTGAAATTTTTGGTTCAATTATGGAGTGACTGACTAAAATGCGTTTCAGATATGCACGGGTACTGCATTGGCGGTGGACGTAAATGGCTCATCCGAGACAATCAAAGCGCCCTACTCCAGTTTCAGTAGCTTCGAGACGTCCGGCTAAATATTTAATCAGGGCAATCTGCAGCGAAATTCACGTTGTGGAAAAATCAGTTATGAATTGATCTGTAAAAAAATAGTTGCAACTATCAAGAGGATAATATACCATGGCTCAACGACGCGTGTTCTTCATCTGTTTACATCACATGAATCAAAAAGAAATTGATTTTTGACGCCACTTGCAAAAGTTTTATCCAATAAGGTGATACGTTCTGGGCCACCTTGTAGAAGTATTATTATTTGATTCTGCTCTGTTGAATTCTGTCGCCCCCTCTTGAAATTTAGTCATGGCCTTTTTTTCAAACTGGCAGAAATGTATTTAAAGTTCTCCGAAGTATGTCATTATCACGCTTATTACGATGCCATGGTTGCATGGACCTTTTGAGATAATTTTCTCATTAAAAATTATAACTTCTGTAAAAAAAAAACCTAAACACAAAAACTTCCCCCAAAATTACTCGTCGGTGTGTCTTAATTTCATACGAAATGGTGACATCATGTAGTCGGATGACAAAGTTGCGAATGAAGCTTTACCCCACACACAGATCAAGTCATCAACTTGCCTCCTCGGCATTTTAAAAATTAAGTCCAGAGCACAGATATAAATGTAATTTAATCGAAAATCCATTTAATTACTGCGTAGATTGAATTAAAATATATATATATATATATTTGTTCGTCCTGCCCTCTCCGCATTGAAGGAATTAATTACGAAAATTAATATCAGACCCCGTGACAAGTGCCATCGCATTTGGAATGTTGCGTATTCTCCATGGTAACCACTTGTCCTGGCATATCTCCAAAGTAATCAGATATAAAATTAAATTAAAAATCAACACTCCAAAAGAAGATAACACAACAACAAAAAACAAAAAAAAAAACACTCGATTTTAACAGCAGCAATTGTATCATGATGAAAATCATTAAATTATGCACATTCGTTTAACAAAAAAAAAAAACAAGTAAAGGACGAATGGAGTCCATTGTACGCGCCTACTATCGACGGTCATTGGTTTTCATTTAAGTGTACATCAGCGCCAGCGAAGGGACTCAACTCGAGTCCTGATGGAGGGATTACCATTTTAAATTGTCACATTACTGGTGAACACTAGTGCAAGGCTGTGTTGTGTGCGGTTCTGGTCACATTACCAATGATGCACTGAAGGAACATCCTTTTTAAATGAATTGAAGTTTCAGTTCCTTTTTATATATAAATACATATTTAGTCTTTCACTTTTCTGTGCGAATGCAAGTGGATTTAACAATCGACCAGAATTAACTGAGGACATTTACAATTTCAAGCAGCAGGAAACACATAAACATCAGTACTCTGTGTGGCCATTTACATAATTTCTTTTTTTTAAACTGTACTCTTTTAAAAAGGTTGTTATTTTATTCGACACTTTTTATGTGTACAAACGATTGTTGTTGAAAATGTTTTATTATTATTTTATTTTATTTTTTTATTTATTAGTATGAATTGAAATTGGTTGCATCTGATAGTTTGAATGAGAACCAGACGACAATTGTAATAAATATTCGTGATGTCAACGATCTGCCGCCAGAATTTCCACAAACGCTCTACGAGCGTACATTGGACGAGGAAATGGACACACCCTTCACGATAATTAAGGTTAAACCGACATGAATGGTATTCGTATATATTTATAGATAAATTAACCAAAACTTTCTACTCTGTCTCATGTCTCTCTCATTGGAAAGCCTAACTCATGGGATTAATTTTCATTGAACATTGTACAGAGCCATTACAATAGCTTCGGTGGTCGGGAGTGGAAAATGTTATTAATTTATATTTAAGTTATTTATTTAGTAAATAAAACTTTTACTAACTGAGAGGGTTTTCTTCGTTTGAAGGTGGTGGAATTTCTGATTAAATATTTATATGCAATTTAATTTTTAGACATCTTTTTCATTGCGAATACTCTTTAGATTAAGAATGAAGATTAAAATCAAGCTGACTCAAGTCTCTGACTATAATAAAAGAGATTGTATAAGTTTTAAGTCGGCTGTGATCCTTTTTTCCGCGTTCAAAAATCCTTTTTTTTAAATGACATGACATAAAAATGTTACATTCTCAGAATAACATTGTCAACCACTTTTTTTAGGTATCTAGTTCCGTATAATGCTTTGTCTCTCCGATGGTCTGAGTTGGACTAGAGCTGGTTTTTGTATGAAATATCATAGTTCCAAGAAAGCTACTTCTCATTGATTCCCGGCGTCTTTCTTATTACATAAAAGAGCTATTTTCTTGTCATCCTGAGAAGGAAATCAGAGGGGCAGCACAAGCCTCACATTTTACGTGGAAAGGCGAAACATTTTCCGCCAATTTTGCCCATCGTTCAATTTACTTAAACCCGATCTCTCGAGACATAATATCCATAATTTTTGTATTGTCTACACCGAAAAAAAATGAAAAAATTCAACGCTCACCTTCAGTAGTACCTTATTCCCTAAAAAAAAATAGGAAACTCTCCTGCCCTAAATATGTAAACGAGTATTTTTGAACAGCCAAAATTCACAAACATTTCGTCTGATGCGGACCTTTATGTTAGGATTCGTCAAGTTCAATAGACGTACACAGTATAACCCTGCCTTTCTATGTTTACAAAAACCGCCCCGCTGAATGTAAGATGTGGTATGTTCGATGGGAACCCAAAAAATTTCCGAACTTATAAAGAAAACACAAAAAATCTGTATCCCTGTTTAGAGGAAGAATTCTCAACATTGATTGTTTTTCCCTTCTGAAGGTATTATAGAAAAATTAGCTCACATGTTTCCCCAAAAACTAACGTCATGACTTTGTCTGCTTCGTCTTCCATGGAATCAATTACTTTCTACTTTCCAATCGCAAATGCTTTTTAAGGCCACCATAACTATTACTGCCCAAGCAATGTTGGTGTACACCAGGGCTGTGTCTTAAGTCCTTTGCTATTTATTGTTCTTGTTATTTATCTCCGTGACGAATTCGAAATGGATTCTTTTTTCTGGGGATCAGTAGAAACGAGGAAAGATGTTTTGGAGAGAAACGTTTATCGCAACGAACGGTCAAAAAATAATAAAATAGTGAGTACCTATGCTGCCTCAATTTTTTTGTCTGTGAATTTTAAATACCTGATATCTATGCTGAAATGAGTAGTTAATCGAATTACATTATCGACATCGCATACGTGTTGGGTGGTCAAAATGGCCAGAAAGCTCTGCCATGTCCTGCGATTAAATATGTCATTCGAAACTCACGGATGTTTCACAATGCTGGACAATGAAGAAGAGGTATGAGAGCAAATTGGCGGTAACAGATATTAATATGCTTCAAATGCAGCAGAAGTTTTCAAAGAGCAAGGAAACATTCCAAGTCAAACAATCCATCTCGATAATAGTTGAGCGTGACCGATTCCGTACGGTCATATACAAAGAAGAGAACCTACGAACCCCATCCTAGAAACGAGGCATTAAATTGCCTTCAGTTATGAAGTGGTCCGGAACTGATGATTGACCAAAAAGGGGGGTACGAGTAGGCATCGTCTAGTTCGGCTGAGAGGAATCAGAAGAAAAAGCGTATGCTCGTAAATCGGTTTCAACAAATATTATTAATGATACACTTCACAGCATACAGTACGCTCTTACAGGATAGTGTTTATGAAATTCATCCCTTTCCGTAGGATCGATTTAAAGATCACAGGTTCGAGACCTTATTAAACTCTCAAACTGCACGACAAAGAAAAATAAATGTATTCACATTTTTAAGAAGCCTTCTCTTCGACGAACTTCCGAAGACAGATAAATACCTTTGTTTCGATCTAAATCTATTTAGTCCGATACCGCGTAGTTCCAATAAAGCAAATAAAAAAAAAACTCTAATAAAAAGGCCAAACTCAATAATTGCTCCAACACCAACTTTCTACTTGTGCCAAAAGACCTTAACTTACTCGACCAAAATAAATGTCCATTGACTGACCTAGAACTGTAAACGATAGATCTTGAGATGATCTATTTCTCAAGTCCCTCGACCTTCATTATTTGTAAATATCTTTTTCCTAACAAAAAAAATTCGCCCACAAGAATAATTAAAGCCCATGTTTTCAACGGTAGGCAAGAAACCTGGCCACGCAACTTATTACACATTTTTCAACATTAAAAAAGTCTCATTATGATTCCATCAAAATTGCAAAAACGCTTTCCTCCACCAAGAAAATCTTTGTTCCATTTCAATTATCAAGTTAAGACCACTTATTCCGTTGTTGTTCTCCTCGAGAAATTGTTGTTAAGCGATTGTTGCTATTTAAGTCGCCACTTTCTTACCAATCTTACCATGATTAAGCGTTATTAAATTAATTACTCAATTTTCATAAATCCTGCTTGTTTTCGTACTCATCCCGAATGCCTTAAACTTTGAATACTCGTACACAAAATGAAAACACTTCTTGCTTCCCAAATATAAAGTTAATTACTCTCTACTCCTCTGACCTAAACGATAATTGCTTCTGTATACGTTTGAAGACTTGAAAAGCCATTACCATAAATAATCAGTGAATAATCTTCGCCTAATGGAACTTTAATAAAGTTCTCTCCTCTGTAATTTCACCCGCAATGTATGTTGGAAGGAGGATGGTGCCCTCATACCTTGTATCCGTTTTTGACCGCTTCCTGCTGCGCATTGAGTACTCCCAACCAAATAATAAATAAGAAGGGCCTTTGCACAGAGCACTTGTTCAATTTATCCAGCATTTCAAAAGCCACAAAACTCTCCAAAAAGAACAATGTATATTCCAACATTTAAAATAAAAAAAAAAACACAATATGCGTAAGAGCCGGAAGGTCCTGAAAAAGCAATTTGTATTTGCATTGTTTTCACCTTCTCCCAAACTCTCTTTAAACACAAGAAAAAACGAACACTTGATTTTGGGCGAAACACCTTACCAGTTGCAATCAGTTTAGCATACGAAATGCACAGGTACAGAAATATCAAACAAAAGGATGTGCGTTAGTGGCTTTAAAATCTCTTTATATGTATTTGCAAAAGTGTCCTTGCAAGTCGAACGCCCAAGTCGCCGTAACAATAACACTTAGATGATGGCATTTCTATGCGACAGTGTGTGTGTGTGTGCAATTGTGTGCTCCTTTCGAAGGACATGTTAACAATTTCACTTAAGGCAAACTTCTGACTTCACCGATGATATGGGTTGTAGCTATATGTGTGTTGGGCTTTTGGGTTGGCTCTGTGAGTGGCTTTTTAGTGTTAACGAGAGTGGTGCTTTGAAATTTCGAAATTCGCAGCCAACCTCTCTTACCAGGATATACACAACCAGGATGCAGTGCATCGCTGCAATGAAAATAAATAAACAGGTGGATACTGCTCGTTAGCTGCGATCCTTCCTGGATGTATGCTCGTGCTAGGATATTTGTTTGCGTTTATTTTTGCACTTTATTTCACACTTTTTTGTTGTTTTAACGTTTTGTTAGTTTTAATGCCTGTTTTTTTTGTTGTTGTTGTTTGTTGTTGTTTATGTGTTTATTTGTACACCACCATGCATGTTAAGTGTTCGTTAAGCACATTCAAATTGGATGCTTTAGTGGTAGAGGTGTTTGTTTGTGCAACCACAACGTTTGAGTGCAAGCTAATAATGTTTTGTTTTTTTTTTCTTCTAATGAACAGGTTACAGCCACGGATGGGGACAAGGATCGACCACAGAACATCGTTTATTTCCTAACTGGTCAAGGTATAGATCCAGATAATCCAGCTAATAGTAAATTCGATATAAATCGAACGACAGGAGAGATTTTCGTCCTTAAGGTAAGTTCAGAGACATTTCAACATGTTTGTGTAACAATTAGAAAATATCCACTTATGGCACTTATGAGGTCTTTTAAAAATGATGTAGCTTAAGGATGAGCTAAGAAAACTTGATGAAACTTTTGCCACCTCTCACACGAGTAACTTGATTTGGAAAAGTGTTAAGTGGTATTTTTTGGACATTAATTGTGTTTTACGTGTTTCGATGGGAAAAGTTTTTGAAAGTTAGTTTATCTTTGAAAGCACTTTGTTTTTGAAATATATTAAAACAAATGCCAACATGAGTTCTGAGAATTTATATACATTTAAGTGAATCGATGTGCTTCAAGGCTACAAGGATTTTCGACCTCTGTTTGTGCCGAGAGAAATTTTATGTATTTCCTAGAACGTAACAGAATTATTTGCAACACTAAACTAAGTTTCAAGGAGTAAGGACTTTCTATGTCTAAGAACTAAAAATCATGAAGGTAGCCTTCCAAATAAAAATGGGCTGCGAACGATAATTGATAAATAAATGCATGTTCATGGAAACATAAATGTACAACTAATTGACCTAAAGGGTGATTTTTTAAAAGCTATAGGAAAGTTTTTCAGAAAAAAAACACATAAAATTCAGAAAAATGCATGAAATCTTTATTTGAATTGATAGTACGGTCCATATAATTTAATGTTTGAAGATTATTTCATGCAAATGTTAACCTTGACTGCGCCTCAAATGGTCTATCCGCTTAGTCCAATTTTGGCATACTCTTTCCAACATTTCGGCCGGTATCTCACGAATAAATGCTTCAATGTTGTCTTCCAATGCGTCAATTGAAGCGGGCTTGTCTGTATAGACATGAGCTTTAACATAGCCCTACAAAAAATAGTCTGAAGGCGTTAAATCGCACGATCTAGGCGGCTAATTGACCGCTCCCGAACGTGAAATAAAATGTTCACCGAACTCGCTTCTCTCAATAAGTCCATTGTTGCGCGTGCTGTGTGGCATGTGGCACCGTCTTGTTGAAACCACATGTCATGCTCTTGCATTTTGGGCAAAAAAAAATTGGATATCATCTCACGGTGGAGCTCACCATTCACAGTTACGTTACGATTCGCATCATCTTTGAAGAAGTACGGTCCAATGATGCCACCAGCCCATAAACCGCACCAAAATGTGACTTTTTCTGAATGCATTGGTAGCTCTTGCAATGCTTCTGGCTGATATTCACTCCAAAATCGACAATTCTGCTTATTTATATACTCATTGAGCCAAAAATGAGCTTCGTCCCTGAACACAATTTTGTGGATCTTCGGCCCAATCTTCACCAAAAATTTTACGTTGCGGTTGGTCGTTCGGCTTCATTACTTGCACCAGCTGTATTTTGAAAGGCATCACACCTTAATCCTTCCGCAAAATTTTCCACGTTGTTGAGTAACAGAGGCCCAATTGCTGCGAACGGCGACGAATCGATAATTGATGGTCATCATTAACACTGGTCGATACGGCTGCGATATTTTCTTCAGTTCGCACTCTACGTAAGCGTGGTGGTGGTTTAATGTCCAACAATGTAAATTTGGTGCGAAATTTAGTCACAATAGCCCAAATAGCCGCTTCAGTGGGTCGATTAAACTGACCACAAAATGGATGAGAGCACGCATTTTAGTAATAAAATTCAATCATTTGCAAGCGTTGTTCGTTTGTAAGACGATTCATGGTTAAATTATAGACCAAACTGAAGATGTTTGACAGTGAAACAAAACACGAATCGTGCGTCAGCTGTTTAAACCAGTGTTGCCAAAAAGATAATAGCTAAAAAATCACCCTTTATAAGGCAATCGATTCTTGGTGGATCTGAGCATGAGTGATATATATCCACTTTCTATACTCCATTCTACTTGTTGGTCAATTCAAACTTCAATGTAACTTTAACTGTCGGATCAATCTTCCCTTTTTCCGTCAGTCTGATGCACGCGATTCTAAGACAGCTTCCAGTGGATAGTTACTTTCTTCCTCTGCGTGTACTTGTCGTCATACCACACCTTTGTTGTTGGGTGATTAAGGAACAGCCGGTCCTTCAATTATAAAATGGAATTATACCAATAGTTGACGTTTTTTGTAGGTAAAGTTTCTTTTGGGAGTCTTCTAGTAAGATGCCCTCTGCTGACTTTGACTTTTTCCACTTTTGAGCAAATATCCGCTGATAGTGACCGGTGGAATTTCTTTTTTGCGGTGGGCAGTCGAAATTTTAATCAAAGTACAATAAAGTATTCGGATCTGACGTGATTTGCTCTGGATTGACGAGTGTTTTGTATCAATCAGCAAGTGGCCGCGGTTGCGGTTTTCAAGAAAGCTTTTCTCATTCTTCAGATTTCCTTTGTACTTTTCGGTCTGTCCGCCAAAGAACCATTAAACCGCCGTAGTTCAGGCAGATTAATTGGACACGATCCAACAGTAAATAAAATACTTTACAGTCTTGTCGGTAGATTCATGTGCACAGATAAAAGTGATTGCGTTCCCTCGATGGGAGATCGGTGACGATCGTTTTAATGCTTTGTCCCATGAAAAATCCGGATCCCGAAATGTGCACCCTTTTGTGACAGTTGGCCAATCCTTCCTGGTTATTTTCAGCCGTCCTGGATCGCAGTTATTGTATTCTACGTTCATACTTTTGAGTAGTTTTTTTTTACTCTCTACATTTGTTTTTTTTTTACCTAATAATTTTACCTAATAATACTTCGAAGTGCTTTTGAAATACCGAAATAATCTAACCAGAACTGAGTGATGTAAAGAGTGGTTCGACTTTTTTTTAAATCATCAGTAGATTTTTTAAAACAAAAGTCAAACACCCAGTCATTAAAAATATCATAAGCTCGCGAATAATCAATGTTTCGATGACTTAAGAATTTATGCAAATTAGCGAGCCAATATAATTTCATATGTGTTCCAACGGGACCCTTTTTCTAAGCCTGTCCGTCAAACACAGGGGTGTATCTCCTGAACCTTCTTGGGCACCCTTATTAAAAAATGTGAACTACCATGGCCGCTATAAAAAAGTATATGAAGTTTAAATTACTGTGTTCAAAAAATCAGAAAAATCACTCTTCGTGTGCGAATCCGAATCGCACATGGCCACTTCATAGTTTTCGCCTATAGACTTGACATGTTCCATATGTTGGTTCAAATACGCTTGAGTACACACAAGCAGAATTGAAAGGATCGAAAAGCAAATACAACATTTTTAGCCGTGAGCGAACCTCTTCAGAAAAAAAAAAAACTAGCCAAATGCGAGTCAGACTTGAAAGCTTCATTTAAAGCTTTAAGGAACCTGGTACTTGTTTCCAATTGATCACTCCAAGCATTCCTGAGAAGAAGGGTTTCTTTAAGGGAACCGTTTTTCCTTTTGAGGTACGGAACATTAAAAACAGGGTAAGTCTCTATCTCTATAGGAAAATGACCTTTTTCAATGTCATGTTTTAATTTTAAATGACGCATCAAACGTGGCCGAGAAAAGAATAAAAAAAGTGTGTGTGGGAAGACAAAACACCTCATTTAGCACTAACGAGTGTCTTCCAAAAACTTCAAATTACACTGCCACATTTTCGCAAATTTTCTTCAACACCAGACGAAAGATTTAAAAAAAAATCTCGAAATATCCGTCTTGAAAAAAAGGGCAAAAATGTCCTGCACCCGCAGGCAATTTAATTTAATTCAGCCTAAACACCGTTTCAGAAAACAATTCTTTTACGACGCTTCCTAAGAATCAATTTTTTGGTAAAGTTTCTAAAATATAAAAACGAAATAAATAAAACGAAAATTCTAAAAAGGGATTACATTTTAACGCTTTAGGCTTAACCCTTTCACCACGAAGAAAAAAAAAGAAGAACCGCACCCACAAAACACAATAATGGTACTTTAAAAACTTTCTTTATCCCTTCGCCAGAGCTGGCCATTGATGTCCTCTCAAATATTTTTCGAAATAAAAATGAATAGGGATTTGGGTAGAGGAAATCCCTGAAACTGGAACCCAACTTAATTAGCCTTAAATCAATAAAAACCACTCACACAAGTATTCATACCGCATGTTTGTCTGTTTATCAAACGGATTAACTCTGCGGGGCCAGGACTAATTTTCTTTGTAAACAAATGAATATTCCAAAGTTGTCAATTGACAAAATGTTCAATCCGAATTTTTGTTTCCATTGTGTTGTTGTTGTGTATTTGTAAACGAAACGAAACCCAAATTTTTGACGCGCCACAATGTCTGACCAAAATGAATGCAAATATTTGAAGCAAGAAAAATAAAAGGACCAAAATATTTAGGCACTATCTAATGTGCTAACAAAACAAATATGAATCCGTCATAAATTTGGGAATTTTTCTGGTTCAATGGACGACACAAATGATTCGGATCAGTCGAACCACGTGCACAAGCTCGCCTGCTGGTGTCCTTCGCCAGAAAAAAAAACCATGCAAATTAGCACGAAAATAAACTGCAAACATGAATTCCATAGCGCTATGTAATCTTTTTCTGTATTACGAGCGTTTCAACCTCAATCAGAGTCTAACTGACGCGACGACCAAGTGCTTTGTTGTTGAACAGATCCTGTGCATGCAAACATTTGACTACAACAGTCCAACAGCGCAGTGTGTGATAATTGTCGAAAGGATGCCACTGCCTGTCGTCGGTATGCCAACGAACTAAAATTTTGTCATGCATATCCTGATTGTTGTCATGTGTGTACGGCGCGGCGCACGAGTTGCATGTCGTTAGAAATTATAGCTTCGTAACTGACATTTAATTTCAATTAGTATGAGCTGCATCGCAAGTACTTCCTGCTCGCCCCCATATACAACCAACCGGCTTAGACCGAGTAAATCCGCTTTTTTGATCAGAAATCTGCCTGCACAAAGGATTGCTACGTCTCCGCAAAACCACCAGTACTGACTGCATCGCATTTAGTGTTCAAATGCAGCAGCAGCAGCTGGTGTTGATGCTGATGCAAACCGCAATTGAATGCATCCCAGTTGCAGCTGTATCTCATTCTTAATTTCAAAAGGATACAGCGCAATAAGCATAGAAACAAAAAAGAAGAAAACACGATTCGAACGGATAACAAAGCGACAGCTGAGAAGAGTATAAAAAAAAACGGAGTTAAATAAAACACAAGGAAAGGAAGCGATTTGAATGCTTTTTTGTGCTGGCAGCTAACACAGCCTGGCAGCAGCAGCACTCCGGGTTTTGACCCAACGAATTAATTTTCAAATCTCACCAATGGATCTGTGTCGGTTCGCCAGAACACGGAACAGTGGCAGACAATAGGTCGGCGTAACTAAAAAAAACAAATACAGGAAATAAAATCACTTGGGGTTCTACTAGCGGCATGGGCGCATTTCGTTCGAATCCTGTGAGGAACAAAAACAAACAAACAACAATCCTCCGTTTTCACTATAATTATTAAGGGCTATAAACAGAACGTTGCTTTTTTTTGAGAACGCTGCCTGGAGAGCCTTTCCAAAGATGGAAACGGGGGCGTTCAATCTATCTAGATGGCGTCATTGTTTATATTTTGAATTTTTTGTTTCATCTTGTGACGGAAGTGCTTCCAGTGTTCATTTTGGAAATGATTGCTTGGTAAATTGTTTTTAACTGCCTAAAGCGATATCAGTCGATATATAAAATTCATTTCGAACATTATAAAATAAAATTAGAAGTTAAGTAAATATACGCTACTCAAAGGTAAACTGTAGAGATTCAAAAATAAACTCTCCAAAATAATGAAAGTTTTCCGATTACTTTGATTTGTTTTTGAATTCATCGAAATCGAACTGAAACAGTGATACACGCCCCCCCAGTTGGTAAATATGTTTATTCCTTAAATCAAGCACATTTTGAGGTCCTTCGGTAAGGTCGATGCAAGCTCAGAAATCCTTCTCTTACCAGGCTTACAAAGAATAAAATAGGCTCGGACCATCTATGCTGCTTTTAAAAGAGATTATGAAAAGTATTCTTCAAAATTTTTATTAGCAGATGTTTTGTTTGACAAATAGCGCCATTAACTATGTTGTAATATACCAAGAAGGACAGTAAGGCAAATGTCATACGTTCAAGATTTATTGGCTTTTCTTAGATTTTTCAAGCTCCAAATTTGGCAATTATCCTTGCTCTAAATTTTCCATAAGGAAGCTTGAAACAGGGCGGCCTATCACCTCTATACCTGAGTTCATCTGAACTTATGAGCGATTAGTGCTACGTGATCTTTGGCACATAGGACAGACGCGGGAATATGTTCGGTTAACAATCAGCACAGAAATTTTACGAACTCTCTCTACGAACATAGATACACCAGCTGTAGTTCGTACATTTTTTGTACCGAAATTCCTTTTTAAAACAGATGACCCACCCTATAAATCTTTTGCCACAGAAAAAATCTTTTCATATAGTATCGTATACGATAACGATTGAACACAGGGCATTTCGCATAGTTTCGTCGATTTCTTTTGCTGTCATACAGGGTGGCACAAAAAAATCTTTTCTAAAATTACATATCCATATTTACTTGGACCTTTTTATTTATTTTTGGAGACGACATCCGTCATGTGGACGCCGCCGCTTTCAAGACAAATTCGACGAATAACTTTTCGCCCTCTTGTCGATATTTACATTGAATGTTTTCCGATTCTGTGATTTTTTATTAAAAACTTGTGCAAGCACACTTAAGGAAAAATAAAAAAATAAATATAATAACGGCTCAAATAGAAATGCGCTTTGTTGCTAGAAATCAATTTCGGTTGAAATTTCCTAAGCCCTAAAGGAAAGAACTAACCGGAGCGAGCTTTGTGTATTGGGGGCACCAAATTCCAAATTCTTCGAACGCCAAGAAAAGAAGATAATAAAATCGGCATTTAACGAGTTAAGAACACGCTGCCATTCCATTTTTACAGTCGAAAATGAGTGAGGTGTAAACTTATACCACCAACTTAGGGAACTGTCATAGCGTTAAAGTGATTAAGATTAGTTGAAGCTGTTAAGAAATCTTTGTTGAAGTTTTATAAAGAGTGGGGAACAAGAGGTAACCCTACGGCACATCAAATTATATTTCGTGAAGTGAACAACTCGAAAGTTGGTGTTTCAATGCATGAATTTTCGACAAGAAAATCTGATACAAAACTATGTCAAATTTATAATATAAAGACAACAGTATTGCTTTTACGAAAAAGATGCAGAGAGTTGAATCAGTGAATCTTTTACAACGATGGTCATACTGTGGATACTTCAGAAGCTGACGACTTATCAGCCTTAGTCGATAGTTGGAGGGCGAAGAAGATTAACATTTTCTAGGGCAGGGCTGGAAAAATACTGTCCTACTGTACTTGATGTCAAGATAGCGTGCTCTTGTGCCCAAAGATTTAACAGCTGTTTGAAAGATTAGACACAATTCTTGCTACCTTTGTATAGATTATGCACAAAAATTACATCCTATACTTAATTTTTTTAGTTGTTATTTTTTTTTTGTGGTTTTTCTTCAGGCGGATTTTATTTAGAAGTCTAAAGATTCAGCCACTCAGCCTTTTGAGAGCTCATGTCGCACAACTAGTTTGCCTTTAGTTTGATACTTTCTAGCCTGAGAGGGATAAGTTTGTCATACCTAGAAGAACCACAGAAACTTTAGCGCCGATGACATCCACAACGCTGTTAAGGAAGCATAGTATTGAGTGTGGGCATTAAGACACGTCTTCCTTATTTATCACTTGGTTCTTATTATTTATTTGCATTTTTAAATCAACAAGTTGGTGAAAAAAAAAATCTCTTTTATCTTCTTCCATATATTCGAGATAGACCCCGAATTTACTCCCTCATTTTCTACACTTTGCTTATAAAAATCATGGAAAACATGTGCGTCTTCAACGATATTTTAAAGTTCGCTGTTCCATATTTTGGTGCTATCTGAATAAATGTTCAAAATAGCCTTAACCAACTGGTAAAAATATAATTAGGGGCACTTAACTGCATAACAATGAGAATTAAAGCATATCTTTGCGACGAACATTTCCACCATGTAAAAACACAAGCTGCATTAGCAGGCGTACTTTTTTCTTTATTCTTCTTTAGTTCGGTCTAAAAATTCAACAGCCCCGGCCAATGCATTTTTTTTTTAAATTTATTGATTTGGTTCGGCATTGTTGCGCTTTTAATATAAATTTTATTTCCTTCTTCACAATAAGCCATGTTAAGTTTTTTAAGGCGAAGAAACATCCATTCAATCAGCCATGTTTTTTTTTCAACGTATATTTTGAAACAACTTCGTTTACGCCTCGATGACTCTGAATTTCAGCAGTATCCTTGGGTCTTTATTTATCAGATCAGACCAAAAATACAAATATATCGCAATGAATAAAAGAAAAAAACGTTTTGGACATCGCACAAAATTCCGAAGAGTCTCTCCGTTTCAGCACGGCGGTATCAACCCGCGATAAGGCAGATTCGCAAAAGCAGCACCATCAATTTTGGTGGCTCCTAGAAAATGGGTAGAGATCTCTGTCATAAATATCCTTCAAAGCCAGGTCTCCTTACGGGGAAAAGTTGGCCTCTTTTTTGTTTAGAAAAGCCTTGCCGACTTACATAGATTTAGTTTTTCTTAAGTTTAAGTAGGATTAGGGTATATATATAATAGGTTTGTATATATACGTAGGCTTAAGTTAATTTTAAGTTTATATTTATAAGTTATTTTAAGATAGATTTAAGCTTTATATCTTAAAAAAAAAAAACGTACTTTCACTAAGTTTTTGCCAAAATTTTCTTAGTTTATAATTGTTATCTTTAAGACATATATTAAATAATAACTTTTAGTCGAAAGACATAAAATAAGTACTAGGTTTAGCTTAGAGCGTCTGCACAGGACCAGTAAGCTAGTTAAGTTAAGTAAAATTAAGGTACATATATAAGCTAGTTTAAGCGTTTTTGTCTAGTGTCTAAGTAGTACTTTGAAATAAATAAAAATGCATTTAAAAAAAAAAAAAAACGCATTCTCCCGGCCGTTGACTTTAGTAACAAAATTGGTCTCCGAGGAATGTCCTTTTATTTAAACGGGGTAAAATATAGCTTGGGGTGAAACCAAAAGTCCTGTCTAATTGCTGTTGAAATAATTTTTGACATCGGATGAGGAGTTGAATTAGGAGAAGATCCCTTTACTCCTTTATCCCTTTATAATATTTTATGAATGACTTTGCCTCATTTATGGTTATAAACTTGTGTGCTCCTCAGCTGAATCTAGCCAGTCATAGTTAAAAAGGATGGATTTATCTGTATTCCGGACGATAACCACGCTAAAAGTAATGAGAGTTAGTTGAAGAAGCCAGGACACTGCGATTCGTAGTAAACCTTCATTCGACACACAAACAGATATGCTCCATCTTAAAATTCAACTACAAAAGCCTTAAATGCGAAGCAATATTTCAACCTTTAGTGAAATTCGAAGACTGAAAACGAAACTTAAAAAATAACATCTTAATCATCACATTTCCCTGACGTTCATTTCTTCAATAAAAATAAATGCAGGAGCCCATGCCAAAGAGCTGATTTCATTCGACCTCTGAGACCCTCCAATAAACATTTATAAAACATGACAATTAACATACCACTAAACACTCAAAAGTATGCTGAAACACTTATCGATAAATGTACCCAGTTCACCACGTCCTTCTCAATGGTTCACATGAAGCACTGTTGAGGTGTGCTTCGCAAATACAAATTTAATGAGAAAGACAAACAATTCACATCCTTTCCAACCGTTTGCACATAAAGTGTCAAACGACGGACACATTCTTCCTTCCGGCGGCAATTAATCGTTCCTTCCCACACTTCTATATACCCTTCTTGAGTTTGTTGCTGCTGAAATGTCCTTTTTTATTGCCACCTCAATGAATCAGCCCTTAGTTAATGGGGCGCCCTCTCGTTTGTTTGGTTTGTTTTCGACAGCCCAACACACAGGGCGGGGCGTTCCCCCAGGAACCATGTACTGTCAAAGTTTACGAGTATGCACAAAACGGATGCATCTTACCACATACACGCATACATATGTATTTTTAGAATGTCCTTTAAATTTGGAATTTTTTTTTGTTTTTTTTTTACAGCCCTTGGACCGTGATCAACCGAATGGACGTCCCCAGTGGAGATTCACAGTGTTCGCACAAGACGAAGGCGGTGAAGGTTTGGTCGGCTATGCGGATGTGCAAGTTAATTTAAAGGATATCAACGACAATGCCCCGATCTTCCCGCAGGGTGTGTACTTTGGCAATGTCACAGAGAACGGCACCGCCGGAATGGTTGTCATGACAATGACAGCCGTCGATTATGACGACCCCAACGAGGGACTGAACGCAAAACTAGTGTATTCCATCGAGAAGAATGTCATTGAGGAGGAAACCGGCTCGCCCATATTCGAAATAGAACCGGAAACGGGTGTTATCAAAACGGCCGTCTGTTGCCTGGACAGAGAACGTACACCGGATTACTCTATACAAGTTGTCGCCATGGATGGCGGTGGCCTAAAGGGAACGGGCACAGCTTCAATACGTGTGAAAGACATCAACGATATGCCGCCACAATTTACAAAAGACGAATGGTTTACGGAGGTGGACGAGACCGATGGTACCAGCCTGCCGGAGATGCCCATACTTACGGTGACAGTGCACGACGAGGACGAGACAAATAAATTCCAGTACAAAGTGATTGATAACAGCGGCTATGGAGCGGATAAATTCACAATGGTTCGCAATAACGACGGTACGGGCAGTTTGAAAATCGTCCAGCCCCTCGACTATGAGGACCAATTGCAGAGCAACGGTTTCCGGTTTCGCATTCAAGTAAATGACAAAGGCGAGGACAACGACAATGATAAATACCATGTTGCGTACTCGTGGGTTGTGGTCAAGCTGCGTGATATCAATGACAATAAGCCGCACTTTGAGCGGGCAAACATTGAAGTGTCCGTGTATGAGGACACCAAGGTTGGTACGGAATTGGAGAAATTTAAGGCAACCGATCCGGATCAGGGCGGCAAGAGTAAAGTTTCATATTCGATTGATCGTTCCTCGGATAGGCAGAGACAATTTTCCATCAATCAGAATGGATCGGTGTCGATACAGAGATCACTGGATCGGGAAGTGGTGCCAAGGCATCAAGTGAAAATATTGGCCATTGACGATGGTATACCACCGAAAACGGCTACAGCAACATTGACTGTGATTGTACAAGATATTAATGACAATGCTCCGAAATTCCTAAAGGACTATAGGCCTGTACTACCGGAGCATGTACCGCCACGTAAGGTGGTCGAAATATTGGCAACTGACGATGATGATCGCTCGAAGAGCAATGGACCGCCATTCCAATTTAGATTGGACCCCGGTGCAGATGATATTATTCGGGCATCCTTCAAAGTCGAACAGGATCAAAGTGAGTATGAATTGAATTTGCTTTGTGGTCATTTATTGTGCTTTTTAGGTGATAAAAAGAGAAGAAGTGAAGGAGAAGAGTATGTATCAAAAAACTAGTCGCAGGTTTTGTGATTTACACAATGGCATCCAGATTCGAAAGGTTTTTGTCATAGTTATGCACACTGTGAAAATGTGTATGACAAAGCATTTTTAACCAGTTTTGACCGGTATCATGATGGAGCCAAAAATCCTTATTCCATCCAGAATCAAATGTCCTTTGTAAGAAATTCTTAAACTGCTATGTGTGCAGAAGAATAACAGCGTAGTGATTTATGCACTTCTATAGCACTTGTGATTGAAAAAAAATACTGTAAATTGTGACGAATGAAAAATGCTCGTTTCGGAAAACAACGCAATATTTCACCCAAACTTTTCGTTTGTTTTCCGCGCATTGAGAACGCTGCCAGCAATTAACAAACACGGCAAAATTTTGGAATGAAATATAAAAATAAATTTAAGCTGTACCTACATTTTTATTATATTAAGAGTGAAAGAGTATATCGAAATCATTTTGAATATAACCAGAAATTCGAAACCCCAATACTTTTGGTTTTCGCTTAAATGCGAACCACTGCCTCGTTTTTCATCGTACACGAAAGCTATATCCTCTGCATATGCAGTGAAGATGCCGTGGGCCAAGTGGGCCAAGAAAATACCTTTGAGATATACCATTTTTCACCACGCGATAATCCTTGTAGGGCGCTTTTATGTTAACTCTCTGTTTTCGACTCTTTAGGTAAGTACGAAACCAATCATATATTTACAACACCACGGAAACCAGACGTGTACAATTTATTTAGTTAAAGATCTTGCCTTCGTCAAGTCTATGAAAAGAGCCATCGATGCATTGTTACTGTTAATACCATTAAATAGTTGGGTACAACCGCGAAGGACAGCAACTTCGGTTGACTTGCCAACCCTTAAAATGAATTTGTATTTAGAGTAGAATTTTTTTATCCAAAAACGAGACAATTCACCATTCGGGTGAGGTCTTTTCCCAAAATCGTTCATAACCGTTTTCGAATCGATAAATGTTGGTAATGCTCACCTGAACACTTTAATTCATAGTATTGCTAATAAGCTGCCAATATAGACGATTATGAACCCCATAAATTGAACTCAGTTCGGTTCAGGCTTGACGCACAGAACGCGAACTTTGAAAGAACATTATGCCCGATGCACAAAATAGCGTGAGAGTGAGACGAGTCTAGCCAAAAAAAAATTTCTATCAATGCAAATGTATGAAACAATATACAATGACTTGAGACTCTTCCTATCGCATCGTGTTGTTTTTGAAAATTTAAAAAACTCTCGCGGTGTAACAACTTTACAGCGTGACAGCGTGACAGCATGCTGATATGAATAGCCAGAAAGAGAACAGGAGGTCGATGTCATAAATTTGGATTTCATTGGGTGGTATTAATAAAAACTGACTTTGCAAAAATATGAAGAAATTGCAAATAAGTGTGAATATTCGTCGTTCAAAAAATCCTCCGATTCCATTTTCATTTTTTTTATTTACTTTTCCTAATTCCAAATATACACAACCGCTTTGCTGTCAAATGTCAAGCAAAGTCTTATTCATACGAATTCGATTAATTACTGAACTTACTTTGCAACGAGACTTTACTTCGAGTAATTGCTAGTTTTTATTAATACCACCCATTGTGTACTGGGAAATGATTTTATGCGATTTCTCGCCTCGCTCTAGTGCTGCATTTTTAATCGGGCATTATACGATTTCGAAACGTTGTTCTGTATATAGTATGTACATAAGTCCTTGCATGTTTATTAGGCATAGTTTGGTGAATTTCAATGTCAAAGACACGTGCCAAATCTGACAGCCGTTTTTGACAAGTCGAAAAATGTAATTTTTCTGAAGACGTAAAAACTTTAAACTAGGGTGTATGCAGGTGTGCGATATCGAAATTTGATTTTATTACTCCTCAATGGCTAAATGGATAGTAGGCCCACATACTTGTAATTTCCATCTCCATTTCACTGTGAAAGGCCATATAATGATCTGGCAAGGAAAGGTCTAAAAATGTCTCCATTCTTTCTCACTGTAAACTGATCATCCACACCAGGCTCTATGCAAGTGCATCTATATGTCCGTTCTTCGTTTTGGCTCAGATCAGAACAATGTCACTCCCAGTTCATTCTTGTGCAAATTCCAAGCAGATACCAGTCTTATCAATTTATCCAGTAAAAGTTCGACAGAGAGTCCTATTTACTATTATAAAAATATTATCTAAAAAGTTTCGACACGTCATCTTGGCTTGGCTCTGTTTTTTTTTTTGTTCTTTCCAGTTTGGAATGTCAAATTCCATAAATCTTCTTACACTTTTATATTCCTGAGATCCTCCTGAGGCCGCTCGTCGCTAGTTTCACATCGAAAACTTCATCTTTATAAAATTCTCTATTTTTATTTTAAGCTTAGTAAATGAAGTAACTGAAACTTCTTTCATGGTCGGAACACCTCAAACGACTTTCTTTATCAAATTATTTTTACGAGCCTCAAAACGTCTATCTTCTTTGCTTGTCTTTGATCTGCTATGTCATTCAAGAACTTTTGTTTTGCATACGAACTCAGTAGCCGTACATCATATTGTAGACTTCGAATTCATAGTGCGTCCTTTTATCTAAACTGTCAAACAGAAGGATAATTTCAGTCTTTTCTAGCTGCTCTCTCAAAAGCGTTGATCTAAATCACTTGTTCTTCTGCATCCTTTTCGAGCTGTGATCCAACTTCTGACATTTACTTTTTCTGATACCAAAATCTAAACCGAACTTATTCCATTTAAAAAAAAATCCAAATGAAGTGCTCTTCAATCTCTTCGTCGCTTTTTTTAATCCAGGAACATTTTGATATTTTTTCACGGTTAAGCGAACGCTTTGTTATCCTTCTACGAGTACACAACGTATGCACAAACGTATAGTAAAACCAATTTCCCATAAACATTTGTGTTTTATGACTTCTGAACATGATAAGCTACTTCATAGTTTGGCAAAACAAGGAAAACCTTTTGTTTTTCAGTCCTCACCAAGCACAACACCAATATATTATCGAGAGTGCATTCAATTCAGCATTCATCTTCTTCCGCAGCATGCTTCCATGGACACAAACTCCGAAACCATTTCTAGCAAGCCACTCAATCTCCCTACCACTTTGATGTGTGTACATCTTCTCTGTTTTGAATTAAAATTTAATATCCTCGAAGTGGTACACATATTACGGACTGGACCAGCTAACATACCTGGTCTAAATCCCTGAGGATTTGTACCACAAGTGGCAATCACTTCACTTCTTCCAACATTTCTCCGGTGAGTGCGCACAGAAATAAAAACAAGCAAAAAATAAACCTCATCCACACTCAATTTGCAAATTGCTTGTGGTCCTGTGTGCAGTTCATTCTCAGCACAGTATACTTGTGTCATTATTGGCCAAGAGCGTTTGCAGTGCTGATCTCATAAACTCATTCCCAAATCTCTGCTCTTTTTTCAGAGGGTGCAAATGGCGATGGTATGGCAGTGGTCTCATCTCTGCGCTCCTTCGACCGTGAACAGCAAAAGGAATATCTAATCCCGATTGTGATTAAGGACCACGGTAGTCCAGCAATGACTGGCACAAGTACCCTGACGGTGGTCATCGGTGATGTCAACGATAACAAGATGCAGCCAGGCTCCAAGGATATCTTTGTGTACAACTATCAGGGCCAGTCGCCAGATACCCAGGTGGGACGTGTCTACGTTTACGACTTGGATGATTGGGATTTACCCGATAAGAAGTTCTACTGGGAGGCACAGGAGCATCCACGATTTAAGCTTGACGAAGACTCTGGCATGGTGACAATGCGAGCTGGCACACGAGAAGGACGTTATCATCTGAGGTTTAAGGTGTACGACAGGAAACACACGCAGACGGATGTGCCAGCCAATATTACGGTCACCGTACGCGAAATTCCCCACGAGGCAGTCATCAATTCGGGCTCTGTAAGGATATCTGGCATTTCGGATGAGGACTTCATTCGTGTATGGAATTACCGCACACAGAGTTTGTCACGTAGCAAACTGGATAGGTTCCGTGATAAATTGGCCGACCTCCTTAACACAGACCGAGAGAATGTGGATATATTTAGTGTACAGTTGAAACGACGCCATCCACCGCTGACTGATGTGCGATTCTCAGCCCATGGGTCGCCGTACTATAAGCCTGTCCGGCTAAATGGTATCGTGCTGATGCACCGCGAAGAGATTGAAAAGGACGTCGGCATCAACATCACGATGGTCGGCATTGATGAGTGTCTCTACGAGAATCAGATGTGCGAAGGCTCCTGCACGAATACCTTGGACATCAGCACCCTGCCGTATATGGTGAATGCGAACAAAACGTCTCTGGTAGGGGTGCGTGTTGACACTTTGGCCGAGTGCACATGTGGTGCGAGGAACTTTAGCAAAGGTGAGTCGTGTCGCAATACACCCTGTTACAATGGTGGTCGGTGCATCGAGACACGATATGGGCCACATTGTTCCTGCCCAGCAGGATACACTGGGCCAAGATGTCAGCAGACGACGCGTAGTTTCCGGGGCAATGGGTGGGCTTGGTATCCACCACTCGAGATGTGCGATGAATCACATTTGAGCTTAGAGTTCATCACCCGCAAACCGGACGGTCTGATTCTATACAACGGGCCAATTGTGCCGCCCGAACGAGATGAAATGCTGATATCGGATTTCGTTTCACTCGAATTGGAACGTGGTTTCCCGAGGCTGTTAATCGACTTTGGCTCCGGCACCCTTGAGTTGAGGGTGAAAACAAAAAAGACTCTCGACGACGGCGAATGGCATCGAGTCGATTTGTTCTGGGACACAGAAAACATTCGAATGGTGGTGGACTTTTGCAAGTCGGCCGAGGTAACTGAAATGGAAGATGGCACGCCACCGGAATTCGATGATATGTCATGCCAGGCACGCGGCCAGATACCGCCATTCAGTGAGTACCTGAACGTGAATGCTCCTCTGCAAATCGGCGGCCTCTATCGAGAGCAGTTCGATCAGTCACTATACTTTTGGCACTACGCACCCACATCGAAGGGATTTGATGGCTGCATTCGGAATGTGGTGCACAATAGCAAGCTCTATGATTTGGCGCATCCTGGTCTTTCGCGAAACAGTGTGGCCGGGTGCCCTCAGACTGAGGATGTTTGTGCACAGAGTGAGCAAACGGCACGCTGCTGGGAGCATGGCAATTGTGTGGGCAGTTTAACTGAAGCGCGTTGCCAATGTCGTCCTGGGTGGACGGGCCCAGCATGTAACATACCAACGATACCGACAACATTTAAGCAACAGAGCTACGTTAAGTATGCCCTGAGTTTCGAACCGGATAGATATAGTACACAGATACAGTTGAGATTCCGGACGAGGGAACAGCACGGAGAGCTGTTCCGTGTGAGTGACCAGCATAATCGGGAATATGGCATCCTAGAGATCAAGGAAGCACGTTTGCATTTCCGCTATAACTTGAATTCGTTGCGCACGGAGGAGAAGGACTTGTGGTTGAATGCGATTACAGTTGATGATGGCCAGTGGCACGTGGTGCGGATAAATCGATACGGATCGGCTGCAACTCTAGAATTGGACGGAGGTGAGGGTCGACGATACAATGAAACCTTTGTGTTCGAAGGACATCAGTGGTTGTTGGTGGACAAGCAGGAGGGTGTCTATGCGGGCGGAAAAGCCGAGTATACTGGTGTGCGAACGTTTGAAGTCTACGCCGACTACCAAAAGAGTTGCTTGGACGACATCAGGTAAATGTTTCACTCGGATTTACTTTGTTTTTGTTTTTTTTTTAATTTAACTTTTCAATAGACTTGAAGGAAAGCACCTGCCATTGCCGCCAGCAATGAATGGAACCCAATGGGGTCAGGCCACTATGGCTAGAAATTTAGAGAAGAACTGTCCATCGAATAAGCCATGTTCAAATGTGATTTGTCCCGATCCTTTTGAGTGTGTCGACCTCTGGAACGAATACGAATGCACGTGAGTATTGCTATATTTTGATTTCTTGCATCTGTACATCTAAGAGACTGCGATGTCATTTCATTTTACTTTTATCATTCATATCTATTTTAATCCCATTCCTTTCTGTTGAGTTTCGTTTTGCTACCAAACGCGCACCAGCTGTGGATTCTTTCACTTCGTCCTTTGACATTTGCGGACTTTCCTTCCGACTTTGAATAATTGATGAAGTGAGAAGAATCTTTCCATGCCGTTTGGTCACTGCTGAACTTATGCTACCCATGTCCATCTATCTTTTTTTATTTTTCTTTTCTTTTTTTTTCTATCTCTTGTCCTCTCCCCCTTCACCGCCCTGAATAAGAACGAACACAACGAAATGAAATTTAAAGATTTTAGGCACACACACCCACCACACAAAACTGAAAGGATGTTATGGATACAAAAAATAGAAGGAAGAAAGGCCAAAACCACGAAGTCCTTATATCATACAGTACGCTTGTGTTTTTGCAGGATCTAGTTGGAGAAACATGCCCACGCATATAACAAACACTAAACACATGAGATACTTCTTCTCCTTCTGTTTGAATAACTTTTTGATGGTGTACCTAAGGATAAAGCAATTATCGCCTTGGGATGCCTACAGGCTGGATGAATGTATAGTATTCTTTTTTTTTCTGTTTGTCCTTATTACTAACCATCTGGTTCCTGGTCATTGTGTGTTCTCGATCGATAGTTGGATTTTTGGGGGATACCACCAGATGAAAAGGTCCGACACTTTTCTTGCTTGGTTATGTTTTTTAATCTGCTCCTTTGTTTTGCGAATGAATTTCTGATGGGAATCCTTCTTCGCTGTGTAAATCCAATTCAACTCACGTACTTCTGAATTTCAAATGCGTAACGTTTTTCAAATGTTTTTCCTAAAACATCATGCCACTACATGGTAAATCCTTCGTCTTTGACTTTGTTGAAACAACACAAAAAAAACGAGTCCTTTTCCGCGAGTAGTCTTTGCCATGAGGATAGCTTTTATGAACTTGTAAATGCTTCGAGGCATTTTTAAAGTCAGCGAGGTATTCTTAAAGTCAAATTGCTAAAAGGAAACTTGGACTTGAAGAGGAATGATCTGTTAATTTGAATTTTTCGCAGCGTTCGTTTTGTTTGCTTTCCAGACTGCTATTTACTGATATCTTTTAAAAATAGAATCGAAAGGACCTTAGAAGAAATTGCATTAGAAAAGAACTTCAGCTAATTTTGGTCTTTGTAATTAAAGCCTTCGGGAAACAAATGGTGCCTTATTGTTATCCGCAAGACAAGTTTGAAATTTGTTGATTCAATTTTGGATAAGTTAATTTTTTATTTTTTAGAAATTCTTAGCCAGAAGTTAAGCTTAGAAGTTGTTTGTCCTGAGGGACAAAAACACAAAAGAGAGTAATGTACAAAATGAGAAATCAGTGATGTTATCTTAGTTATATCGTTTTTAAACTAACTAATAAAAATTAAGGTTTGAGGTGGATTTCCTTTTGAAAAAATGCTGTATGGAGGATTTTTGCAAAGAGAATGATGTTGGGGCAAAGTGTGATTCTAAAAACTTATATTTCCTATGAAAAACACGTGCCCTGACTCCAAAGTTAAAATATATAGAAGTGTCTGTTCATTGTCATATTTCGTAGGGATGGAGCGAGAGCTCCCTGAAATAACAGACCTTCGGATACATGTGCAATCTAAGAACTAATTTATTATTGCTATTCTTTACACAGGCTTGGGAATATGTTTACGTTATGTTTTGAATAAAACATCTCTACCATTGTAAGTTTCGAGCTGACTTGATCTTTACAGAACTCTTGATGAAATTTTAGGCTCCAACGCCCTCACTATTCGAAAACTCTTACGTAGCTTCAAAAAGTCTTATGACTAGTCTGTGTTCTAAAATAGCAATATTTTTGGAACGCCGATAATTTCCCTCAGAAGAGCCGAATGTTGAGATCACAATTTTTACACCTCCAGCTCGTGCCTTAAAACTGTTCAACCATTTCTCTGTTCTGAATGCCGTCTATATTAACCGGAACTTATTCTTCGATTTCGAAAACGTTTACTCAAATATGCCCCTCTGGAGCTTACTTGTTACAAGACGTTCAACAATATATTTTGAACCTTGGGTGTCTCATATTTTGCAGGCATTATCGCCAATTATGAGGATGTGTATTTTTTAGGTTAAAAGGTACATTTTCAAAGTTTGTTCAGTTATTAACAACTGCCGAGAACGACGTCTTTTACAATTTCGGTGCCCGAGCAATAATTATGACTTTTGAAACATAATTTTTTTTTAAATATACAAAGCGATGAGTTTAAAATATAATAAGTCTTCGTTTGTTCAATTATCTGTTCCAATAAAAACCCAACTATATACCAAGTAAAGCCTGGGCAAATGAAGATCGAGAATTTTCAATCCTGTCATGGTGTAGCTTGTAGAGTTGACGGATGGAAAAAATGTCCTCAAGTTTTCTAGTTCGGATAAATAAGAGCTATTGTCTCTCAAGACATTTGCATCGTGGATATTCGACAGACAAAAAATATTTGAAGCTGCGATAGGCATACACTTGCTGCGTGGCACTGTGCTTGCTCCCCTAAGAATTTTGTCTGCTGTTCATAATTCTTTGTCTTTGAGTTGAATGGTCAATCGGCGAAGATTCTTACAATTTGCTTTTAAAAAACATTGCCAAGTTCTTCATCCACGAATCTCGTGGGGGAACCTTTAAGTGATCACCGGTCTTATTGAGATGGCATTTAATAAGATTTAATAAGATATTCGATTAAGATTTCGAGAAGCTGCGGTTTAAGCGCATGGCTTCATCAATATTACCATGATGTAACTACTTGACCGAAATAATTGAACATTATAAATAGAAAGCTTTTAGTAATTAAATCGAGTAAGACCATTTTATCGCCGAAAAATGCACCTCGTTCTAGTGCCATTTCTGCCGAGTTTGGTCTCTAGCTTCGAACATATTTTCTTCTGCAGCCCTAACTTGAAATTTCGACTCGTCCATCCATAACCCACTTCTTAATTTTTTCAGTCAATAAATATTTGTGCTTTAGTTTCTTTCCTTTCACTTCAAACTCTCAAATTGCAAACAGATGTTATAATGTCTGACGTCAGCTCTAACACGACTTGAAAGGAATTTGTTCGTTTAAGTCCTTTGTCCGGAAACTGATGGATATCTAATGCTCGTGGGACAATTACCCCCAGTAAATGCTTCATTTGTTGAACATGGGGTTCCACCTGTCCTCAACTCTCGTGAGTGATTCACAACCGTTCAAAACTTAAAACTGCCTTGGCTTAGGCCTTGGAGCATATCAAAATTGACAACAGACTTAAATAAAGTTCCAATTCGAGTCTCGCAATGGCCAAATTGTGTCAGCGATTGTCAACCACCTCATTGAACCTTATCTCATATAAACAGAAGACAGCGGTTCGGACAGATAGTGGTTCGAAGTAAATGTTAACTTGTTTTGAGTTTGCTACCGGCTTTTGCTCAATTTTTGATTTTTGCTGCTTTTCAAACTTAAAGTTTTCAAAAACGTCATCTTCCTTCAGAGCTCATACTTCGAAGCATTCCAACGATCAGATCTTGGAAAATTTTTACCTTTCTTCTAACCAGGTTAATACGGAAAACGTTTCAAGTTCCGATACAGACTCCTAACAGAGTCTGTCTAAAAAATCCAGATTTTTTCAAAAACAATGTTTTTGGACTTTTTTATAGACCTTAATTTAAAACAAAAATTTCCACATTGCCAAAGCTTTCCATCGTTAGAATATCGCTTGAATGTCGTAACTTTTGGTGAAGCTATTAGCGACCATGCAACTTTAACAAGCGTCTTCTACACATTAGCCCCATCTGCGATTGTCCCACAGAAAAAAACAATTATTAACAATTCAACAACAAAGAATATTCCACCAAACCTCCCATTCAATAAATAACTGAAGACCAAATAAAAATATAAGTCTGAAAAGAAATGGCTTTTGTTTTGGGGGATTTTATCGTCGGTCGTACTGGCACCATAATTTGCTTTCTTTGCTGGACACTCCTCAAGGATATCCCGCCCGCCATGACTAGCACAAGTCCGCAAAATGAGAATTTAAATTGTCATCCTGCTGGCATCGCAAAAATAAACAACAGCTGTCTCCCATAGCTTTAGTCTTATGCTGGTCGCTCCTCTTCTTATACTACCCTTCCCAATGTTCCATTCCCTCATTATCCTTGTTCAAGTGCCAACTGTACAACAAAAGGTGGAAGTACAAAAGCCAAAAAAAAAACAACACAAAACTTTTTGTTTTTTATTCATCACAAGGCTCGCGTTGTTCGTTGTTGCAGAAATTACCTTCTGATGGGACCTGATTTTCGTGTTTCATTATTATCGTTATCCTTGTGATTTTTTTTTCGTGTTTGCGAAGAATTGCACATTCAGCTGGGGTCATTGAGGCATATTTAAACTTTTTTTGTTGGTGTTGTTCATATGATCCTTGTAGGGCAAAAGCAATTGGCAAGTTTAGAAACAAAAGAAGAAAAATAAAAGTTGCGCAAACATCCAGACAGGACAGCAGAAGGTAAGTCGCATCCTGTGGCAAATGGTGCACATAGTACACTCTCGAGAACAGTGGTAAATTGCGTAAAATAACAAACTGATGACACTAGTGTAGTAGTACACCATTTCCAGATTCGAGTGCCGGTTGATTGTTGTTTTAGTCCTTTTGAGGACATTTCATCACATCACTTGGCACACTGAGCCATGGTTTATCCTCGACAATAGTGTATACGTATGTATGTACAAACTATTTAGTTTGCTGCTTGCAAACTGAATGTTGTAGGACTTAACAACTCGTTAAATTGAGCCCAGTTAATTGCGAGGATAATTTCAAATGATCCTTGTAGTTGGTTTCACTTTGCAAACATTGTCGTGAGGATTTTGCAATTTGCAGGTGTTTAGCAGTTGGGTGTGCCTTGAATAAATTTTCAATTGAAGCACTTTCATGATGTTTGTACAGAGACGTGAAGGACAGTCAAAGTTTTCAATGCTCGTTTGAATGATGTTCAGTAAATTGATGGTGTCCTTTGCAGTCATTTAATTTATTTAACATTCCACATAACATCTATGACGTTGTTGCCGAAATGTCGATGATGAACTGGAGAGGATACCCAGTTTGAGTTCTTTTTACATCAGGCTGGAAATTCAAGCTTCGGTTGTGTGCTCGCTTGGGATGTAGATTGTTTTGACTGATTCTAGTTAAGCTTCGGGCTAGACTTTTCTATCAACCAATTGTTTATACACTTTCAATGAAAGCTTACTTTTACGCTGGCTAACTTGCAGACCTTTCAGGCCAAAGATTTTTGGAGCATTTAAGTCTAAGCTGAATCTGCCTGTGAGTTCGTTTTTGAACCGGAGATTCGGTTTTTCCGTTTTTTGCAAACCTTGTGGTTGGTATTCGAAAACTTTCGTATATGAAGGAATGCGTTCGACGAATTTTAACATTCCGGACAAGATCAGTTTGAATACCTTGTACAACGCTCTGCTCGCAGAAATGAATTTTTCTTGCGATGTTCCCTTAAAGCTGTTCCGCTGTCTTACTTACCGTTCAACATTCGGCTACATATAGCAGAACTGTCAAGTGCTTTGGTACTATGGGTGTTTTGACAAACCAAACTTGCATAGATTGCATGGTAAGCCTTGACGGAAAATTGTATTTCTTTAGACGTTCATAGAATACACTGGACTTCTCAAGCTGTTCTCTTATTTCCAAAAGCAGAATTCAATAATGGACAAGGTATACGCTTTTTTGTTATGACAGTCACAAGGGGCCTAAACTTTAAGGGAAAACATCCTTTTTTTTATACGAAAGTGAGGCCAACATCATGATGTTGTGTCGTCTGTTAGACTATTATTATTTTTATTATTATTATATTATTATAATCTTTATTGTTATGTTAGTAAATAACAAGAACAATATTTATTAATATATAATACATGGATACTTTATAGTATAAGTTAAGAAAAATAAATGTATAGTGTTGATTAAGTTATGATTGTATGGGTTGAACAGAATAATAGAATTGATTAAATGTTATTAATAATATTTAAATACTTGATTTGGGGTGTGTTGTTACAGCAAAGTTGCCAATTGGATGGTGTGGTTTTGTTCAGGAGGGACCCATGAGTAAATTGGGTATGTCCCATTAGAAGACGCAGAAAACATGTTAACATTTTTTTTGAACAGCTGGATGGATATACTGTCGAAAGGCCTCCGAGGTTAATCGATGAGTAGTGAGAGTGTAGTTTTTCCAAGATGTTTGCTTTATATCTTCAAAGTCTTTTCATTTCTCTCTGAAAGTCAATTCGGTTAAGGCAGTTGAACATTTGAAGTGGTTTTTTAATCGCCACTTTTGCTACTTGATCGGCGTTCTCGTTTCCTATAATTCCCATTTGCCCAGCTACCCAAAGAAGTTTTAAAGAGTTTTCGTGTTGTATCAGCTTATCCCTGATGGATTCGATAAGTTCACAATTATTGTTTATGTTAGTTAAAGCTATCTGCATAGACGAGTGTAGTTTTTGTCCCGGCAGCTATTGTAGCTTGCAGTATAGCTGCTGTGAAGGTTGAAGCCAAATGCGGCAATAAACCTTTTGTGAGGACCCTTTGGTTTTCATTGACGACTGCAAATGAAGTGCAGTGTCTTAGAGGCGTCGGTAGAAAAAAGTTTCCAATGTTGGTTCTTGAATCGGTTGGATACTTCGGAGAACACTTTATTGTCTGTTACTATAAACTCTGGGTCTAATTGTCATGGTAGGTGATTCGGTGTCCTCTTGGGCTGCGGAGATTGCGTTGCAGATAGATGACGGTCGTTTTGAGTTTTTTTTACGGGATAGTATTTTCTTAGCGTCGGATGTTATTGTCGATTTTTGTGATGATAGAATCTTCGGTTAGATTTATTTAGATACCAAGACATACTGAACCATAAGAGACATGAACCTACAAAAAGGATACTTGTCACGTGGATCAAAAAGGTTTCTTAGGGGTTCGAATGCGGAAGTAGACTGTAGACTAACTTCAATTGTATGAAAAATGTAACGCGCATACTAGGTTCTGGCTCCGAAAAGAGCTGCTCAGCTTATTTGATGTTTTAGTTGTCCCATGACTTGAAAGACCGCAATCCGGCTCCACTGTATTCATATAAAAATTGGCTATAAAATCTTAAATTATCTTGCAATAAGTTTAATTAAGGTGCTGCTATTTGAATAGGACATAGTTGACGTGCAGATATTTTCTTTTCGTCAGTGGAGCCTCTTCAAAATTCGTTGTGGACATGTTGCTGCACTATTTGTTATGCCATAAGTTGAGTGCAAACTGACAAGTATCATTTAAGTCGAAATGGTGTCGAGCAACAGGCGTTTTTTTTTTTAACGTGAATAATTTTATTTAAAAAATTACAGAAACATGAGCGAAACACCAAATTTTTGGCTCCGTAAGCTTGTAAGATTTATGAAATTAGTCATATTGGTCCGAGCATTAAGCCGAATGCTGAATGGCATTAATCGATGTTCTAACGCGTATTTTGTTAAACAACTTCCACGATTTCTTAACATGAAAATTTGCCAAAATATCTTGAACACAAAAAGCCAAAGGCGCTAGTCCCCGTAAAAATAATAAGATACTATTCGAAGGCCGTCGCTGTGTCCACCTTGAGACACTATACCTAACGCTGCTGAGCTTGGGTGACCTGTTTTTCCGACATAGCTCACTTTATGGAGGAACATCTTCACATTAAAGCTTACTTGCATTTTCATTGAACAACTCCGATCTGAACAACTTTGTCACCCGAGAGCTGACATCAATTAAACTTGGTTTCTCGTGTGTCATCTTCATCGCCTTTGGCTGAACAATCAAATCACCAATCGAAATTTCAATCATTCAAAAAGATTGATAGCTAAAAATATTTCCATTACATTCCTCCAGTCATCGAACTCAATCTCGCTTGGCAGCAGGATGTAAATGTCATTCCCTTTTAACGGATGGTATTGGTTGTTATTGGGTGATCAAGTGTTCTGTTACATTTTCCATCATTGTCAAATCAAGTGTTGACATTCAGACTGATTTGACAGTTTATTCTGTAAGTGATTTCATTCGTGTTACTTTGCATCATTGACGAAAGCAAAAAAAAAAAGGTGAAGAGAAAACAATTCCTAAACTCGAGTGTCAATGGGCTGATAGAGTCTTTAAAATCAATGAAGATTGACAGGTGAAATTTGTGTTTTATTTTTGGCACACGTATGAATTCATTGTTTCATTGAGCCAAGAAGTTGACATGAGCTGTGTTTGACTTTGAAGCCGTTCCAGATTTAGAATTTATTTTGAGAGTACAGGTATTTTCTGCAAAACTGATGTACTATTGGAGGGTCCAGTGTATAAAGGAATGTCAACAATCATCTGTTTTGGAGGGCAGTTGTTAAGCCAAAAGCTCGACTTAGCAATTTTTGGGTTTTTGTGGTTATTGGTCAATACTTAGAGGACATGAACGTAAAGCGAAGTTTGTTTATATCGCAGACGGTTCTGAAGTGGTAATTTCTGATTGGCAAGACCAAGTGTCCATAAACGGGGGCTGGTTCTTATTTTGTTCGCAAACCTTGAAGTTGGTATTCGAGAACTTTCGTATCTGGAGGGATGCGCCTAATGTGGCCAAGTCATTTTTCTGTCGAATGTCCATTAAATCTTTTCTGCTGTCTTGCTTTCCGTCTAATATTCGGCTCCATAGTGGCAAGATGAATGTTTTGCAGAACTTGAATTTGGTCCTTCGAGCTGAAAGTTTTGAAATCACATTATGCTTGTCGGAATTCGGTGTAAATCCGAAACCACTCGGTGGCTCTTGGTCCAAACTGCACAGTTCATCGCATGTTTTCGAATCGATAGCGACGTGACTGAATCGATGGAAAAATTATTATTCGCTTGAAATTTCATGGTCTTCTAAATTAAATTTGTTGACGATTTGCCGACCCAGGATCAACACTGTTTTTAGCCGATTTGTTTGCTGCATGACAGTTTCAGATGTTTATCTGGATTATATATTGTAACCGATGTTAATTTTAACGCCTGGAAAATTGTTGCAAGATATAGGATCGCCTTTTTTAAAAGATAGGACGAATGAAAGTCTTTGTGTTACTTAAGTAATTAAGAACAAATGACAGGCAAATCTGACTACAGACATGGATAGAAAATTTTTCCTATCGGAGTAAAAACAGTCTTTTATTATTGCTCCATGAAAGCCCAGCTTGACATTCATTTTTGAATAACAAATTTTATCAAAAAAACATGAAAATTTGTCAGAAAATTGGTTTTGAAAACAATCACTTTATAATTCAAAAATTGTGTGAATTTGCAATATATTTGAAGCCATTCTGACAATTTTGAAAAAATGTTGCGCCTAGAAAATTACTTGATCTATGAAATACAAGCTCAGAAGCGAGGCTTTCCATGCGAATGGTTCATTCTGAGGCGAATTTTTCACGTTCTTTTGAACTTAACTAGGCTGAACTAGGCTCGTACTCTGCTAAAATTGGCGGAAACGCTATATTCTACATTCGCGATACGATATGGTGCGAATTACGCTTGAAAGTGATAGAAAATATTGCAAAAATAGATCAATACATATCCGGCAGGCAAAAATCCCTCGGCGATATCGAGCAACATCCAAGCCGGTATAAAGACCTCAGATGCAACATGCCCGTGACCGTCTAGGAAGGAATGTAGCCTTAGCTCTGGCTGAGAGACTGCATGGGTCGCTGGCGTTGCCGGAAAAGAACTAATTTAAAAACCAACTGAAATTTTTATATGTAATTTTGTGAAAAAAGTTCGCGTTCATTCGATGCACAATGTGAATTTGCGTCTTAACCTTCTCGGGTTATGCGGCAAAGATCCGCTCAAAAGATATTGCAGAAACAACAACGGACCATAAGCAAGTCCTTGTGATGAAAGCGTAAGCTTTCTGTTTTATTACCTTGAATATTTGTCAATATAGGTTTTACTCAAGCAAGTGTCAATTCTCACACTTTGTGACTTGGTAAAAGTCCTGCGATTGGTCTTTCTTCTTTACGTAAATTATAAATACGCATTCCCTTCCCAAAAATTCGTCAAATAAGTATGTATACTGTACTGAGTATGGTGTATTTGAATAGTGTTTTGGACTGCTGGTCCAAATTCAGATCCGGGAAGTATTATCTGTCAGTTTTTTTTCGCTACCCGCCTCTTAAGAGTGATTGACATATTCCGAATTTTGGGGCTGTTCGGAATCGGAAACAAGCCATTTTATTCGATAGGTTGACGCCGCTATGTTTGTTTTCTATTCTCAAGTTGAAAATCGTCCCGTTACATGTTTTGAATTTAAAAATTAAAGTCATTATCATGGGGCTTAAAAAGTTCCCTTAAATTTTTAAGATTTCGACTGTTCCTGAGTTGAAGAGACGAAGTTCTGACAAGATATGACCGACCTTTCCTCCCTAAAACATGAGTGCTATGAACATAGGTGAAGTAGTGCGAAACTCTCTTTATTCTTAACACGTAGAAAATATATTTTACCTCAGGTTCTGAATCTTCTTTTCTAATGATTCTTATTAATATTTAAATACAACGTAGCTCAACCAAAGGTCTTACAAGTACACATTATCAATTATCATCTGCTTGCTTTCGTCAAAATACATCAAATGGGTTTTGGTTTTCCACAATTATTACCCAACAAGGAACAAAGAATGTCTCGAACACAGAACACATCTTGTACCATATCTACCAGGATGGAAGAAACCTTAATTAAGGAATTTCACTCCTACGAAGGAAATGTATCTATCATATTTTCTAATCGCATACAATATTTAATAACCCTAACACAAGACATCAATTTCACAATAATTTATGTACACATACAAAATTTGTTATAACTTCTTCGGTACGAACATGATAATCATTTAACAACATAGCATTACAAAAGATCTTACGATTAGGAGTTGTATAAAATACAATCTTTCATTGGTCAAGACATGCATATTCATCCATTTGTAACCATCCCACACCATTGTCCTTAATAAAATGGTACAAGAAATATTTGATCCATCCTGAAATGTCTAAAACAAAATTGTTTCTCCTTTGTATTGTTTGCATGAATTTATTCTTAATTCAAAATTAATTTAATTATCTTTTTTACTTTGATATAACAAACTTTATAACCCTGAATGTTGAATTTAAAACAAAAAAAAAAACCCTAACAAAAAATAAACACACACAATTAGTTGCGGCGAAGGACGCGTGATGTCACCCGATGCTAAAGGCTGTATGGATCGAAATGAATGTTTGGATTTGCCGTGTCTAAATGGTGCAACTTGCATCAATTTGGAACCCCGACTACGCTACCGTTGCATCTGTCCCGATGGTTATTGGGGTGAAAACTGTGAGCTCGTTCAAGAGGGCCAAACGCTTAAGTTGAGCATGGGTGCCCTAGCGGCCATACTTGTATGCTTACTGATAATATTAAGTGAGCATCTAGTGATACATAAGAAATTGAGATATTTTTATTTTATGTTTAAATACGCGACGCTCTCAAAGTTGTTGATTTTTTTTTCTTTTCCTTAAAAAAAAAATACTAAATATTCCTTTAAAAAAAAAAGGTTTTTTTTTTGTTTATAATTTTTCGAGGTTAAATGTCTGCTTGAATTTTATATGCCCATTAAATGTTTTAGTTCACTTATAGAGTGCTTATCACGAGCTCGTCCTGTAAATATTTGACGATAGATAAAATGGCAATAGAACATCGGTTCGAAGATGATGGATTTTTTTTGGTATAAGAGTATTGCAACAAAAGCGCACACGAACGCAGAGAATTTGCACAAAGTTTGGTGAACGAAGGCCTCGCCCTTATTGAGTAACAAATATAATAGGACTACCGGTTGAAAATGTCGTTATTGCAGACAACTTCATATCTATTACTCCGAAGTGAATTTTGATCATGACAGCTATCACATCAGAAACCTCATGTCATTGTCTAATTATTTCAGTCTAGGTTATTGGTCATTAGTGAAAACACACAAGTTTTTGTAAAGCCGTTAAATGCCTACATTCGTGCCATCAAAACAACATTTGCGGGAAGTTTTAATTTGCTTCTTTCATTTTAAGAAAAAAGCAACCGAAGCGCATTCGAAGATGGTGATTTCGACACCGAAGGCAAAGAACGCCCCGGCCAGGTGAATAAGTTTGAAGACCATGAATTGGAGGCATTGCTCGATCAAGATCCGTCACAAACGCAAGAAGAACTTGCAAAATCACTTGGCGTCGCCCAGCAAACCATTTCCAATCGTTTGAAAGCAATGGGAATGATCCGGAAGCTCGGACATTGGGTGCCGTATGAATTGAAGCCACGAGATGTCTAACGCCGATTATGCATGTCCGAAATGCTGCTTGAACGCCACCAAAAGAAGTCTTTTTTGCACCGAATCGTCACTGGTGATGAAAAATGGGTACATTACGATAATCCAAAACGTCGGGCAACGTGTAGATACCCCGGATATGCCTCAACATCGACGGCCGTTCAGAATATTCATGGCCTGAAGTTTATGCTGTGAATTTGGTGTTACCAGAAGGGTGCTGTGTATTATGAGCTGCTAAAACCGAATGAAACAATCACAGGCCAGGTCTACCGACGACAATTGATTCGTTTGAGCCGAGCACTGAAGGAAAAACGGCCGGAAACGGTCGCAAGATACGATAAAGTTATTTTGCAATGTGACAATGCTCGGCCACATGTTGCAAATGTCGTCAAAATTTACCTTGAAACGCTCAAGGTGGGGATATTCTGCCCCACCCGCCGTATAGTCCAGACCTTGCGCCATCCGATTACTATTTCTTCCGATCGATGCAACATGGCCTGGCTGACCAGCACTTCCGTCATTTCGATGATGTCAAAAAATGGATCGATTCATGGATTGCGGCCAAACCGGTCGAATTTTTCAGAACGGGTATCCATGAATTGGCAGAAAAATGGGAAAAATGTGTGGCTAGCGATTGGCAATACTTTGAATATTAAATTTATATCTATTTTTCCTCAATGAAGCATTGATTTTAGAAAAAAAACGACATTTTCAACCGGTAGTCCTATTATAAAAAATATCATTTATATTTGATATAATATAATAATAATGTAATGATAATGTGCAGGACAATTTAAATCTGCATAGAAAATATCGAAGGTTCTTCATTTTGCACGGTGCGCAATTTCAATCTATCCCCGTGATCTCAAGAACGCTTGTTAAATGGCAAAATTGGCCAAAAAGGTGAAGCTTTACATTCTAAAAAATCCTTCTGTCACGTAACGCTCATGCCATGTTCACCACTTCGATTTTGATTTGGTTCAGAGAGGTAACACTCAAGCCACCACTTTGACGTTTCGCTGGCCAATTTGACGGAAAATGCCACAAAATGAACTCGCTTTTGAGATGACGTCATTTTAAGTATTTCAAATTTGGAAATGGAAATCGAATTACAACTTTCGAGGATTCACTGTGCATTCTCTTTTAAAAATCGGAACATTTTATCAAAGTTTTCTATTCTTGCAAGAATTGTTTGGAATACCAAAAATTATAAAACCATCATCTCCACATCCGCCAGTTCCTGCGCTCTTAAAAAAAGCCCTCGACGCTCCTCTTCGTTTAAACGCCTCTCACCGTATTTTATTCGTTATTTGAATGTTTTATTCCTTAAATATATAGATGTACCTTAAAATGCATGCTATAAGCAATCACAGTTCGTACTTTTTTTTTCATGTAAAAAAAAAAAACAAAACATTTCTTTATTTATTTCATAAATGTTTAGAAAAGAAAAATATATTAAATATTTGTTTTATCCAGTTCTCATGTTCATACTTATATTCGTATTTCACATTTAAATAAAACCGCTAGTAATTATTTGACTTAAGAGCTTCTAGACTTTGGGTCTTAAATAGGAAAGTCAATAAAAGAAATAATATAAATCCAAAGGTACGTACAAAAATATCTTAAAGCTCATTCTTAAACATCTCATCGTTGGATAACACCCTGTTCCTCTTCGTCTACTAAGAAAAAAAAATACAAACAAATTCTTTTTTGAATTTTAAGGATTAAGCAACAAATAAATTAGCAGGAAGCTGATTTTTTTGATTTCTTTTAAATTATTTTCGTTATTTTGTTAAGTTCGTTCTTAATTTTTCCATTACCAAAAACACACTCTCTATCTTTCTGTCTCAATCTATGTCTACCTCTCTATGATTTTTCATATCATATTCTTCATACAGAAAACCTTTACTCGACTTACATACAGGGTGTCCAAGTTGAAATTCGTGGAATGTTACTGCTCAATAAAGTTATAAAATGCGTGAGTCAGTTAAGTTTTGTGAGAATTAAAACAAATGACGAATTGCGGCTAATCAAGTCAGAAGTTGATTTGGGAATAAAGTCGTTGCTCTTATAAGAAAAACTTCATAGAAAGTGCTGCACTCAATTCACTTAACTATGGCTGAAAGTGTTTTTTCTTTTGTAAGACAGGCTAGACATAACTTAAACTATTCTGTTTCATCAGCTGCGTCTGAACTTTACCTTTAGTCAGGATATCTGAGGCATTGTCAAGTTTATTTAAAGGATTATTTAGTTTTCTTTTCAGTTGATTCTTATTTCCTCTGACACAGACACATGCCCTTTTACTTCCTTCTTTTTTTTCCTTGTCCTCGTATAGGTGAACAGGTGTATGGCCCAGATACCTATCCTGTTCCTTAAACCTTTTCATCGTGCTACTTAAGTGCAGAGTCAAAACTGATTCATTTAAATAATATAAATCCTCACTACGTCATTTAGATACAACTATCCTGACTGTAATTGGCTTATATTGTTGGTGAAAAATCCAACATAACTAGTGATACTATTTTTTATGGTACCAGACTCCATCATCATCATGACTAGACTCAGTGTCACATTCAGTAGTTCAAAATCAATAATCACTTTTTCGAACGGCTAAGCCACTGACCATTAATTATACTGCCATGGGTTTTTTTTTTAAATTGTTCAATATATCTTTGCCCTCCTTTTGCATCTTCAGACCTGCTCTGTAAACACTTTGGTTCTTCTAAAGTCATTCCTATAAGTACTCGATGGGCTTACGGGCTAACCAAACCAAGTCATTAGTTGAAATAGGTTTTGTTTTAACATCGGCCCGAGTCATCGTACTCCACCTTGTTTTCATATGATTCTTGAATGCTCTTCCAATGATGCAGTTACTATTCATCCGACTAACTTCACCATGCTTCCATGTTCACACTTCACAATCTGGCAGCCTACCAGTTCTATGAGTAATCCCGCCGATAAAAACGTTTATGAAACTTATCTCAAAGTTTTTCAAGAGTTTATTTAGGTACATATGTAGCTCATATTCGCCACAAAAAAAATTTTGTCTTTTTATAAAAAAAAGTATTTACCCCATTTCCCTTGAAAATAAACAACGTCTCAAAAAAACACCTTCAGCCGTCGCATGAAGAATTAGGTCGCGCATTATCACATGACTTTTTGAATACGTTTGAGATTAAAAAGATCCTTAGAACCGCGCTCTTTCATTTGGACATCCTGTACAAGTACTAAAACAAAATATGTATGAAACAAAAAAACAAAAGCAACATACTATGATTCCCATTACAAAAAAAAATAAAATTTAGATGTCCTGCTGGTTACAAAATATCTGGCAGTCAATGTATGAACGATAATGAATGCCTCCAGTTCCCTTGTCGGAACGGTGGTCGATGTCACGATCATAATCCTCCAAAGAAATACGAATGCATATGTCCATTGGGCTACACCGGAATGCATTGTGAATTGGAACTTCTGGCATCTGGAATTTTGACACCATCTCGTGATTTTATTATAGCCCTCCTTCTATGCTGCAGCACCTTAATACGTGAGTACATAATTTTTTTTATTTTTAGATTTCGTTAAATTATTTATAAATCTTTTGCCATAATATTTTATTTATTCGTATACTTGTGTTAAGGTAAGTAAAAGAATTATTGTGTATTTTGGTGTAGTTAGTTTTTTTGGTAAGAAGAAATGTTTTCTCGGACTTTTTAAAGGTCACAAAATTGTAAGTATATAATTTTTTTTTTCAATAAATTGATTTATATGAAAACTTTATTGAGATGTTTTACTTCAGTAATGAAAATAAGTTGATCTTATGCTTACAAAAAATAATTAAAATATAAATTCTTTATCGATTATCTTAATCTGTCGTTGCTTTATAAGAATTTGGTTTGTATCAATTTGGATTCTTTATTGACGTTGGACACACAAGTCGTCACTTGTCTTCCCATGATAATATACCGCTCCTGACTGTTCGATAAAGCGACAAAGTGACTTTGAAAACAGCTTAAGTGATATTCGTTAAGGTTCTTTATGTAGCTGAGATGAAGCATATAATAAGCTGGCTTCACTGCACCTTAGATGACAATCATTTATGTAATGTTTTAAGCTATCCTGTTATTATAAATAGCTCCTGTTGAGTTTAAAGCTGTTCATTTTTGTTTGTAAAGGGTCCGCCAAATAATTGAAATTGAAATGCTACTGCAAGGCTGGCCATGCAGTAGCCTACACGATCGGTCCAATTTTTAAGCACATTATCGATTGTGTGCAGCTGTATTTCACCAATGGCTTCACGAATATTGTCCATTAAACCGTCAATTGTCTCTGGGTTGTCGGCGTAACACTTATCTCTGAGGGCACCCCACAAATAATAGTCCAACGGTGTCAAATCGCAGCTCCGAGGTGGCCAAACGACATCAGCGATCTTCAAAAACAGGGCGCAAAATATCGAGTGTAGCTTCGGCTGTGTGGCACGTAGCGCCGTCCTGTTGAAACCAAATGTTGCCAATATCCTCCTCTTCAATTTTTGTGAACGAAAATTTGTTCAACATGCCCCGATAACGATCGCCATTGACTGTTACGGCCACTCCTTGCTCATTTTCGAAGAAAAATGGCCCAATTATGCCTCTGGACCAAAATCCGCACCAAACATTGACTCGTTTTAGGTGCTTCGGCTTTTCAATGTATGCGTGCGGGTTTTCTGTGCCCCAAATGCGACAATTTTGCTTGTTTACATAACCGCCAAGATCAAAATGAGCTTCATCTGAAAAGATGATTTTTTTTGGCAAAATCGGCATCTTCTGTAAGTCGATCGCAGGCCCACTTAGTGAACCGAAAACGCATTGGATGGTCAGCTGGCTTCAATTCGTGAACCAATTGGACTTTGTATGGCATCATACCAAGGTCTTTATGCAAAATTCGTCTCAATGATGTCTCCGAAATGTTCAATTGTTGAGAATGACGGTGAATCGATGTTGATGGCGCTTCACGCACACTTTCTGCCACAGCAGCAATATTCTCGGGTATACGCACTTTTTTTCGCTTTTCACGCTTTGGTTTATCGATGAGGATGCCAGTTTCTTTCACTTTTTTCACAAGATAACGAACATACGGAGCTGACGGTGCTTCTCTTCTTCCAAAATCGGTACGCAATTTTCGCACATATTCTGCAACATTACCATGATTTTCAAAGTAATGTCGCAATATTTCGCAGCGTTGTTCAAGCGTATACCATATTCGTTCAGCGGAAGGCTAAAACTGATTATCTGGCAAATCAGACATGAGTTAAGTGTTACCATTCACGAAATATAGTAAGTACTAGTTGAAAAAAAAAACGTTAGATGGTGGACCCGTTATCTTCGTTGATATCAACAAATTTTTTTCTTAGTGAACGATTCCAACCAGAGTTAATGCTGCTTCAAAGCGTGTCGTTCCGAAAACTCGACTGAAAATTTCACCTGTAGCGTGGAGCGCAGAACTGAAAATCGATTTCAATCGCATCTATTTTTCAATTTGAAAGAGAAGAACTGAATTCAATCAATGACTTCAATTAAATGCATTGCGAATTCGTTAACCATTCAATTGAATTCAATCGTTTAAGAATTGCTGAATTCTGTAACCCTCGTTTGCATTTTTTTGCAGTCTTTTGCAATCTTTGCATTCATTCAAGTGATTTTTGAACGTTAGCTATACACGCATGCCAATTGATTCCGCTTGTTTTTCTCGTCAATCAATTTACTAAAGAAACTTGTTTGTCTGACTTGCAGAACGGCTCTCGTTGCATTCGTCGAAAATCATTCTTTCGTGTTTATTTTTAAGAATTGGAAAGTCTTTTTATTTTTACCCGGGCGGACCAGATTAGTTGTTACTTTTGGCATGAAAAACAATGCGATTATTGCAGTCAACTGAATGATAAGAAAATGTCTGCAATCTTTTTATTTCAAAAAATGAACGTTGACAAATTATGACGATTTGCCAAGTTTGGCGCTGTGCCAAACACCCTTGTTTACTATGGGCTGCTTCAGTAAAAATCGGTTGCCCAAATACTTCTTGAAGCACTACACTAATGCTGAAAATATATTTCCATCTGCTTTCTGCTTACTCAGTTTAATCATGCTAGAGTGGTCATTCCTGAATCAACTCTCCTTGCACACTCTAACGTAAAAGAAAACGAGAGAAAACCTTTCTCAATTCGATACCCTTTTTCTTCCATGTTTTTGAAAGTACATCGCGTTCTTGATTCAGAATCCGATCATTCTTCACGGTGAAACGCTTCCTTCATTGCAAATTTTCTTTATGAATGTCGCCCTGTTTCACTTCAGTCTAGTGCAACATTGCAAGCAATTCAAGCTCTCTTGACAATCCTTCGGAATGAAATGTTATTCTTAATCCCCAATAATAACCTAAGCTTCTTTTACATATACAAAATATTATGACCTCATTTACCCTAGAATTTATCTCTTTCTCCAAATCCCTCGCAAATGGGTCAGGATGGTCAGGAAATAAACACAAAAAGGAAAAAAAAACACAAAATATGCCCTCGAATACTCTAAAAGTTATGGTTTACCCCCCCCCCCCCCCCCCTTTATAATGCGAATCTCCGCAAATAAGCAAATCCCATTTCCCGTCTTTGCAAACGCAAAGGCAAAACCGGCAAAGGACGAAGAAACCGAAAAAAAACCGCAAATGTAAACTCGCAAGGATGCTTGGAAATAAAAATGAAAATTGTAATAAAAATTTAAAATCCATGACATTTCCACTTACAGCAGGCTTTTCCAACCAAACCGGCCTGAAAAACGTACCTCTTCCTGCGCATCTCTCCCTCTGCTTGTCGTAAAATATGTTGTTCTTTGCAAAGGCAAATATGATGAAAACACGTTTTCCCACTCATATCCTTTTGCGTACAACAGCAACGGCTGTCGAATACATGCGACACTCTATTGTATCATAATACTTTTTGCTCGGGTACAAATGTAACAATCTTTTTCCTTTGTGGGGTGGCGGGAGTGCAAAGCCAACTAAGCCAAAAAGGATACGCACTCAACAAAGAGCCAGAGATTGTCGCGAGCTAATTTATTTTAGATTTCGTTCTTCACCCAGCTCCTCCGCAGTCATATTGCGGATGAATTACTGCAAAACACAACCCAAGTTTCCATCACGTCGTCGTCCTTTGTCCTTGTTACCTGAATAATTGATGAACGAAATATTCCTGCTGTTGCAGTGCGAGATGGTATCTGCGACTATATCGTACAACTCGAAGATTAACTTTGTCCTTAGATTGTAGCAATTTGAATTTTATGAGTTCCTTGGACAATACAACTATCGTGCACTTTGATTACAGTGTCCTGATAATTGTGGACAAAACGTGTGCCATGTCCTCTAAGAATTCACAGAACACAACTAAATCAAAGTTTGACAAATTCAACTCAAACTATGTTCCAATGAATGTTTCCCTTTCAGTTTTTGTTTATACCTTTTGTCTTTGTTTGTCTTTCCTTGTGAAGGACACCCGAAGTCATCGTCAATGGTTTTTCGTGAATGGCAAATATGGGACTCATCTGCTCGGTGGTCTGGCACTGTTGGCCAGAGAAGTTTTAACCTTTTTGAGAATTCAGTTCAGCTTTTGTGCCTTTTTGTTAAATTAAACTTAAGGCAAATGCGAATGAAATTGTTTTTCCAAGGCGCAAATAATGTAAATGAGTGCAAAGAAAATGGAACAACGCAGGACAAAGGAAACAAAATTGAAAACAATGGAATCGAAAAGAGCCAAAATGAAATTGGCAAAAATGAAAATAACAGTTGTTGGACTAAGATGAAACGATCCTATTTATTTTTGCGTTTTTCCGTTAATGGTTAATGAGGGCAATGAATGTTAAGCTTTTTTAGCTAAACGAGGAAGCCGGCCTCATGCTGGGTGCGGAACTAATTTTCTCGTTATTTGTCAAAATGGGCTGCGAAAAATTCGGAGGATTTTAATCTAGTTTATTTGTTTTTGTTTTTTTTTTGCAACTTTTAATTAATTATGTTGTCGAACGATGTTGGCTGGTGACAATGGCTAAGTGAGATGATTGGAAAAGGCATACCGATTGCCATAGAGAATTTTCATTTTCTTTTTTATAAGACAAGGGAAACCAAGTTTATTTTGTTAACTTGTAAAACTCGCCTTTGGTACGTACTCAACCACAGTTACGCCAAGTCTAAGTGAGTTGAGGAGTTTGAAGCTTTAAATATAAAATATATTTATAATTAAAAAACACGTTTACTTTGTGGAGACTGAGGTTTGCCTGGTTCTGCACCATCAATTTGCATCCCTATGGTCCGGCTTCGAAAGTTTGACCTCAAAAATCATCATGAGGTTTTTTTGATTTAGCGCTCAGATCAACCAAATGATGCTGGCTAGTTGACATAAACAAACGACATATAGGAACCCCATTGAACAGTATTGATAGAAACTAAAAGCAGTGGTCTCAGGTCCATCCAATTCTTGCAAAAAAATCTCATCCAACATGGTACGAAAGCGGAACTGCATTGACCAAAACATGGCGATCAGTTTTAGCAACGCAAAAATAGGGTCCAATCACATCTCCGGAAAAGTGTAGGATTTTTGGATTCCATTTATGCATTTTATTCTTATTGACAAAGCAATCCAAAAAGAAAAAGATAATCTCCAAACATTGTCATATTCTACTCGGAGTGAAGTTTGGACACTTTAAATGATCAACAATTAAACGGACTTCTTCAGTCTATTTGATCTTGTCTGAATGAAAACTAATTCTTCATGAATGGGCTGATTGAGCTCATCTTGAACTGAATTAATTTGCGATTAGGATAATTTTGGTCGACCGGTGCAGCGCCTTATTCTCTAACTGCCGATTTATCTCATCAAAATAGAGCATATATTTGATTCCTAACTATGTTCCAGCTTTCTTGAAACACCTTTAAAATATAAGTAAAGAAATCATGTGTTTATTCACTCATTTTAAACAAATGCACTATAATGGGAATGTTCTCAGTATAATGTTGTGCAAAATGTATAACTTAGAAAGAAAAAAACATTGTAAGCTTAGCGAAATTACTGCGGTCAGTTAGTGAATGTGGTGATATAACATTGTAAATTCAGATTCGTAATACACCACCAAAAACTTCAAATTCACTTGGCGCGCCTTGCCAAGAAATTCATCAGAAATTCGTTAAAAAAAATTCCCACTGTTTAAAGGAATTATAATTATTGCTGATGAATTCACTGACTTCAACTAATTTTATGCGAATTCACTGCATAATTCAGTTATGAAATTCAAAAGAATGCAATTATTTGAATTCAGGATTGATAATTGCACCAATTAGAGACTCCAATAGAAAGGTGACTTAGGGTTTCTTCGAGTCGCAGTTTTTTTAACGAAAAGACTTCAAATCATTCTGGATGAATTCAATAGAATTCTCCCATTCTCTGATAATCAATTAAATGCTTAAACTCGAATACTTGAATGAATATTTGGGGTGATGACTTCACTGACTTCAACTGATTTTATGTGAATTCACTGCGTAATTCAGTTATGAAACTCAAAAGAATGCAATCATTTGACTGAAGAATTGGTTTAAAATGATTGCACCAATTAGTGACTTCAACAGAATGGTGACTTATGTAGGTTTTTTTTTCAAGTCCCAGTCTTTTTAACGAAAAACTTCAAATCATTCTGAATGAATTCAATTGAATTCATCAATTCTCTGATTAGCAATTAAATGCTTCACTAACATGTAAACTCGAATATTTAAATGAATATTTGTGGTGATGAATTCACTGACTTCAACTGATTTTATGTGAATTAACTGCGCAATTCAGTTATGAAGTTCAAAAGAATGCAATCATTTGACTAAAGGATTTGTTTAAAGTGACTTCAATAGAATGGCGACTTTTTTTTAAATCCCAGTCTTTTTAACGAAAAGACTTCAAATCATTCTGCATGAATTCAATAAAATTCTCCCATTCTTTGATTAGCAATTAAATGCTTCACTTACGTACAAACTCGAATTCTTAAATGAATATTTGTGGTGAAAGATTTATTTTTCTACCCCAAAACGTGTAAGCTTGGTTTAAGCAATGTTACGGGCAGTAAATCACGAGAAAAAGTCAACGAAATTTGCAATTCTTTTAAAGCCCATGTGTCGTTTACACTTGCATCCAGAAACCGCTATTAAAGTTTCCCGCCACTCCTTCAAGTGTCAATTCAAATTGCAATCCTTGTGCTGATTTGAACACCACCAACTAACCAACCAGCAAAACCATCTGCAACTGTGTGGATAATAAAAATGCAACACTTAAGCAAAGCGCTGTCCCTTGCGACCTATTTTTATTTCATTATAAAGTAAACTAGTTCGCGCTTCACTATACGGAATCATGCCAACCATCAGGATATTTTATCCCGTGCATTTCACAACAAGGCAAGTCCTTTTTATGTTTTATTCTCTCTGCCTCGCTTTGGTATTTCCACATGAAATAAACTTCAGACATTTTCCACACACACAGAAAGCTGACAATTAAAGTGAGAAGCAAAAGAGCCAAACCACTCGCAGGACATACTTTCTACAAAGTTTCCGCTGTGCATTTGATTGTCTTCTCTTAGAGGACGAAAGCGGACATTGTCATCATTCCTCTTTGTTTGTTAAAATGCCTGCAGTGGCCGGTAGTTCCAGACAGACAACCATAAAGTAGTCTTCAGCTGTCAGATAAAAAAAAAAAAGGACAACTAGAGAAAATGCTTTATCAACTCAAGCATGTCCTCTTCGCGAACTACATTTCCAATAGCAACATTTGCAATCGTTCAGCAAAATTTAATGAAATCAGAAAACACCCACAAATTGATTGCGATACAGGAGAAGCGTTTCTCTCTTATCACTAGTACCGCATACTTTTTATTTCCTTCTTTTCAGCAGTCCTTGAAGATCCTTGTTAGCACCAAAGGTATGTATGCACATTCGATATGGTTTAGTACAGCACCTAAGTCTCTATTTTATTTTGAATGATGTCATAAATTTTGTGCTTTGAAGAAAACCGCTGGTTAAGAATTTTTCAATTTTGCATGCCAAGGCGAATGTCCTTTTTGCGAGAGCGTTGCGATAGTTGACTAGGATTTTTTTTTTGTATGTCATTTCTTTCAATTTCATTAACTGAAATTTTTGTATTTTTTCATTTAATAAAATAGTTCTAGTCCTTGTGTTCGTGGTGTATAACAGACGACGAGAGGCGCATATTAAGTATCCAGGACCTGATGATGATGTTCGGGAGAATATCATCAACTACGATGATGAAGGCGGCGGCGAGGATGATATGACAGCATTTGATATAACGCCATTGCAAATTCCTATCGGTGGACCGATGCCAGAGCTGGCTCCATGTAAAATGCCAATTATGTGTAAGTTATTATCCTTCCGCTATAGAGTCCTTCTTAAATAAGAAAAAAAACACAAAATTATAAACTTTCTCCGTCTTCGCTGATATTTTCTTGACACAAATTTTCTATTTTCTTCTTTCTTTTCCGTTTCATTATATTAATTGCAGATCCTGTTATGACACTGATGCCGGGCCAGGAGCCAAATGTTGGCATTTTCATTGAGGAACATAAAAAGCGTGCTGATAGTGACCCCAATGCCCCGCCGTTTGATGACCTACGAAATTATGCCTACGAGGGTGGTGGCAGTACTGCCGGGTCGCTTAGTTCATTAGCGTCAGGTGAGTTCAATTTGCAGGTGGAATTCTATTTGTATGCTCACGTTGTTTTTGCGTAAAGGAGCTTTAGGATTGCCTGGTACCACGAGGCTGTGCGGGTGGGTTGGAAAATGTTATTAAACGAGTCTTTGTGACTTGTTATTTTGTCATTAAGTGGATCGTTAGGCAACGTTTTGAACGTTGGAATCAAGCTTAATGTTAACATTTGTGTACGGTAATCAATTTACAGATCACAAAGTAATTGTCACTGGCGGACATTTCTGCGGTTATTAAAATTATTTTCAATTTGTGGTCATTGTGCTTCAGAATCTTGAGATTAAGTTATGTGGCTGATTCTGTGGGGGTATCTCGGCTTTAGAGCACTTAATTGTTGAAGACAGTAAATTAAAAACGATGCTTTCTGGTAAACCAAGATTTTCAAAGTTATATCACCAATAAAAATTAAGCGGGGACCGCTGATTTGTGCATCTGCAAATTGTTTTCTTGTCCGACTGTTGCTTTATCGAAAAATGTTAAGCATCCAATAGATTGTCGAATATCAATTCACTCAGAAGGCCATCCTGTTATCTCATTTTCGAAATTTTCAGCATTTTTTCACGAATAGCTGGAATATCTTTTATAATTATGTTTATTTTTTTTTGTTTTTTACACATTCCCCTAAAATACAAATACATATAGCACATCTCTACTCGGGAATTCCCTCTGAAAAAATGTAATTTCTTGACTCTTCAAAACTGTTACTAAAGAGGCTACCATCACACTACTGTGTGCAAATGTTCTACCCGTGAGCAGCTCCTTAAGCCATGTTGAGAGATAAAAGTAGCTGCCGTCCAGATCTGGAGAACAGTTTCGATATTCAAGCAATTCTTTAACCATTTCTGGAATTGAAAACGGTCTTTTCGTGGTTATAGACTGTTGTTCGATCACAGAATCAACGTTAATCCGTCCACACCAGCTCATGGTCTTCAAATGTCAATTTGTTACTTCTATTAAATATTTCGTGCCTGAAAAGTAAAAATATGGAACTTTAAGAGATCACTTCGTTGTCCACCTGTCTGTATGTCTGTCAAATATTTATAACTGCGGTTCCTTAATGCTATATCGACACAGTGAAAAGATGCGGTTGTTAATGCCAAAAATTTTGAAATTCGCATACCGTTGGCCTAGAATTATGAAATTTTCCAAGAAGCTATGTCTAAAGTGTTCCGAAAACCATAACAATTTTATTTTTAATTCGCAACTTATTTTTACGCTAAAATCAGGTTTTGAGAAATTCAAAATAAGAAAAATATGCTGCACATTGTATGGTGGTGCGGAACCCTTCGAATACGTGTCCGACTGGTACTTTGTCATTTGTTTTTTTCTTGGATATCCCAAGCGCTGGTACAGTGCTCACGTGAGGTGGTGCTTAACATGCTTCTGAACTATTATACTTTCAGACTAAAATGTAGGCCCCAATTCATGATAACGGCGGCCAACTTGAGATTAAAAAGGGTCCCAAAAGTCCCTTTTCTTAAGCAAAGACCGATCTAAGGCAAAATGGAATCGATTTACCACACAAAATTTTTGTTTGCTCACATTTTTTGTTTTTTTGTTTGACTGAGTTCAATATTTTTACTCAACAACGAACACCCACAAAAGAGGAGATAGGATATCTTTATATTTAGTGGAGAACCTCTTTTATTGAATTGGATTTAATTAAGTTTAGTTTTTGAGTGGCTAAGACTGTTAGGAATTCATTAAAAAATAGTATCGAACTCATTTTCATATCGAAATTAAATTACTTGTTTTTTTTTCATTTCAAGGAACTGACGACGAACAACACGAATATGATTACCTAGGAGCGTGGGGTCCACGTTTCGATAAACTAGCCAACATGTATGGCCCCGAAGTCAATCCAGACTTAGAATTGTAAGTCACACATATTCGAAACTCATAAATTTAAGAAAAAACAAAATATACAAAAAAAAACTAAAAACAACTAACGACCGGCGGATTATGCTCGAAATACATATATGATATCCAAACCAAACATCGGATATAAATCTATAAAATAAAAAGAATACAAAATGAGTTCGAAAAGTGAACAAATGGAATAATGAAACGAATAGTTTTTCACTCATTTTTTCTTCTAGTTGTAAATGAAAACTCAAAAACCAAAGTTTATCATAATATTATTTATAAATTCTAATACATAAAAATAAATAAAAACGAGTAATACAAACTTTTAAGATAAGATGACAGAATTAAGAATAAACATTCAAATCATTTCCTCTTTTTTTATATAAAAAATCAACAAATAAACTAAACATTTTTATTACAAAAAAAAAACATAAACAAATCACTCATACATAAAGATTTCCTTAGTTTCGAAATAAATAATTGCGAACACTTGCATAAATTTTAATTATTAAAAAAACATTTATAAAGATAAAAAAAGGATATAACAACGGCATATTGCGACATATTTACTAAGTATATATATATGTATACACTTTACCAATTAGTTTTGTACTTTTCTCCCTCGAAGCAGATTATATATAAATCCAAAAGAAATACGTTGAAATAAATTTCCTTAAAACAAAAATAAATTAAAATAATAAACATGCAAAATCCTTTTTAAATAAATACAGATTAAAAATTAAAACAAAACAGAAATATAGGGATAAGTATAAATTTAAATGCCAGTACCTATTCTTAAAAAAATAAAATATTATTTTTAAAATATGTATGTGTAAAAATAAGTTTTCGACAAAATAAAAAAAAAACAACAAATCAACAACCATGCAAGCCCTATGCATATGGAAATTCCAAGCAAGAATAAGATAGACAAAAAAAAAAACTAAAAAAAAAATCGTGGTTAAGTAATTATTAAATAATTTAAGTATCTTGAAAAAATAAGAACACACAGACACACATTTAAGAAAGAAAAAAATTACCCAAAGACTGTTTTCGTTTCATCATATGATATTGTAGGCGGCGAAGAAGTTATTTAAATGAAACTACCACTTAAGAGCATATTATTAAAATAAACAATTTAATGTTTTAAGAGACAAACATCAATTGCTGTCAGTTCCGATTTTGACAGACTTTTAAATGTTACTTAAAAAAACCATTCATCCCCATCACAATTATTATAAATTGAGTATCCACCAGAGACAGTAAGTTAACATCATATTATCACGGTCATTAATTGGATACAAAAAAAATCCCATCTAAACCAGACAGTTTAGATTTCCACAATCTCTCCAGATCGGATACACATAAGTTGCATAAGCAAACGAAATATAAAAAAATTTACACACCTTCATTCACAACACAGGAATAAAATGAAATACCTTAGAAAACTTAGCGCAATTGGTAATGTACATAGAATAGAAAGTATATATGTATAATTAAAAAAAATATAAATATATATATATTAAAAAAAAAATTAGCAAGTAAATAAATAATTAAATATAAATGTATACATAACGTATATTTATATTAAATATAAACTTAATAAAACACTTAGAATTATAAAAACATGGTACACACCCCTAAAATAAATTTTGTGTAGTGGTGAAATTGAAAAAGAAAACAAAATTCAAATTAAAAAAAATAAAATTTCAACTATGAGATTTTAAGTTAAACAATAAAAAAAAACAAAAACTATTATGAAACAGAAACAGTATTTTTATGGTTCGATGAGTAAATGAAGTTAAATAAAAAAAATTTAATTAAATTGTACTTTTCCAATATTTCTTATTATTTTTTATTTTTTTTAACTCATTTGTTTAATTACTTGTTTATTTTGTTTTGTTATTTGAATGCTATTTACCAAAAAAAGTGAAATAAGAAAATTTGGGGGATTTATAGTGTTTAATATTTTGTTCTCTTTTTTTACTTATTTTTGTTATATGATTTTTTTTTTACATAAATGTATACTTTTTCCTATAAGTTCATCAAATTTGAATATAAGATGAGGATTTGACGTTAATAAATGCAAACCCATTATTTTTGCGAAGGCGTAAAAATTTAAAAGGTTTATTGTTCAAGTCTTTTCCAGACGCGTCATTTAATTTTATTTCATTTATTCGTGCGACAAGGAACTACAATGGAAAATAAATAAAATATTTGCATCTATAAACCTTAGGCTTGCTGAGTATGTTTACAAAAATTGTCAGCAATACAGTCATATTGGATTCGAAATCTCCTCTCCCTCAAGGATTGCTTTCCTCATAAAGACCGAGGAATCGAAAGCAACCGCTTTGTTGATGGTGACCAATACAAAAAATGTCTGACAATAGACTTTAAGCCCACTACAATCGCTCAGGATTCCACTCCTTACAGAACACTTTGCTAAAGATTTTGAAATCAAAGTCAGTGTTTTTGAAGATGCTCTAATTGCCTCAGAGGAAATCGTCCTTTTGAAGAAAATGTGCTCGCTGCTCTCAATAAAACGGAGCTCTTAGTCTATACGCAAAAAACTTGCGAAAAGATTCTCCTCAACGGTGAAAGTGTGTGAGATATGCCCGTCTACCCTGAGGATTACTAATAACACTTGTTTCGGAAAGAGGTAAAGAGGTTTTCGAAAGTCTACACAATTTGGCATATGCTCATATTTTTTGTTCCTTTAACAAATCATTAATTTTTGTGAACTGACCTTCTATTCATTTTCATTGTAAATTTTATATTTTGAATAAAGTTAAAAAAAAATACAAAATAAAAATACCTAAGACTAGGATAATTCAAATTCAACATAATACATGCGTATAAAACTTTAGGTTAATATATTATTTTTAAAACACAATCTTAAAGTGTGTGAACGAAATGAGAGAAAGATACACAAAAATATAACCTTTAAAAAAATATACATTAAACATGAAAGTTTAAGTACGAGTGTGTGTCATGTCATCATTATAATTTTTCTTCTGCAATTACATTTAAAAGTTTTATGCAAATAAAATATTGATTTTATTTAAACCCTCGAAAATATTTCAAATTACTTTTTTCATAATAAATAGAAATATTTTTTGTTTTCTGTAAATTTTTTGTGTTATTCTTCTGCACCATATTTGCTATAAACAAAAACAAAAAACATAAATCCTTATGTAAATTAAAGTAAAAGAAAATATATACTCGAAAGTGACTTCATAATATAGTCATTTGCACACTGACTTAACTATACATTTTTTAGTTGCTTTTTCTCTTCGTTAGAATTAATATACGTTAAACAATTTTTGTTTTATTTAAGAAACTAATTTTTAATGCCTTATGTCTTGCCATAGTGATTAATTGTCATGCGTTACTCCATATTGAAGTTACATTCTCATAAGTCAAATGATAAATAATCTCCAATGTCTCACTTGATAAAGAATAGAAAAACAGCACTGCCAAAGTACATTTACTACGAGGTATAAATCACCCTTAAGCTAAATTTTATTTCTGCTTTTCAAGAAAAAAAAAAAACCTTATTCGAATATGTTATAAAGTAAAACAACGCAACTTGTTATATGACAATTATTTGCAAAAAGAAAAAAATAATTAAATTCTCATTTTTGTTTTAATAAAATATATTAATTTTTGTTTTCTTTTATTTTATTTAACTGTGATTCTAAAGATACATTTAAAATTAAAAGAATTAATACATCAGTAGGGGCAATCCATTTAAAATAATATCGAAAAAAAACCAAAACATTTTGAAAACAATGAGAACTACTCGTTTATATTTAAATACAAAAAAAAATGTACTTCTCTCTCTACATATATATATATACAAATATAAAGCATATACACACTTATAATAATTATGGTAGTCTAGTTTTTTGTAAAATTTAATTTTATGTTTATATATAAAATTTTATGTTTTTTTTTTTGTATTTTTATTTAATAATGATGAACATAAATGACGTATGACTTTTTCTGTTTGTTAAATTTTATTTCTTGTATACATAAATGACAAAGAAAGAAGAAAAAACAAAAAATAAGTTAATACAAAAAAAAAAGTGGGAGAAATCTTAAAAACATAAAACTTTTTTTTATAATGCAAAAAGTAATGAGATAAGTTAATAACAAGAGAAAAAGAAAATGGAAAAAAAATTAAATAGTAATAAAAATTATGAAAAAATAAAATCTGTAATGTTATATGGAAAAAAATAATTGATGTGTTTTATTTATTTATTTTTGTTTGTTTTTAAATTTCGAAGTGGAAACGATTGGGATAGTTCAATGGTAGGTATCATCATCAGGAACAAAGAATATGTTTAATATAAATCTGTAAAGTAATCTTTGGCAGTACCATGCATTTTCTAAGGCATGTAGTTTGTGTGGCTATTTTCATATTTCCCGGCTTCTTTGCAACAGTCGTAAGCCAAATAATATCAAATAGATTTCGGTGGAAACAAACTACTCGATCGGCTTAAGATTTGGCAAATCCAAAGTAAGTATAGCATTTTCGTTAGGATTGGGAAAGAAGCTTGACGGGGTTGATTCATCCCTCTCGAACCTTTTGAAAAATCTACATTATTCTCGATTAAAAAACTCAACTGAAACCTACAGACCTACCATACGCAGGATAGGCGCAAATAATATAGTCATTGCTCGAAGACTAGATATGACATCATCAGTGCAGATTCATTGATTTGACATCAAGCATTTGAATCAATGATTTCAAGAAGCAAATTCTCGAAGCATTTTTTTTTAACAAATGCCAGCGGACCGTCTTTGTTGCTGTGAACTGTAATGAGACATTTTTATTATTTCAATGAAGGTGACCGAACCACCCTAGGGAAGTAAAAATGTTTGCACCTTAATATGCACTTGAGGTAAATTGAAAAAGTCTCATCTCTTTGCCGGAATCCAGTGTAAACATTTTTTCAAAAAACGGGGCTATTCAAGTTTCGCAGGCTACGTATGCAAACACATGTGAGACATTTGTCGAAATGATCAGTCGCTATGCATTTTTACTTTGTTTTTGACAGAAATAAAGGTTAGATGTTTTTTGGGTAGCTTAGCGAATTTTTGGTATAACAAAAAAAATAGATAAAAAAACTGTATGGAGATGCTTACGAAAAATTAATTTAAGTGCACCAACGCACTTCTAATGTTGACTGCGATATTTGCCTGTGTACTTCAAACATATAAAATGTTCATAAGAATTAGAAGCTCCCCAAAGAAGGCCGTGAAGAAGTTAAAAACGATGCCCGGCATGAACGCCTCAGCACGTCAAAAACCGATGAATTCATTCAAGTTCTGAAGAAATCAGTTATTGAAAATCTTCGAGTCACCATTACGAAAGATTTCGACTATTCAGTTAGCTGATGCAATGTAAACACCACTTTTTAGCTTCCAAATCACGTCAACTACGACACAGGGTCCTTACTTATGGGTATATGTCCATGACTTCGAAGCCAAGGTTCAATCATCCCAATTATTATTATACCACGATTATAATGACGTGGTGCATCATGAGTTCTTGCCAAAAGGTCGCAAAAAAAATAAGGAGTATAACCTTCAAATAATGCGTCGATTTCGGGAAGCAATGTGAAGAAAGCTCCACGATTTGTGCCAAAACAGTTCATTGCATTTTGTATCACGATAATGCACCTGGTCACAAGTTCTTGCTTTTTCGTGATTTTTTGACCAAAATCAACATCATAGTAAAGCCCGAGTCGCCGTATCCACCGGGGTAAGCTCCCTTTGGCTGTTTCCGAACTGAGAAGCCACAGTTTTTTTTTCATCCAACCTAAGTCTGGAATAATTCGAAGGTTCTGGGCCCACACTACACAGACAGTTAAACGGGTCCATTTTACTCATTACAGATCTCAAGATCTCAGTTTCGGTCATCGCTTCCTTTGGTTCAATGTGATGAATGTTGTTAAGTGCGATTAAAAGTCGATGGGTTTGTGAAAGATATCAGTGTGAAAATTTGGTTCTCATGTTTTTGTTTTGCTGAATAGGTTTGTGTATTGTAAAAAAACTTCAGGCATCCAAAAAATCAATTGATAGGATCTTGTTAAAGACGACATAAGATTAGATGACCAGAACATTTCACTTATAAAAAATTATGAATTCTGTCTCACCTTCGATCTCCGCGCTCATTCACAAAGGCACAACAGCTGTCAGCTTTTTAGACAACTAGCGTTCGCTTTCTAAACACTCCGCAGTCAACTTTACGCTTCCGAATCCCGCTTTGTGTCCATTTTACATTTTTGGCCACTCACAAAATAAATGCTGGTGTTCTTCGTGGGTCCGTTTTTTCTCCGATTCCCTTCTTTATTTTCTTTCCTGAATTTTTTAACCATTCCATTTCTACGCTGAAGATAGTTCGCTCGGATTTTTACCCTGCTCTGCAGGTCTGTTACAATCTTCGCTGGAATGATCACAAAGTTAGGCGACTATCGCCATAAGTAAACTTACATGGGTTGAAAAGTCCCGGACTTTTTCAGGCTCATCTGTCACAAGTTTATGTGCGAAGTTTTGAAGAAATGGTAATTGCAATACTTGCAGAACTTCCTGGTGAGAAGTTAATAAAAAATATAAATATAAGTTTTGAAAAGAAAATATTCCACAAAAAACCCAATATGTAATTTATTTTATGATCATCTTTAACTATTTATGTATAAGGGTCCACGGACCTACTTGTTACCCTTACGTTGATTGAGCGTTAAGAAAATATTCCGATTTTTCAAAATCTTAAATTCGAAACGATTTCCAGTTTAAACTATCCTACAGTAGTTGAAGAAAATAAATCTTAACAAGTCTTCCGACGTGCCACTATTCTACTTATAAGATGCCCTTTCGTAGCCACCAACTTTTTTTCGATTTACAAATCATGGTCACCCATAATATTTTGAAAAAAATATGCACACTCCATTTCAATAGCAAACATTGTTACAAGAGAAAACATTGTCAGAGACGACAACACTTATGCTGACAGGCGTCTTGAATTGCCAAACTAGATCAAGATATCTTCCAAGGTAGATCCAAACGAAGAACCTAGTATTCTTTCGAAAAAATCACCACTGACCCTTAACCGGGTTACAAATTTACCCAAAGTTAAGTGAGTACAAGTCACAGCAAGTAATACTATTATGCAAAGTAAGTGGCATACCCCTGGAAGGATATTGAATACCTTCGAAGACACACATTCTTGCACAAGTAGACACTGACTCCGATTCGATTCGCAAGAAATCACTGTTCATAGTAGTTCACATTGATTTGATGCCATATCCTTACGGATGAGAAAAATATAATATTTCCTCATGAAATGCTGGGCACGTACGTTATTCAATATACTCGTACACAAGAAATCCCACTGGGTCAATCGAAAGGACGACCAACCGGCGGGACGCGACGGTAGTCTAGCGACAAGCTATTCGCCATTTTTTTTATTTTTTCCATTTTGCTTGATGTTTTTTTTTTGAAAAAAAAGGAAAAATATGTGCGTTCATGAAATCTGGTTGGGACACAAATACGGATTTGCCTGAAGTAGGAACATCTTGTCGGAGAGTGAAACAGGAGCAAACACAGATCAACTGATATCCTGTTCAAATACAAACATGCATACTTATGGACGTAGTGAGTCTTGGTCCATGAAGGCATGATATTTGCATATATTTGTCTGTACAGTAAGTGGATGAAACTATCCTGGTGGTGGCTTACGTCTTGTCGAGTTTGTCGACTCTGTAAGGACGACCGCCCACCTTAATAGTTTTTCTTTTTCATACTTTTTTTTGTTTTGTTTATTTACACGTTTTGGAGGGTTGTGGAATATTTGGAATACTTTACAGGATGTAAGCCCGTTATGAATAAAACAGCAATTTTACTTTATTTATTATTTTTTTTATTGCCTGCTCTTTTTCCAAGGAGAAATAAAAAAAATATTAGCTTTGCAGGATTTAATAAGGTTATATCCGCTGCCGTTGCTCGATAATATATTTGCAATATACATGATTTGGGATTAAAATAGGAATAGATTGCGGAATGGAGTCGATGCAAAAAGTCCTAGACAGCTTTAATGCAGTGGGCGGGTTACAGACATCCATCTGTTATCTCTAAGACGCAAAAGTCAATATCAAATTAAATTATTCAAGACACTGAGATGCCGGTTATGGTTTACAGATGAGCCAATGTTTTTTCCGCGTATCAAAGAAAGCTTTTAAAGCGTAAATGGGTTATCGATCTAAGAATATTTTTATTCAAGTATAAATCGGACAATCTGTTGGCCTCCTTATAAAAAAGGCTATAAGAATACTGTTCTATTTTTTTTTTGATTCATTGACGTACCGCTTCCGATTAATAACACTGGTCAACTGCGAACAAAATTTCCAGACGTTTGCTCATCATTTTCGGTTAAATTAAAGATGCTGAATTAGAAAACAACACTAGTTTTCTTGAGCTCTGGTTCTTAAATAACACACAGATTTTAAATTTGCACAAAAAAAATATATTTTTCAACACCTTTTTTTACGGAGTTTATTTCAATCACGCACAAATTGCTTATTGTAGGACTTTCTTGAATTAGAAGTCTGCTTAAGATTCCAGCAATTTCTATATAGAGATCATCTATACTCAGATATTCTTCTCTCTCTTCAGTGGCAAAATGTATAGATAGAAAGATTTAACTATTGCACACTTTACAGTGATTTAGTATATTGCTACCTTACAACTGAAATTTTAATAAAAAACTTTACATGATAGAATATCACAGAACTTAATTTTAGAAAGGAAAAGCTCCTTAAAAAACCTTCAAATAAGTGTTGACTCGTGAGGAGAGAGGTGGTGGTGACAAACAATCAAGTATTGTAGATTGATATTATTTATCAAAGAATTTAAATAAATAAGTGATTTACATAATATGATATAAATAAATAAATAAATAGATAAATAAACTAATTTGTAAATATATAAATAAAGAAATAATAAATAAATAGAATAAAAAAGAATAAATAAATATATGAATGAACAAATAAATAAATAACTGAATAAGTTAAATAAATAATTAAACAGATAAATAAATATGAACGTGAGAATTAAATTAACAAATAGGACTAGAAATCAAATAAGAATAAATAAATATATATATGGTAATTTTTATTAATTTTAATTAATCCTGAAATCAAGTGATTGTCAGAAGAACTACATAACCAAACATAGCGCTCGGATAGTAAGTTCCAAAAAAACCAATTTAAAATCATTTTCAAAAGCTTGTTTTGCATTACTTGCAATTTTCGTATATGACTTTTTGCACAATTACCTCATACCTCATATAGCCTTGAAAGTCATTAGTTTATTGTCATTGTCAATATTGAATTAATTTTCCTAATAGTTTCCTGTATATGAAAGCCAAAGGTTTATGTTTTGTCCAGGTGCACCCCAAGATACTTGGTGTTCGATCTCCATGCTAATTGTGTGCCGTTTAAAAGAAGTATGTTGCTTGGCAGAAAACAGGCTTTTCTTTTCTTAGTAAAAAAGACAGCCTGAGTCTTTGAAGCATTGACTTTAATCTTCCAATTATTGAAATAAATTTGAATTGTGCTTAAAGCAGAATGCAAGTTAGTTTCAATGTTGAAACCAGTTGCATCTGATGAGTAAATGCATGTGTCGTCTTCGAAGAAAACTCATTCACAAAATATTATAGGTGAAAGAACCGCACCATGAGGTGCCCCGGCCTCAGGTAAGAACGCATTCGAGTACCAGTTGCTCAAGGAAACCTTAAAAGATCTGTCTGAGATAAAGGACTAAATTATCTTGACTAAGGGGAATCCAAGTGTGAAGAGCTTATGCAGTAATCTTTATGCCAAACAGTATCAAAAGCTTTTTCTACGTCGTATGCTGGGTTATGCAATGTAGTGTAGCATTTATTTTTCAAGAAAGTTTTTCTCTTTCAGACGGGATGCCAAAATTTCAGAAAAGTCTTTCGATAGATTAAAGTCTTTTACTAAATCGTTCAACACATTCTAATTGAAAGGTTGAGGGTGTGTTACTTAACTAGTTGCTTAATCCGAAGTTGATTTCTTCTTCAATTTCCCTCTGGTTCAAAATGAGTTGAGGATTTCGATGGTACTGGCACAAGTGTATCATCAGAGTAACATGACCACTTTTTTCCAATTTGAAGAGTTTATTGCGGCAATGTTCACCGCCCAAAAATTACAATCATCATGATGATTGCGGTGTGTAAGCTCAGATGTTATCCCACTTGACCCTTGTCGTAAATAAACAACACAAGTTTGCCATACAGTATTTGACAACCAAGGTTTGGTAGCTTTTGTTTTTTTTTTTGGAAGAAATGTACGTCAGTGTGAAGTTGGTAAGTTTCATTAACATTCACATTCAGGAGCCTTGCGTGGCAACTATTGGCAGAATTATCAAAATTATTTGGAAGCAAATTGCATCAATATTGCATCCTCATTTCATTAAATTTCCGTCGACAATGGCAGAGTTCGATGAAATAAAACAGAAATTTAATTGACTTGCCGACTTTAGAAAGGTTAGATTGAATAGATGTGCAAATCAAACATCCCGCTAAAGATTTGGAACCTGCAATGGCTGCCAATTACATTAAACGTAAAGGTTATTACTCCCTTAATGTTTAAATCGTGTCTGTTGGCCAATGCAAAATTATTGATATAAAGGGTATTTCATCAGGGACGCTACAAAAGTAGAGCGACAGGGACAGCAAACGACGCCATATTTCTTGCCGCTCTTTTGACATTTCTCTTCAGTAAGGTTTGCCATTTCATGATGGAAAGATATATGAGCCAACAACGAGTCGAAATTATTAAAATTTACTACCGAAATTCGGAGTTCGTGGCAATTTATGGTCGTCATAATCGTCCTAGCAGATCAACAATTGAGCGTCTAGTGGAAAAATTTGAATCCACAGGCACAGTACAAAATGTTCGCGTGCCAGTGAGACAAAGAAGTGTCCGTAGTGTCGAGAATATTGCTGCCGCAGAAAGCCCAAATGTGTCTCTCACACGTCGTTTTCAAGCGTTGGGCATCTCTGTGACGTCGTTGTGGCGGATTTTGTGAAAAGATCTTGGCCTTCATCCTTACAAGATTAAATCGACGCAAGAACTGAAGTCGCCTGACCACCAGAAGCGTCGGATGTTCGTGAATTGGGCTGAGCAACAACTTGAAAATGATTCGGATTTTCAGCGAAAAATCATCTTCAGCGACGAGGCCATTTTCTGGCTGAATGACTCCGTCAATAAACAAAATATGCGGTATTGGTCAAGCAGCAATCCACACGTACTCCATGAGTAATCATTGCATCCCGAAAAAATTACGGTTTGGTGTGGTTTATGGGCCGGCGGCTTTATTGGGCCGTACTTCTTCCGTGATGATCAAGACCAGCAGTTACTGTGAATGGGGATCGCTACTGTTCAATCATAACCGAATATTTTTGGCCCCAATTGGATGATATGGACTTGGAGGACATGTGGTTCCAACAGGATGATGCCACAAGCCACACAGCGAATGTCACAATCAAATTATTGGAAACTAAATTTTGAGAACGTTTTATCTCACGAAATAGTCCAGTCGCTTGGCCGCCTCGGTCGTGCGATTTGACGCCGTTAGACTATTTCCTTTTGGGCTACGTTAAGTCTATGGTCTATGCTAACAAGCCAGCGACGATTGATGAACTTCGTACGAATATCCAACGTGAAATTGCAGAAGTACCGGCCGATTTGTGCTTGAAAACTGTCGAAAATTGGGTTCAGCGTCTACACTTCTGCAAGCGTGCCCGTGGTTGCCATGCAAAAGAAATCGAGTTCCATACATAATGGCATCGAACGTACTTTTACAGGAATAAAGTATTTCATTATTATCCAAAACCGTTTTATTTAAAAAAAAAATTTTGTAGCGCTCTTATTAAAAAGTTTGATTACCAAATTGGAACGGCTCGTAACTTAAATTTTGGGGGCTCGTTCCTGAAAAGATGTCATTTTGCAATCTTATGTTAGAAACATTTTAATATGCATAGTTATTTAAGAAAATTGTAAGTTCCTCTTATTGTAGAATATCTTTAGATAATAAAAAATGTGTGTATTATCCTATGCGACAACTGGAGAAAGGGAAAGACTTGAAAACTTCCTCTGCCACTGTGAAACAACAGCAAGATTACGCAATATACGGGGGTCAGCAATGAAACCAGATCTGCTGTACCTCAAAAAGGAGGGAATCGCTGAAAACTTCGCAAAAAGAACAAACAGATCTCCGGACCACATAAGCCATGCCGCTCCAAAGTACTCCTAATAAACCCTTAATCAAATCCTTCTCTTAACACAAAATAGAGGAACAAAAAGACCCAGTCGGAGGCGTTAGTGACGAGCAAAACACTCACCTTAAGAAACCTACCAAGCCAAGGTAGTTGCCATGTCCTTGTCATTATTGTTTGCCATTGAAGGAATCATTTTGAGTAAAAACCTGTGTTTATTATAAAACTACCATTCCCACCTGTCACCGCAATGCAATCCGTTTTATCATCGCGCGTATAAAGCTGAGCCCAGTTGATTGTATCCCATTAAACGGAGGCCTACAAATGGATAACTAAATATCTGATCAGTGTCGTGTGACATAGCCGAATTATTAAGTTTAACCCAAGTCTGGACACCTGTCCAATAGTTCGAAGCCTGTCCAATTAACTGAATGCGAAATATTCAATCCACAACTCCCTCCCCATGATTACATTCATAATTCAAACACCAGTCCAATAATGGAAATACGAGTGTTGCAAAAGGATACTCTGCACCCGGTGTATTGAATTAATCTACGCAATGGCTTCAACTAAGCGTTGCATTTTTGGTTTTTCTATTCAAATATATAAATAGATAGCGTACGATGAGCGAGCGGAAATGTTAGCCACAACCGCTGGATTGCAGGACAAAATTCACAATCAGTTGGATTACAGGAATCGGTTATTGAGCCACAGGATATGCCACAGCCATCACAATCGAACGTCGACGGAAGTGACTGCGGTCGCTTGATTTATATAAATGCAAATGGAGTTTATGTTAATTAAATTTTAGAAATCTATTCAAGGCCTAAAGCTTTGGGGCAATTCTTTGAAGCAGGGTGCACTGAAAACTTCGTAGAATTCAAGTATAGTCACTTGACAGAAGCTCGGTCAAAATTAATAAAGTAATACTTTAAAAATCAGAAATTGAAGCAACAGACGATTGAAATATTTGACTGTAGAAAAAAGACTTTGAGGAGCGGCACATAGCTTGCTTTATGGTTCAACTTGCTTGTTTGTTATCGGGCTCTCATCCATTCGGTTCCATGTAACAGAACAAGCATGGTCTTGTTGAAGAAGCACTTCGTCTTGCGAGCGTGGAGTTTCGAACCCAATTCTGGCGCCTAAACGAAGTATCACGGGCTTCTCAGGATAAGTTTTGATCGAACCTACACAAAGCTGGATCTGATGGATCAGTTTTGCCGTGATATTGAATTCGAATATCGCCTTTAAAAGGATTTGTGTGAAAAGAAGGTCGACCGTTGATCCGTTGAGCTGGGAGCTATACTGTATGACATGACTTCCTTCGGGTGATGTTTTACATTTACATTTATTAAAAACTTTGTATATTTTACTATAGATTGTAACAGTCTTTATACTAGTAAAAGTGTAATCAGGAATTAATTAATAACTAAGACAATGATGTGCTTTGGAAAGCTAAACAAATTCATGTAGCAATTTCAATAATTAAGCTTAATTCATGTTACTTTTATTATTCTACATACTAGCTAGATAAAGAAATAGATTTTTATTAAGTCGATCAACATTGTGCAGTCTTCTTATGTCGAGGGGCAGTGCATTCCAGAGACGGGTGGCATGAATGAAAAATTGGCATTCAGATGTAAGACATGAAAAATCAGGTTGAACAATGGAGGGTGAGTAGATATGGAGGCTGTCTACTGATAATGATTTAATGCAAATAAATTATGACTAAGTATTCCAAGTTCGCTTCTTCTGATTTGATAAACGTAGTGAATAATATTATTAAAGACAACCAAAAGTTTTCTTTTCATTGCGGCGCTCGGGCTACAGAAATTTTCGGACCCATAAGTGATTAGCGGAAGAATTAATGTCTTAGCCAGCATCAATCTTGAATCATGCGGATGGAAGTATTGAGAAAGTGATAAATCCTTAAGAAAGCAAACACTTTACTTATCAACATCCCAACTGACTTTCGGTTAAACCATGTGCCTAAGTTTTTTGCTTTATAAACGTACTCGATTTCAGAAGTTCCAAGGTATACCTTTGGGAAATAATTCGTATCTATTTTATTTTTGTGAATGACTATACATTTCGATTTCAGTGGATTCAAATTTAAGGAATTTTTACTGCCTTACTTACAGTAAAGCCTGTCTGAGGTCCTCACTTAATCGATGAGCTCCATCTTCAAAAAGAACCAGCTTACAACTTAAATATATCTGTACGTCATCAGCATACAAATGTTTAGTGCTATTTTTGACTGACAGTGCAAGGTCATTGATGAAGATGGAAAACAACAAAGGACCTAAGATTGACCCTTGAGGGACTCCTGAAGAAACATTTATAAATTCAGATACTTTGTTTTTTAATACTACTCCTTTCTACAAGATAAGAACGTATAAGTTTTGCAGCTGCCAGAGAGAAGCGATACATACTCTCTAGTTTTTCAATCAGCTGTGAGTGGTTTGCCATGTCGAAAGCCTTGAAAAAATCTAGCAACGTTAAGAATGTAACCTCGTCTTTGTCAATAGAAATGCGATTATCATCTGTAACTTTTAAAAGAGCGGAGATACAGCTGTGCTTCTGTCTGAATCCGGATTGATTCCTGTGCAGCAGTTTGTTGTTATGCAGAAATGCAGACACTTGAGAGTGAATCAATGAAATCAACATTTTTGTAGGCAGGCTTCTACTAAACTGATTCAAAAAGTAACGTCTTTAAGCAAGTTTTATTTTGGAACTCACCACATTACGTAAGCCACGAAAAATTACATACAACTCCGGCAATTTGAAACGTTTCCACCTATCCATACAGAATGTTAAAGGTACCTAGAATCATGTATGTATTCTGAAATCGGTCTCAAGGAAATATCGGGCAGTAAGTCGCATTTTTAATCTTGTTGTCCGAGTTGGAGCTTCTGTACAAAAAAAAAAAAAACATGATGAAAACATATGACTATGGATGGTAAGTTTTAATTCACATGCAATTTACAAGGGCCTGAAATACAAACGGCCCATCATGGAGAAAGAAAAATATCGCTTCACTATATTCAGGGAAATTGGAGCCTGAATTAACACTCTCATTGATGACGCAAAGTGTCAAAGCGGCCGTTCTGTTTTGTGTAAACGTCCACAGTAAAGTGCTTAGCTCATAAGCCACGAACGTAATGCATATGAACGCTAGAGTTCCGCACAAATTAAAAACTCCGTTTTCTTTTTGATAACTCTAAGATACATGAGTGCTAAATATGCTGCTTAATTGTGAGTTTTGAGCATTCAGTGTTTCGAAGAACCTGTGCTCCGGAATTGAATCCAACTGCCAGTTTCTTTAAAAAATATAAGGTAAAAGTTACTCTCGCGGAACTTTGGGAACCTTATGATGCGAACAAAACAGAGAATAAAAGGCTTTCAGTTAAGTTTTAGAGGCGACATCCGACTGTTCTGGCAAGAAAATGATAAGCAGCCAACTCGATGCCAGGGTAAAAGTCATCTCCTACATGGCTCTTGATTACTAATGGGTGTCCTGTGTGGTTCAACGTGACAGCAAGTTCGATGGAAAAGATTCGGGTTTTTGAAAGGCAATGTCTCAGGGCTTGTCTTCGCTTATATAGAACTTCAGAGTCCCAATACAAAAAATTCTATCATCAATGAAGCAAATCTGATCAAATCTTCATAAAAAAAATTCATAAAAGCTGAAAACTGAACTGCACGAAAATGATAAAGTTATATCTAAAGCAGTAAAAATGCAGCCAGTATTCCAAAAAATTATCGATTGAGTTGTCTTCCATCTTCTGCGTGCCTGACGAAATTGGGCGGTCTATTTTGAATTTCATCAATCGGAGAAATTTGAAATCGCTTACATTTGTTTTATCAATTAATTTACGAAACAGTTCAATTGATCTCCGCGGAGAACTTGAGCATAAAGATGACAAATTCATCCAAGGCCAAAGAGTGTTTATTCATTTTTAACTAAGTGCATGCTTTGAGAACTTGAAACAGACCTACAAGTGGAGACTTCTGCTTTATTCATAAAGGTCTATAAGTTTAACAAATTGAAAATGGTTGCATGAAAGTTTCGTTATGGTTCAAAAGTGCACACCTTCATTCTGCCTTCTGAGCTAAGGAATTGTTCAGAATAGGAAAGTATTCATTTGCAATTACGCTTCGAATGATACGAGTTTCGATTCGACACTTTCATTTATTCTCAAGATACGAGAGACGGAAAATTCATACGCATGTACATACACACACAAACATCCTTCTAGAAACAATGGAATCAAAATCTGTGTAACTTGAAAATCTTTAATTTCAAAAATCGAACTCATTCCAAAATCATCTGGATTGGAAGTTAATAATTTTGTGTCGAATAATTTCTGAGAGTACCATTGGACAGCACCCTTTCGAAGACAACGCGCCTTCAATGGCTTTCAAAACCAACCAACGATTGAACGACTTGTTACGGCCAGGATTGGAGTACAATTCAGACTTGTGGGTTCAATATTAACGGCGTCAATTTTTTATTTTTTTGGGTGCTTCCTTAATGATAAGGTTAAGGTGCAAAAAAAATTAAGAACCAAAAAGCAGTTGCATGCCAATCTTAAAGCTAAAAGTGAACTAAAAAAAAAATAGGAAACGAAAAAATATTAAGCTCCATCCTTCACATACGTTTCGTACGCTTAATCTGATTCTCTTAACACATCTTGCATGTGCCTGATGTCAACCATCTTCTTCTTTTTTTTTAAGAATTTGAATCCTTTGACTAGCATCGTTTTGCCGGTAGCTTACCCTTAGCACCAGTCAATTCAAATGAATTCCTCTTTCAATTCAGCATTCGTTACGCTCGTTTGATTAAAAGGAGTCGCTTGATGCACACGAGATAGGATTCCTTTTTAACAAGTAATACAATTCTCTGTTGCAATTCAGCAACAAATTGCTGCGAGAATCGAGGAAACTAAATCGCAACCGATGTTTGATGTACTTCAATTAAATACGCGTTCTTTCATCATTGTCGTTTTTGCACAGCTCAAGATGATGAGATGAAGTCATTTTCCATGATTATGGTTAAGGATACATTGGCTTTTCTATGACAACGTTTGGAATTGGCGAGCTCCAAATCTGTACCAGAATCATATACTTTCTTCTTTCTGGACCTATGGTGGGAGCACACACACAAATATCCCTCTTACCATTAGCCACTACCCACGTAGCCATGAGTGTTTCAATGCACACTTTACATGGGCAACTATGACATATCTGGAACTAAGGCCTATTTGGAAGGGTTAATTCGGCACCCCGAATCGGGAGTAACATCAAATCCCGGTCGTGCCGTCGGCGGCCACGTTAAGAAAATGTATGTAAGTTAGTTGCCTCGGATATGGACGGATTAACAAACCTTCCAAAGCAAAATAAAATATTGTTAACACATCTTAACTTTACCAGTAAAATTTGTGAAAGGTTAAATGAAAAAAAAGGCGACCCCAGTGGAAGATTTATTTCTCCAAAGCTGTTGGCATTAGTTCAAGACTCTAGTTGATCTTTTACGAGATAAAGGAAAAATAATTTTGACAAGCTCAGTGAGAAAGAGGACCATCCAGAGCTGGACTTAGAGCACTCAAGGCATTACTGAAGCCGGATTTTACAATAACATTCAGATAAAGACAGATACTTTGAGCTCATGAGAATCTAAGTTAGACTCAAGAGATTAAAAAAGCTTGTTTAATTTTCCAATTGAATACCAGTTTAAGCTATATACATGTTTGAAATGGGAAGATACTTGCTCAAATGGAACGTAAAGAAAAGCTGAGCTCTAAACGGCTCTTACGTAGGGTCCTTAAACTTAAGGTTTGACGGTCTGGGGATGCTTCCCCGGCGACAAATTGTATTTTTGAAATCGAAAGTCACTGTAGCAGTTCATCTTCGTGTCTTAGGAAATTGTTGGAGCAATGCGCACAAGATGTATTTCGTGACATTTGAAAGTTATGGACAAAGCTTGAAGTAACAGGATAAAGCTTACTGCCGTGAAACCAAAATCGTAGGCATAAACTAATTTTTTTTCAATGAAAAATTTCCTTGTTTATTAAAAATAAGAAACGACAATTTTTCAATACTTAAAGCTGTATTTGAGTTGTTTTTTTTTTGCATAGGTTAAATAGAAATTTGCTGAAACCAATACTGACGTATTAAGCTAAAATTTAAAATTGAAAAAAAATTTACTTATTTAGAACTTCAACCACATGGAAAAACAAATGAGATAATGTTTCGAAGAAGAAATAAAAAGATAACAAAACCCGCACTAATTTTTTTCTTTCATCCTCAACAGGATAAAGGTTCTCAACAACTCCATTTTCAGTCTAACACTTTTTTAGCGTCCTTGACTGAAAGTCCCAAGAACCGTTTGAAAATGACTTAGAAAACAATTGAATGTATTGAGTCCTTTTTTCAACCTCTCTTCTGCGTCAAAAAGAGGAGAATCAATTTTAAACATTACAATTTTGGCGAAAATTTGAAGTCAAGATGGTTCAAAGGCACAGGCGCACTGCTTGTCTTTGGAAGAAATTTACCTGTGATCGAAATCGATATTGAGATGTCCTTTTCTGTAAAGACCTCTACGATTCGGCTCATGATAAAAACCCACAACACTGGTGCAGTAACTCAATCTTCGGGTGTTGTGATATTTTTTACGAAATTATTCGCCTCGCACATACCATACAGATGAATATAAATTTGAAGTATTTGGACGAAAAACTGGCGTTTCCATAATTGTCTAATGATGTTTCTCGTGCGTTTGTATTACAAAGATCATCGGAAATCATGAATAAAAAAAACTTTAGGCTTATAAGATTCACATTTAAGCTCTGCCGTGGAACTTGGATAAGCAAATAGAGAAAGGGACACTTCCAAAAATGAAATGGCCTCAACTTAATGGGACTGCTTTCGGGAGAAACTTGACAGAAAGGTTCGTTAAGGGGTGAATGAAATTAATTCATGCTTGTTTTAATTTTTTGTAACGTCAAAGTTAACATTTTGTTATTAAATCCAACGGTATATTAAAGTAAGGACGAATGTTGTTTAAAACTATCACGAAAAGATATTAAAAAACACGGCAATGTCAGCAATTATTCGGACGTGTCTCGGAAGAAATAAGAATTGCGTAGGCCCTCATAACTTGGTGGAGGGTCGGCTGAAATAAAAAAATCGAAGTTCATTCGTTTGATAGTAGTTTTCTATAGATAATGCTGGGAGGGCTTTTCGAAATTTTAATTTTTGACATTTTTGAACACTTTGAAGAGAAAAACGCGATTTTGTGCGAAAAAAAATTGGCCAAATTGTTACTGCAGAAAATAAAAATAATTAATAAATTTGTAAAAGACTCTCCAGTGTGGCCTCGTAAATTATGTACAGAAATAGTGTTCCAAAGTTCAAAAGGATCGGTGCAGTAGTTTCCAAGATATGAGGGACACCGTCTCTGAAAACGTATAAAAAGTTCATCCGACAGGTATAGCGCGTAACTTCGTCAATTTAGCTCCAATAGACTTGAATTTCGACAGAATATTCCTTAAATATTGTGCATTTAATTAAACAAATTAAGAAAAACACCCTTAACAGTGTCAAACATCGAGAGACAAAGAGACAAATTGAAATCTTTCAAGTGTGATGTAAATTAACGAGAACAAATCACATTTTATAGCCAAAATCTTTTATAAAATAAGGCAAACTTAATTTGATCATTTGGCCTATTAAACATAACCTAAATATTTTAATCAATTTTGATAGTAAAATTGATATATAGAAGACAGAATTTTCGGTATATGAATTTTTCTGACGGAATGTAATGTCCGAAATAAAAGCGGACGAACTGGCTAGGAAAGGAGCGGGAAACAGCCATCAAAACCATGTAAAGGAACAAGGTGTCCCGCTAACAACTTTTAGAAGAGCAATAAACGAATGGGCAACCCAGGAATTCAGAAACTACTGGGTCAACCTTCTAAAGTGCAGAACACCGAAATCGATAATAGATAAACCGACTAACAAGGTAGCAAAACGAACTTTGAACTCCAACAAACGGATCTAACCCTAATGTTGGGACTGGTAACAGGGCACATTAACCTTAACCTCCACTTACATAGACTCGGACTAGCGGAAACAACAACATGCCAAAGCTGTAAGGAGAAAGAGGAAGATCTGGAGCACTTCTTCTGCCACTGCCCAGTAATAGCGAGACTGCAACTCAAAATACTGGGGTCAGCACTGATACCGGATTTCGCACACCTCAAAGAAATTGGAATCGGGGAGATCATGGATTTCGCAAAACGAACAAATAGGTTTCCCGATCAGTCAAATCAAGACACTCCATAGTAATGTATTTAAACCAAATCAAAATCTTCTCCAAACAGGAAATAGGGGAAAACAACGGGCCCAACTAGAGGTCTACGTGAGGAGCCAACAAAGCTCACCCTAACCAACCAACCAACCAACCAAAAGTCCGAAAAATTCTGAAAAAATAGATATTGAAAGAAAACAACATTTTTTAATTATGCATAAAAATGTCAATCTCTTATTTTTTTTAACTTCATTTGTTATTGTATTGTATTCAAATTATAAACATTGCTACAGTCCAATGTAAAAGAAACAAAGTTGTAAGTAAATGTTAATGTTTAGTTAAAAAAACTGTTGGCTGTATGGGGTATGAACTCATTTCATTAGAAAACTAATTTCATTTTAATAGGGCAAGAGAAATTAAATATTTTTTTGAGAGAGTTTTTATTAAAAAATTGAAATATCCAAATCAAATTTAACCTTTTGAATTTTTCATTTTGCAAATACGCTTCAAATGCAACCAGTTTGAATTCGATAATTTGATTCATTCTCAAGACATCATTCTACGAATAATATAATCCAACTCCTTGGACCTCGAAATGTGGAGATATGACACAATTTTATAATTCAAAGAATTTGACCCATTACCAGAACTTCCATAAGGGAGGTTTGAAAGTAATGACAAATGACAAAAACGAATTGAAAAATGACTTATTCAGCCTTCTGTCCATTTGGCAGCTTTTACTTTTCAGCTTGAACTAGTTTTATAAGCAAAAATGAAGACAAATTATTAGTCAATCAAAAGAATCAAGCCTGTTTCTCAACTAAATATGAAGCTGCATTTGAATGTTTCATATAAAAATTGTAGAGGAGTTGTCAATGATTGTCAAATGACATATAAGAAATGCTGCAAAGTGTCAATTTAAAATTGGTGAAGTCTTACTAGCCGATTTTTCTTTCCTCTTTTTTAATAGTTTCTTTAAAAAGCCAACGACAAGGTCTCCTTTATATCATATTTATACGAAATACATTAGACAAATATAAATATCCTTTTCCATCAGCATGTCAAAATAATAAAAAAAAAGCGGCTTAAAATTGCTCGCAAAAGATTTGTCCATCATGATAAATCTTATTCTATTTCCCCTCTGATGCCATGGGTATCTCTATGGACAAACTATAGTATGTCAGTCTTAATCCTTGAGAGAGTAATTCGATTTAACCCTCTTTAAGTTAACTTCCTTGGAGATTGTTTTGAAACTGTTTGCTGCTTCAATGAATTGAAAAAAAGATGACCCGCATCGGGATTTCCGATCCGTAAAGTCAATTGTAATTGCTTATATAGTTGGTGTCATAATTAAGGATATTCCCAAAAATCCTTTCCAATATCCACGCACATGTACATGCTGAATTCTCAACAGCAATTCCTCCTAAACGACCCAATTGGATTATATGTTGCTTTTAAGGCAATATCACCAAAGCATCGGCTCATTAAGTGGGTATATGTACAAGTATCTTTATTGGGGTATGCTCCCATAAGGTCCTTAAAGGGTCTACATTAAGAGCCCAATGTGCGTTTATCATTTAATATCAAAAACCTCCCTCTAATAGATATTAAATTTAAGACAATCCATTTGCCGCTGCTGCATACAGTCTTGCTGCCTTAGGACTCATACACGGGCTAAAGCCCAAGCCAACACCAACTACAAGGATACTATGCAAATGTCTTATTGAACTTAAAAGGCAAATTTGTGTCCTGTCGCTTGTCCTACATTTAAGCACAGCGTTAGACTGTTAGCTGTTTCGAAATTTTCGAAAAGTTGTGCCTCTCCTTGCGCCCATCACACAGTTGCTGTGTATTCCTTTGGTTGTAACCTCAATAATAAGGGTTTAGTACACACAGTTAGCTGTACTCGTACAACACATCTTTAATCAGGAAATTGTTTCCGTTCGCAAATTGGAAATAGTTCCGCAGTTTTCTGTTGTATCCGTTTGGTAATCCATTTAGTTAGTAGTGTACGGCGGCGACCGGCGAAGCAACCTTGTATCATACGACGACACTGCCAGGATAACGCTGTATACAGTGTATAGCAAATTCCACAAACATCATCATTTTCAAAGGAAATGCGACTACCGCTAACTTTGCATCTGCTTTTGCTCATGTTTCCGTTGCTGTTCGCTTTGCCACTGGCTTTCGCTTCGGAGGGTGTTCTCGTCCTATCGTCCGTCCTGCCCCTCTTGGAGGATGGCATAAACAAAATTACAACTTATGGTAAAATTACTCAGGACTCGGGGCCATGTCTTCCTTTTCTGCGGAATTATTCCTCGCTGTCATTGTACTCGTGGTCTTACTCACCGACGACATCGTTCCTGCATACGGGGTGGTTAAAGTTTCTTCTCTTTGGTCCTTTTTGCATCAAAAAAAAAAAAAAAAAACACAAACAAACTAGTAACAGCGAACAATGTGTTTTGCATCTACAATTAGAGAAACGTTAAATTCAGTGAGACTGTTTTCGACATTCGCACTAAGCCACCATCGGTCCGTTTGTGTGTGTGGTGTGTGTTGGGTGTGTTCATGATGTCCTCCCTTTTGTTTTGGGGCCATTTTACATCGCTAGTTTGTAGGAGCGAGATTTACGTAAACAGAGCATAAATGTCGTTTGGAAGAGGATGCTTAAGTAATTACTTTAATTAGTTCTGGACAAAGTTTGTGGATAAGAACACTCAATTTTGTCCGGGTTGTGCTTTGGCCAAGTTGTGTTGAGCAAACTATTCAGAAATGGTGGCACTTTTGCTTGTGATCTGTGACCTGTCTGGGAATTTTTGGAGTGGAATTTCTCACTGCAGGATGAAATATACTTTTGGCTTTTTGACTTTTATTCTTTTTTAATTGTATCTGTTTGTCTTTAGGCGATTCTCTTGCTGACGTCAATCCTTAAGGTCATTTCTTTTAAAATGTCACGCTTTGTTTGTCGTCCTTTGAAAAGTTAACAACCATGCATGTAAGTAGGGCATTTTTAGTGAATGAGAATTTAAAAGCAGCGTGACCCTAATAACCTCTTGAATTCTTACTTACTTATCAGGCTATCGGTCTTTGGAGGATCTGAGCCTGAGCTACATCTGGTTCCAGTTCCAGGAATTTTCCAGTTATAAGAGTTGTAAAGGGTGATTTTTTAGCTATTATCTTTTTGGCAACACTGGTTTAAACAGCTGATGCACGTTTCGCTGTCAAACATCTTCAAACGAACAACGCTTGCAAATTATTGAATTTTATTATCAAAATGCGTGCTCTGTTAAGGAAGTTCATCGCGCGCTTCTTCCATTTTATGGTCAGTTTAATCGACCCACTGAAGCGGCTACTCGGGCTATTGTGACTAAATTTCGCACTAAATTTACATTGTTGGACATTAAACCACCAACACGCTTACGTAGAGTGCGTACTGAAGAAAATATCGGAGCTGTATCGGCGAGTATTAATGATGACCATCAATTATCGATTCCTCGCCGTTCGCAGCAATTGGGCTTCTATTACTCAACAACGTGGAAAATTTTGCGGAAGGATTTAGGTGTGATGCCTTTCAAAATACAGCTGGTGCAAGAATTGAAGCCGAACGACCGAACGAATGGGCTCTTGGAAAGTTGGCCGAAGATCCACTTTTTTACCGAAAAATTGTGTTCAGCGACGAAGCTCATTTTTGGCTCAGCCAGCAGCATTGCATGAGCTACCAATGCATCCAGAAAAAGTCACAGTTTGGTGCGGTTCATGGGCTGATGGCATCATTTACAGCTGGGTGGCGAAGTTGGTAGACCGCCTGCCTTCCAATTGATTCAATTGATAGGTCCCAGGTTCGATTCCTAGAGGAGTGGTCTAGTTTTTCGAATCTGGTCCAGTCACCATTTGCAATTGGGATCAAGTTAATGGCACTATCACTGGGTTTGGTCGACCAGTGATAGTAGTCTGACTAATGGGTGGCGTTGTTGTAGTGGTTGTTGTATCGGCTTAGTTCTTAATTCGTGTTTTCAAAATAGCTGTTTGTGTAGATTGTGTGTAGATGGCTCTGCTGTGAAGGCATAACACTGACAGCGGGGTGTTTAAGCTATAACTTCCAAACTTTCAAAGTTCTCGAATGTCGAATAAAATCCTGTGAATTAGGTTAAAGTCAATAGGTCGATATCAAAATCCTCCGTCCCGTTTCCGGCTCCACCCGCGGAAGTGTGTTTAAACTAATTACACCTGAGTTTCTCAAACCACTACACAATCTTTCATTCTTCTCCTAATTCGTCCGCTCGCTCTGTGCTACACGCATTATAAGATTCTTAATAACCTCTTGAATAGCGAGTAAAAAATTTAAAAAAAAATAAAAAAATTGGACCGTACTTCTTCAAAGATGATGCGAATCGTAACGTAACTATGAATGGTGAGCGCTACCGTAAGATGATGATATCCAACTTTTTTTTGCCCAAAATGCAAGAGCTTGACTTGAATGACATGTGGTTTCAACAAGACGGTGCCACATGCCACACAGCACGTGTAACAATGGACTTATTGAGAGGCGAGTTCGGTGAACATTTTATTTCACGTTCGGGACCGGTCAATTGGCCGCCTAGATCGTGCGATTTAACGCCTTTAGACTATTTTTTGTGGGGCTATACAGACAAGTCCGCTTCAATTGACGCATCGGAAGATAACACTGAAGCATTTATTTGAGAGATACCGTCCGAAATGTCATTTATTCGTGAGATACCGGCCGAAATGTTGGAAAGAGTATGCCAAAATTGGACTAAGCGGATGGACCATTTGTGGCGCAGTCAAGGTCAACATTTGCATGAAATAATCTTCAAACATCGACCGTACTATCGATTCAAATAAAGATTTCATGCATTTTGCTGAATTTTATGTGTTTTTTTTTTTAAAAACTTTCCTATAGCTTTTAAAAAATCACCCTTTATATGTACCTTCTGCACTATTCGCTTTCGACAGGAATATATATCAACCAAAGATTTTTTACTTTCGAAGTTTCCTTAAATCTGCTCTGCCTGCCGCAGAACATACGGTTTCTGGTCCTTCGAACTGGAGTTTTGACCTCAGTTTTTTTGAGAAACCGGACGATTGATATTTGTTCCGAATCCATTTCTCCAAAATGATGTTCGATGGATCGAATTCATGTTGATAGCCGGTCGTGTAACATTTATTCTGGTTATAGCTGGGGAGGCTTAAAGAAAATTTGAAGTAATTTTTGAGGGAGTTAAACAAAATGTTCTGTCAAATCTGTCCAAAATTATTACTTTTGTTTGTTAAATTTAACTCCACATTTTTAAGCGCAACAAATGCGCTTAAAAATATTTTTTTTTAATATTTAGGACTGCCGCAGTATTCAGGTCTGTATTCTGATATCAGTTCTTTAAAGTTTTCTAGTTGTACTATACAATAAACCTCGATGATGCCTCTGTCCCATTTCTTCGAAAAAAATCTTGTTCTTCATTTGCATCTGAGTGAAAAAGGTCCTCGTGAAGGAATGCAATTGCATTCAAGTGTCCATATTTGACAATTTGTCCTTGACGGTGGTTAAGTACTTTTGGAACAATCCAAGCATGTGGGTGGGCTGATTCCTGATTCCCTGTAAAGTCTTCTGTTGCTGACATTCTTCATTGTGATTCTGTTAAGATGAAGGGCAATGCATAAGCGCAGGATCTTCCTCTCGAATGTGGCAAGTTTCTTCATGTAAGTCTTCAAGACTGGGACAGATTATCATCGTCCTGTTGAGACAGATTATCATCGTCCTGTTGAGCTGTGAGCAGCTTCGTCTTCTAGCTCACCATATTCTACTTTAAACTCAAAGGGTACAACTGATAGCAAGCGGAACAAGTCTTACGAAGGTATTTAAGGGAATATTCTAGTGTAGAGGCATGAGTTTCATGTAATTTTTTAAGTGTAATAAGAAAAGGGCAATTATTTTTTTTAGTATCAATTTTTTTATAAGTTATTTATTAATATATCATCAATACATAAAAAAAATAAAAAAGTTGAAAATATCAAAACTAAGCAGTTGATGAGGTGGGGTCTCAAAAAATTGGCGCATAACCATACCCACGATTTTGTACCGGTTTTTTGACTATTTCGAATTTAAAAAAAAAAGTTGATAGAAATTTGGGGACGGGCATAATTTCTGACATAGACAAGTCTATACAGAAGACTCTCTAAAAATGTCAGGTAAATCGGTCTTGTAGAACCTGAGAAATCGTGGGTATTGTTTTGAAAAAGAAAGTTTCGAGTAAAACGCGTTTAAGATTTCGCGTAAAGTTTTTCGCAGTCTAAATCATGAAATGATATTGTAGTCTTACATTTATTCAATCTGCCATTCCTGTTTCATACATCGGACCTTCCTCGACTTCGAAAGAACTATTTTCCGCGTTGCTCTCATCATATCGAGCAGTTCTGGCCTCCTTTGATGCACTTGTAAAACTGGTCCCTCAGGTGCCGTGAAATCGTCTGTTTGTTTGTCGATCTGGACCTGTAATCATTTGCTCTGAGGATTTTTTATTCATTTTATTAAAAAAAAAAAACATTTCACAATATTTTTATTTCACTCACAGCACATATGTACATTAACAACTGGACGTAAGTGAACATAAATATAAAAGACTCCGGCCGAACCAGTTTGGATGCTGGGTCAGCAAAATAACGATATCTCCGAAAATAATTTGAACTTTGAAAAATCCTCTTGTAGATATATTCTTGAATAGTTAAACTTTGAAAATATAAAAAAAAACGGTTTTTTTAAATTTTATAGACTAGAATACCCCCTTAACCCCCGAATTCGATTGTGGTGTTGTGGCATTTTCTTTCGGATCTTGTTCTTCGGGTGTACGGAGAAGAGCCTGGTAGTAATAGTTTTCAGCTCCTCTTTAATAAGGAGATCAAGTTCATGTAAGTTATTGAAAGGCTTCGCTGAGCGGAATTGAAAATCATCTGCGTACAAATGTATCGAGGAGACTTTGAAAACTGATGGGAGGTCATTTATGAACATACAAAAGAATTAAATGATTAGCGTTCAGCTTAAGAAGCTCTATGAGATCTATCAGATTAAAAACTGCGTATTAACTTAACTGCCCTCCTACTGAGCCCGAAGTTATTCTTTAGTTTCCAAAATTAGATTTCGCGGTAAACTTTGTCAAAAGCTTTCGTAAAGTCAAGCAAACTAAGGAACATAACATTCCCCTTTTCGTTTTCTTGTCTTATTCCCTCAAGTAAATTAACCATAGTTGTGGTATGCTCTGAAGCCGAATGATGACGGACATTATGACGAAAATCCGCAAGTCTCTAAAATCGAACCTCGTCCTGTCAGTACAATACTGCTCCGCTGCTCATCCTTTGATTTATAACAGCTGATGCATTTAAAGTACTCGCATATTACAAAATCTGATGTTATTGATTGCAGTTTTTGTTTTTGAAAAACAAACCGTCTTGATGCAGAAACAAAGCTCCGCAAGGCGGAATCCCCACTCACTTAAAAAGTGCCAACGACCTCTATCCAATTCGGTCTAACTTTTGTTTGTTGCAAAAACAAAATAATTTCATTTTATTACAATGAAACTGCAGCCGTTTCGAAAACAGAAAAACTTTCTACTTTTCCTCGAAAATCGAAAACTATTGCGAAAAGTGCATAGTATTAGTCACTCGTGCCTAACGGTACTTTGGTAGCAACTAGTGAACGGTGATAATGGCGGTAAAATAAAAAAACAACAACAATAAAAGTTTATTGAAAATATAACAGTGACCAAAAAAGTTGGACATTTTTTACCCGGTCGAATTCCCATTTCCCTTTTATTCATCTTCTATTTTTTTTTTTTTGCAGCTCTGACTTTATCGTCGTTGTCTGCTTCCTTTTTGGTTAGAGTGCACAGAAGTTGTGTAAAGTTTTGAGATTTAAAAACAAAAATCCTCTCGATTGAAAAGCAGGCGAAGGAGAAAAAACAGAATCTGTAAAAAATGAGCGCCGGAATGGAGTGCACTTTTTCGCCAGAACTTTCACGGGATGCACATTTTTCTGGGATACCTATGAAAATGCCGGTCGGTAGTCAGGACGACAGGGTGATTTATTGGTATTCATGGGTTACAACCCTTATACACCCTCATTCGTTGCTGCCACGTAACTGAGAAGGAATTTCGACTTATTGCATTCAGCACACTACCATATTAGACCACGATGCCGACTTTTAACTTCGTAGCTTTGTTTTTGGAGAACTGTATTCAACCGTGTTCGAATATGTGCATCAGTGATGTGTATCAGAAGTAGGAGCTTTATCTGTTTGTCGTTTTTGGGCATTTTTAAGCCCCTGAGATAGTTATTGACATGTTGACGTGGCAGTTCGAATGGTGTTCGGAAGAGAAAATTCCCAGAAACGTTTTCAATTTTTTTCTTTTTTTTCAATTATTTAGTCACGCGTGTTAAGCCAGGAGATGGATGAAAATCGAGGAATGTGAACCATGTGAACTGATAAAGTAAGTCATGTACTTCCAATGACTTTTGTACTTGGAATTTGGAAGGCCAACTGGACAAAGTCATGAACTTACCCACTTTTAAAAGGCTACGAAAAAACAAGTGTTTCACGGCTGTTGCCTCATTGAAAAGTGTAAATCCTTTGATTGCCTTTGGGATATTATCTCATTCAAATGGGTTCTTCATGAATATCCCGTCAAACATTGTTGCTGAGAGCAACCTTTGAGAGCATCCCACAAAAAACAATCCAACGTCGGTGTAGCAGTAAACAAAAAAAAAAAAAAAAAAAACGACTCGGTACACGATTATCGACCTTGTGTGTGCGTAATAAATCGGTTGCCTGAGGGCTTATTTTTTATATATCCACATATTTTTGGAACCTTAGCTCGATCAAATCCGAATACTCAACTTATGGTCATAAAAAGATCGTATATCATGCCGCACTGGCGGTTCTCATTTGAAAAGGTTTGAATTATGAGTTACTCCGAAAGCCGCACCAAACAGTAAAGCTTCCACCATATTTTTGCTTCTCTAGGATTGCGTGTGGAAGCCCAGATTTGACAATGTCGCGCCATATCAAAATATATAATATTTTTTTTTTGCCGAGATTATCACCAATTTCGAGTTGCTCTTAAACTCAATCTGAAAATCAACAGCAAAGTGGATTATCATTTTGCATTATTCCGGATGGGACCCTGCGAATACACATAATCCGAGATCTTTATGAACAATTCTCATCAAGCTCTCCTTAAATGCGACTGCTGTTCACTTGTTGAGATCATTGGCGCGTTGAACTTGTCGGGATTGCACCGGCTGCAATAATCTTCGTTAAGCGCACAGGACGATAATGAAAATTCGTTCAGTCCTGCGACTTAGTCCAGCCAACTAGAAGCAGCCTTTACCCGACCTTGAAAGATGGAAAGCAACTTAAGATCAGATTCAGATCTTCTGAGGTCTGGCTTATAAAATTCTACAGTCTCATGGCAACGGCAGAAATTGTGCGTGATGTAATCAAGTAATTTTGAGAGGAGGAGCGAACTAAGGTTCGATCTAATCAGGAAAATTGATTACTAACTAATTGGAAGAAAGATCACTTGTTGTTGTTTCGTAGCCCAGACAAAGGACCCTTAGCAAATTCGGAGAGACTGTTTTTTTTTACAGATTTCGTAAGGCCTCTATCATCGTAATTGGGTATGCCTTACGCCCCATAATAGCATGTTTTGGATTTGAATTTATGAATTTGCATCTGCATGTGGGTGCCTGAAGGTCAAAGTTTGTGTGACCAAAAATATTCATACATGATGCTCATTTTTCACTCGCTGTCAAATCAATATGAAACTATCGAAAGACAATAACCATGGAATGAAATTCAGTCTGAATTGAATTGAGAATGAGGCAAGTGTAGGATTGACTGTTTTTTCCAGTTTTTTTTCTTATTTATAACTGATAATTTACTTCAATAGGCTTATAGTTGTGTTACTTGTTTTACAATACTATTTACAACTTTAATATAAATATAAGGTTCGATCTAATCAGGATCATTTACAACTTTAATATAAAATTACGTTTTTGATTTGTTCTTCAGAAATGTTTGTGTCAAAAGTCTACGCTCATTAAATAAAGTTAATCAAAAACCAAAGTTATATAAACATCAATAAAAAATTGAAGCATATAAGTGACTTGTTTGATATCCACGGCACAAAAGCACTTCCCTTAGTCTTTTTGGCATGGAATTAACCAGGTTAGCAGTCTCTTCAACAGTAATTTTATTCCACATTTCTCTGATGATTTCTTTCAGCATCAATTTACTCTTTAGAGTGTGTTTCCTTTCATAACGTGCCAATAAGGCCCACAGATACTCTATTGGATTCAAATCAGGTGATTGTGGTGGCGTTGCCGACAGCTTACCAACATTATAAATGAGCCACGATCAGGCCTTATGTTAGGGGTCGTTGTCTTTTTGAAAATAATATTCATTTTGCAGCCCCAACATTACAGCGCTTTGGTTTAGATTACATTTTAAAATGTCCAAATATGCAAATCTGTTCATAGTGGATTCAATGAATTCAAAATTTCCGACCGCACCAGCTACCATACATCCTCACATCATTACTCCTCCACCAACAGGTTTGACAGTGTTTAACGATGTGCATGAATTCCTTCGTACAAGTTTCCGTCTTTTGATGCCAAATAAGCAGAATTTAGTTTCATCAGAGAATGAAACTCCGACAAAACTCTGGAGGCATGTTGATGTACTTGACGCATTGCTTTTTTTTCGGTTGATCAGAGAAATATACGGTTTCTTTCGAGAAACTCAACGGTGATAACCTGCTTTTTTCAAAATTCTTCTGGCAGTGGAAGCAATTATAGCCTTCCGGAACATCCTGAGTAATTTGGGTTGCAGTTATCTTAGCACAATACTTCGTGCTTTCCTGTGGGTTAATTTACGAGGTCGGCCTGATCTTGGCCTGCAAGTTATTCGTTATTTTTTTTGCCAAACGCTGTGTATTATGAACGCAGGGGACGAACACTTTTGACGCCGTTATCTTTGCCTGCGCCAAAGTTCAGTCTTCTCAGTTCAGTTCTGAGAATGTAATCAATAACATTCTTGTAATTTGTAAGGAGCGTAGACTTATGGCACTTAGTGTAGGTATTTCGAAATATCCTTGATTGTTATTCGAAAATTTAAAGCAAGGTTGTGCCACCCGTCTTGGTTTTATTTGCAGAAAATTTGCCATCACGATTTTTGTATTTTGTGATGTAAACCGGAAGCAAACATTTTGAGATCACCGATTTGATTAAACAATTTGTAACCCCTTGATGCTTTGTTAAAGAATATTCCTCAAGTTATATTCGATTGATTGCCCGACATGTGCCGACAAGGAACTGCAATTTAACTTCTCAGAATCGAATCGTGAGAGGACATTTAAACGATTTAATATTCCATTCATAATGACAAGATCGAAACAATATTTTGATCGAAATCTAAATCATATAGATGGCTTATTTAAGTTTACTGTCGTTACTAAAAAACGGATATCCCATTACCTTTCAAACATGAAAAGGAGTACACTTACTTCTTCATAGGCAAAATGCCTTGTAGAAATGCTTTATAAGAAATGATTTTGTTTTACAAGGATCTTCATTTATTCTCCATGGTCCTTTAAACTTGTACATCATCTGCATACAAACGCACAATATTTTTCTTTCATTGTCAATTCATTGAAGAAGGAGGAAAACACAATTTCGATACGGAAATAAATTTAAGGCTCAAAGTTGAGAATTTGAAATATTGCAATTAAAATGCCACCTCCACTCGGAGTAGTTTCTAGAAATCGATAATTCATCTAAATACTGCCAATGATTGACAAAAGTGTGCTTTCTCAAATTCAACAAGAATATTGTCAACTACGAATGACTGGCTACTTGGAATTCGAGTTTTCAAACATATATCAAATAGTTTCTCGAGAGAAGAATATCTCTGTGTAGTGTTGAAAATCACTTCACATCCTCTTTGATCCCAGTAGCTATAAACATATAAGCTTTTGATATCATTTGATACCTTGTTTCGCAATTGAGACTGTTTTCTACACTGGACTTTTGAACTCTCTTCACTTTTGGTTATTATTATAATAAAGCTCAGGAAAGAACTTTTCGAAATGTCTCGCTATTCTATTGCCCGTTTGACAGCGCCGCGAAATATTTTTTTGTTTTTTGCAAGCATCAAAGGTCCTTGTTACAATTTAATTTCAATAAAAATTCCTTCATGCCAAATCGATGGAAAATGCTCTTCGATGATTGAAAACCTTTAAGAACTGAAAATCCTCACAAAGTCCCATCAAATCAATTAGAAATCCATTGGAACACGAGACACAATTTTAAGGATACCGAACCAAGGGAATATTTTTTAGAAGCGAATCAACAACACCATGCTCGTTAAATGTCGACAGATGTTTGTATGTCTGTTCGTACAACCATTCATGTGAAGGATACTGTACACAAGGACGAATTCGTGTTGACATTACTTGTGAAGGGAGAAGATAGTTCTCGCCGCTGGGATATTTCTCCAAGGAACAGTACTGTAAAATTCAATTTCCCATTTCACATCCAGCTCGGGAGTCTTTATACAAGTCAAAATCGTTTGACTTACACGTGCTGGCATTGGCCAATGGAGTTTCAAGAAACCTATTTTTTATCACATTGGTGTGAGATGGAAATATTGTTTTTCAAAGTTTGTTTTTTGCTTCGATCCAAAGAGAATATATTCTGTGTCAACCATGGGTTCCATAGGCTTAAGGAACTATACTGGGATGCTATGGAATCAACCAAAATGACTTAAGGCGGAAAGTTCGAGGCCACAATGTTGTCCATAAGTTTCCTGACGAAATATTTTTTCAGCACTTATACGTTTATCGATTTGTAAAGGACTTCAATCAACAAAGTTTTTTCATATCCTATTAAAGACATTATTACATTACAAAGCAGTTAAAGAACTTAAGAAAAGGAGCTGGACTTAAATTCATAACAATATGAGAAAAATAAACAAGAAATAATTTTACATGAAAAGAGACGACGAAAATTTAAATCTAAATTTCAACGTGTTTAAAAAATGTTTTTTATTCAATTTTAAGATAAAGTCGCTAATATTCTACTTTTTGTAAAAAAAAAATAGTGTAAACAAGGAAGATAAAATACTTCAGTCTTGTTGCTAAACTAAAATGATTGTTCTACTATATGGGAATACGAAAAATCGATGACTTGCACAAAATACATACCTTGGCTTAATTCTGTCAGGAAGGTAACGAAAAAACAGACCGGAAGTAATAGCGTGACATTCATAGTAATAATAACAAACATTGATGAGGAGCTTAAGAAGTTGTGGGACATAAAGGAATAAGTCGCGAATGAAGATATGACAGATGAACATAGGAGGTGCGAAGCATATTACAAGAGCACTTCTAGAAGAAATGATGATGGTACATACAAAGTAAAAATTCCATTCATGGAGACAGAGGGAAATTAAGTTGAAAAAAAACATTTTTGAAGAACGTTGACTTACAGAAGAACTACAATAAATTTATGGAGGAATACTTAGAACTAGGGATAAAGTTTTCTTTAGGCCGATGATGCGTCCATGAAGACCAGCAAAAGGAAGAGCCTGAATGAACTTATGCTTAATGGGCCCAAATTACAATAAGATATTCTATACATTCTACTTCGTTGGAGAACTCATGAATTTGTATATACGGCAGACATTGAAAAACTGTATAGGCAAATCAAAATTGCTAATAATCATCAACAGTTCCAAAGGGTTTTGTGGCGACCTTATACTGAAACAAATATAAAAGAATTCGCGCTGTCGACTGTAACTTATGGTACAAAATCAGCGCCTTATTTAGCAATTAGAAAACTTCATCAATCTGCAGAAAATGAGGCAAAAGACTATCCGAGGATTGCAGCAATAATAAAACGAGACTTCTACTCTGAAGCAAAGAGTATTCAGAAGCAATTAATCGAAGTATTGAAAAAGGGAGGTTTTAACTTAAGAAAGTGAAAGAGTAATCACTATGATCTGTTAAAAAATCTCAACCCTGATCAAAAAGAAGAATTACTGGAAATACATACAACTGTGTCCAAAAAATAAGGTGACATATGAACTTAAACTTCGCGCGTCGAAGGATTTGGAAATTTTTCTTTCTTTTTAGGTTGGTAGTACTGTCAGTGATATCTATGTGAAATTTCATGTCAAAATATATTCATAGTGTTTGTCGTTTTGTGAGCTGCTAAAAGTGAGTTTTTCGTTTTTTGCGATGTCGAAATTTATTGAGCAAAGAATTTGCATTAAATTTTGTTTGCGGAATCAATTTTCTGCTGCGGATACGTTGAGGATGGTGCAGAAAGTCTTTGATGATGAGGCTATGTCTAAAAAAAATGTTTACAAGTGGTATAGTGATTTCCAAGCCGGCCGTGAACGTGTCGAAGACGAAGAGCGTTCTGGGCGACCATCAACCTCAACCGATGAAGCTCACGTCCAACAAATCAAAGATTTGGTGTTGAAAGACCATCGATTAACGATAAGAGACCTTGCTGATGAAGTTGGCTTATCGAAAGGCTCAGTCAATACCATTTTGAAGGATGCTTTGGGCCGCAAGCGCGTCAAATCTCGACTGGTACCGAAAGCATTGAATTTTTTGGAAAAAAGGCGTCGCGTTGAAGTGTGTGTAACAATGCTTTCCGACCACCAGGATGTCATGAAAAGCATTATAACTGGCGATGAGACTTGGATCTATGCGTACGACCCCGAAACAACCGATCAATCGAGCGAATACCGTGTCAAAGGAGAGCCGAGACCAAAAAAACCGCGCCAAAGTCGCTCAAAAATCAAGGTCATGTTGACTGTTTTCTTCGATTATCGTGGTGTTGTGCTTTCTTCCAACCGGCCAAACAGTCAACCAGGAATATTATTTGAACGTTATGCGTCGTTTGCGTAACGCTTTCCGCCCAAAAAGGCCGGAATTGTGGAAAGACAATTCTTGGTTTTTACACCACGATAATGCACCATCCCATACCGCACTCGTAATTCGTGATCATTTCGCCAAAAACTCAACCCATATCGTTCCGCAACCACCGTATTCACTTGATCTGGCGCCGTGCGACTTCTGGCTGTTCAACAAGCTCAAAAGACCGCTCCGGGACACCGTTTTGATACGATTGAGGAGATTCAAGCCGCAGCGAAGACGGAACTGAAGGCCATCCCGGAAAGTGACTAAAACCAGTGTTTCAAAGATTGGAAAATCCGTTGGCATAAGTGCATTGCATGGGGAGGGGATTACTTTGAAGGGGATAAAATTGATTTGGAAGAATAAATAAAGAATTTTCAAAATAAATACAATGTCACCTTATTTTTGGACACAGTAGTAAAGCATTTTTGATTTTGCAATTCAATTCGGAAGGGTGTTTCTTTCAACTTCATGTCGGTTGTCGTTCAATGATTTTACCTTTTTCCATAAAATTCTAAGCCAAAATAATAACTCTTGGGTTGATCACTAAGTAATTGCGGATTTCACTCATAGATGGCTTAAGTTGAATTTTTAGGTTTGCTGAAGTAATCAAAATTTCAATCACATTTTGTTATTTGATTGTTGGTACTTCAACAGTAAATCAGTATCAGTATGTTGAAAAATAGAAAATCAAATCGAACATTTACGTCGCATCGCAAGCTCACATAAAGTTATGTGCTGTTCATGTTGACGGAGCTTAAAAAGAACGGCAGCTTCAAAATTGGTTTGTCAAATTTCGTTCTGGTGATTTTTCACTCAAAGATGAATGACGCTTTGGTCGTCCAGTTGAAGTTGATGACGACCAAGTGAAAGCAACAATCGATTCGGATCATCACAGTTCAACACGTGAGATTGCAGATAAGCTTCATGTGTCACATACGAAAACTCGATACTTGGGTTGTCATAAACTGAAAGAAAGTCATTTAACACAACGCATTAACATCTGCGATTTTTTAATAGAACATAATGAAATTGAGCCATTCTTATAACGATTGATAACTGGTGATGAAAAATGGGTTGCTTACAATAGCGTCAATCGGAAAAGATCGTGGAGCAAGCAAGGTGAAACAGCTCAAGCAACATCAAAAGCTAATATTCATTAAAAGAAAGTTATGTTATCAGTTTGGTGGTATTACAAAGGAATTGTCTACTTTGAACCTTTACCACAAAATCGGACGATCAATTCAGATGTCAACATTGAACAACTAACAAAATTGAACAACGCAGTTGAAGAAAACCGGCCCGAATTGACCAAGCGAAAAGGTGTTGTATTCCATCATTACAATGAAAGGCCACACACATCTTTGGTCAATCGGCAAAAATTATTGGAGCTTGGTTGGGATTTTTTGCCACCTCCACCATATAGTCCTGACCTTGCACCATCTGCTTACTTTTTACTTTGAACTTTGCAAAACTCCTTGAATGGTAAAAATTTCAGTAATAATGATGATGTCATATCGTACCTGGTTAAATTTTTTTCTGATAAAAACCAGAAATTTTATGAACGTGGAATTATGATGCTGACTGAAAGATGGCAAAAGATCATTGCTCAAAATGGGCAATAAATTACAGAATAAAGTTATATCGATCCATGGACAAATTTTGTCTTTTATTTTCCTAAATTTTCCTACTAAATAATGTTTTTTACTTCAAACCACTCCTTCAAACCACTCCTGCTTCCATTATTATTTATATTGAAAACCTTTTGAGCACACGGATTAAGTGTTCAATCATTAGGTTTTTGCAGGCCTAATATAATAGTTGCTAATGCATTGACTACTTTCCAACAACTTTCAAGTCTGCAAAGGTAAGCGAAGGTTGCCAATTTTTCTCTGATTGTACCAGGGACATCACACTCAGCCACAAACGCTCATCCACTGCGCCAATGATCATGCCGAAGATATAAATCCCCCAAACCGAGTACCCAACAGAATTTGCCTCAAATCATTTCGGTTTGGTTAGAAGGCCTTCCTCTATAGAGGCCATAAAATATAATCTAGATTTTATAAGAAGCTTTTGGAGTACTACGGTTGAGAGAATAAGATTAAATGCAGTTTGGATAGTCAACCAACACGGAGAGGTTTTAATCAAAGTACAAAATACATTGGGATGATCCTGAATTATTCTGTGTAAAGATTTATTAGGACATCAAGTAGACTTGGCAGAACCGACATTAATATAGTCGACATTCTGAAGCATCTTTTTAATTAAAGCATTTCCAGTGGGGCTTTCCCTGATAAATTAAAAATGGCTTACGTTATACTTGTGTTTAAAAAGGAAAAAAAAACTACTGGCCAATCTCCTTCTTATATCCAATTCCCAAGGTCTTTGAAAAAGCTGTGAAGAGAAGAATACTGACATACCTAAAGAGAAATAACTTTTTTAGTGATAAGCAATTTGGATTCAGAGAAGGATTTTCCACAGAAGAAGCTCTCCTAGAGTTTTGTTCAACAATAAATAAGGGCTTGGATATGAAAAAATATTGCGCCGGTCTGTTTGTGGATATAACCAAAGCCTTTGACACTGTTGATCATTATATTCTTCATAAGAAATTGCATCGTGTTGCCTTTCGTGGTTTTGAGCTAAGTTGGTTTGAATCTTATCTTAAAGATCGAAAACGAAGAGTCAAAGTTGGGAATTGTTTAACCGATTTTAAAGTGCTACATTTGGGTGTACCACAGGGGTCTGTGCTTGGTCCAATATTGTTCCTGATTTTAGTAAACTCTTTACTTAATCAACACTTTGCAGGTAAAGTTAAGACTTTTGCGGATGATTTCGGCATTGCAAGATCGCCGGACCTTATGGCTAATATAAACCATGATGTACGCTTATTGAGGATCTGATTTGGCAATCACAATCTGACGATCAAGAGCAAGACCAAGTTGATGTACTTCAGCTTTAAACGCAGTTTATTTTTACACTCCATATTGTCTTCGACAAAAAACGACACATTGTAGGTGCAATTTAGAGAGCTCTTCATCTTCTTTTCCATCGGCGTACGAAAATGTGCCCTGCTCAACGAACTGTTTCAAGATTAAGTTAGTAAGGAATTTTAAATTCCTAGGCACCTTAATCGACCAAAATCCTAATTGGTCTGATCACATTTCGTGTATGCAATAGTATCTGAGCTCATCAATTCGGTATCATTTTAATTTTTGAAAATTATGTAATAAGAAGACTTTGACAATGGTTTATTTTGGAGTATTTCACTCTAAATTGCAGTACGGTATAAGCTGTTGGGGTGGTGCTTTCCTAACTAAAGTCCACCCACTGGTGCGCTATTAGAAGAATCTGTGGCGCCCACCGCCTAACCCACTCTATGCTGCTCTTTAAGGCATTGAAAATATTACCAGTGAGATATTTGCACTATAATAAAGTATTGAAAATATTGTTTTTAAGAGGTGGCTACATGTAAAGTCCGAATTTTTATGCACTCAGGTTGAGAAGCAATTCAGACTTTGGCATTTATATTATTACCACTCACTGCAGAAACTTCTGTACAGTTGTCGCATGTAAATTATACAATAGAATAGAAATATGCGTTATAAGAACTTCCTCTGCATTCTTAAATAAAGTTAAAGCGTCCTTAATTTCGATCACAAGCAAATTGAAGTTTTGCCCTAATACCACTTCATCAGACACATTCCGAACGAATTTCCAGTCGTTTTGATATTTATTTTATTTTTATTATTTGACATGAAATTGCCAATTAAAAGTCAGAATCATAAATTCACAAATTTCTACAATAAGTCTGCAACAAATAACCTTCTAATTGTGATGATTTCAATTCATAAATTATCTTTGGAATTGCATGTTAACCGATTTCGAGCTTTTTTTGTGTCGAATGGGTTTCAGAAAATCACTACCAGATGTCGCGACGCAAAACAACAATACCGATCGTCAATGAGTTTATACGTACGTTTGTGCGATACTATGAGAAATCGAAAATTAAACATATGTTAAGTGTTGGATATTGTAGGGTGGTACGGAACCCTTCGTGTGAGAGTCAAACTCGCACTTGGCCGCTTTTAAAAGGTATACGTGGATTAAAATTCTGGCAAGGAGATGTGGTTTTGGTTTAGGTGAGATAACAAAAGGCTATGGCTAGAACGAGTTTTCAGATGATTATTTAATTTGTTGGTGTTCGGTTTTTCGTTCCATATCCATCCATTTGGTGGTGTTTTTTTAAACGAAGACGTAAAACGTTGGATTCGATGTTGATCCTTAATGAGTTTGAGTCATTGTTATTGTTCGATAAAGTCTGCTGGCTTTTTTCGTAAAGTTTCGACGCAGGCAAGAAACATCCGCAAGTAGAGGAGTACCTTTGATGATAAGATGAGTTCCATATTACGCTTGGTGAATGTGTCCACTTTGGAGAGGCTCTCGCGTCTTTCGGAGTATGTCCAGTAAGTGCTTAAGCGTTTGATGAGGTGATTTACAGATTCAATGGAAGATTTAACTTACATCGAGGTAGCTGTCAAGTGATTCAGCTCGTGAGTGGGAACGGGCCGCGGTCATCTCGAGCAGAGCTGTAAAAAATGCAGTCTTTTGAATTTTTTTATTCAATTGAATAGAATGGCTTATTTTACAGTCTTATGACTTCACTGAAACACTTCCATTTAAAAAATTATTCATTATCAATTTTGAAGTCATTGTACTTAGAATAAGTTGAAGTAATCAAAAGGCTTCAAGTCAAAAGAATGCAATACTTTTAGACTGTTTGAATTCTTTGAAGTCTTTTGAAATCATTGATTAATTCAGTAGTGGAGTCTTTTGATTTCATTTCAGTTTTAAGGTTTTGAAGTCTTTTGACTGCTGTGAAGTCTTTTGATTGCTTGACGTCTTTTGACTGGTTGAAGTCTTTTGACTGCTTTGAAGTCTTATGACTATTTGAAGTCTTTTGATTTCTTTCTTCTTTTGATTATGTTACAACATTTCAATTGCTTTGAAAAATATTACTAAAAAATCATTAAGGGAATTTATAATTTATAAAATTCTTTTGATTACTTCAAGGAATTCTAAGTACAATGATTTCAAAATTAATTTGAAGTCTTTTAACTGAAGTAAAAGGAATTAATCAAAATACTGTGACTTTGTAGAATGCAATCTCGAAATAATGCATTCCTTTACAGCTCTGATCTCGAGAGATGTTCGATGAGCTATGCTTACCATGTTTTGGATAACCTTGTTTTAATACCTCAGGTATTTCCATGGTGTGTGACGTAAAGGATCAGCTCAGGCCGGTGGGAGATAAATTTTATTTGGATGAGTTTTGAAAATGTTTTTCGAGCTAAAACCGCGAAAAATCAAAGTTAAAGAATGTATAAGATTTAAATTAAAGTTCAACGATATATTAAACAATGCGATTCAGTTCACCACAGTCTTTGATTGTTAAATTTTCGGCAATATTTTAGTTGCTTTTGTGTTGGGTCAATGTAGGCATGTGCTTTTTAATGTTTGCTTTACTGACGTTAATACATTTTGATACCGGGGCAATATGCAAATTTTACTTAAGGCAGTTCACGTCTCTTGCGTCAGAGCAGGGGGCGTAAAATTTTTTGGTTCAAATACCATTCCATTTAATCCAATCAGCTTTGGTATATTCCATTTTTAATTTTTTTTTTTTTTTAATTGCGAAAGGCACAATTGAAATAATTAAAACACAACTGGGTTACTAGGGGTGTTGGGCTAGAACGTGAGATCGATTAATTGGGTCAGCAATAACTGAGGAATAGTGGCAAAAGGCAACCGCGAAAAAAGGGTTGTTAAATGAAGCAAAACTTTTAGAAATCTAAGTCAACTGAAACCAAGCATGATTATAGAATATTAAGAGTTCAAAAGTTTATCACTTTCTTTCTAGCCGCTTTTTATTAAACTCTATTTGAATAAATGTCGATCTCCATCCAAATGTTGGAATCTTATACGATGAATATTTAACTTCTTCAACTAGCTGGAACCCTTCTCGTCCAAAATAAGACCACCACTTTGCACATATATGTATGTATTTAAATTTTATTCACATGTTCCACAAAACTTTTCTGGTCTTTTATTTTAATAGTCATTTCAACTCAGACTGTAGGCTTCATGAATATGAATGATATGCGCCTCTGGCGTTGTGAAAGAAACATTCATTGCATCGACACTAGTTACGGCTGCTGCCAAACCCATTCGAATGAAAGGAGTTCGCCGGCCCCTTAATGTTTTTTCTACTCCTGGTGAACAAACTAATTGAGAGCCATGGCAAGCTCCTTTCAAAAATTCCAATTATAAGTCTAGCGGAGAACCAACATTAATTTTCCCCCCAAAACAGTCAACCATTCTTCTGGCACTTCCGGCTTGATTTTTAATTACTTCAGAAGTTGATATTCAGCATTTAATGCGGGCAGATGATATCCTCTGCACAGCATTTCAACAGCAGTCCTTGGGAACGTGACTTTCTTCGAATTTAAGCCCAAATTATTAGTGGCGGCGCTTTGAAAAGAAATAAGTTCAGTTTAACTTTGGTGCACTAAATGGCGTAGTTGTTCCCATAAGCCTGGTCGTGGGGGGTTGTTTACTTTTCATTGCAACACTCCTCCTGCTGAACAGCCAACAACAGGTTTCACCATTTGAGTGCATAGCGAAATCACAAAACAAAGGATTCGTTGTTGCAGGTGAGGGCAGCAGACTGTGCGGGTGCTCTGAAGTTGCGCCCAAATTAAAATGGACCTGGTTCCTTCATTGTCCTGCAGCACCACCGGACGACGTAACAAGTGGAATTTCGTGGAAGTCCATTCTCTGTGCACAGTTGACTGCCTTTTTGAAGTTTCGAATGGCTTAGAGAGGAAGTGTTGCTGCGGTATGTAGTTGAGGTGAAACAATGGAACTCTGCGAGTCATAAATGAACAACAGGAATTAAACCACAACGAAAAACAACAAAAGGTTGCTCTTCCTGATTTTTGTAATTAGAAGTGGAGATTAAAAATCTTTTCGAGCGCGTAAATAATCGTTACTTTGATTTCCAAGCAAGAAAAAACAATCAGTTTTTATTGAACTTATGATAGTTAAAGGCTTTTTTTGGGTTTCAAGACTTTGACAGGAGAAATGGAGAAAGGATATCGGAGGCTCGACATAACCTTTGTGGGAAAACTTGCTCTCTGAATGATGTGCAGTGCTTGAAGCTCGGACGACTTTAGGCATTCTGCAGTTAAAAATGCTTGCCCGCCTCGGACCTTATTCTTTGACCTTACGAGCAGCAAAGCTCATGACCAATGATCAGAGTCACCTTCTAAAGCAGTTTTTGAATAAAAATTCTTCACACGTGATGGTACTATTTTAAAAAAAACTTTTGAAAAAAAAACTATGCTTATGAACGGTATTTTTGAAATCGAAATACGTCTTCGAATTCAGAAAAAGAAAAAAATAGTTTGTATTGAGTTGTGAGTGTGAGAAGTTAATAAAAGTGAAAAGTCCCGTGAATATCTACTCGAGACGAAAAAGTTAAAATATTGATTTTGGTTTAGGAAGAGCTGTCCTTCAATCAGATTGCTTTTGAAATAGAACGCTCTCATTCAACCATCTTGCAGCTGATTCAGAAAAAAAGAAAAATGTTAATCCACTGCACAGGACAAAAGGATCAGGTCAACAGGGCCAGACAGCGCAGGGGACAGAAAATATATTGCGAAGAATAAGCATGAAAGATCGTTTTTAAAATGCTGTTCGTATAAGATCAGAGCTTCATCAAGTTGACCCAAACGCCGAAACGGCGACACGATACGTTAATATGGAAGACGACCAGCGAAAAAACCTCTCATAAATACAAAAATTAAACAGCTTGTTTGACGTGTGCGAAAAAAGTATCTAGATAATTGGCGATGTAGAAAATGGTCCAAGGAAATTGAATTTAATTTTTTGTGTGCCGACAGTTTACCATATGGTCGACGACCAGTAGATGAATAGATGAAGAACTAGCATATTGTCAAAACAGTGAAGTTTTCTTACAGCCAAATTGTTTGGGGACGTTTTTCCTTTTACGTTGTGGGTCGTTTTTACTGTGTCAATTGAACTGAGAAGGCTTAAAGGTTTTGACTTGTAAGAAGGGAAATTTTGGTACCAGCTATTGAATAGCATCTTCCGTGTGCTGACAAATGTATTTTTCAAAATGCACATTGCACAGAGTTTAACGGCAACTTCTAGAATTAGAACTTTTGTTACCAATTGAGAAGTTTTCACTTCACAGTGAGGAACCACATCAGACTTCCTTAAAACAACGTTTTTACCAGCGGATTGTAAGACGGGTTCAGCCGAATTGATTCACGCACCGACCATATTACATTTGTGTTAGGGGTCGTGATATAAAATCTCGGCAAGGACGGATGGATTTTTATTTCTTTTAACCTTTCCGTTCCTTCTGAAGGAACTTGAGAAGCTACGTAGAGGACAAAAGGACATAAAAATCATTTGTCACAGGAGAGTGGGGACACAAGAAAAACCTTGATCGTGTAGGAGGAGTCGGTTAAGAGTTCAATCCGAGATAAAAAAAAAGAAGAAACAGTAACAATCAAAGTGGAGTGATTGACTGTATCATCAGGTAAATGTGGGAAGTCAAGGTGGCGTGAACCAATAACCACATACCAAGTTTCCGCTAAACCCCATTCGAACTTCGTTGACTGCCCGCGGACTGAGCGGTAGTCTGGAGCGTGATATACTGGCCGGCGTGAGGAGACCGAGGCTGAGTTGTTATTTTTTTTTCAATTTGTTGATTTTATTTATTTATTATATTTTCATTTGTCTTTCACTCTCTCATATTATTTTCTTTTATTTTGGCTAGTTTTGTTTTACTATATACTCTTGGATAATTATTATTATTATTATTATTAGTTGGTTCTTTCTCCTTCCAAACATTTTGGAATTTATTATATTTGATTTAAATTAAAAAATAAGACAAAAAGAAGCCTTCTGAAATTTATTGGCCGTAGGGGCCCAGGAGTGAACAAAAGGGTGGCAACGTTGTGGCGCTTTTGGGTGTGGGTTTAAATCCAGAGGCATTATTTTTTTTTATTGGAGAGTTTTTATTATTTTTCTTTGGAGTATATGTAGCTTAAGTTGAGTTCATCAATTGATAGAGTGAAATAAAACGTGTAAAATATTGAATTTGAACGGTGCAGTTTCAATTGACGGTATGCTGAATCTTCCTTGGGGTCGCGATTCCACCGGGAAGGCATTTCGGGATAATAAGGCTAATCGCGTGGCGTCCATTTTTCCATGAATTCTCACACGACCGTTTTCACTAGGTCAGTCGGCCCTTATTATCTTGGAGCGCGGAAAATCGAACGCAACACTTTTTATGCAAATAATAAAAAGAAAAGTTATGACAGTCTTTCAATCATTTTCAGCTCAATGCAACATTTGGTGACCTCAGAATTTCTAGATTTGTTTAACCAGGGAATTCGCCCGATCTGAACCCAATCTAATACTTGTGGTATATAATATAATAATAGTGAACTTAGGAGCGTTTAACGAAAACATAATTTGATTTCATTGTAAAATGTATAATCCGTGTTTTAAGCCACTCTTAAATAACTTTAATGCATTATAAGGGTAGTCATTATCCCTTCAGACCCAGCTATGACTCCATTGGAGTTGTTGATTCGCAATTTTCATAAATTTTTATCTGGTGGCCATTTTAGTGGTGTCTTTTCAAATCAACTGCTCTTATGCGTCTTACAATTGACAAAAACTCAGTATATTATGAAAAAAAAAACATCAAAGCAAAATGTTTGGAGTAGTTGAGTGATGAATAACACTGAAAACTATTAAGATAATAGGTAAAATATTTTGTCTACAACAAATAAAATTAATAATCTGGTGTTTTTCTCGATTAACCATTAGCGGCCACAAGAGCTAATTGAAATTGATTTAAGCAACGACATCTGCCGGTAGGTAAACAAGTGTGAGATGTGACTTCATCTCATTGGGAGCCGAAAAATGGGGTAATGGGTTAACTAGTTACCCCAGTGTGGCCGCAACCGTTGCTTGGCGCCGATTTTTTTTCAGATCGACTTGTTTGTGCTGTCAATAGACGAAATAAAGGTTGGTTGTTATTCCAGTAAAACAAAATGTATTTAATCCTAATCGTAATGGAATCATGTCTGTTCATTTGAAACACTTCAGTTTCATGAACCTAGTGTACGTTTATTGTAGGATAAAAGGTGAGTTATCGGTTATGAAAATACGATGTATGGTATAAACTTAGTTTCATATAGTATATGAACAATTTTATGTCTCAAATGTCCATAAATAAAAAAATTGACAAGATACGTTCCAAACAACTTTTTGACTTAAAAATTTCCTCGTCTACATGGGAGAAGTGAAATAATTTTTTTTCTTTTGATTTCTGCAGGTAGATTTTTAGTGAGTTGGAAAAAGAAAAGATTTTCGGTACAATCAATCTTCCTCCTTCCAACTTACTTAAAAGACAATTGGTTCACCACCATCCCCCTACTAACCAGATTATTGGATCAACGCTTCAACATGTCTCTGACTGGAACTATCAGAACGAATAAACGGGAGATTCCAATGGTCGAAGAAGCAAAGTTTTGTCACACCAAAGACAAAATTTTTCTTTCCTATACACTGAATATGAACAAAATCGTTTTGGTGGTTTCGACTTATCTCCAAACCCAAAAAATAACGGACGGTAAGCCGAATATCATTCTCCACTATAATGATACGAAAGGAGTGACAGATAGTTTCGAACAACTGTGCCACTCAGTCGCTCGGAAAACAAACAGGTGACCGATGTGTTTTTTCTTCGGAATGCTTGATCAAGCAGCCGTCAATTCCCGCATTATGTTGAAACTCAAAGTCGGCGACGCAAAAGAATCTACTTCTACGGTCATCATTTTGAAGAGGCTGATTGCTCATCTCACCTTCCCGATGCTACACCAGAGATTGTTAGGACTATTTCTTCGGAAAAAGCTACAGATGGTCATCAAAAGCATCCTAAAAATTAATAACAACTAAGAAATGGGTGTCCCGGAAAATATTATGTTAAATAATTTTTCTTTGTTGAATAAATATTATGCATTTTAAACTTTCCTGTTTTTGAAAAGGTATTTAGAAGCTAATGAAACACAACAAAAGCTAATTTTATGATATAATTTTTTCATTTTTCCCTTCTGTAATTTTGCAAAACAAATATAGTTTTTGAATGATCGGCGAATACTGTTATTTTTTTATGGTTGTGGTATATTATGTGCGTACAACTTTTAAATTTTAAAAGTGGCGGAGATATGAAAAGTGGTGGAGATAAGATTTTTTCCTAAAAAATACCATTTTTACTGAATTTTCAAAAATATATCCAATTTTTAGAACGCTATTTTTAAACGGAAGTGTTAAGAAACTCGCCAACAAACATAAAACAATTGGTTAGAGGTCCTAAAACACCAAATAAGCTTTTCAGCGTGGGGTTAGGAGTTACCCCATGTGGCCGATATGTGGCCTGGCTGAGGCGTGGCCGCTAAGCCTGGTCCTTGCATTTATTATGTTTAATTAATTTAATGAAGCTATTTACAATATTGTGGCCAAACTTATGTATGGCAGTGTACATTATAGCGTTGTTGTTTTTTTTTTGCAATAAAAATGACACATACTCTTACTTCCCACGAATACATTTCGTAAGATAATCTAGGAAACTTATCCTACAATGCGGTCCATATAGATTGGCACATTCCAAAGGATCAGCTATTTTCGATGCGGCTAAATATTTCCTGTTGTTTCTGAAAAGCCGCATGGAAGATCTGCAAAATATAAGACAGATTCTTGTACGCGTTAAAGTTTTAGGTTCTCTCACTTACTGAACTATTATCCTTATGACATCATGGAACAGCGATTGTCCCTTTGGATATAAATAGTGTTGTGCCTCACAAATGATCCGCATAGTACAGTGTCTTCCATCAAAGCCGTATCTAAGGGTGTATATAAAATTTGTTCATATAATGAAAATAAAATTAATCGGGGTTACCTACTCCTCTGCCAGTCTCTCAATTTGTTCAAAGAATAAGACTTCAATATCGAGGGTCTTGAAGCCTTGGTCGTTAAAGTTTCTCTTCGATTCTTCATTGCGCTTGTATCTGTACTGAGGAAAGTACTTTCGTCGGAAGTGCAACAGTTTTCTTCTCGTTTGGGTCTGCGTAAATGGAGTTCTTGTTGGAGCCAGTGTAACAGGTTCTGGTTCTGGAATAGATACTGTTGATGGAAGATCATAGTATACGGTATCTTCGCAAATTAAATTCAATCCCCGAGGAACGCCTGAGATGATCGTTTTGACTGCAGATGCTGTTATCTAATGGAAAGAATCTTAAATATTCTTTTTTTGGAATCATTTCAATATATTTACCGAAAGCGCTGCACCTTTTTCGAAGACCAAACTTCTTTTCGTTCTCGTATACACTTTACTGTGGACGTTTCTGGGGCAGCTACAGTTTGTGGTGGTTGGAGTTGATTCAAAGCTCATTTGTGCTAATGTCTTACAGTGTAAAAGTAAACAAGTTACAAGTGTGCAAACGGACAGAGAATGATGCATTTTGCAAACTTGTGCAGACGTCCTCGAATGGGTTGTGTCTAACAAATTGTCACATTCTTGACTTTTATACGTGAGTTTTGTAATGTAACATTGTAATCAGAAAAAATTAGTGACAGCCAGTATTGGTCAAATATTTAAACTAGTATTTGAGGCTAGTTAGCGAGTTAATAGAATTTTTCATATTAGTTTTCTTTGTGCATTTTCAAACAGTGATGGCAAGCAATACATCAGTAAACAACCTTATTTTAGCTTGACCTCAGCTTAGGAGGGCTTGCCATGTGCGTTGAAAAGACGGGTATGAAGTGCGTTTTGTGATTTCTGCTTTCTTCACACCATTGTCAAGCTGGAGTTATAAGTGAGTGTGATCTAAATAATGGTTAGATCCATAACACTGACAGAATAGTGGTGAACCAGTCTTCCAAAACACAACATTCTTGTACGTCAACAAATTTCGAATTAAATACTGTGAATTATGTGACTGTAGAAGCAGTTTATGCTGATTTCACCTCACAAGAAGAGTTGATTCCTCGGCCTCAACAGTCTGTTTTTCGAAGGAACAAAAAAAAAATTTCATTAAGCCGGCTGAAGCCTTGTAAAATCAACATCATGTGGCCATCTGCACTTGAGCACGCATCGTGGAACATCAGCGGGAGTGCTAAACTATTCTGGACCACACATTTTGAATCAAAAAATTGAGGTATAAAGTCCCATAGATCAGGCTGTTGACGAATTCGTTATCCGGTAATGATTAGTTTCTAGTTCGAATAGAGTTCATTTTTTATTTATATATCAACGACGAGAAGCGATTCAAGACTGCCGTTTAAGAGCCCGGATCCTTTCGATCGAAATTGTTTCTCCGTTTTATCACACCGGATCCTACCTATTTTGTAGAATTATTATAATCGAAATGAATTTCAGAAAAATTGGTGTTACCGCCCATTTTATTATGCTGATATGCCGATACTTGTGTTTTTTTCTACTGAAACGGAGTCATTTCAGAAAAGTTTTGCACTTTTGGAAGAGTATCTTCAACTTCCAATCTTCACAGAACCGTTTAATCTTAGCAATATGGTTACCTTGATCTTCGGCCTCGATCTAGAGGTGTGAAAAGAAGCTACAAGAAAGTTTCGAATTTAAAAAAAGACCCTACACTTTCATTCTCTATAGCAAACCATCTATTAATTCGTATTTCATGCAGCCTTTACATTAGTGTTTTTTTTTAACCAAGCCTGTGTTACTTGAAAGCGAGGAGGTTTCTAACCACACGGTGTCAAAAGACTTTTCTAAAATAACCAGACAAGCACTCGTGCACTGTTTCTCATCTTTGTTCCATTAAATACAAGCTGCAGGATCGGGAGAAGAATAAATAGACTGTATGGTGGATTGAAGCTCAGATGTATTTTAGTTTTAACTAATTATTCCGTGGGTGGATATCAACTTATTTGTGTAGGATACGGAAAAGACAACGGACTAAACTGACTGACCTGCAAACGACGACGGCAACACTGCCCGAATCAAGAACGACGACGACGACAACCACGACGAAACGAAATAGAAAAAGGGGTCTGAAACCAACCACAGCCGAGCAAACATTAAAATCTGATCCTCTTCGTTCGATACTTGTGTATAATAATTATTTTATAAAAAAAATAAAGAAAGAAAGAAAGAAAGTGTTTTTCCTGGTCGGATTAATGAAATTAAACTATGTGTGTAAAGCACTGACTCCACATTTGCATTCACTGGATTCGCAGTATTTTTTTCGTCATAACTTGGTACAGTAAACGGTTATTTTTCGGGAGATTGGCCTGCTATTAATGTTATACCTTCTCATCTACACAAACCTTATTTTCGGCCACAACGTCAGACTACAAATGTAAGTCGAGCACTGCAATGATACCAACGTTAATTTGATCCCAATGGGCAAATATCGAATCAAAAACTAGATGAAATATCAAGAAAGACTTTAGAATTCGAACCTGGAACACAAAAACAAGGATCCAATTGAAAGCCAGGCTATTAACCAACTGTACCACCGAATCGTATTGTATCTGAACGTTCACCAGCCGCCTACGGAGGCGTCCTCGAAAGACTTAGACCCTTCTTTATTTTTGGCGTAGACGTCGTTAATGACACGCGAGTTCTCAATACAAAAGCAGCGCAATTTTTGTACATTTACGTATGCTTTCAAAGTGAAAATGCCCTCGTCCCTCATGATGAACTTCGACCGAAAATCGTCCGCTGCCTTGTTGAAGACCAGGAGAGCGTGAATGAAGTTTAGACCAAATTGACAGTTTGCAGGCAGAAGCTTAAGAACTGTATGTACGTATTAAGAAAACGTCTTCAACTCTCTTGGAGCTATTTGCTCCACGTTGATACATCACTGAACGCTCACTAAGAAGTCTATGCGGCCTTTCGGTACCTCTTCTGTAAAGTGCTCCGGACGGGCTTAAAACCCAGGCGACCTTGAATAGTTTAGCCATTAATTTCTTGTCGACGACTACTATTCATCTGATTACTTCACATACTATATATCGAAGCGAAGCTGACTGTTGCTTCCACTTGCATCTTTCGATACGTGGAGCCACCTCGTACTAAGACTAAGACTAAGGTTGAGTTGTGCTTCGATGACACAAGATGATCTCGTCTTTGCGAAAGTAAGTCGAAGAAACTTTTCGAATAGAAAACCTGCCAAATGAGAAGACAATAGTGGCCTTCAGATAAAGAGGGTGGGTTGACCATTTATTAATTTATGAAATTAGTATTGCATAAAAATTAGTAAAAGCCTGATGCTGTGACGATCTTCATTTTGAGAAAATAGACCCCTGCTCGTTCTTTTTTCTTTCATATCTTAATAAGCCTGCTCTCAGCCGGTGGGTTGTATTGTTGTAGGAACAGGTATCGTAGAACTAAAGCATGCCGCTATCATCTGCAAATATTTTATATCTTCGCAAAATGAATGTTATTTAGCAAAATACGCATTCAAAAATCGTGAGGGTATAACAACCTCTAGTGGGGTACACGATTAATGTGCAAAGGCTGCGATTTTCACAAGTGAGAATAGGATCGACTCGGTATAAAGTCGCGTTTCTTCTTCAGCACCGACATCACACATAACTCATCAAATTCCTAAATCTACCCACAAACAGAACAGAAGCATCATTCCACTTTTCTTCTAAAAATTCACGTCTTAATTAGAACTGTCTTTTTTTATTTTTGAAAAAGATCAATTTCACCCGAAAATGCGTCACGATTTTGTTTGTATTTCTAACTAGAACACAAAATCGAGATTTTCCCATACTTTTCTTTTTCAAAAAGATTAATTTTTATTTTCTACTTTTTTGATAACAAAATGAAGATTAATTAAAGAAGAGAAAGTTTAACTTTCTAAACTTTCGCCCCCCCTTAAGAAAAAAGACTTCTCTTCAAGAATTAAGAACTTCTTCAATCTTCAAATTCATTCGAATATAAGAAGTCAAAAACCTTTGATCATCTCTGCGCTAGTTTACTTCCGATTCGGCAATTTAGTTTTCTTTTAATTAAATTAGACTCATTCGCACCTTTTATGGGTGGCAACTTGTCACCTTGTCTATGGCGCTCTATCACTATCACAACTTGACTTACTTTTGGAACTTAATTAGAATTACACGTCGCGTCGTTGCTCCTCATTTTGAGATACAAGAGCAGGAATGTCACCGGTGAGATGTGAATTTATTTGTTTTTGGATTTTCAGTTTTATTTCATCTCGAGTGGCAACAGCTGGCCGCGAAAAAGTCGTGCTTGATTCTTAGAAGTGTCCTTATTGATTCAAGTCGGTGGTAGCTAGTCCTACAAGCACAGGGATGAGGATATGTGAGGGAATTTTGTGGGGGATTTGTGCGTGGATAATGACGGGAAAGTGCAGTGGTCTTGCAACGGTTGATAATGAGGCTCGCGATGTTGATGCATTTCGAAATTTCTCCTCGTTGTCATCGGAGTCTGGAGACAGTAGTAGAATATTGAAGAGGAAACGTCGGTTCGTTGCATTTCCAGTTGGATCGTCATTTTCGGTAAAGAAACTTGTGTTTTTTGTTTTTGTTTTTATAATGTGCAAGGAAATTGACCAAAGTTTTCTGTAAGGTTTTAGGTTGCCGTTTGTATGACCGTCGGTGTGCTGGGCAATCCTAATTGGCAGTATTTGAGTCTGGGATTGAATTGGGGTTTGGCGTATAATTTACCGAATACAACGTGGGTGTTGGAGCATTATCATGGATTTGGGAAGAAGGAAGAGACCGAGCCTATGGTGAAACGACGTTATCGAAGAGAGCTGTACCAGCGACTGGAGCTGATTATGGATCAGTGAGTATTTTCACATCTTATGTCTGAATTGTTAAATTCAGTTGACGTACGGATGCTTTCGCTTTATTTAATCAGTCAAACAACACAATAAGTTCGCTTAGTACTCTCGATGGAACTGCCATACAGATTGAAGTATCTTCGCTTTCTTTGGAACCATTGCATTGACTATTTTCCCTCATCTCTAGCGAGACAAGCACAGATTTCATGCATGTTTTTATGACATTTTGAGTATTTGTGGCACCCATCTTAAGCACCGTTTTCTCATATCTACAGTTAATTTACGATGAACATGCAGAGGCCTTCCAGCTTACGCTTTGTCAGTCGTCGGTCCAATACAATTTTATGAATTTTCCTTACCATTTGTGTTATCGTTACATCATTTCGTTGACCACCACCAAGTCCGTCTTGACAACTAAACCAGACAAATATTTGTAAAATATCTTTTGCTTTCAAGCTCTCTAGATCTGACTTGACGTTGACTCTCACACGAAGGGTTCCGCGCCTCCTAAAAGTATGCAACACTTTATTTCTCAAACTTTTGATTTCTCAAAGCATGGTCTACAAATATGCACGAGTAAGCAAGACAAAGTAAAAGCTCTATATCGGTTTACTATTGATTCCAAAATTAATAAAGACATCCAGAAGGGAAAGCAATAAGGATTTAAAACGATCACAAGATTAAAAGATTATTTGATGCAGACTTACTGTAGAAATGTGTGATTCATTTCAAACCGAGTGCAAATTCGTTCAAAATTTGCTGAAGAATATCAAATTGTAGTGGTGTTTCTGCGAAGGTCACCATAACCACCATAACGTGTGTCACAACCGCATACGTGATTTTTTTTCGCAACAAAAGTAATTGATTATTATGGTATTTTCTTGAAAATAAATAATTAAAAACAAGTGTATCAGTATATCTGGAGCGAGTTTAGGTAACAGTTATCAACGTGTTCAAGAAATTGCTTTGAAGAAGGGATTGAAAAATTTTTATAATCAACACACAAAATGTCATTCAATATTTACATATTTCTTCCTTATGCAACCCTCTGTTTTAAGTGATTTATTGAAATGCTGGGACAATCATAACTCAAACACACATCAAAATAACATGAAGTAGTTAATTTATTTAGTGATTTTCAGAAAATGATAAGTTGCATTCGTTCCACAAGTTGCAAAATGTTTTTATTTTTCCTAATTGGACTTCAAGCTCTTACATTGTTTTGGGTCGACGAAATGATTGCATACCTTTCAAGGTTGTTAAGTTGCTCCAAGAATCTGGTTGCCTACTATTAGGCGGATAGTGGTGGCGCCCATTTAGTTTCAAGTTATTATTTATTCACTATAACAGTTCAGGTGATACAGCTCTGTGACAGAGAAACGGACGGACAGCGGTGGCTTAGTAATAGGGTTCATTTGGACCCTTTTGTATTGCTAGTATTGCGCAAAAAAAAATCCAGCCAGAACCTGGAAGTTACATAAAAACGAAGGAAACATATCAACCCACTACACCAATAAACCCGATAAATTTTTAAATGTATTTTTCTTTCGCATTCGGTATACTAAGAATATGCACAAAGTGAGCAGAGAGATGAAGTGTTGAATCAGAAAAATGTGCAGTGGTTTAAAAAACTCGATCGCTCGGCTTGAAATCAAATTATTTACATTCTCTCAATTCGTAGTATTTTATTCAGCATTCCTCGATATAGCTGTAAGTTCAATTTAACTGTGTTTTGTAAGATCTCGTCATCAGTCCGCTGTCAGTGTTGTATTGTCGCACGAGAGACAATGACAGATCATCAACACAAACCATTGACAGCGCGAATATGGAACCCAACATGACATGAAGAATGGCGGTCACTTCATGTGCACTACGACCAGAACTAAACCAAGCAATTAAAGAGCCTCTGTCGTTGGATACGTCAGCTCAAATATTGTGCACTCAGCAAAAGGTGCAGACGGAAAGAATCATCTGCAGCTTTGATATGCATCTTTGAGGCACAACAATTTCGCATACCAACGCTAAAACAAAACGTTTCCGTGTATCTTGGTTCATAAGAAGGCCAATGCGTGATGTTGCTCATAGGCAGGCACATGACATAGACCCAGTTAAGTTATGCGAACATTCAGAAAACCCATGAAAGATCAATTAGCATAAAAGTGTCAATACATATTCTTTCCAAGACTAAAGCCGTAAGAGGGTCTTGTGTTTCCTAGGCGCATTGTTGCAGTTTTCTTTCAGTTTACAGTGTCATTCTGAGGAGATAAGAAACAATTACCAATAAGAAAAACTATAAAAAAACATGAAAACATTTTACTATTTTCCCTTAAATATTGCTCTTTTGGCATTGACATTTGTGAGTGTTAAAATAGCATCCGGATTGTATTCGAACGAAACTCTGGAATCGTATAACGTTATCCGCGAAAATGTTTTTCCGGTTGATATGCCTAAAAGGATCAGAAGTCAAAGAGGTTCCGTGAATCGTAGGACAAAGCGTTATATTGCCTTTCCAGAAGGCGCTTCGTTTACAGTATGTGCATTTTTTTTAAGAGGACTTTTTTGGTACTTGATTTGCAATTTAAAGAATTTGTTTAGTAATAATATTAGATAAATTTTTATTAGCTAGCCTTTCAGTCAGAACGAATTAATCCAACTGAGCCTTTCGTTGAACGCATTTAAATTGAAATAAAACAATTCAGTGCGATTGGTGACTTCATCTGAATCACTAATGGAATCAATTGACTTAAATGAATGCAATTGAATTGAATTCGAATGTACAAATCGTTTACGTCCTTATTTTTTTCACTGCCAAAATGGCTCGTTCGGTCCACTGAACATGGTTTAAAATTACATAAACGACATTTCCCAACGTCCTTTTTTTTTACGTTATGAATCATCGTACCTCCTTAGTGGACATGATTTTGGCAAAAATCTTTCAACGCTCTATCGAGTGCCTGCCATCGAACAATAATCCTTTTATATGTAAGGAAATATTAACAACCTTTCTTTATAATTCTTACCTTACTGCCATATAGCGTAGCTTTGTAAAAAATAAAACAAATCCACCGTTATTAATTTGTTGGAGTCTACTTCGTTTACCAAAAAACAGCCTCGAAGAAGGGAATCAAGTTGACTGCGTAAATATTGTCTTTAAAAAGGCCTTAGATGATATTTCCCCGAAGCTAATAGCTTTTAAAATTAATTTCCTTGCTCGTTTCTTGACTGACGAAGCTATCAAATCTTATTTAGAGGATCGACCTCTAAGTGAACTAACGCTACCTCAGGTGTACCTCAGGGTAGCCAGCTGAGCCCTCTAATGCTCAGTATATCCATTAACAATGTTGTAAGTATCATCAAGAATTCCAAAGTCCTAATAAGTATATTCACAATCAATCCGACTGCAGTTCCTTATGCTTGAACATATATCAATGCCAGCATTTCTTAGATCCCTCATACACATTCATTTGTTACGTTTCTTTAAAAGCTTCAGTAACAATTGAGAAATAAAAATAAGTTCTTTAAATTTCGTCACTCACGATTGGTGCTTTGCAATTATTTATAAGCCAATCTTCCAGGCTTCCAGTAACGGATTGTTATACCCTTCCTGAGTCCGAAAAAAAAATATAATCTAAGCACGACATCATCGTCATTACCTTAACTTTATTTACTGTACGATCTCTTGACCCGTAAAAAGGGCTTGTGTGAGATAAACCTGTGCTTTCTGTACTAAATTCTCTAACATCCGTGAAAGCTTGCGCCTCAAAAACGGATCTTCGTTGTGCCTTGTTGGAGCGAACCGGCTGGCGGGTGAACTGTGGAGCACTTCTTTGCTAAGACAATCTTGTCCATTTATTCGATGTGGTCGAACCAATGACTACATTGGTTTGACTCTTAGAGTTCGTGAATGTGTCTTCCCCTCCGTTTGACTTTCTTAAATGCAGACCCCCGAACAAGAATTTTTCTCTCATAATTTCTCAGTGCCTGTTTTGATTTCCACTCGGTTCCAAGCACCAAAACATGATTGGGTGGTCAGAGTTTGGACCGCATTTGGTTTCACCAAACCGAAGAACAATAAGAAAATGAAAAATTTGGACTGTATATTGGTTTGAAACTCGGGTGTATTATACCGACGTATTTGCATTCACTTAATTCACAGTTCTTTATTTGAAGTTTGTTAATACCCTATACAGTAGTGTTTTGGAAGATATGTTCATCACTTTGATTTAAAAGCAGACCCAATAACAAATCATCTAAACAAACCATTAGAACTTGGCAAGCCGATGAAGCCATCCAATTGGTAAGACTACAATCGTTGATCAATCCCTCTAGTGATTGAAATTTTAAATTGATCCCACCAACAGATGATGGCTTGACCAGATTCGAAAATCAGATAAAATTGCAGGACTTTTACTTCGAGATACAAGCCTGGGACCTATCAGTTGATCTAATAAAAAAACAGACTCTTAATTTACTGCTTCACGCAGCCATAATTTCAATGTTTCGCGGCCTTTAAAGACAACTTGTTTTCAAAAACAGTTCCATTTTTTTTAAAAAGGATTTAGATAAATAGGAACAAGGTTAAAGGAAAATGAAGGCTTTTAAACAAGTCGTAGTCGTGGGCTCAAATAAACTGTCATTTTAATTTGCGAGCTTAGGCTTTTGAATGAAAATCAATTTTTTGTTTTGCAAATCAAGTATGAAAAACGTCTCCCCTCATCCTCAGAATCCGGATATGATTGTCGGTATTCAATTTTTTTAGTGTGCAGTTTGTGCAACTGTTGGCGTTATTGGAACTCCTCACTACAGCTACTTAAGCTACGGTCTAAATTGGGGTGTGGCATACGACTTGCCAAACGAAACATGGGTGCTCAACCATTTGCATGGTAACAAAAAATATCCTGAGCCGACTGCAATAATTAAACGTCGCCAAAGAAGATCCGTTTACAAAGCAATTGAAAGTTTTGTTGACAGGTTAACTCAAGCCTTTCGATCGTTTATAGAAACTTTTAAATCAACACGTGATTGTTCTTTCTTTCATTTTAGTATGGGATTCAATGGACGTGACTGTATCTTACGAGCTCTTTGCGAAAGCCGGCAGTTTTTCCCACCCGAAAAACTGGGAATGATACCCGAACTATTGAGGAATATTTTCTCGTAAGTACCTTTCGTATATTCATGTCAAAATATTTTAAGAAAAAGAAATTTGTTTGAATTTTAGTTTACCGAAAACCCGACTGTTTACACGTGAGATACAAGAATACTCAGACATCCAACTGTACAACAATGCGTATTTTGGTGAGGAAGACGAAGACTGTGAAATGAAGTATCCGTGCTCATTTTCATTGCTGGAACTGGCCATGGGCAAATATTCTGAACCGCCCGACTATTATGGAGACCAATAAACGCATTTTCGACTGATTGTTCTGACTTTTATTTCACATTCGAGGTCCTTACATAAAACTAAAAAACTTTCTTGGACCATGTTTGGTCAGCTCAACGGAATACTCGCCCAAAGCTAATTCAATTATGGAGAAATGACAATTCGGATATTGTCGCTGACAATCCTGATCAATTCGGCCTAAACTAAAGGCTTTATCGTAATAATGGGCATCCGGGTCTAAATGGGCGTTTTCGTCGTAAGTTGGAAATCTGTAACAAGACCTTTAAGCAGGCTTATAACAATTATCACTAGTCTCTTTTTTGTCACCTGAAAACTGTTTTGATGATCTCTTCAAGCATGTTGCCTTTACGGTCTTCGAGGAAGGTTGAAATCTCGCACAGCGTACGACCCATGCATTCGCGTCCATCGAAGCCCATGCTGCAAAAAAAGCATCCACGTTATTCGTACTCAAAAAATTCTTCAAAATTCTTACCTATTTAATGCAAACTCAATGCCTTCGTACAAATCCCTGCGATAGCGTTTCCTTTCCGCATCATGAGAAATCAGTTTGTTCTTGAATCCATGCGCCTGTTGGCGGGCCCATGTCTCGTTGGGTAACTCATAGGCTACGCCCCAATTTACAGCCCAGCTAAGGTATTCCAGCACTGGATTGCCAATCACGCCGATAGTCATACAAATGGATGCCTACGATCAAAGAAGAAATCAAATCTCTGATGAGCGAAGAAATTTTTTGACCTACGGAAAACGAGGATCCATCGGGAAAAGCCACAAATCTGCGCTTACGGGAGAGGATCTTGTCCCGCTTGGCTCCGATTTCTGTGACTGTGAATAAAATCAGAAAACAGATGAGTGCCCACTTCATGTTGGATTCTTTAGATTTTTGAGAAAAGTTATTTCTTTTTTTTTTTGGTGTTGAGTCAGAGTGAACCAACGCAAGACTAAGTGGTCCAAGTGATCATAACTGCCACTGGCGTGAGACACGTGTGGATACTTCCAATTATCGTGTAATTCAAGTTAAATGACCGTGTAAATGCTGACAGTGAATTGATTACAACAGGGTGTACCAAAAAAGTAACAACCAATTTCAAGTTCATAAGTTTGTCTTGAAAGAAACCAGCAAACAGGTGACGGAAAATGTCTGATATTTATGGTTCAAGCTTTGGAACATTTTGGAACCTTTTCTTTCAGTCCCATATTTAAAGACTGGAGTAAGGAATGAAACCAAAAGATTGTGTATTGCAAATTCCACACTGCGCCATGTTGCTTCCAACAGACAAATGATTAAGGAATGAAAATTGTGTGTTTTTTCAGGAAGCTAATTATTCGCATGGAATCAAAAACGCCAACCATCCCGAAGAATAAGTTTGAGTGCACACAACACAAGACAATAAAAAAGGGACCAAGAAAACGAATGCACACAGCTTCCAGAGATGACAAAACCACCAAGTGTCAAGGAAGATCAACATGCCGAGCTAAGGAGCATGTTTCCTTCTATCTCTACAACAGGTTAACATCAGCTGAATTATATCTTCATCACCTCTGGCCATTATGGCCGAATTCAATATCAGTGAGATGCAAAGTTCAGCAGAATTCACTGTAACACCCACGACGATAATGTGTGTGATTGTTGGTGATAATTGATCACAACCACAATCCTAGCAGTTTGAAGCTACGGTGACACTAACACCTAGACACTTCGCTGCAATGTAAATATGAGAGGGTGAGTGACCCTAGAGGAAACAGCTGGAAGTAAATAAGCCATCAAATTCTTCAAGGGAACTAAAAGCGAAGTGATTAAAGCACTTAGAAAGGATCAGTCCAACTAGAAGGTTCAATAAAGAGCACTTAAAAAACGTTTTAACAAATCGCTTTCCATTTTGTCGAGTCATCTTGCTTGATGCAAAAAACAAAAAAGTTTTTTCCTGGCTCAACTAGCCCCGGAACAGCTAAAAAATTACAAAAAAAAACCGCTCCCAGTCCCATTAAAAAAAAAAATCCGCACAAGCCCTAAGTCCTTTGAGCGCATCGCAAAGTATTGTTGTATCGGGTTTTTCAATAAGAGCGCTACAAAAGTTTTTTTTAAATAAAACAAAAACGGGTTTGGATATCAATGAAATTCTTTATTCCTGTGAAAGTACGTTCGATGCCATTATGTATGGCCTACACGGGCACGCTTGCTGAAGTCCAGACGCTGAACCCAATTTTCGACGGTTTTCAAGCATAAATCGGCCGATACTCCTGAAATTTCACGTTCGATATTCGTACGAAGTTCATCAATCGTCGCTGGCTTGTTGGCATAGTCCATAGACTTGACGTAGCCCAACAAGAAATAGTCTAACAGCGTCAAATCGCACGACTGGACCATTTCGTGAGATAACACGTTCTCCAAACTTGGTTTCCAATAAATTGATTGTGACATTCGCTGTGTGGCTTGTGGCGCCATCCTGTTGGAACCACATGTCCTCCAAGTCCATATCATCCAATTTGGGCCAAAAATATTCGGTTATCATTGAACGGTAGCGATCCCCATTCACAGTAACGTGCTGGTCTTGATCATCACGGTAGAAGTACGGCCCAATGACGCCGCCGGCCCATAAACCACACCAAACCGTAATTTTTTCGGGATGCAATGATGACTCATGGAGTACGTGTGGATTGCTGCCTGACCAATACCGCATATTTTGTTTATTGACGGAGGCATTCAGCCAAAAATGAACCTCATCGCTGAAGATGATAACCAAAAAGTTGTTATTGACTTCTTAGTTCTGAAGTTATTGAAATTGAAAAAGGGTCGAAAAGGCGCGCAAAGTTGAGAAAGACGATCTGAAATGAAAGCTCCAGCTAAACTTCAATATTTGAAACGTTCAGAAATGTCCACAGCACACAACTTTTCTTATCGAAGATTCAAAAGTTAAGGCAATCATCATATTACGTTTGTCGTTTTCGTTGAAAACCGACTTCATTTCGACCGACTCAGAACAAAACACATTTTATTTGGCGGATCAGTTTTCAATGTTGTAATAGATTTTAATTGAGACATTTTAGATGAAAATAAAAAACAAAAGACAAATTGAGGTTTTAGTTGCATGAATGCAAGAAAAGAAGGTGGTGGCCAAATTGACCTAGAACATCTTGCTGCCTTGAAGGAATTTATTCATCGATGATCTCGAGTGAGGATCAAGTCAATAAAGTGCTAGCTCCTTCAAATACTAAAGATTCTTTTCCGACTCGACTTTTCACAATTCACAACAATTTCTTCGACAATTTGTTTGACTATTCAACAATTTGAGTTGTGAGCTGCTAAAATCAAAGACATGTTTGCAGCTCGTTTAATTTAATCTACTACATATCTTCTCGGGCGAAGGTATAGTATATTGTCCGAAAACGACAATGTCGTGAGTGTATTGTACCCGAGAGATTATTTTTTTAACCAGCGAGAGACAAGCTTTTGATACCGCCAATGCAGCTGTTTTCAGGAAGAGTTTCAATGTTGAAACAAAGCGATTTTTTCAGAGATATACCATGGAATTTGGTCACCCTGCCTTACACCGTAAGATTTTTTGTTGATGGAGAAACGTTGAGTCAAGAATTTTTAGCAACAATCCTCGAACGATTCAGAGGCTAAAAAAAATAACTCACTGCTTTTAAAAACGGATTAAATGACGATCTCTAAAACACTTTAGCTGGATCATCGACAGCTAGCAATGGACCTCGAATCGAAGCCTTCCCCTACTTGCGATCGCTGTTTTCACTTGTTGAACGAAATTAGGCGAAATTGGTTTTTCTTTTTTTCCAAAAACGGAATAAAGCGAAATTGCGGACTTATTTGGCTTGATTTACTTTTTAAAAGCGAATTTTTTTATTTTTGGCATCACATCGTTGGACCTCATTTTATATCACTCGCGCTCAACCTGGATTGAATTGAAGAAAGTTGAATCGAAGCGCTAGTACATTAAAAGGAGAACTTCGCGACGAGATGAGTTATCTTCTCTCGCTAATCGAAAATGTATAAGATGTACTTGGAACAAAAACAGTCTGAGCAGAGGCAGATGTTTCTAGGAAAACGTCGAATGCATAGGACCCGTTCTCATTGTCGCTCCGCTCGTCATAATTCGAACACTATGATCGGTATCCACGAATCCGCGAAAATTAAACAAAACCCTCCTGTCTAGTAACTTATTTCCAAGTCCCTCTGGGATCCGATTGTGGTTCTTAGATAAAATTGACTAAGCAAATTTAACTTAAGCCTCATCTTCTTCTAACAAAACACCCTGTCGATCATATCAAACAGCATAAGAATTGAGTTTTGTGAACACATTTAAAAGTAATGCTAAGTACGTTGACTAAATACAATGATGTTTGTTTATTTGTTTTTTTTGTTACTTCTGTTTACTCAGAGCGGAAATTTAGACAGAACTAGAACTAGAACGTTTTAAAAGGCGTTTTAACGACTCTTGTCGGAGGCATTAATTATCACTTGGTTGCGAATGACGTGGCACAAGCATAAGAACCAATATTTTCAATTTCAAAAGACAGCAACTGGCTTTAAAAAAAAATTTTCTTGTTAATACTGTGCGGCTAAGGAGTTAAGTAAACAAGCTATGAATCTCTTTTTTTATTTTTTATTTGAAAGTTACCGGAAAAAAATGAAATGAAATGAATTTCTTAAATTGTTTATGGTGAGTGCTAGCTCAAGAAAATAAAAGAAAAGAGTTTCTTCTTCGAGCTATCGTGGGATATTCGTTTAGCAAATAATTCACGGAATCTATTTCCCTTCATTTCTGCAGCATATTATTGAGTTGTTCTTCGCTTAAGCCTGTGAGGCCAAACGTTTAAATTTCTGTACAGAGGTTTTTCAATGACACTACTTAAAATAGTTGTTGCCTTGCGGGTATATCAAAGCGTGGCGGTTCCAATGGCTGCTGTCACATGGTCACCACCTGGCAGACAAAATGAAATGAAAAGATTTTGCTGGCAAAAATTTTCGAAAATGATTTTCAGGATAATTTTGATTTCGGCCTGAAAATCATTAGCATTAGCATCTTATGCCCCAGCACCGTATTGGGTCCAGTAACGTGAAATTCTAGTTTGGCATTGAAGCAGACTGCATCTTGGCACTCCCCGAAAGTTGTTGGTCCTTATCCAAGTTATGAGTCTTGAGGCGTGCACGAGCAATTCATTCTTCATTTTCATGTTAGGAAAGCAAATTCAAGCTCTTCGTTTCCCCGAGAAACGTCTTAGCCACATTCGAATACATCACAGATCTCAGCGATGCACGAACTTAAGCAATTATTCGAAAACTGATTGACGAAGTCTTGAGTGGCTTAAATGTTTTCGACTATCATTTAAGTAATCCTAGCTTCTATGTCATGCCAAACCGGGGCGATACCCTTAGCCAAAAATATCGTCCATCGAGCTGCAGGTGATTTCTTGGCACTAACGTACATCTGAGTGTTCAACGAATATTCTAAACGAATACGACGATGAATTTGGCCCGGTCATTTGACGGTCCCAATGGGCCTGTAATGTTTATGAAGCCCTCGGCATTGATCTGATAGAAGAACATCTCATTTGCGAGGGTATCCAATCAGATGGAAACAAAGGATTGAGCTTGACATCCACGTTAACCCCTACAATCTGTCATTTAACAAATAATTTTTGTATAAAAGGGACAAAATTGGATTTGCTGCTCACGGAAACAAATATTTTATGCAAACAAATGCAGATTGAAGCGTTTCGCTAAGATTTTCAGCAAAAATTATGCAAAACTCTCCCATTCAATCAGCAGTCAAAAGACGTATGACGAATAGCGTTGGCGCTTCCCTGTGAAACCCTTTTGACGATCCTAGATCTTATTAAATGATATCCAAACGAAATTTGATAGACAACAATGACAACGCGCACACGTGTTGATTGTGAAACCTAAATATTTGAAATCCATTGTTAAGCCACCCTAATCCCGAAAGAACGCTCCTCCACTCTCAACAGAGACACCTTCATAACCCACATTCTCCGGCTGACATATTTTCATCCAAGCCTCGGCAGACACTTCAATAGGTCCTCGCTCGCATTCAATCCAAACGAAATCGATCGCTATATCAAGGCACCTCCATTTGCGCCCATTCTACGAATATTCAACATGGCAGACTTATCGACACGCTCACATAAAAAATACGCGTATCCTACAGCATACATTACACTAATTAGAAAGTAAATACCATGTGATTTGATTTCCAGCCTCGTGGGAGGTTCCTGTTGGGTAAAAGCCCGATGCTTCGAATCATAACAATGGCAAGAAGTGGCATTAGTTAATGGTGTACAGCTGCGTGGCGGATGGGGGGCATCCCGGTAGCCCGGCAGCCCAGACCTACATTTCAATCTTGATCTATGAGAATCAATTTGCGTTAAGTGCTCATATATTTGCCAAGAGTCGAAATATTGCTTCCATGGCGCGGTGCTGCGTCGTCGTCGGTTGGATGTACGAGTATCCCTTATTTGCTCCATTCGCCACGTATACAGAGATTCCATGTGCTCGGCGCTGTTGCTGTCATCGTACTTCATCGCACAATGGTATCGTCATTCCATATCGCTTTTGTTATCAACGACGAGGCGTTCACGGAATCCCGGGCTTCGGTGGAGCTGCCGCGTTTCTTAACAAAATGAAATTTTCCGGAACCAAAGGAGCACATCACGACGTTAGATTTGACAGTAATGATAAGCAACTCCCGAATGGGTTATTTAACTCCGCAGCGTCTTCTTCTTAGTGGGTGGGATGTCTCTGTCTATAAAGCTTGAGCTAAGGCAGAGGTAACTTGCGAGTTAATGTGTTTTGTATCCTGTGCGCCGTCGAACAAAAGCGTGTGAACGTGCGGATAAAATCATGGTTCCAAGACGTATTATGGCATTCCAAAAGAAATCTTCCTCTTTGACATCATGATGTGTTCAGATACATACGAGTACCTTCCCCCTAGTGTGTACTCTCCCTTATGGATCCATTTAATGCATGCAGTCAGGTCTCCGTGGGATGTTTTTGAAAAGATACGCAAGCGTTTTTTTTATTGCGTATCCATTGATTTATGAAGGGCATATACGCAGGAGCCTTTGTGCGTCTCTAAAGGTGAATCCGTTTCGATTATGTAACCAATTTGTTGTCGAGTTTGCCTGCGAATGTATACACGACGACTTTATACGCTTTGTTTATTTTTCGACGGTTTAAAGTTGTCGTGAGGTGTTTTAAAGCTTGCCTCAGCCCTCATGTGAGTGAGGTGGAGGAGCGTTTAAGTTCGAAGGACATGGTTTTTGCTCAATTTTATGTTATGAGACCTCCCGTCACCCGAGCAGAAGCAGATTTTCAGATTGACTAATAGTTGAGTTCAGGAAAATGACAAACAACTCGTAAAATGCTTGAATCCAAATTGCGACATAGACATAGAACGAAGCTCCAAATAAACAAGAGTCTGATCCAGCGATTGCTGGCCAAAATGGAAATAGCCAACTGCTCTTATTTCGGACTTAATTGCTTGAGCACACGAATACAAGTACAAGTACACAAACGTTAATTGATTCATCGTAGAGAAGGCTTCTGGGTATTATGAGTGTACACATTCGCATCCAAGCATTCAACTCGAAGCATCTGGATAAATGAATAAGATCTCATTTCCTATTGCTTAAAACGCTCAATCTCTACGAAATGGGTTGAATCTGTGTGGCCTCATAGTAGGTAAATCTCTTCATAGGCCGCGTGTAGCACGTTCTGAGTTTCATAGATCCAAGAAGAGGTGCCGGAAGGCTTCGTGCTGCTCGTTGAGACGAGTGTATCGCTTCTCTGGCTCAGAATGAAACGTCAACGTTGACCATAAGATATTCCTTTGTGAAGCGCTTTTAAGTGAAAGAATTGGAGATGTTCCTTAAAAAGGGCAGGCGCTGCAATAACTTTTTTCTTCAGATCGTAAATCGAGTCAAACCTACGCTCGCGCTTTCCTGTCAATGTAGGACCCAGTGGACGTTTTTCCGTAAAATACTTCCAAAGCCAGGGAGCAATGAGACGAAACGTTCTCACAAAGTCACTGCATTGTGCTTCATCGAAGCTCCAGGTATCATGGGACCGTATTTTTTCGAGGATTCCGTGGTTAAGAGAATATTCTAGTCTAGAAATTTAAAAAAATCCATTTTTTTATATTTTCAAAGTTTAACTATTCAAGAATACATCTACAAGAGAATTTTTCAAAATTCAAATCAATTTCGGAGACATTGGTATTTTGCTGACCCGGACAAAAGACATAAGGGATTCTCCGTCTACCTGAATCCATGTATCTGAGTAAAACCTCTTGTCCTTTGTATATATTGTAATACAAGAACCCAAGGTGACTTGCATCTTTTATATTAAGTGTCCACTTATGTACGTCCAGCTGCTAACAGTTGAATTCTAACCTTCAAACCACGTACGCGTACATTTGTGCTGTGAGTGAAATAAAAATATTGTGAAAATCCTCAGCGTAAAGGATTACGCGTCCAGATCGACAAACAAAAAGACGATTTCACGCAATAGTTCCACGTCTTCCACAGGAAGACACAAGTTTTACTATTATTATTGAATTATTGACTCGATTATTAGGTTCAGAAAATCAAAATAATAATGCGACTCTTAACTCTTTGATTTGGACTTTCGATCCAAAATATTTTCATTTAGTTTTAAAAATGATGGAACTTATGGGAATGAAAATTGGCCCGGAAGCTCATTCATTTGCTGTGAAACGAGACAACGCCCGGAGCGAGAAGAGAGAAACGCGGAAAAAAGTTTTTTTCGAAGTCGAGGAAGGTCCGATATATGAAGCATGAGTGGCAGATTGAATAAATATAAGTCTTAAATTTCATTTCATGATTTAGACTGCGAAAAACTTTACACGAAACTTTAAGCGCGTTTTTCTCGAAACTGTCTTTTTCAAAACAATACCCACGATTTCTCGGTTCTACTGAACCGATTTACCTGAAATTTTTAGAGAGTCTTCTTCATAGATTTGTCTATGTCTGGAACTATCCCCATCCCCAAATTTTTATTACTTTTTTTTTCTTTAAAAATTCGAAACAGTCAAAATAAGTGGTACAAAAATTGTTGTTTTTTTTCAGGCAGTCGCCACTTTGTGAAAAAAAATCGTTCCAACTTTTTCGTAGTTCCACACATTGCGACATTATTCTAGGTAAATAATCTTTTTTTTTTTTTAGTGTCAGATTGCCAGAAGGGTTGAAATCGTAGGTATGGTTACTCGCCAATTTTTTGAGACCCCCACTTCATCAACTGCTAATTTTTGAAATTCTCAACTAGTTTTATTTTTTTGATTTTGTTATGTTATGTTGTTATCTAAATAAATAACTGATACAAAATGGACAGTTAAAATATTGATTGCCTTTTTTATGACACTTCAAAAATTGCATGAAATTCATGCCTCTAGACTAGAATACCCCTTTAAGGGTGGATCTGTTTAGGTGGAAATTAAAGATGTCCTGCGTGGCATTGGCCTTACGCAACATTCGGGACATACATTCAGGAGAACCGTAGTTTGTGCGGTATGGGTCGAAGCGGAACAGATGAACTGATCTGAGGTTACGGGGGTTCGTAAATAAAGAGATCGATTGAAGTTTGGCAATCCATGATACCGGATAAGAACTGGTAAAAGAAAAGAATGTCGGCAATGTCACGGCGTTGCTCCAGGGACTGGAGATTGATGAGTTGCAAACGATGTTTATGAAGTGGTGGGTTAGAGCTGTTCGTCCAGTAGAGACCACGCAGTGCGAAGCGTAGAAAACGGCGCTGAATAGCCTCGAATCGCCGGATGTGGGTTTCATAGGAAGGGGACCAGACTTGGGAAGCATATTCTAGAAGTAATGTAAAGGGCTTTGGTTTGAGAATTCTTTGGACCATCGCCTAACGTAGCCAAGGGCGGAGTTAGCTCGACTGATGATTGAGTTCATGTGTGAGTTCTCTATCGCAGATAATATCCAAATCGCGGAGGGAAGAGACTAGCGGAACAGGTTGATTAAAGATGAAGTAGGTGCTGGAGAGCTGTGGAAGACGCTTACGTGTGTATGTGATGGCTTGGCATTTGCTGATGTTGAGATCTAGAAAGTTTTTTTGGCACCAAATTGAAAACCTGCTCAGATCATCTTGAAGAAGGAGGTGGTCAGCGGCAGACGAAATGGGCGAATATAATTTTATGTCGTCGAACTCTATGGATATGTACGAGTTGCGGATAATAAGGTCGACATCATTAATAGTTAGGATGAAAATAATAGGACCAACGTGGCTCTCTTGAGCGACATCTGAGGTGGCCTTAAATGGACTAGATTTGGAAGAACTGAGAAAAACAACGTATTGACGGTTTTCAAGGAAGGACTTAATACATTCAATAAAAGTTACTGGGCAACCAAGAGCATTGAGCTTTAGCAGAATTATCTTGTGCGATATTTTGTCGAAGGCTTTACTGAAGTCGGTGGCGACAACATCAATTTCTTTACCTTCCTCCAAGGCACATTGAGTCCGAGAGACAAATTCTACTAGGTTAAAAGTTGTCGATCCTCCTCTGAGAAATTCTTGTTGGTTAGGAGATGTGATGGATTGGCAGTGGAAAAGCATAGCGTCGTAGATAATGCTCTCAAAAAGTTTAGGAATAGACGAAAGTTTCGCGATTGGTTTGTAGTTTGCTACATAATTTTTTTTTTTTCACTAGCAATTAAATGTTTTGTTTATATTTTTCAATTACTTCAATGAGTGAATATAACTGAAACCCAAAAAACGTATTTGTTAGGGAATCAAATTTTTTAAATTATTAATGCGATTATCAAAGGAATTAAATTAAGAGTGAAAAAAACGTTTAAAAAATTTTAATCAAAGCCACAAAATTAAGACGTCTTTCCTGTCCGCCGGTTACTCTGCCGAAAAAAATTACCATCTTCTTTTTCCTCCTTTCTTCTTCTTAAATTTTTCTTCTTTGTCTCCTTCGTCTTCTTCTTCTTATAACAAAATATTGATTCATAAAGTTTTAGTCCAAGCGATACTCCTCTACGGATGACAAATCTGGGGTGATTGAGCAAAGTGTCACTTAAAAAAATTGCAAGTTGCACAAAATAAACTTCTAAAAATGATGCTTGATCTTCCTTGGCATTATTCTACATCCGACCTCCATAATAAAGTGAAAGTTCAGTTGCTCTCTGAAAGCTTACAGAAACTTACCGATAACTTCATTGTGCGGTGTTCAAACCTTCCTCTTCATCTGACTTAACACTTTCCCAAGGCATTGATGATGAATATATGTACCTGAAAAGAAGTTTCCGGAAAAGAATTCTTTCAAAAACCAGCGCATTTATATCGCTATTCTGTGGCAATTACCGTAAAGTTTTTTTAGTTAACTGAAAAAAGTAACCTTTATTTAAAATAATCCTTTAAAAATATGCGTAAACCAAAAACGAGTTACATATATTAACAATAATGTTTAATGGCATTTTAGGCACGATTTCTATCGAAAATTGACACTGTTTTGGGACGGAACTCTGCTAGTTTTCCCAAACTTTGTTAAACGATTTCTTACCTCAACAGTACCAAAAATACTGAGTTTCAAAATATCATATCATCTACCGGTTGTTGATTCTCAAATTCCTGTCACCCGCCTCATATAGCAATGCTCGTCCTTTTGTTAAACAAAATGAGGCATTAATTAATTAGATTTCCTTCAATTAAATCTGCCCGAAACGCATTCCTTTGTCCCGTATCGTGCGTCATTTTTCTCACCCACTGTTTACTCAATTTTTAAAATCCTCCAGCGACTTTATTGATAAACATGCAAAAAAGAAAAGTGAAGAAAAAATTAATTTTTAATTACGCTGAAATTCATTTTTGCCCGTCGAACTTTTAAGGCTCAGGCTTAACTGCGACAACAGTTAATCGCCTTTGGACGCGTTAAATCAAAAGATAAACGATTCGCTGTATGCCATTCCATGCCTGGATAATAATTAATAGATAACGTAGTCGTGCAAAAGGCATAAGTGCGCATATGAGTGCATAAAAGGCCCAACGGTTCGAGCAGTGTCCTTCATTATAGTCGCTGCCTTTTTGGTATCCTTATTAAAACGTCAACCAGGGCTGCACATTCAAATTTAATTTATGTTCACTTGACAAAAGTGAATAAAACAAAAACAAAAATGTTCAAAATGGATACGTTGGCTGACACCGTAGCTGTTGACATTGAGAACAAAAACTGAAAAGCGCGGGCGTTGGTTTGTTCAATTATAAAAGTAACACCTAGGTGGGTGTGAATTATTGATACCGCGCGTGCTTCGTATTTTATTCAGCCCTGCAGTGTGCAGTGCATTGTTGGAATGTCCAAGGACATGTTATGATAAACAGCTGGTTGAATAGAAATCGATTTTATGATAGTTCAGCTTTAGGGCAATTGAGCTTTTGTTAGTGCGAAGATTGCGTTTGGTCGTATTGTCATATGATTTGTTGCACCCTGTAATTGAATTACAATCAATGATTTCAATTGGCTGAAAGTTTGTTCAATAAATTGGACACAAAATTTGAGATATTTTATTTTTAGATTTCGATTTAATCTTCGAGCTTCAATCGCTTTCGCAGACTTATTGGACATTTTATGCAACGTTAGTGAATTTTTGGTCGTCAACTTCATTTAAGAATGATCGCGAAAGGTAATTTGTTAAGAACCCGCACCAAAATCAGAGAACTCTTTTAAAATGGTTAAAATGTTTCTTAATATATCTTTTTTTATATGATGGCCGTCATCGATTGGTGTATACAACTAAAAAGTAAGCCGGCCCAATCCCTGAATTTTTTCTAACATCTTTCAACTTTAACATTATTTAATTATTTGTTGAATAAGATAAAGGATTAAGTGGAGTTTGAAGGAAAAATCCCTGTATAGGAAAACAAATGCATAGGATCATAATAGAATCATAAATAAATTAAGAACAAAAAACAATAATAAATACATGATTAACTATAAATTAATAGATGAGTATATGATTATATAAGAAAAAATCGTTTAAATAAATAAATTAATTAATAAATAAAGTTATAATAAATGAATAAATGACTTAAAAGATAAACACATAATAACATTAAATCAATTAATAAATAATTTTATATATACTTCAAAGAAAAATATCAAACACCCGAGCAAAAAACAAAACGAAAACGAAAAAAAGAAAAAACCAATCACAAATGATTTAAAAGAAAAAGTTTATTTAAAAGATCGTTATCTGCGATTAAACACCGCACAACGAACTTATCGGTAAGTTTCTGGATTCTTTCAGAGAGCATGTAGAATAATGCCAAGGTAGATCAAGCATCATTGTTAGTAACTTATTTTGTGCAACTTGCAGTTTTTTTAAGTGACACTTTGCGCAATCATCCCAGATTTGACATCCGTAGAGGAGCATCGCTTGGACAATGAATGAATCAACATTTTGTTATCAATTGACAATCGGGATTTTCTGTTGATCAAAGGATACAACAATTTTATTGCAATATTGACTTTTTTTATTGTTTGCGAAATGTGTTCCTTAAACGTCAATTTTGAATCAAGTTCAACTCCTAAAAATTTCACGGATGATTGCCATTTGAGCTCCGTATTGTTAACCCGAAACTGCATTGTTGGAATATAACAAGTCGTTCTTTTCCGAGTGACAAAGGTAGCTTGCAATTAACTTTGTTGACTTTGATTTTCCATTTATTGAAATATCCTAAGAGTATTTTCATGACATTGTTTAAATTATTCTCAATGGTTACAGCAAGCTCAGCGATGAATATTTGGCAATATTTTCAGTAAGTATGAGAAAAATTGGCTGTATATACGAAATACAGAACGGGACTAATGACAGAACCTTGTGGAATACCAAAATCAAAATATGACAGATTTGAACATGAACTATTGACTCGAATACTCGAAAACAACTTTGAAATATTTTGCACACACAAACCGGAAAGTCAAACTTACACATTTTGAATAAAAGGCCGTTGTGCCTAACCGAGTCGGATGCCTTTTCTATATCCGGCAGAAGTATTCCTGTAGATTTGCCTATATCCCGGTTATCTTTGATTTCATTACATATTCTGCGAACCTGGTGAGCTGTACTATGAGATGGTGTTCGGCCGAATCGCACATCAAGAAGAATTTCAAAATCAGAAGCAATTTTTAAAATTTTTTCCTTTAAGACTTTTTCGCAAAGTTTGTTCATATTGCTTAGCAGACTGATAGGTCGACAGCTTAATGTATTATCAGGCGGCTTTCACGATTTCAAAATTGGAATTATTTTCGCCATTCTACACGACTTGGGGAAATATTGTCTTTTGAGGCATGCATTTATTATAAAAGCTACATATTTATATGCTTTTTTTGGTCTAAAGGAACTAGTTATATTTAAATTAAAAAAATTCTTCTTTTAATTCGGATTGCTGCCGGTATCTTTGCCAATTGCTTTTTGCCTTGCATTTCTTAATTTAAGGGGGGAAATCACAGTAGCGCACAAAAAATAGGCATATTTTCGGGAATTAATTTTGGCTGAATAAAAGTTTCAATCGAAAATCTCTAAAGTGGGTTTTATAGCAATATTAAAAAAGTACAAAATGTAATTTTTTCAATATAAAATATTTAAAAATGGCGGCTGCGCAGCATATGCCCCGAGGCGCCTATTTTTGAAAGCGTGTCGATGGCCGAAGACGTAGACTCCTTAATTTTTGACCTGGAAGAAAACGCCAACATTTTCCAGTTTTCTTATAACAACAGCTAGCGGGCTACATAGAGTTTTTTCGATATATTGATTTTTTACAAAATGGTGCATGTTTGAAAATAAAGTTAAATTTTTAACAAAAAAAAACGCCATAAAAAAATTAAGCCATATAAAATAAAAAATCCTACGTAGCTCCTTGAATAAAGATATTTCGAAGCTACTGTCGCTCAAGTCGATCGGTAAAGATTTGCTCGAGTTATGTCTTCGGCGAGCTCAAAAAAAGTGGTTTCGAGAAAAACGCGTTTAAAGTTTTAAGTATTGAGAAACCATATGAAAATATATGAGCATACCGGAGAGGCGTTACCGCAAAGTGAAAAATGTGGTCACTCGGACACTTTTGCCCTATTCCATCAGTTGGTATATTATTTTTAAGACCCTAAAGAATAAGCGAACATTTTTTTTCCGAAAAATTAAAAATTTTACTGTGATTTCCCCCCTTAATGAGTTCCTGAATTTGTCTAGGTAACTCTGGTATGCAGTCCTTTTTGACAACTTTGGGGACGCAGTTATCAATTGAACATAACATGATATTAGAAAAGTCCTAAACTAATTTGTCTACCTTTTCATTATTATCTATATTTTCTTAGTCAATTATGATTTAATTTCTGAACGAAAACGTTTTCAGTTTCAATTTTTGTTTTTTTATGCTTGAATTTTAGACAGAATAGGTTTATGGTCAAAACTTAAGATCATTATGGAGTCAGGTTTAGAAATAGAAGGCGGAACACTAGTTATAAATAAACTAGAAGTATTTTTTTAGAATGAACATGAGCAGGACTCATTGGATACAAAACATTAAAAGGGTAGTTTTCTCTGATGCATCGCCAGTATCTATGCCTACAATTTAAATCACCACCGATAATGATATCTCCGGCCGCGCTTAAAAGTTTTCCCATATATTTTTGTAAAATTATTTGCTGGTTGTTTGAAAAAATGCAACCGTACTTTTAATGAACCAGTGTACACTCCATATCCAATAGGATCGGGAATAATGAAAAGAAAATAATACGACATATATAACAGCTGTCTCGAAAAATTACACTCGTAAAGATACGACCTCTTCGTGGGAAAACGGCAGTGAACTAAGATAAGTGATTTCAACCCGATAAACTGAAAAATCAGCAGAATGGAATTTTACAAACTCTTGCACGGAAGAAATATCATGGATATTCGATGCTAGATTCAGTATAGAAAAAATCTTTGGCGTTAGGGAAGGTCTCCACAAATCGACAACAGACTATGGCTTCCAACTCCAACTTCCAGGTGCTCCGAAGACGGTCTTATTGTCAAACCAAATCGACCGAAGCAAGACAGGCTGGATGTGTGTGAACGTTCAGAGGAGCTCATTAATTCTGACTTCTTAATGGTAGCTTGATTTAGAATCTGACTGTCCAATGCTAAAGAACTGCATTTTTCCGAGATTCAAAATTGAACGTCTCAGTACACAGGCATTTTTTTTTTTTGATTCTATTGATTGTTTTAAAAGTAAATTAACTGCACGTCCCTAAAACACCCATTCTAGGGCGTTCTTTAAGACACCTCAAAAACGCTTACTTTACCATCAATTTTGTACTTTAAACAATTGTAAACGGCAGAACCGATATAATTAATTCGGAACACAAAGTTCCCATCCATAATCGACTACTTTCGATTAAGAAAAATATCGAAACGATTAATATCTCACTTTTTAGAAATGTTTTTTTATATTCAAGTCCCCCTATCGGGAATGCAATAATACCTTGTGTGCCGCCAGCAAACCTGTTCGCTGTCCCTACTGACTGTTGAATTTCAAGCTGGCAGATGACTACACCGCTCTTGTAACTGAAATGGACGCTTTACATCCTGCGGTTATTCGAATCCTTAAATTTACACTCATTTACTCAACCTTACTCAAAGGCTTACCGGCTAACCAGTTGATTATCATTCCTGGGAAGTGTAACATTCAAAGCCCAATTAACATGAACGCTGGACGGAGGACAAAGGACTGAGGACAAAGGGCAAAGGAAATAACAACGCCAGAGAAATTCCCTGGTTTATCCTTAATATTCGATCGTAGCTACCTGATGATAGGCACTCAGTCCGATTTACTTCAATTCCACACTTAGGTAATCCTTAACCCTTCTCAATGGTGTCCATGCGGACGTCATAGCCACAATAGAATCCATAAGCACAGTAGAATGGGCCAATGGCTAATTTGAGGATTATAAACTTTAATTAGACAGCCTTTCGCACAGACACCGGTAATACCCTCGACCTTTGAGTTGCGTTGTAAGCAAGCCAATTGAGGTCAGTATTGTGAGTTCGGCACCTCCTCGGGCCGCTGTAATTTACTTCGAATTGAAATCATGGCGTTGAAGGCCGCTGCCGCCGCCGCTGGTATGTAAATAATTTAACAGCTCTTTGCTCTTTGCGGACAGTTGGTATCCGGGGGGTATCTATATCAACTAATCCCAATATGAATTGTGCCGTAATTGTTATTGACCTGGGCTTGATGTAGGAATAGATGGTAAATGAGATTTTCTGCGGCAGATATTTGGACAGCTGAAAACGGGCTCTGAGTCGTAATATTCTTACTGAGAATAATTTATATCGCATAACATATGAGATTGGGTCTTGAGCCCATATTTAATTGGCTTGCATATTGGGAAGGTTTCCAATCACTTTGCAAAAAATTAAAGAGTGAGTGGGCGCCGACATTGTTGATGTCTATTTGAGATCTTTTTTCGCATTTTCAATTGGATTGGTGGTAAGTGTTGACCCGATGCTTTAGAAAACTCCAAATAATAAAGTATTGAGGGGTCGAAATCATCAAAATCGAAAATTTGTTATTTGTCTTACCTTTCGATTGTCGTTATGCTCGGGAAAACGTGGTCATATCTCCTGATTTGATAAACATAACGAATAAGATTTTTTAAGGCAACTTCACGTTTTCTTTTCATAACAGCACTCGGACTACAGAGTATTTGGGACCCATGGGTGATAAGTCCTGCGCATATCCTTAATCTTATACGATTAAGAAATATGCACCCGAGGAATTGGCAACGATATCGCCAAACTGTTTCTGAAACTTATGTTAAAATCTTTCATAAAATTATTTGTAAAGAAATTCATGATGTACAGAAATGGAAAATGTTTAATTCCCTGAATGATGCCTGCAAACCTTTCTGGAATATAGCAAAAATAGTTAAAAACAAAAATAAACAAATCCCATGTCTAATAAATGGAGTCAATGCATACATTACCGACACTGGCTAAGCCAATAAAAATGCAATACTTTCCGTCTGCATAGAAAGTGGCTAAAATCGTGCCTATTCTTAAAGCTACCCACTGATAGACCCGAGTCCTGTAAGTTTGCTTAGTGGCTTAGGTAAATTGATGGAGCGAATTGTTAAAGAAAAAATGATTAAGATCATAGATGAAAAAACATGTTTCCAAATGAGTAATTTGGCTTTAGACGTTATCATAGCTTTTCCCATCAGGTTCTCAGAATTTGCAGCAGTGTTAAAAGTAACCTCACGGTGGGAAAATTTACGGATATGCTACTGCTTGATATCGCAAAGGCATTCGATTCAGTATGGCCCAATGCTCTCATACACAAAATGATAGATAATAATTTTCCCACGTTCACATGTAAAATCGTTCAAAGTTTCTTGTCTCATCGTTGCTTCAAAGTGTATTTTAATAAAAGTCCCACAAACTTAATAAACTTTTATGACGGCTTGCCCCAAGGTGCAGTTCTTTCTCCAGATTTGTGTAATTTGTTCACGTGGATTTCACCAAACTGCCACGATGCTCATCGCCCACATACGCTGATGATATTGCGATATTTGCATCACATGAAATCGGTCTCAATATCAAGACGATACTTTATAATGCGATCAATATCGTGGAAAAATATTACAAAAAGCGGAAAATTAATATAAATGCGGAAAAGACGCAAGCCATCTTTTTCTCTAGCTTGCTTTCTTCTTTAATAATAAATGGTGCGCGAATCAAATGGGAATACTCCGTTAAATATCTAGGCATATATGTATTTAATGCACATACCTCAAATACAATAAAAATAAATGAATATAGCTATAAAAATGTTGTATCCGTTTATAAACAGAAAATCGCAATTGTCAAATAAAAACAAAGTGATAATTCACAAAGTTATATTTCAAGCCTTAATTCTTTACGGGTGTCAAGTGTGGTGTAGTTGTGCCAAAAGTTATAAAACAATATTGCAGATTTCTCAAAACAAACTATTAAAAATGATTTTAAATCTTCCCTGGCATCACTCTACTTCAGATCTTCATGATAAAGTCAATATTGAATCTCTGTCTGAATTCGAAAACTCACCGATACTTTCTTGGTCAGTTGTGATTTCGCTGATAATCCATTGATAAATCATAATTCATCATGTTTATTTCACGTTTGTCACAATTTTTCATTACAAACCTAGTGTTTATTTATTTACTTGTCGAAATGTTTATTCATGTGGAAATTTATATATTTTGGTTATCTAATTATTTATATTTATTTATTTTTTAAAATATTTATTTATTTACTTAAATATTTTGGTTTTTATTTAATTATCTTTTTTGTTTAATTATTTATTTTGTTTTTAAATTTGTCAACTTATTTATTGATTCAATTATTAAGTTATTTAATATTTATTTATATTTATTGTTCTATATTTTTCAAAAGTGATATTAACATGTTCTTTTTTTTATTATTATACTTTTGTTATTTATTTATTTATTTATTTTGTACATAGTGGGTTTTTCTTGTACTTTCCAACTCAAATATATCGAGTAAATTACCATTTTGATCATTGTAAAATAAATTGTAAAAATATTTCAGTTGAAAGGTAATTTAAAGTATCGTATCTCTGTACTGTAAATTGTTGCGGTAGCATGTCTACATAATTGTAATTTGTACGATATAAATGTCTAGCTATCTAGCTAGAGTGATAAGTGGAAGAATTAATGTCTTAGTCGGCACTAATCTTTTATCGAGTTATTTTTGCATTCAAATTTAAACAATTTCTTCCTGCCCAACGTGAAACCTGTCTGATGTTCTCATTTAATCGTTGAGTGCCATCTTCAATAAAACCCAAAAAACAGCTTAAATTTATTTGTACGTCATCAGCACAGTTTTTGATCGACAGCGGAAGGCCATTTATGAAGATGGAAAACAACAAAGGATCTAAGATTGACCCTTGAGGCACTCCTTTAGATATATTTAAAAATTCGGATGGTTTGGTTTTTAATACGACATCAAGATAAGTTTTGCATTTGCCGGAGAGAAGCGGTATATCCTTTCCAGTTTCGGTATCAGCTGTGAGTCGTTGACCATTTAAAAAGTCTTGGAAAAATCTAGAAACGTTCAGAATGTTTATTCGGGAGTTGTCAATAGAAATGCAAATATCATTTGTAACTTTTAAAAGAGCGGAGTTATAGCTGCGCTTCTGCCTGTGTCCGGATAGGTTCATGTAAAGTAGTTTGTTGTAGTTTGATACTTAGGAATGAATCAATTTCTCCATGACTTTGGTGGAGATAGGTCTCTTGCCGTAACCCCTGCTTTTTTAGAATGCTAATCATTTTTCATGATTTCCGTAGATATGGAATTTTTTTCACTATCTTGAAGATTCGCTATAGATTTTTGAAGTCTTGCAAAGTATCCCCATGGGCCTCATCTAAACATCACATCTTTTTATACCCTTAAAAATACTTAAATATTTCCGGGTAAAATATTTCTACATAAAACGCGAGTCTTCAACATGTTCATTGACTCTCAGTGCCCTAAAATCGCAAATTTTGATTGTTTACGTATCCGTCCACTGCTCCGTTAAGGTTCAATAGATCTTGAGCGTAGCTTTAACGAAGTTGTTGTTCACTTTGCAAAAGCTGACAGTCTTTGTAAAATAACACCTACAACGCTTTCAGTCCCGTCAAGTCGACGTTGGGCCGTATTCTCGCACTACGAGGCTTGCGAGACACCTCTTTTGTCAAGTGTTGTTCCAGTCCTAGCACACACGTTTAAGGGTTTATAAATACCCTCATAATGTGACGCTTATCGAAAAGGTTAGTTTGTAAATGAAGTTAGGGTGGGAGAGCGTTCCACATTCGTGTTGTGTGGCTAATAAACGAATCTCTATACGTGACTGTACGACCAAAGTCGGGCTTGACGTTGAACTGATGAGCATTCTTAGTGAGACGTGTGTTACGGTGAAGGTGATAAGGGGGTGGAATGCAGCTGGCGACGTTACGATGGTGGTGAAGAGAGTCAATCGACTTTGTAACATTTTTGTCACCAATGAGTTTTAACGCTCGATTTTGAATTCTATCAAGCAGGCTCAAGATGGTCTTTGGAGCGCCTGCCCATAAGTGGGAGTTGTACTCCAGTTTGGGGCGAATTTACGCTTTACATATGGCAGCCAGATCAAATGGGGTAGAGTATTTCTTGCAGTTTCGATATTTGGAGGGAGAAGAAGATTCGCCTTTTTTAGGGACAGGTTGGACAAATACTGTTTTCCATCTACTCGGGAAGAGACCAGAAGAGTAGGACAGATGTGGAAGAACACTTCTAAAGAAGAATGGAGGGAATACCATCTGGACCAGCGGATTTATGGATTTCAAGATCTTTGGGTACTCTTGCTAATGTACGAATGGGGAAAAAAAGGGACATTTTGAAAAAGGCTTGATTGGGGGAAGAGAACAAGGACTACTTTTTTGCCAGATGATACAAAAATGCTATTTTGCTTCTAGTCAGAAAGAGTTCAGAACAATGAAGCAGACGGAAAAAAAACACAATGCTTTTACAGCGCAAAAGAACAGATCTTCAGATGAATGAGGAGGGTGGGGAATAACATGTAAACCAGCGTCAAGATCTTTGAGTACTCTTGATATTGCACGAGTATTGCTCGAAAACAGGAGATCGTAAAGCATGACCTGCATTCATTCCCCGACCTTATGCCTTCCATGGTTTTTGGCGTTTACTTTTCTCCTCTTTACTTTACAAATAACAAAACTGACAGTTACCACTACACAGGCATACATTTTGTTCCTCCTAGTCTATGTCCATAATCAACTTTACTTGGGCTTTCTAAAACCCTCATTAAAAGAACCAGATGTAGTAAATTTAAAAACAGGTAAAGTCTAAAGGCACATATAAAGGTATTTACTTTGACTAGCCTAGAGCTCTTAATAGGGTCAAATCTTTGTGAGAAATGTTAAAATTATAAACAAATATATGCAGAACCAATTCTACAGTTACCACTTATGTTATGGCCAACCAAACGAAAGGACTTACAAGCGTCCAGCTTTTGATGATTTCTATTTGTGCAGAGTATTCAGAGGATCTGATTTTAATACACACATGAAATTCCATCAACTGTAGCATCCCTTGATGCGTTTCCACCCAATTATCCTTGCGAACTAAATATGCAAAGTTCATGCCACTAAAGTGCTTTCCACTAATTATGGTTGCCAGCCCTCCAAGCCACTAATAGGCCTTGTAAAGTCCTTTTAATGGGATTTAGTTAAAGGGATTCGCTCGCGTATAAAGTTATTATCGTAGGTAACATTTGTTGGACATGTAGGTCATTAGTTTTGTGCTTTAGTCTTTTTATAATTGTTGCAACAAACAGGTTGTAAAAGGGTTTCTCTTTGAACTTCGGGAAACGTTGAATGATGTTTTCTTTTATTCGCTCTTTCGAGAGTGCATATTTTATAGATGGATTCCATGGAATGCGATGTGTCTGATGTGTATCAAACAGATGGATGTTCAATAGAGTCCTTGTTCCTATCGAACTCAGCGACCGCTAATAAGGAACAATTCCTGCACACTTTTACGATAGTAAGTGTTCAGAGTGACGACTTTGCGTCAGTTGGTTAACCGCTTGCCTTTCAATCAATTGTTAGGTCGGTGGTTCGAATCCTAAATCTTGAACTGATCTTGCTGAAGTGGTCATGTATCGGCTGCTGGAATTCTTAACCCGTGTTGTCGTAAATAATAATTTGTATATGTGATCGATCACTGAAATAGTCATAATATTTTGAGAGCGAGCAAATTTAAAATAAAAGTCAGTAAGAAAAAGAAATCAAAACCGGCTCTCAACTAAAATTTTGCCTCGCTCACCACTAAAGCGTTCGCCATCTATTGGTAACTTTTTAAACAGATAGCTTTTATCCGCACACAAGATTGACAGAAACTCAGTATTATATTTTTGGGGTACTTAATAGGAACGTTGGGAAACTGCTGTTGATGTACACAATCAAAGCAAAATGACAACTCGCTACGCTTTCGCAGTTTGGCTGCTAACGAACGAAGTCCAATGGTTATAACCGACTTTTTATGGCACAAAATTCTAGACTCGGACTTAAGGTTTCAAATATTTATTTCTCGGCTTCTATGCTCGATAAAACAACAACATTTTTGACCAGGATATTATGTTAAGCACAAAGAATAGAACAGTTTTTATTTTATTTTTCCCTAGCATTTTATAAAAAAATTGTAGAGGGCGCCAAAGTCGAGGCTGTAATCTCCGGACCTGCGAGTCCGAAACAAACACAAAAAACGTCATTTTGTAGAGGAAGATTTGCCGCGTGGTAATTCACCACCGTTTGATAAAAATCGATAGTAAAAATAAATGGGGACTTTGGAAAAATATTGTTCAAAAATTGATCTATATTTGCACCGATCATGTAAATGCTACTGTGTAAATTTTGATATTGTGAATTTTTTTTATGTGGTGAATTACCCAGAAAAAAGGCCTTAATAAAGGATCGTATACAATTTTATGAAAATTGATTGAGCGGTTTCGGAGATTATCATTCCGCCAGTTGAGAAAAAGTAATTTCGAGGAAAACGCTTTTAAAGTTCTCTGTACGGACCATTCGATAGACTGTCAAAATCACATTGAAAGCTAGTAGAGAACCAAAATTGAAGCGACTGTGTATAATAACACCGTTGCAGGTATACTTAAACAAAGGAAACCGGAATTTTCTGAGAAGGGATTCACAGCTGGCGCTCGGGGCTCCAGCTACAAACTGCGCGCTCTCACTCATCTCTACAAAAAACGCTGGAACTTTTTATCTATAGCGAATTTCGTCACCTATTTTCGAGAGGTGATTATTGACACTGCAAAACGTTGGAAAATGAAAAAATCGAATTTCTGAAAATACTAGACTAGACATCCACCTTATTAGAGGCATGTTTCGAACGATAACGTGCCAGAAAGAAGCCCAACAACCGATTAAGTGCACACTTAGTGTAATAGTTGGGCAATCAGCAGTGATGACATTTGTGGAGTACCATTAAAATTCGATAAAGAAACAAGCGTTCAAAAGTTTTGAAATACATTTTTTCGTTTAAAAATCAACTTTCGTTAACGTGTTTATGGAATTCGGGTCCTCAAGTAACGCTTCCCAATCTGAAAAGGGTGTCTGCTGAATCTACTAAACCAGCCCACAGATGTTGGCCATAGTCGGCTAATTCAAAATGGCACGAAAATACTTGTTCGCTTTGGTGACCATTGGCCGTAAGTTTTTCAGCAAGAAGCTATTGAGAATACCTTCGTACTCGGTACTCCGATTATTGTTCTTGATTCATCTAAGTGCCTGATACTGTCCACTATGCATTTTTAGTATCGCAACTTTTCGTGAGTTTGCAACAAAGCCTCTTTTTAGATATTAAATCCACTTAAATCGTTTAAAAACTAATAAAGACTAAATTAAATCAAAAAAGAAAGAAAAAATGGTTTAAGAGTACAAAAAAAATTGTTTCAGATTGCCCTTTTTGGTTAATCGTGTTGTTATGTTAATCTATATTAGAAAAAGAAGGAGACCAGCCAATTCTAAGAGTCTAAAATAGGTCTGGATATAACCCGGAAGGCAGAAATTCGAAGACTTTACAGGCTGGGTTACATCGAGAGATTGCTTCATCTTACCCGGCATCTCCACAGGCAATTTCTGTGACATTTTATTGTCTCTTCTATTACAATTTATTGAAAAAAAAAATAGTACCGGAGGAATGCATCGAACAGTATAAATAAAAGGCATGCCGAGAGTTTGCGGAAGATATGAAGACAATTAAAAAGATAATTAAAAAATATAGGTCTGAGGACCAGTTTTACCCCTGGAAAAAAATTAGAGCCTCAAAAAAGTCTGGATCGGTTGAGGACGTTTCCGTTCCCTTTCTTTTCTTCTATACAAAATACATTTTTGTATCGATCACTTTGATGATAAGAAACTCCTAGGATCACTTATCAAGTGAAATAAATATAAACAAAAGATGGGACTATCCATGAAACGATTTCATGAGGATCTAGAATTTATCGCAAAAAGTGAACTTTACTTCTTTCCTAGTCTTTCGGTCAAAGGGGATGGAAAAGGAATATTTTAAGTATTTTCCTGTAGGCATTTAGATAGTTCACTTTAAAGGAAAATTTTACAAAATAGGTACCTGAATCAATGAATCAATTAAATAAATAAATTTGTTTATATGTTTACTGTTGTATATGCGTGAACGCACTCTTTGGAAACAATTGTCATCCTAACAAAACTTCATTTTTCCCAATTCTCTCGACACACGATCCCGCTTCTAGTTTGAGTAATTGTTATTAATATTATATTGAATTACACAATTTTGGTAAGTAAAATAATGAACTGTTGTAAAAAAGATACCAACGTTTAATTTTTGCGAAAAGTTCCAACATTTTGGCGACGAAAATAACGAAATTTTTTTTATCACCCAGTAAACAAACATGCCGACGGACGAATACACTGATGCAGTCGCAAAGCTTCTTAAATCGCAGCAAGATTTTATGAATCGTATTCTAGAGCAACAGAAGCAACTTTTCGATGCCCAACATCAGTCAACAAGTGGAAAAAGCAATTTCACCATAAACGCAGTTGAGAAATTTATATTCAGCAGCTGGAGCAGCAGTTTGAAGCATACCACGTAACAGCCAGCGGGAAGTTGAGGGCGTACCTCTTATCTTGGTTAGGCGCAGAAAGGTACGAGCTGTTGCAGAAATTGTTTGGTTCCAGTAAGCATTCTAGTGCGAACCATGATGACATAATCACAAAACTTTCAGACCACTTTCAGTCCAAAGTTCACATTTGCACAACGAGGCATGAATTTTTAAAATGCAGAATGCAATCGAATCAAAACTATCTAGCTCGTAAATGTCAATTGAATTGTTGAACAATATCTATGCAAGTAACTAGTGCGAAAGTTATGGTCGACATTTTGATTTTAACTGACCAAGTCGCCTGTGATTTTTATCGACTTTATTCATTTCAAGCGATGCGACTAGTGATTTACCGCACAGCTATAATCACCCACGTCCTCCTTTTTTATACTCAGAAAACAACTCGTCGAATTTTAGTATGGACATTTGTCAAGAGTTCCCTTATTCTTCTTCATCCCTTGGTATGTCTTTTGATAAGTTTCTTAGCAGAAATGGATTCACCCAAATCTGGTGCTTTCTAACTTCTCAATTTCTTCTATATATATTTTATTGCGGTAATAGCACGAAAACCACGCAAATGTGTACTACTTGACGACATTCTGACAATTGACAACGTCATTGCTATTGCCGCAGATAAGCAGTACAATTTAGTCTGCGAATTGTAGCCTCCAGGTTTGGGAGAATAGCAAAGAAAAAAATTCCTGTTTAAGGATCGAGTGAATGTTTGGTATTCCGGTTCAAATATGTTTTTAAAATCAGAGTTCTTTAGATGGAAGGCAACTCTTACTAAGACATTCTACTCCCATAAGTAACATAAGACTTATCCGGTTATGTTACCATTCACGGAACTCTAAATTTGTTGTTGGTACAAGCTGCACGTTAAGTTATTCATTTTTTTATTGGTGCACCGCAACAGATTACCAATGAACACTCGATAAAACGTTCGTAATAAAATTCAAGGAAATGCCTTTATAGTTTGCACAACCACAAAGTTACATTGGGACTGAGATGCAAGCAGTCTTATTGCAATCAGGTTTGGGCATATTCGATTAAATTCAACTGATTCACAGAACAGGAAATTCCTCGAATTGCATTCAATCAATTTCGCAATAAACTCGTGCAAAAATACTTGCCATGGCAAGAAAAATGCCTATTCAATTTGTGGCCAGCACCCATGCATTCTTGCAACTGAATTCCATTCAAAGGCTTTTCCTGCACTAACTACACAAAGCAAGCCCCCGCGCGCCGCCAGGGTGCACGCACAAAATTCTATTCAGGTATGCGAAAAATTAATGGAATTTCACTCTCATCCAACGTTCCAGACTCCATCGAAAATTATCCACATCCATGTAGTCCGGTGCAACAATTACTACATACAAAACGGATACACGTGTCTGAACAAAGGCTTCGGAGCTCTCGCATGACGTCCTAACGTCAAAATACTATGAATATTTGTTCCCCTGGTCATATTTCAAAAAAATTTATGAATTAACATTACTTTGAAAGCACTGTGGTGGTTTTTCATTAATATTCCAATAAAAGAAGATTGCCCACAGTCTTGGGGCCAGGGGCAGTAAAACGTCATGGAAGGAGCATACAAACCTTTGGCGCGGGGTGGCATTGGCGGTGCAACAGTATTTTATAGTATGCCCTTAAGCTACGAATTATTTCCAACAAGTTTGCATATATATAGGAAAACCTTTACTCGTACTGTACTGTGCGTTTCAAGGACCTACTGGGCGATTCGAGTAAGTAAACTCCTTTTGAAACTTTTGGTATACAGATACCTGTGCACTTGGTCCTGAAATTTTGGAGAACATTGCACTTCTATGGGGGGTGGGTTTAATTTGACTTTGTTCCAAAGAGAATGTCCTTTGGCATACACAAAGGACCTTTGAAAAATATCTTCCAGGATGAATTAGCAGGATACCTTTTAGGAATTTTCTAACAATACTTCACGGCATGCGAATGCTCGTATGTGCATCGTCCTTGTGATCTTTTGTGCAGTGAATTCAATATTACTTTGGGGAGCAAGCAACACTAAACCTATATTAGGAAACCCACCCGCTGAGGACGTTCAAAGAGAAAAGGATTTTTTATTGTGTTTTTGTGATGAAGACAAAGTTCGGAAGGACCTGAAGAGATTTTGAGGGCTTTATGTAACTAACCAAGACTTTTGATTTATTCAAAAGGACTTTAATTCGACCTCGACTTCTTTGAAGCGCTTTGGTAGGTAGTTAGGCTGCACTTGTGCACGGTGCAAGCTCTCAATAAAGGCCATCATCTTTGTTAGCCTTGAACACTTGTAAGAGAAATATCCTTCCTCTCTCTTGCTTTCTTCATTTATCTTTGGCAGTTTTATTAATTAAGAAATAATTTCCCTTCAAGGGTAATTTGAATGGCTTTGTTTCATTGGTGTACCTAGTGATTCCATTACAACCATGATCCTTTCTCTCTCTCCAAATGAGGAGACTTGGCGGCGAGTAGCGCATTGGATTTGTAGAAGCAATCTGCTGGCTCTCAGAATTTCAATTCACAAAAAAGGCGAGCAGAAGAAGGAAGTGAAGGCGAGGATGAATTCCCCAAGCGCATTTGTATTCGGATACTTGTGGTTTCAATGAGTTAATTAAAACGCAAATGAAAAGGACTAAGGCTGAGGAAAAAAAATGGATTGAATTTTCCCATGGCTTCTCGACGGGAATTTCGGACAGATTTATTGCCGTGGATTTTGCCAACTCGCCAAGGAATTATTGCTTTGCTTTTGTTTTCTGCTTGAGGTGAGTTTCATCGATTGTGAGGATGATGAGGATGCTTCCGCTGGATAGATCAAGTTATCGTGAATGAAAATATTGCTTCTTGTGGTTTAAAAGAAAGGGTTGTGAATACTTTAAGCCAGCAGGAGTGCTTTGGTTCCTGCAAATTTGGTAGGTGTGGTGGATCTGATTACCAGAACACAATATTGATATTATTTATCGTTCGAACTATACTCATTTTAAATAAGAATCCATTATTTTACTAAACATTCAAAAAATAAAGAGACGTTTAGCATATAATAGACTCACAAATCTTCGATCTTTTAAATCGCTTACAGGAGTCCCTTAAAAAATATTTCTGCTTTTATAACAAATTAATGAAAATCTGATTTGCGTGTTTTTTGTGTTACACAAAATTAAAATAATTACAACCGATCTTATTCTTGACCGCACATCCTTCTAAGCGGTAAGCTCGGCAATGAAAATTGCAAGCCCTCGGTGACCACATCGGCCTGTTTGCGAGTGTTAAAAAAATGTAAAAAAAGGATCCTTGATCCCACATCTTAATCAAAAGCAGGTGACGACATCCTACATGCATATCAAGAGGTCTTCTATACTTGGAGAACCTTAGATCGAGGTGTTTTGTATCGTTTACGGTTACGAGCACGCTGCTTCCAGTTGCTCAGACCGTCCTGGCATCGGCGATGTCATGGTGCTGGAATAAAAGATTAAGTCTCTACGCTTCTGAGTAAAAATATTTCATTTTTATTCGTATGGATGTACACCGGCCGAACGAGAGCCTCTCCATTTTTTATTTTTAAAAAAATCGATTTTTTTATATTTTCAAAGTTTAACTATTCAAGAATATATCTAATGGGGATTTTTCAAAATTTAAATTATTTTCAGAGATTTCGGTACTTTGCTGACCCGGCATCCAAACTGGTTCGACCGGAACTAATCTAAGAAAAGACATAAGGGATTCCCCGTCTATTTGAATCCATATTTCTCAGTAAAACCTTCTGTCATTTGTATATATTTTAATACAAGAACCCAAGATGACTTGCTGGTGAGCTGCTAACAGTTGAATTCTACACTTAAAACCACGTGGACGTACATATGCGCTGTGAGTGAAATAAAAATATTGTGAAATATTTTTTTTCAATAAAATGGATAAAAAATCCTCAGCGCAAAAAAAAAGAAGCTCATTCATTTGCTTTGAAACGAGACAACGCCCGGATTGGCCGCTCCGAGATACGAGCATCCAACGCCTCAAAAGGGGCCAGAAGAGAGAAACGCGGAAAATAGTTTTTTCGAAGTCGCGTTAGCCTTTGACTTGATTACTTTCATCCTGTGAGGGAAAAAGTTTCTCATAGCCAGAAGAACAATATTGGTGACCATATCGGCGACGGCATCCACGTCGCTATTGAGCAAGCATAGCGTTTCTAAAGAAATCGTTAAGGCCGTCCCAATTGGCTTTCTCGTATTGCCAAACTACTCTTTTAGGAACTGGTTCTTTAACTGTTGGGTTGTGGTACGAGAAGTAAGCCAATATGACGAGCCTAGAGGCGACAATACGTCTAAGATGTATTTATCAGGGTGGGAAGTGAGAAAAGAGTCGAGTGTGTTGGCGGCATGACCGTCAATGTGTGGAATCCGTGTGGGCTCGTTTAAAAGCTGGGTTAAATTATTTACCGCAGCGAAGATCTCGACGTACCTTCCTTCGGGTGTTGTCTGTCCAGAATGTCGAAGCCAACCAGAATTGTGTATATTGAAATCGCCCGTAATAGCGATTTCAGTACGAGGATAACGGGAAACAATTCTTAAGATGGAGTCAGACAGCGCATCAAACTCATTAAAGGTAGAATTGCTGTCTAAGTTGGGGCTTCTATAAATTAAACAGAAGTGAATAATTTGCCTACGAACGGTGAGCTTTAACCACATAAAATTAAATTCCGGATTGGAACAGGGACCATATTGTGGTAAGATTTGGTAGGCGACATCTCTACGGATATAAGTGGCGAGACCGCGATGAAAAAAGAATAATGGCACTAAGCTTTACCCAGGAAGATTCAAATCCGAAAATTGAGACTCTGCACTTACTTGGGTTTCACAAAGTCCCAAAACAACTGGTCTGTATTTACAGACGTGGGCGTACACAGCAAAGAAATTCGATCGTAAGCCGCGAATGTTATACACGTCTACTCGAAATTTGTCACTCATTACAAAAAGAAAAAAAAATTCAAAAGAAAACAAACACTAACGCTACTAAGCTGTGACGTGTGTCATGCCTAAGACTGCGAAAAACTTTACGCGAAACTTTAAACGCGTTTTTCTCGAAACTGTTTCTTTCAAAACAATACCCACGATTTCTCAGGTGCTACTAGACCGATTTACCTGAAATTTTCTGTCTATATCTGGGACTATCCCCATCCCCAAATTCCTATTTATTTTTTTGTTTGAATCGAAACAGTCAAAAAAAAGTGGTACAAAATTGTTTTTTTTTTCAGGCAGTCGCCATTTTGTGAAAAAAAAAATCGTTTCAACTTTTCCGTAGTTCCAGACATTGCGACATTATTCTAGATTAATAATCTCCTTTTTTTTGCTTTCAGTTTGCTAGGAGGAGTGAAGTCGTGGGTATGGTTACGCGCTAATTTTTTGAGACCCCACTTCATCAACTGCTAATTTTTGAAATTTTCAACTTCTTTTATTTTTTTCTGTATTCTTGTTATTTTAATAAATAACTAATGAAAAAATGGATAGCAAAAATATTAATTGCCTTATTTTATGACACTTCAAAAATTACATGAAATTCATGCTTCTAGACTAGAATTTTCCTAAATTATTTTCTTTTCTGACTTGCGTTTATAAATGAAATATTTTAACTCGAGCTTCGTGGTTTTGCCTCTTTTTTGGGCCTTTTTTTGTGTGTCTTTTGCCCGTCTTAGAATGTTATTTTCATTGCCGTCGTCGTTGTACCCCTTTTGTAGTAATCATCGTTGGCTCTTTCTTGTGTCTTTTTTTTCTTTCTACGCTGGTAGATACGCAATTTGTACTTTTTGCATTCTTCGTTTGTAGATGATGTAATTCATATCCCACTTCAGAATTGTTAAAACATAAACCTTTATTATAAAGAGAACAAATGAAATGTTTATTTCTTTGTAACTCTGGAAAAGTACAAAAGATTATTTAAAGGTTGAAAATTATTCGGTCCCGGAAGAGAGAGGAGATGGTCCTTCGACGGCAGCTCAACACCAACTGACTTCTCCCTTTTCGGTTGTCGTTGACACAATTTGGTCAGGGTTCACCCGTATGAACGGCAAATCGGATTATTTTTTCTAATTTAGCCGCTGTATAGCCGAGCGCACAGCCGTACAAAATTCTACAGACATAGTTTTGTTTTTCTCAAGCCCGTCAAACTTCCGAGCAAGAGTTGTTTGGCCGCTGTAAGGATATCATTTATTTCTTCTCAGGCTGATGGAGAAATTACATCTCTGCCCGATTTCGTTTGAAATAATTTCGATGATCTTGGTCCAAACCGGGATTCCAAATACGGCCATTGTTTTAGTTCAGTATGATGAATGCTGTCAAATGTGATTTTGAAGTCCATGAAAATGTGGTAAGAATCGATGTTGATCTTTTTTAGCGTTTTTTGAGCGTAAATACTTTAACCAAAATCGATTTTCAGACGACAATTGATAGGATCTTTCAGCGAATTAAGACAGAAAAAGCTCGTTGTCGCAAGTCAGGATCGCCCGGGAGAATGGGAAGATAGAAATAGTTTTTTAGTAATCAGGCATTCTGTCGTACTCCACCACCTGACACATGGTTTAGTTTCAATGTGTGAATTTTCTGAACCCGCAGCGTTGCAGTTGTAAACTTCTCCCATTTGATATTAACAAAGAAACGATCGATTTGTGAAGCTTTTCGTAAAATAGCGGAAAAAAACATCCGAAATATATTTTGGCTGAGAGGAAAGAAGGCTTACTATTTCCATAAGAAGAATATGTCTTATGAATGAAGAGTATCTGAAAGGTTCCAAACCACTCGTACAAAATAAGTTTCACAGTTTTGCCAATTAAATCGAAGCACGTTTTTCCTTTGCCAAAACTCGACGCGGCCATATAACGGTTTGTTTTGTCTCTCCATTTAAAGGAAGAAAATACTACCACCATTGTTCCTGTTGCGTACAACGAAATCGAAATTATTCCAAAATCAAAGTAGATTGGAATATGGGCAATCAATGAAAAGAAACCATTGGTACCATGATGCATGAACATTTTCAAAAGCCCTTTGGCGAATAAATCACAATTTAGGAATACCCTTGTGAAAGGTTTCCTAACAAAACTAACTAGAAAGCATAAATGTACACATTCGCTGATGTATTCCATGGATGCTTGCTTGACAGTGGGTCAAAAAAGTGAGAAGGTATTGGAGTTATTGACATTTTAAAAGCTTTTCTTTCACGTCTCCGAATAAAAATGGAATCAGTGTTATCATTTCAAAAACGTTGGTTATGAGACAAAATAAATAAAATAAAAATAAGATAAAATAAAAAAGCTTTTCAGTGGAGCTTAAACGAGTTGAAAACCAGAAGTCCGGAATTAATGCTTGAACGAAGCCTAAACACAAATTTAAATGCTAGTTAGCTAATTAAGAAATTAATTCCGATACGTAAGTCAATACTTTCAATGCTTTTGAGTCTAAAAAAGAAGCATCGGGAATTATTTTATAGAATGGGAGGTGCGGTCAATTAATTCCTTTTAAACCCACGAATTTGCAGGACAGCTTAAATAAAGTTCTGCGCCATACAGCGAATCCTTGAACATTTCACAAACAACAAAATAAAGATAATAGCACAAACGGATGTATTAATTATTCTAATCTTAGAGAAATTTCTACCAGGGATGAGCAATTTTATAAAAACGAACTAGGCGTCAAACTTTCGAATACAAAACTGGTACTGTTTACTTAAAAAAAAAAACAGGATTCTAAGTTCTGTACCCTACTATAGCTCCGAAGTACAACTATCAATCCGTCGATTGAGTCTTCGTTGCTCACAATTATATTGACCCCAAAGTCCCATGGGAAAATGCCGTTTATATCATCTTATAAGGGTAAGTCAGAGAAGAAACCATCCATGTAGGCAATCAAAATGCTTTTAAATAAATCACACAACAAAATCAATTGTCAAGGTGTTACAGAATTTTATACGCCTTAAATAATATTGAAGAATTTTATGGCGTTCAGAACAATACCAGAGCGAGCAGTTTTAGAAGAAAATGATTCACTTGAGTCACGAATAAAGATAAACATAATCGATGCATACTGGCGTTCCAGAAGTGTCTGTGAGATTTCACATAACAAGTAGCATTTTGGATATGAATAAATCTACCAAAAAACATGATCACTGAAGTTGCTATAGAAAATTGCGCTACTGAATCTTCGCACTATAAGAATCGAATCCGATGTACGCAACTGATTTCTGTACGTAGTCGCAATTCCGCTTGAAAAACGACTCCATTCACTATGGAACAAGTCACTTAACCGGCAGATCTTCTGAAATCAATAAACTTTGTCGTAAACTAGTTCGTGAAATTGAATGATCTGTGCTATCACCGACAACTTTCATCTAAACTAACGCAAACATTAATTTTGAGCATTAGCTCAGATCAAATTTTTACTTGTATTTAGGGTTCTGTACCTCAAAAGGGAAAACTGCAAATATGAGCAGTTCGTCGGCTATCTATCTGGCATTAGAAAAGGAAGATTCCAAACCATTATTTAAGGACTTCTAGGATTTGGTCCGTTTTAACTTTGAACGGGATCACTGATTTTCGATTTGGTCTGGCTCGAAGCTTCGTACACAAAATCCTTAAAAAATAGATCGTGCGCCATGAGTTTCTTTTCTTCACAGTGGAGAAGCAATACGGAAACTTACCTTCAAACATCAAAACGAAGTCCAGCGGATATCAACAGACTGGTTCAAAGAATTATACATAGATGAGTTGAAATTCGAAGTCTCGAAGTCTTGCTGCAGTAAATCCAAATAGAAAAGGTGACTCCATTATTGTCTTAGGATCATTCTCATGCAATGTTGCAGACTTCATTCCTATCGGCGAACTTGATGAAGTTGGTAGAGCACCTGCCTTTCAACTGATTTAATTGATAGGTCCCAGGTTCGATTCGTAGAGTGGTCTAGTCTTTCGAATCTGCTTCAGTCACCATTTGCCATTGGGATAAAGTTAATGGAACTATCACTGGATTGGTCGACCAGCGATAGTAGTCTGACTAATGGGTGGCGTTGTTAAGGTGGTTGTTGTATCGGCTTAATTCCTAATTCGTGCTTTCAAAATAGTGGTTCGTATAGATTGTGTGTAGATGACTCTGCTGTGAAGGCATAACACTGACAGCGGGGTGTTTAGCTAAATCTTTCAAAGTTTCAAAGTTCATATATCAAAACTTATGTCGAATAAAATCCTGCGAATCAGGTGAAAGCTAATAGGTCGATATAAAAATCATCCGTCCTGTATCGAGCTCCACCCACGGCAGAGTTGAAATTTAATACATCTGAGTTTCTCAAACCATTACCAAATCTTTCATTCTCCTCCTAATTCTTCCGCTCGTTCTGTGCTACACGCATCATAAGAGTATTAATATCCTCTTGAAGAGTGAGCAAATAATTAAAAAAAAAGGTAGTATAGGGAACACAAGAATACATTCAAAAGTTGATCGATTCAATGTTTCGATTGACAGAAAAATTAGTGCAGGTATGGGCGGATTTTTTGACGACAAAAAGGCGAATTTCTTTTTAATACCCAAGTCTTCCTATGCAAGTTGAATTGAATATGCCTTTTTTTGCTTTGAAAACAAATTTGATTTTATTCAAACGAGTGTCAATTATTTTTGTTGTAAAATGGAAGCCACCAAATCAAATTTAACCCAAAATCTTTTCAGGTGTTCATTTTACAAATGCACTTCGAATGGCACAAACACGCACAGAAGTTGCATAATGAGTAATTTTAAATGAAAAAAAAATATGTTGTATATTGCACGGTGGAATGGAACCCTTCGCGTGCATGTCCGATTCGAATTTTTTAATAGGTCTTCTACTTTTATTTGCGACTGTAGAGTTATGATTACACTGTTGCAACCAGTTACAGGAATACAGCATTTAATTTGCGCCATTCTGTTGAACTGTGATGATAAAGTACACTTTCAAACCAATTGCGATTGTAGTATACACAAAAGGTCCTGCGATAAATTCAGTCCACCATCCAGTCGACCTATCGTTCCATAAAAAAAAAAAAACCCTACTTCAGCCAGCACCGAGGACGTCACTCAATTGTAGCTCCAATTAGTCGAGGACGCTCTGGACGTGCCACTTTACATAGATTACCCCCCGTGAATTTGCATTTTGCAATTGAATTGATTAAAAGTTTTCAAATCGCCTGCCTTCGCAGTTTATATCCTCCCACACACACAGGCCAGTATTCAATTTGCCACTTCTGAAGAGCATCATAAAGCAAATGATATCAGAGATCAGATATGCGCCAGCCTAGACTTGTGTAAAAATACCCAAAAAGAATGGCAAACATCAGCGAATTTGTACAGCCACCAGGGAGCTGCTCCATGGACCAATCCTCGTCAACAGGACGAACCTATCAAGATTTATGTAATGCAATTTTCGTGCGATGTTATGCTCATATAAAATAATCAGTGAACGAGCAAGGACACCAAAAAAGGAGCATCAAAACAACAGACACACCCTTTGTATATCGCTAGCCAGTTGGGAATGATTGCAATGCGGTGGGGACAAAGTACCCCCGTGTTACATGTCCTTTATTAAAAGATAATCGCCTCCGCATCCCGACTATGAATTTCACTACGTGTTCAAATATCGAACGTGCCCTGACGCTGTAATAAAAGATACCATTTCTGGAATTTAAAAGTTGTTGCGCGCTCCAGCTGCTAGCTGGCTGGTTGGCTGATGGCGATGGTGTGTTGTCCTGGGCTGCTGCGACACTACATTTGCGGCAGGGTTGTCGCAGGAGTTGTCGTGTATGGTTGGCTGTGAGGCAAAAGAGCTTAACTACTAGCAATTAAAATAAGCGAAAGGATTTGATAAAATTAAATCGGAATTTAATTTTTGCAACAACACGAAGCGCTTAGGTTTTACTAGATTTGGACAGTTAAAAGGATTTACAGGGAAACCATTGAAGTGCTGTGGTGCGAGAGTTCGTAAGCGATTAAGACGACGATTTGCTTGTGATGATGATTGTCTTGGCGGATTAAGTGCGACATACATGTAGTTGCATTTAAAAGGTTGATAGGTGACTGTTAAAACTTGAACCTAGCCTTAAAGATATAATTTTTAAAGTGAAGGAATTCTATTTTCTTTCACGTTTACCGGGATTTTTTTCCCCACCCATGTTTCGTCAGATTCGACAAGCACAAAGAAACAAAAAATCTTGTTTACAAGATTCTGAATGGCTGTACCTTGTCGGATATGATTACAAATCATTTTTAATCATCCACTCCAAAACTCGTTTTCCAAGACATTACAGCTGTCAGTTTAGCGGAGAAGGCCAATCTGGTCGTAGCTCATAAATTGTGCTAAGAATCCACTCGCAATAGAGCTCGTTCAATATCTTATAAAGATCGATTTTCGCGCTTGTTCAGTAAGCAAGCAGCAAGAGTTCACAGGGGTCATATTCACTCATCGTTTGTTCCCGATGGTAAAACCTTTGCGTAGGGTTCTTCTTCTGCCCTAACCTTCTGATCTCTTTATAGTTAAAATCATTTCGACTTCTTCCCTGCAACTTTCGACCCATTTTACTACAGCCCCGTCATTCTTCGATTATAAAATCAGTAAAAAAAAAGGAATGAAATATTTCGAATCGGCAGAATAGTTTTGGTATCGAAAGATCCACTTTCGATTTGATACTAAATCTGACCGAAAAGTGTAACCAAAGTGTCAAACAGATTTTGGCATAAAGTTCGGTGGTCGAAATTCGTGACGACGAATTGACGAATCTCTTTTTCAATGAAGTAGAAACTAGCTTTCGAACTGTTCAATGAACGTTTTGTTGGTGTGCCTCAGGGCTCGGTTTTTACTCCGACACTCTTTCTCACATTCAGATACGATCACTTGTGGATACAAAACCACAGTGTTTGCTAAACATATCAAATTGCGACATTAACAGAATATTTTTGTGGAAGTCTAAAAGTAGAATAGTTGATAATAAAGTGGGTTTGAACGGCTGTATATTCAATGATAATAATGCTGCAAGATATCCTTTTTCCTTAAATACTGTCTCACCTTCTGATCAGGTTTCCATCTTAAAAGCATATTCTCCTCAAGCTGGAATAAAGCTTCCACATCTCAGCAGCGCTTCGAATACTGTCCTTATTATTATTATTGTAATTACATGTGTTATACTTGTGTCGGATGGATATTAAATTCATATTATAAATTATAAACAGTAAAGTATCTGGCTTTGGAGTTACTATTTATTAAATATTTATTCTGCATAAGTTATCAACTTCATTAAACTCAAAAGAAAATAGCCATTTTTCTATTTTTCTATTGAATTCATTTGAAATACGTAAACAACGAAGCTCAAGAGATAGTATATTAAAAAGCCTGAGGTATAACAGTTGGGAAAGCGGTGATTATTTTGATGTGGGATAGTAGCCAGGATCTTCGAAGTTCATAAGCGGCTAAATTTTTATTTAGTAAGTAACCACTTCTTATATAACACATTTTCAAAATCTCATAAAAATAGGTGTGTTTGAGTGGAAGTATCTTTGAATTAAAGAAAATGCAAAAACTATGGTCGCGTCACATTCTTTTCTAAATAGTTATTAAAATACGTTTTTGAACATTATTTACAGGTTTTAAGTTTTTTGTGAGTCCCACTCCAACATACAATTCCATGATAAACTGTCTAAAGAAATTGACGAGAAAAGAACTGCCTCAAATCGTTGCTAAAAGATATTATTTTAAAGAGGAAGTGTGTGTGCTCCAATTTAGTTTCTTATCAATAAAAGGACATGCAAAGTCAATTTTGATGAAGTGAAATAGCTTTATATTTCCTCCTTCAGCCTTTTATCGTAAGACCCGACAGTTCAGTTTTCCCTTAGTCCGTCATCGAATATACTGTCAAGCAAATATAGTCTTTCTTCAGGAGCCTAATACGAATATGCCTTCTATCTCACATTCTATGCTTCCCACTCATCATCATCTTAGGCTGTCTAGGTATTAGGTGCGACGTTTCAAGATGTTTCAAGACAAGGTGTATGCTAACACTCACCACAACCATGACTTTGAAGATCGCGTCCTCGTACACAACTCCGACCTTCAAAATGATATTGAAAACTGGCGGTCGCAGAATACTGATTTTACCATGTTCAGTGATGGTAATGTAGCAAATGATGCCGTCGCTGATGAAGGGCCATACCCCCATTTATATCAAAGGAAGATCTCCTGGTTGTCTTCGGTTCCCTAAGAAGTAAGAAATCTGTGGGAATTGATGAAATACGTAACATTGTCCTTAAACCTACACCTAGAAGCAGTAAACATTTACACTATCCTGTTTAACAATTTGCTGAATAATGCACATTATCCAGCTCATTGGAAAACAGCGTTAGTACAACCGATTCCTAAACGGAATAAAGACACTTCCAATCCGGCAAATCTGCGGTCGATAAGTCTTCTTCCGAACATCAGTAAGGTATTCGAAAAGGTGATCAATAGAGCCCTGACAAAGTGGGCTGAGGAGAAAAATATTATTCCGGATGACCAATTCGGTTTCAGAGCGGGGCAAAATTGCATACATGCCGCGTCCAAACTGGTATCGGATATCCAATGAAACAAAGGCAAAAAACAATGCACGGATGCCTTGTGGTTTGACTTGTAGAAGGCCTTTGACACTGTATGGTTGCAGGAGCTCTTTTTCAAGCTTGACCAGCTCGGCATAAGCAAATCACTGCTGTACATAGTCTTAGATATGCTCTCCAGCAGATAGTTTATTGTGAAAAATGGCAGTGTGACGTCTGCTGGGACTTATGAAATTAACAACGGTCTTCAACAGGTTGTAGTTAATTCGTCAATTTTATTCACTATTTTTCCGAGCGGTCATGTAGGCTCTCTTCACCACGCTATAGTATACGCAGATAACTTGATCGTGTACAGGTCAGGCCAAAAGATTGAGGGAATTGTAAGTCTTTTACAGCATGACTTCGATAAGATTAAGCGATATTGCGACGATTGGAAGTTGAAGATCAGTTTCCAAAAGTGCGAATCCATTTTGCTTAAGACGCCGCTGTTGAGGCCTCTTGCGATACCAGAAAGAATTGGCGAAAGTTCTCTATCGTTGGACAAAATGGGCAGCCAGGTCTGGCTTGATCAGTAACTATATTTTCACAAACATATAGATGCTGCTCTAGCCAGAGCCAAAGCGGCCTATGCTATGACAAAGAGACTGTTTTGCAGCAGCCAACTTGATGCCAGAGTGAAGGTGATCTACTACACGGCCCTCATTCGGCCCATGCTTGCATGTGGATGCCCCGTGTGGTGGGAGCAAGCTTGATGGAAAATATTCGAGTTTTGGAGAGACGATGTCTTATTGTCTCCATTTATAAAGAACTCCTGTCCTGTACAACGGGGCCAACCTAATCCGAGTGGATAATTTTCTTATTAAACTTATTCGGAGATATGTAGCAAGAGCAATGAACTCAATCAATAACCTGATCTCTGGGGCTTACTACCCCAACTTTATGTACCACAAGACAGTTCGCCTTTATGGCTTTACTCCACCAGAGGCTTTCCTCTATTTTGACCTTAACGACTTGGTTCAGGATAGAAATGCGGTTCCATTAATCTTCCATGTTGCCCGAAAGAGTGTGGAAAGGTGACTTGCCTACAATGGAAATGTCGCTTGCAGCTCAGTGGAGAATCTCTGGTTTAGTAGGGCGGTATCATTCCATAACAAAGAGGATGTTTATAGATAGCACCAACAATTTTGGTGGTTAAATGAGGGAGAGGATGCCTCGTAGTTGTCGTCTTGGTCATTGAATTTTAATAAAAAAAAAAAAGAACAATTTCCATCGCTCGATCTTCGTCTTGAGTGGCTCGGTTGGTTAAGCGCCTGTCTCAATTTAACAATCAATCGATTTAAATACCTCATTATCTTATCCTTGTGAAATTTTTGAACATCTAAAACTATTTTAAATACGCTCTTGTCATCATTTTCAAGTCCAACAAGGCTGTTGGTCCTGTCGAACTTTACAAAGCTGTAGGTAAGGTTAGAACATAGAGGAACCTTACTGCCTCAATAATAGACGTAGACCATATGATCCTTTCTGCTTCATGAAAGAGGCCTTAAGCTTTGAAAGTCCACAATCTTCACATTACGGCAGGGTAAATGACAGAGCTAAAAATCAGTAATCAACGCGTATGACAGCGTTTTTCGTGACTGACTACATGGAGTGATGTTTATTTAAAATACCTCTGCCGACCACTTCCGATAACAGGATGACGATGGAGAATGTTCGCTTCTGCGTTAAGGTCGGTATCGATCTCACTGATGCCTTAGATTGACTCAAGGAATAGAAGCATAATTCAATTTATAGACGCACCACGATGAGGGCAAAACACCGCACAATAGCACCAGCTGTTCATGATCAAACGATCACTTTTGCCAAACGCTGTTTCTTTGGCCTAAAAAAAGGCTAAATGAATAAGGCCCCATCTTTAAAGACTTTACTCATGGACATTAATGAAGAATGTAAGATAAGGCTCAACGAAGAGCTTCACGTGCTGTACATCAAGAAAGATCAAGCTATAAGACTAAGCGTAGGACGATTCGGGTGGCATCATCACGCCGGCTGGGGAAGTCTTCGAGTCCACACAAGGGAGATATCACGATGTAGGAAGACTTGCATTCGATGGTGCACATAAACGGAATGCGACCTTAAGCAACTTCGTGCACGCAATGCAAGGCAGCTAACTTAGGATTGTAAATTGAGGCCCAGGCCTACGTCCAATCGAATTACACTTACAGCAGCTGCTAGTCTCCGCGGTCTATCAAAAATTCATTATGAGGGTGGTCAAGCGCCCCCGTCAGCCAACAACCTATATGTACAAGTTTTCAAAATATAAGCCCCGAAGACACCTCCAAACAATTCCTTGAAAAGCTCCCCTCGTGCGGAAAGTTCAACTGCAAGCAACTTGTAGCAAAACATTTTGTTCCTTTCTTCACAAAAAAAAAAATGATTCTAGCATTATAAGCAAAGCGCAATTGAATAAAAAAGTTCAAACAACAGCGACGTGACCCACTCATCAAATTTTAAGCCCGCAAGTTTTCCTAGAAATATTTGTCCAGCTATGTTCTTATTCCGCATAGTTTCTCATTTATTTGTTTGCAAACGCTGCAAAGTCGATTAGGAATATTGCAAAACTCCAAAGTGAACGATAATAAATTAAAAAGTTTAATTGCATTGTAAGCTGCAACCGGAGGGAGGCAGGAACAAAGATTTATCTGCATGCGATAGATCTGTTGATTCGAACTTAGTTCCGTCGTCGTTGTATTTGGATGAGTATACGGATGGTGCAGGTATCGAAGAGGAAATTACTTTTAGTTGTTGTTCCTGCGGGTTTAATTCCGATACCTCTGTCATTCCAATGACAGCTCTTAATATCCGTTTTGTAAGCCTTAGCAATTTTCCAAACGTTAAATAATGAGGACTATGCTCCTTTTGAGTGGACAACCGGTATACTTACATATAATTTATGTTCACAAATTATTATCGTGCCGTAGTATTCAAATTGTGTTGACTTTAGGTAATTTTAACTTTAATAAATGGATTATCCTTTGGGATACAAAATAAACAAACGGTCTGGGTTCAGCTTAATCCGGTTTTCTAGTTATCTTTATTAATGCAAAAACAAGGCTCCTTGCTGCCGGATTTAGTGGATTGGCTTAGGAGGATTGGCAAAAAAATGCGACTACAGCGTGCACTCAAACGGACTTGATGGATTGCAAATGGAAATCCTGGCGAGTCTGTAACTATAGTAAAAAGATTGAAAGTCTGGAATTCAGCTAGTTATTTTTAAGCAAACGCTATGAATGGAGAGAATTCGATGCAAGCAAAAGATTATGAATAAGTAGGGGTTAATCGGAGCCCTGAGGATAATTTCCAACAGAAAAACGCTGATGAAAAATTCCATCAATTGTGGAACCTTTTGTACGAAAACGAGATTCATAAGAGTTCGCTTTTATATGGATTCATCCGGATTACCCTCGGAAGACTTAGAGTTAAAACCAGATCAAGCTTAGAGCGCTCGCAAAGGGTCAGTGAGTAAGCTAAGTTAAATGAATTTACATAAGCTAGTTACAGCGTTTTGTCTAGTTTCTAAGTAGTTCTAATAAGTAATTAAAAAAAATACATTCAAAATCAAAAAACCACGATGAATTGAAGATTTGTCAAGGTCCACTTCACCCCTTCGAGGGTCGACATTTCTGTCCCGGTGTCTACATATAATTATCATGTGGTTCGTGAAGAATTGCTCGATCTGCTTCGGTTGTTCGTGCTGCGGCAATTTAAGCCCAAGTCTACTTTTTAGGACTTCTTGCTAACTTTTAAGGAAAGATATTTTTAAATTTGAAAAGAGGTCAATATGGTTTGTGGGAGTTATTTTTATTTTAAATGTTGTCTACATGTTCCTTTTGCAAGCAAAACATTGGAAGGTTTCAGTTCACTTTCCTTGCGGCTTATGTTTATCCTCTGAAGTCATATTCTTATTCATTTATGACTTTAATCTGTAATAAAGCCCTAAAGTCCGAATGACTTTGTATGTTCGTCTGTCCATCCGAGCAGTATTATTTTTTTTAATGAAGTGGAGCGAAAGGCAGTTGTTCTTTCATTTTTTTAACCGGTGCTTATCTCAAGACTAAGAACACCAATGAGTAGATCTGGGCATCCTCTATACAATGGAGTCACCAGCCGAACTGGAAATCTCTAAGACAACGAAGTCCATCGAGGCTATTTTCTGCACTTGTGCTTGTGCTTTCGATACTTCAATGAACGAAAACCTCACTGGTTAGCAGTAGTGAGAAGAAGAAGACCACAGTAAGTTATGGACACAGAAATAAATATAATATAACTAAATATAATAGATACTGTCCAGAAAGCCTCGTCAAACTGAAATTATCTTCAAAATGTTTATCGATTAACGATACTTAAAGGTCTCTCTTGCGTGAAAATGTACAGCAATGATGTGAACCTTGTCCATTCATTTGATTTAAAGGCCTATGCACTGCTTCATATCAGTCGCCCGCTTCATCGTTTCATATAATTCCTTAAAATACTCCTAAATGACAAATAAATTTAAGACTTCTTTCGGTTCCTTCTTACAAACATATATCCGTATATCACCTTTATCACCGTATATCAAGTACTCGAATTTGTTTCTGTCATCATCTGTCATTCGGAATCAATTAACGGGCTCTGTATCGTTGTGGAATTTCAATACTGACGTCAAAAATAATGGCTTGTGTAGGGTGGTGATGATGCAGATTCTTCATACACCGATTTCAACTCATCTTTGATTTGCGTAGCATTATTGCCCTTCAAAAACAAATTTAATGACAGCTCAATACTCAATTTTTTCCATTTTCACAAAAATTCTCACATCGACTCCTCCAAACGACTGTCAACAAAAAACTACGAGTCCAAAATGGCTGAAACTTTGTTGAGCTGCTTTCAAAAGATGCGTAAATACATTTGCCACGTTCCAGCAAGCTATTGCTAAGCCGCTATACTTCTTCGCTTTTGGGAAATTTCTCTAAAAAACATTTGGAGCAACGAAAATATGACGTCACGTTTCCACGGGGTTTGGCAGCTTTCCTTGCGAAGCGAAGAAATCTTTGCAAAATTTTGCTCAAATTTCCCTTAAATTTCGACTCATTACCCTTCGCAACCTTTCAGAACGCGACAAACTGTCACCTCAGTACATTTTTTGCGTAGCAGATCTGCGCTACGGCGTGCTGGAACGGGGCTATTCACAAGCTTTCATTGACGAGTGCTGCTATCTCTACGTTGAGGTGAGAAACTTTTTAGACCACTCTCGTAGACACAAAAATAATGTCTTCAAAATTATTTGATGGAAATATAAAGTATAAGAGACTCTGCTCCACCATAGTTCAATGTTGCACGTTGGTAAAAGCTATGAAGAGCTTCGGCTGAAGATGAACACCGCTTGGAACTTCAATGCACGTCCCTTACTTAAGAATGCGACCTTCTTAAGTAAGGGACTTGTATTGAAGTTCTTAACGGCCATCAGGCATGTAGCTGGGGTCACAAGGATTTCGTATGTCAAAGGATCCGCCGAGTAGATCTCTGCGCGTTGGGTGCCAAAAATGTTAACCGAAGATCAAAAGAAGAAACGAGTCTTCATATTGAGGGTGAATTTAGAAAAGTTCAAGGCAGAAGAGCAGATTTTTTTGTTACTTTTCGTGACCATGAACCATGGACGTGGATTCACAAATTGGCTCCAGAAATCAAACAGCAACCGATAACCTGAAAGCGAACCTCTTCAACGACGCCGAAGAAATGCAAAGTGTCGAGTTCGGTAGGGAAGGTTATGGCATCAGTTTTTTGTGACGCTGAAAGTATAATTATATTGGAATATTTAAAAAGGGGAGGCTTATAAGAAAAACAATCAAGGCAAACGGATAGCCGAGGTGCTGTTTAATAAAAACAACGCACTGGTTCACATGGATGTAGTGGTTGCAGATGGCTGCAGTTCAAGAAATATGACTTCAGCTACTAAAACAACCATACTTTTCGGCAGAATCAGCTCGCAGTGACTTCTACCTCTTTTCTCGGCTCAAGGAAATCCTTAGTGATAGTCAAAACAACGTTTTTTTTTCTTTCTGAAGGTATTCTGGATGAAAATGGAGACTTTGTTGAAAAATAAATATTTTTTCTAATTTATAATTTTTTATTCTTTTTGGTTTAAAATCTTTTCAATGCATTTATTACTTGCAAGAGTCATTCAATACAAAAAAAAAAATATAATATTGCCTCGAGGAGTTTTTAGTGTTTTCCCAATTTACCTATATGGTAATAAAAAATATTGAATATTGTTTTATTTTAAATTTTTTTTGATTCGAAAATTCAATGAAAAATACATTTAAAACTTAATTTAAAAAATTTTCAAAAAATAAATAAAAAAAACCTTTAAAAACTTAAAAAATAGAAAAAAGAAAAAGGTATTCCTGTATATCTATGTGTTAATTGAAAAAATTAAAAAAAGAAAAAGCTTATTTACAAATGTGGTATGCCTTAAAACAATTTCTTGTAGAGCTTTGGATGCATAGATGAACTTTACACATCGAACACATGCATCTGGAACATCCTGTGCATTCAGGAGTTTTGCATCTTTTTTTTGTCCACTGTATGCTCTGGCCAATGCTCAAGTCCGTCATACCGAAGGGATACTGATGGTGCCGTTTCATATTTCGGTCTTGCATTTAAAGTTCGTTTCACGAAGACTCTCTTCTGTTCTTGATCGGCCTCGTTTACGAGAAGATTGTTCTGATGAAAGCGATAAAAGTCCATCCGCTATGTCGTTCCTGAATTCATAAAGATCCATCCGATCTTTTGGTCTTATACGGCATTTTAGGCAAGTCTTTCCTTTGAATGGAACCATCATCTCATCGACGCACATATTCAGAAACGTTTCAAATAATGGACGGACCTTGTGAAGTTTGTCATTCGCATTCATGCCTACAGAAAATTTAAGATTTTTTTTTTTTTTTTTTTTAACTCATTTATTTTCCACAATTAACACTATAAAATTTAAAAATACAAATGAGAAATACTTAATTCGCTAACTATTAAAATACTGTGTAAGACCGATGACCGGTTCGCAGCACATAAAAATTATAAATTAAGCCTTATGTATATGTAATCAGTATTAAATTAATAATATTTTTTTTTATTTATAATAATCTTGAAATCTAGAAAGAAAAGTGGAGTTAAAAAAAACTTTCTCCTTTTATTGTTATTTTTCTTACAAATAAAACTAACCTAATTTAACCTAACTAAACCTTATTTAACCTAACTTAACCTAATTTAACCTAGCTAAACCTAACTAAACCTAAGCGTTAGCTTCAACCGAGTCAAGCCACCAATCTCTTTCAGGCACGCTCATGCAGTACCTCCAGTCAGCAGATCCATCCCCCGAGTGCATTGGCACACCGTGAACCCTTTTGTCTGTTGCTCTTCCAGCAGCATGGTATATAATAGGAACATTGTTCGAGTAGCCATGTGCATCCAGATACAGGAATGCTTCAGGTGGTAAATGTCCGTTTTCTAATGAATTTCTAAAATATCCCGGGTAAGGATAAAACAACCCCGATATGAGTACATTCTCAGTAACAATCGCCGACCGCGCAAAATGATTCCTCACAAGGTCCAGGATAACGTTGTCAATCCTAGACACGCCGGAAACATCCAATAGTCTTTTGTTAGAGACGTAATGTCGAAAGTCGGAATGTGCGCTTCTGTACAACCGTGTGCAAGCTCGCAGGCACTTTCGTTCAAATATTCTAAACATTTCCATATAGGATGGACTTATGTTCCACCATACGGGACTCGCATAAGTCAGAATTGGACGCACAAAGGCTTGGTAGCAAATAATCTTCACATCGGATCTTAGATAGTTGGAGTAAAAAAGTCTTTTGAGCGACATAAATGCTGCTTTCGCTTTTTTTAACTGAGTATTAACGTGTTCATTGTAGTACAAAAAATTGTCTAAATGAACACCTAAATACTTCACAACAGTCTTTGACTCGATGCGAAGTCCATCTGAAGATTTTATTACCATGTTTTTCCAATTGCGTCGTAAATCTGAATTACCCTGTCCTACTGGGGGTGCGGAATAGTATAGTTTCACACTTGGAGCAGTTTATTTTAAGTTTCCAGTCTCGACAGAATACCTGAAGATGGTCGAACTTAGTTTGGAGATCGTTCTGTATGTTTGCTATTTTAGAGCCATGAGCATAAAGGATGACATCGTCGGCAAATGCTATTGAGTTATCCAAGTCCCTAATCATTTCAGAAACGTAAATGTTAAAGAGTATTGGTGCCGATACTGTGCTTTGCAACAGACCTTCAGTGACATCAAAACCCAAAGTCGTCATATACTCTCCATTTGTTACCACAAATTTCTTCCCGCGAATCATTGATATAACGATCTTTATTACGTTACAAGGGAACTCAGATCTGATTAATTTATAAATAAGCCCGTCAATCCAGACCGTGTCGAAGGCTTTCTCGATGTCCACCAGACAGGCACCTGTACTTCTTTTGGCGTGTAGGTTCCAATTGATATCGGAAACCAGTTTTGTAACTGCGTGAACTGCCGAATGGTTTCTTTTGAATCCAAATTGATTCCGCGGTATGATCTCCTTTTTTTCGCACTCGGACAAGATAGACTTGCTTATAACTACCTCGAAAACCTTCCCAATATTAGGCAGGAGACTTATTGGCCTATAATTTGAAGGATCTGAAGGATCTGTCTGAAGGAATGCCATCTAAACCGGAAGTCTTTTTGTTATTCAGAGTCCTGAATATGTAAGTAATTTCGTCGAATGTTGTGTAATAGTTGTTTCCCTGCTCTGATGTAAGTTCATCGACTTTTACTCTCTCAGAAAATTGTATATGAGTGCCTGAGTCGCTACTTTGGTTGCTAAACATTAGCAGCTCTTCAGCCACCTCAACAGATTTGGGACTAGGATGTTGTGTCGCATGAACTGACTCAAAATGAGAACCAATAAGATTAACTTTATTCGTCCCTTCATCGATCACATAATGGTTACCGGTTTTTGGACAATGATTGCAATCAATCCCTGCGCGAGTGAGGAGATTTAAGATTGTAACGAATTGAATGGAATCGTGCTCGAGTTAGATTTTTACGAAAAGATGGAATTTCGGTGGCCTAGCCCCAGTACATAACTAATCGAGGATAACACTTTTGGGTTTGAATTCAGAAGACAACAAAAAATATATTTTTCAGGACTTTGCGTCCGTTCTTTATTATGTTCTAAATCAAACTGTTTCATGTTTTACAAATCGTATTCTATTGCACATGTGATTGCTGTTGAACTAGATGAGATGACAAAGCGTCTGCTTGACATCCGATCGTCAAAAGCAAATTCTAAGAATTGTCGCGACGTTCGGATGTGCAAGCTAAGCACTGATGTCAACCACCTGCATGAATGAATACCGAGAATTGGAAAGACAATCGCATGTGCATTACATTAATTTATATTATATATTTAACCGTGGGCGAGTTGCCTGCAACTGTAACACCCCCACCGTTAGCTTGAGGCTCCGACGAAACCTGTACAATTGTTGGGTAATGTTTTCTTTTGATAACTTAAATACATGTAAGGATAATGATTACAAAAATATTTATACTAATTGAAGATATATTGAATGATTTATTAACAACTGCTTGTTTTTCAATTTGTTCAGTGTTCTTTATATGTTTAATATATAGTTCATCAATCTTAATATAAGATACCAAAGTACTTTCATTTATCTTGGTCATCAAATTTGGCAATATTATTGTATCAAATACTTTTCTTTCGAAATTTTCAAATGTTTCGTTTTGGATATTTATTTTGCAATTCTTAAACTTAATTAGATAATTGCCTTGTATGGTTATATTCATATCATTACAATTGTGTTTTATTTGGATCTTATTTAAATTTTTGATAATTATTGTTCCTGGTATGACTTCCTTGATTTCCGTAGATGTTTCTAAAGTTTTAGGGCATGTTGCTTCAGTAAAAGTCATAATATTTTTGATGCAAGTATCGGTCATCGGTAATAATTTTCTTTTCACATTTTCCTTAGGAATTTTGTATATATTGTTATTTTCATCTTTAAGTATTAACCTGTCACTAATGAGAATTGCTTTATTTTGTCGATCTGGTAAGGGTTCTATTAGTATTTGGGTATAAGTTGTATCAGATAGTCTAGGGATTAGAAGTATTAATATAATTTGATCATGATAGTATGAAATTGCAAGTTTGACTTCTTTAAAGGCATCTATGTCTGGGACCATATCTATTTCATCAGGACTCAATACATTTTTGTAAGGACTCCCAACTTACTACTGAAGAGAATTTGTTCGATACTATCGATATGTCTACTTAATAGGGAAATATCATTATTAATCTGATACAAACGTTGCATTAGTGTTACTTCGTCTTCTAGTGTCATTATCTTGTTGGCTAAGTCTTTGTTGAAAGAGTAAAAGTACTTTTCTATGATACCCTGTTGTTTGTTTATGTGGGTCGTAATGTTTTGTATTTGTTCAGCGATTTGTTCATTAATACGTACTTGAGTATTGCTTTGTGTCACAAGTTTTTTGTCGTCGTCAAAAAGTTCGTCTAACTTTGCCTTTATTTGTCTTTCGTCCTCATGGTCCATAGTTCCAGCGATTATTTTTAGTCCTGTACCTAATGCATCTATAAGACCTCTTTTTGACCTGATATTGGGTTTGATATTCTTCACTTTTGCTTCTAATAAAGCGAAGTTTTGGGTTATTGCATTAAACATGGGGCCTACTAAATTAGATTTATTCTGGAATATTAGGATATTGGTTTTGATACGTTCTTTAGCAATTTCAAGTTTGGTAACGTTTATGATGTGTAAAATCTTTGTGTAGTCTTTTATTATTCTCTGTTTTCCTATGTCCAATGTCAAATATCCGTTATTGTTGTTTATATCATGTAGAGTTATCTCCTGTGTCGTGATCGTTGTGAGTACCGTTGTAAGAGTAAGAGTGACTAAAAGTAAAGTCATCTGTAAACGAGATATGTGAATGTGTTATTATTGGTTGTTAAGTCTGTCAGTTTTGAAATTTCTTCTTTTCTTCAATGTGAGTTCTATAATAGACTTTATCATTTCTTATGTCTTTCAGATGATCTTCATCAACTTTTTCTGTCTGAATTTTCCTATACTTAGAATGGTTCTTTCCTCCTCTTATTTCTTTTACAAAATTCTGACCACCTGTTAAAGGAAAATCTTGTCTGTTTCGATTGATCTTATTAATAACTTTCTGTTTCTTCTCTTGTATTTTAATTTGGATAAGTTTATATTCGTCTTCATGTATCTTACCATTAACAAAATCTATAGGCCGTTTGTTAGTTGTTGAATGAATGGTATTGTTATAGAATGTTATTATTCTTAATATTTTCTCTTCTACAGAGCCAACGTTATTGATTTCATCATGTTTTAGAAGCCTGATATGTTCGTTTATTGTATTATGTAACCTCTCCACATCAGCGTTGGATGTGTGGTTACTATTGGAAGTAAAGTGAAGTTCTATATTAAGGTGAGACAAAAATTCTCTTATGGGTAAGGCTTTGAAGCCTAACTCATTATCTGTTATGATCTTTTTGACTTGGCCAAATTGGCTAAAATAAAAGGAGAGTGCTCTTTTGAATTCGGTCCATGTTCTACCTATTACCTTTATTGCACAGGCATGTTTAGAGAATTTATCAATAATTGTGACAAAGAGGGATTTTTTAAGACTATAAAAAATATCAACATGAATTACTTCGAAGGGTTTGGATGGCGTTTCTGTTAGTTTAAAAAGACATTTAGGTGGATTTCTGACATACTTTTCCATATTACAGACTTCACAGTTATTAATAAATTGAGTGATTCTTTCTTTTGCTTTCGGGTGATAGTAGTTTAGAGATATTTCTTTAAAAATTTCCTCTATTCCTCTGTGGTTGTTCCTTAGGTGTTCTTTTTCGATTAATGCAGCTAATTTTTCTTCGCTTGTTACATCTTCTAGTAAGTTAAGGCATCTAATAATTTTGAGCTTTCCATTTTCTTTAAAATGATTCAAGAAGGCTTGGCGTAAAACGTTGTAAAAGATTTCATCATTTATTAAAATTGCATTTAAGTTTTTGGGATTGAAATGGTTCTTTAAAAGTGTAATTGCAGTTTCTTCGTCTAGAATTTTTGTATAGATTATTGTGCGATTTCTATTGAATGAGTGAGATTTTCGAATGATAATTTGGGTTTTAAATATATTAATGCAAGATTTACTTATTGGAATAGTTTCGTTTTCGATAAAGTTGATTTCAGAATGATTTATTCGAGAGAGAGCGTCCGCGTTCATGTTCTTTGTACCTTTTTTGTACTTTATATCATAGTCGTATTCCGAGAGCTTTAACCTCCACCTCACTAATTTTGAATTAGGTTCCTTAACGGAGAAGAGCCAAGTGAGTGGTTTGTGGTCGGTTTCAATGAGAAACTTTCTTCCGAAAATATAAGGGCGAAAGTATCCCGTAGCCCATATGATGGCTAAAAGCTCTTTTTCGATAGTGCTGTAGTTTATTTCGTGCTCGCTTAGGGTGCGGCTAGCGTAGCATATAGGGTGGTTGTCTTGTGAAAGGACAGCCCCTAGAGCATACTGACTAGCATCAGTTGTGAGAACGAATATTTTATTAAAGTCTGGGTATGTAAGTATGGGGTCGCTTATGAGAAGCATTTTTAAAGTATTGAAAGATTCGATATATTGAGGGTCTGTTACATCTATTTTGGCATCTTTTTTAAGGTATTTTGTTATTGGTTTTGCTACTTTTGAATAGTCTTTAATAAACTTTCTGTAGTACCCTGTTAGGCCTAAGAATTGTTTTATTTGCTTATTCGTCTTTGGGATATGATAGTTTTTAACACATTCCACCTTCTTTGGATTTGGTTTTATGCCATTAGGGGTGACGATGTGTCCAAGAAATTCAGTTTCTTTTTTTAAAAACTCAGATTTGTCAATTTGTACCTTCAAATTAACTTCCTTAAGTCGTTTGAAGATCTTTGTCAAAGCAACCAGATGCTCTTGCAAAGATGTCGAAAATACTATTATATCGTCCATGTATACCAGTAAAATGACGTTAATGTACTCCTTTAGTACTTCATTCATAAGACGCTGAAAAGTAGCTGGTGCTGTTTTCAGCCCGAAAGGCATACGAAGAAATTCGTAATGGCCGTTCTCGACGCTGAATGCGGTCTTATGAATGTCCTCTTCCTGTATCTCAATTTGATAAAATCCTTTTGCCAAGTCGAGTGTCGTAAAATATTGACATCTCCCAAGCTTGTCAAGGATTTCATCGATACATGGAATAGGGTACTTGTCGTCGATCGTTACCTCATTCAATTTGCGGTAATCTACGACAAGTCGCCATTTTTGGGTACCACTTGCATCTGCCTTCTTTGGCACAATCCAAATAGGTGCCGAATAAGGTGAGTTGCTGTGACGTATAATCTTATTGTCTAGCATCTCCTTAATTTGTCTTTGTACTTCACCCTTGTGAACGTACGGATATCGATAGCTTTTTGTATGAATCGGTACATTGTAAGTAGTTCTTATCTAATGCTTAATTGCATTAGTGAAGCTTAAGTCCGCGTTTTCTTTGTAGAATACATCTTTGTATTTCTTTAAGATACCTATCAGTCCTGATCTCTCTTCGCTATTCAGGTGATCGAGCCTTAATTGTTCCAAGGACAGTGAGTTTTCATTCTCTTCAATTATATTAAAATTTTGGCTGTTTACTTTTTGCGTGACGAGAGGTTTGAATTTGACCGGTTTATTTTTAGAAAAGTTGTCGTTCTTAAATCTTATTCGAGCTAGTATTTCATTATTTTCTACTTCATATATTCCCTCCACGACAACTGCTTTGCCATCTATTGAATCTTGTTGTGGTAAGTAAACTAATCCTTCTTCCTGAACTACTGGTAAGCTCATTTCTTCTGGGTGAAGTGGTTCCGTTTGTGAATTTGTTTGTTCAAAGTGAATTTTTAATTTTTTGTTTTCGAGGGTTTATGTCTTGATATCGAGGGTATTGCCTATTTTGATTACGCCGTGGGTTCTGCCTGTTTGAGGAGTTTCTATCTCTTTGAACCATTCCTATTTCCATTGGTTCTGGAGGAGGTTGGGATTGATTATTTCTGTAATTTATCTGGGTATTTTGGAATGGAGGTTGGTAATTATAATGATTGAATGGTGGTTTGAATATGCTTGTTGGTTCGGATAGTTTGCATGATTCGGATAAGCATTCGATTTTAAACGAGAATTAGTTTGTGATTTTTCATTAGGGTTAAAATAAGCATAATTACTTTCATAGAGAATATTGATTGCCTGCTCGAGATTTGACGGATTTCTGCAGTAAAGGAGTGATCGCATTGGTTCTGGGATCTTGCTCTTAAATACCACTAAGGCAGACGTCTTATTTTGTTGAATTGAGGCTTCTATATGCTGTGGGTTGCCTTCCATTGTTTGTTTGACTTTGATATTAAGTCTTCTAAGAATACCTTTAATATCGCTGTAGAAATTGACAGCGTTTGTTTTGAAAGCAATTCCTCTTAATTCATCAAAGAGTTCTTCAGGGTTACGGCGATCGCCAAAATTGTTATAGAGAATTTCTTTGATTTCCGCCCAGGTTGTAACGTGATTATTAATGTCTATTATCTCGCGGGCACGTCCCTTGAGTTTGGATTTGATGGTGTCTGAACAGATACTTTGGGCGAGGGCGTCGTATTTTATGAGGGTTGGGTGGATCTTATCAATTAAGTCCACGAAATTCTGGAGTTCTCTGAAATCTCCAGTGAAATCTGGTAATTTAGATAAGTATTTTAAGGGATTTATATCGAGAGTTAACATATTTGTTTCTGTTTGTGATTCACCGTTTGGAAAGAAATTATTCACGATATCCGAAATTTGCCTAGATTGTTCGCTAATAAGATTGATTTGGTCCTCAAAGGAAGTCATAAGAAATAATTTTGCTTAACATTAATATATTAAATAACACAAAAAAGGAATTTAAAAGAGAGAACAAAATATATATATACTTGATTTACTAGTATTTACTTTGTTGTTTTTATCTTCTCAGCGTTGTTTCTGGTCGTTTCTCCCTCTGCTTCGTAAAGGTGTATTAAAGGTGTATTAAAGTTGTATTAAAGGTGTATTAAAGGTGTTTGGCGTTTCTCCCTCTTTTGATAGTTTGGATTTTATTATTTTTTCCTTCACTTTAATTATTATCTTGTTCATATGCGCGTACTTCTTCCTTAAGAAGTTTGATTAAAATTCCTTCTTTCTTATGAAGTATTGATTTAATATTCTTCTTCCTTAAGAAGTTTGGTTTGAATCACATAAACTAGTTCAATTTATTCACTGATATTAGCATTAGGTTTCTTCCTTAATAACCTATTGCACACAACAACTTCTTCCTTAAGAGGTTTTGTTTTAATCACATGAAAATTTTTTAATAAACTAGTTCATTTTATTCACTGTTACTTAGGTTTCTTCCTTAATAACCTATTGCACACATCAACTTCTTCCTTAAGAAGTTTGACACTCTCAGATACCCGGTTAAGTTTTAAAAAACAATGTAAAGATACATCCGGATATCCTACCGACTGCGCCACTTTTGGGTTTGAATTCAGAAGACAACAAAAAATATATTTTTCAGGACTTTGCGTCCGTTCTTTATTATGTTCTAAATCAAACTGTTTCATGTTTTACAAATCGTATTCTGTTGCACATGTGATTGCTGTTGAACTAGATGAGATGACAAAGCGTCTGCTTGACATCCGATCGTCAAAAGCAAATTCTAAGAATTGTCGCGACGTTCGGATGTGCAAGCTAAGCACTGATGTCAACCACCTGCGTGAATGAATACCGAGAATTGGAAAGACAATCGCATGTGCATAACATTAATTTATATTATATATTTAACCGTGGGCGAGTTGCCTGCAACTGTAACAGATAACCTAAAGTCACAACTAGAATTTCAATTCTGGTTAAATTGAGTGATGTTCCGTTTCGAATGAGGTAAGTTTGGTTCGATGCCTGAATAATTCAATCAATCAATGTTTCCGGAAAATATTTTACAAAGTATTCAACTGGAGTTTTCGAATACGTTTTTTCATTTCGTTCAGCGAAGTCCGCTCATGGAGCTTCCTAAGACGCTTTTGGCCAACGAAAATTCTCTGTTTTTTTAAAAAGATTCTGGTTGCCGATCATTTGTGACTTCTTTGTCCACCCCCAATAGATCCTCTTGAATATCTACAATAGGATAAGCTTCTGCAGAATCCAATCCAAATTCCAACATATAAGACTGATTCTTTTCAAAATTCTCTAAGAGAGTTTCAAGTATGTTAGATTCATCCTTATCATCATTTTCAATGTCAGAAATATCGGAATCATCAAAATTAAACAAAATATTTTCCACTTCGGATTTTTTAAATTTTTTAGATTTGGAAATGTAAAAAATACTAAAATCTTCTCAATAAAATAAAAAGATGCCAATTGTTATCAATAATACAGACGAAAACAAAGAATTATAGGCACCCTTCAAAAAAATGTATGCCAAATGGCGTTAAGATTCACAGTCATTCCGTTTTCATCACACCTCGTACATCAACGTTTCAAACCACTGCAAAATCTTTCAATTTCTCTCCCAGCTGTTCATAAAAAAAATGCAAATTCCAAGGCCAAGATCTTTCATCAATGGTCCCGGTTTCTATACGTTTTTCGGATGCAGCTCTTTGGATGGTTACTTGTCACGGTTTACTGAGGATAAATTTCAAGGACACGAGGTCAGTATGGCACCTGGTTTCACAGATAACATATCAGAAATTTTGTGCCTCTTAAAAATCACCCTTGGTATATAATTATTTCCCAACACAACGGCCTTAAGTCTTCTTTACTTTCACAGAACACAGCACGTCATCAGATGCAACCAGAAACATTGTACCACTACAACCCCAACCCTTACAAAGCACACCATAATCCAATGTAAATGTAAAACACTTGTCCTGGGCTACAAAGTCCCAACAAAACTGCTAAAACAAACCTACCAAGCTTGTATTTGCAGCAAACATGAGTTATGGTAAAATTAAAAATAAAAAATAATCGGTAATTAGCTCGAAATAATTGCAAGGATTGTTTACATTTCGGAGCAAGTGGCTTGCGATGGCATAATTCAGCGCCACTGTTTGGCAAATATTTAACAAATGTTCCGAGGTCGCTGTCAGGGTGGGCTCGAACATTTCGCCATCTATTTTAATGGAAATTGAGCATAAATTCCGATAAATTCGCGGATACATTTTGAATCATTGGTTCCTGATGTTTGGACGAACGGACGCTCAGTGCCTGGTTCTTGCTGGCGATGCACACGATTACAGATGCAGAATCAGAAATGCATTAGCCATAATGAAATATGGGAATTTATTTAGATTTTTACGGACCGTATCTGGGCATTTGTGGAATGAAATTCATGGCACAAATGAGGAACATTAACATTTATTAATTTACGTGAACCAAAGTGTTGCATTGTGGAATGATATACGTAATTTTATGCATGGTTTGGATATGCATGTGCAGCATGTCCTGGGGCTGCGGATATCGTGTTGTGCGGTTTCATACAATTAAATGTTCATTAGATGGGCGGTGGCGCGGGGCAAAGAGAACTGAAAGAGTAGATTCTCGGTGCACTTTGTGGATTTCTGGTTATGATGGATACGTTCCCTCAAGGCTTTTGTTTAGTTTTCAAATGAATTATACTCGTACTATTGAATCGAAAAGGATACAAGCTGCCGAGAGTGATTATGAAAGAAGGATTCCTTTGAGCACACTGCACGCTGATTAAACGTGAACACGGCAAAAGAAATATATCTTTAAATTGGTAAGTTTATGATTTAACGATCTGCAGATATAATTTTTGTTTGGTTTTTTGATTTTAAACAAATCAAAATAAGTTGCTTTATAGCTAAAAATATCAATCTGTGAGAAGAGAGAGAAGTAGATATTATTTCAAATGAAAACACTGAAAAAAATATTTCCTTTAATACGAAGCAGAGCATTGGTGTCAATGATTTTTGGTTTTGATTGATGGTTGAAGCAGTTGAATTAAAAAAAAAATTCGAACGAAAACACCTAAATCATAAAGCCTAAGTTGAAGTCAGCTGCGAATTCATATTTTTCACGTAAGTGAATTCATATTTAATCGGTTGAAGTCAGTGAATTCAATTAAATTTTTTTGAATTCAATTGAATTTACTTCGAAATTATGTCGTTTTGCAATAAGCATCTTCTGACTCATCTTACAGGAGGGATCAAACTCTTCACATTGCATCCCTACTGGTCTGCCTGTTGGATTTGCCGTCTTGCCGGTTTTGCAATAAGCATAAAAAGAAAGAAATAAGATTCGTAAGCGAGATTACTTGTGAAGCATTCACATTCATTTTCGATGAGCTTCTATTTTGGGTCATAGCTTAAAAGTTTTGTATTATATTTTGTGCGTACTTAGCCTCTGTAAATTAAATATAGTATACGTATTTTTATTAAATTTATGGACATCTAAGCAAAGAACTCACATTTTCGAGGTAAGCTTTTACGAAACGTGTTGATTTTCGTGATAAATTTGAGTTCGCAACATTCCAACGAAAACTTATTACGAAAATTCGAGCTGCCCAGACATTCAACTCGGCTAGTCAGAACTGAATAAGTTTGGCGTACAAAAAGCTCGGCGCTTTACATTCAAGATATCATCAGCCAAGAAAAAAAATAATTGCCTTACATTATTTCGCATCTCTTCAACAGAATTCATTTTTTATGTTTTTTTTGTTGAGTTCAGTGACTTCACTTGATTTTATGTGAACTCAGTCAAGAGAAATGCTTGATGTTATTAAAAATATTTAAAAAAAAATGCAATCATTCTACTGAATTGAAATAACTCGTTTAAATTGAATGCAACAATTATTGAATTCAAAAGAATTGTGACTACTGTCACAGCTGTAACAGTTGTGACCCACTTAGATCCTGTTTGGATCCGTTGTGTTATCACTAACCGGTGATTGATGCATCGATTCCTCATTGGCCAGGGGGACTTACTGATACCTAAGAAATACTTGTTGGTATCCAAGTGGTCTCTGTAGAGATTGTCCACTTAGAAATCAGTTTGTTTTCCTAATGAATTTCGATATGTTCTGAATCTTTGTCTGACATATCTTCTAGATTGCCGAATGAGCGTGTTTTTCCTCGTTTTTGCGAGGGCAGGACAGGTGCCCAGGTCGTTAGCATGGTGTTTATTGCTTGAATTGAGCGGTAAGGGGTCTCCTGATTTATTGCCAGTGGCAAGCTCACTTCTATTCTAGCCAGCTCTTCGGCTCTTTAATTGCCTGGAATACCACTATGCCAAGGGACCCGGTAAGGATTCGTCTGACCGCTATCTCCTTGAAAGAAAGGCGGTAAAGTTTTACCGTCTTAGATTTAATTGATGGAGTCTCCAGAGTCTTGATGGCCGCCTCGCTGTCTATGTATATGACGTAATATAACCCGTCTTTTGGACTCATTCACAGTAAGCGGGCAGCCTCGTGGATAGCTTCAACTTCTGCCTGTAAAACACTGCAGTGGTTGGACAACCGAAGAGAAGGTGAGAAGGAGAATTCCGGCGAGATCACGGATTCTCCAAGTGCGGTGCTTTCTTCGTTTTAGAACCATCAGTGTAAACTTCCAGATTTGCAGATTTTCTGACTTAAACTTTTGTCCAGTCATCTCTAGCTTGGATCAGTGTTCTGTATCCCGATTCGAAGTCGTAGATAGGTGCGATATAGTCTGTATGTCTCGGAATTCTAGCATTCTTGACTATTTCCATATGACCTGGGCTATGTGTTCTGCTCCAGTGGTTATACTTACTCATCCTACTTACTGCTTTGGTAGCTATCAGTTTCCAGGATATGTCCGTGCGAAGCAGTTGTAGCATTATTTCCATAACGGTTGCAGGTGCGGAGCGAATTGCCCCATGATGCATATACACGCCGATCTTTGGATTCTGCCTATCTTTTCCAGATTTTCTTTTATGTTCATTACTGGCCACCATACGAGGACACCATTTGTTAGGATTGGTCTGACAACTGCTGTATACATCCAGTCCGTCAATTGCGGGTGTATTGCTTTGGCCTTAACATTATTAAAAGTTGAACGACCAAAATCGTTGGTACAAAAAGCTTTCCAGGATTCTTTTTGTGCCACCATGACATCCTTTTAATAAGTCTTTTAGTGTTGACTAACGTTTCTTTAATCCCAATATCATTTGGCAAAATGACTTAAAATTTTTATTTGCAAAGGATGTAATTCTTTTACAAGTCTGTAGTAGATTCAGTTATGTTATTCAAAATAATACATTCAATTGACTTAATTCGAAGATTTATTACATTTTAATTTATCGACTACTGTTCATTCGGTGAATGTTTAACCAATTCAAAACTGCCTACAAATTGAACCTTCTACGGTAACTGTCCGCTGTTTTGACGGTTCCTTTATCTCAGTTTTCGGGTTTTCTTCAATTGAAAATACCCATCTTGCGATCAGCTTTTTCATATCTATATTAAGGGTCGATATTCGACGTATAACTTACCGATGACGAAAATTTATTTAACCAAATTTATCATTAACTAAATAGCAATTAATTTCAATTGATTGTTCGAATAATTTGTTGACAAATTTAATGAAAAGGATTAATTTTTGTTCTGTGATGTATAACATCCGACTAGCTGTAATGATTGCGTTCATCGTTCCTTTCAATCGACGCAGCATTAAAATATTGACAATTTATCAAAAAATATTATCAATAAACGGCGGCATTTTTGAATTGAAAAAAAATACCAACAAAGGATGAATGGGAATAAAAAACAAAAACTGGGTTATTGAGGGTTCCGTATGTTTATTGCATAAATGATATTTAACCTTTTTCAGAGGACGTGTCCCAGAATAATTCAGATTTTGAAATTTATTGATTGAGTCATTGGGAGGGCTCACATCACCTTCTCATTTTCTTATCGACCTCAATCAATGAAACTAGCAATCTAGATGGGGTTTGTGACGTCAAGATAAGTTGCTTACTTAGAAAAAATTACTAAATTTCGTACTTAGAACAAATTGCTTAATTATGAACGAGGCATCAGATTGTGGTAACAAAATTATCGGCCCGAATTATTGCTTCGCTTTTTGAAACTTATCCATTTACCATCAACGGACTTAAGTGAACCCGATATCATAAAAGAGTTCGAACAAGCAGCTGCACACTTTTGGTATTTGGAATGTGCTTACTTTCGGGAAGAAAGAAAGGAAAATAAGACAAATTTAAGCAGCGTCCCCAGCAGCCAATAAATGGGCATTAGGCAGACAGCATGATAGGGCATGTAGAGTGCCAAAATCCTGCCAGCGAAGAAGCTCTTTTCCTTACATATGAAAAGTTTGGCTCAGCTTTGAATAAGCAGAGTGAAAATAATGTTTGGGTAGCAAGGATCCATCAAAACATCAGCCAAGTACGGTCGGATAAATCATGCCCGATGACTTGACTATATATTGTATATTCCCCTCTTCAAGAAGTGATTCTATGTCTTGTAAGAATCGGCGCATATTGTTGACTCTTCATAACACCGTCAGTCAATTAAGAGATCTTATGATCATCTTCTGAGTTCTTATCAAATTTTGCTGGGTCACCTTAAACGTATTGCCAAACCATCTCTTCCCTATAGCGTTTGGTCAGTTATGCTTTATTTCAATAGACGCAGGAGGTTTGACTAATTTATCTGCTTGGGTGACATAATAGATAAGAAACAATCACATCCTTCGAACAGTCTCAAATTACTCAAAAATAGCTTCCAATTGTAATTCATCTCTGTTTTTGAAGAAGAAGAACTTTGGCCTAAGCTCTTCGCTCAGAAGCAAAATGCTGAAAGCCGAAGAATAAAATCTCAAAAATCTTTTTCGTGCTCGGAACCTACTTCTTCGTTTTTTGTTGGCCAGACAGGTACAGAGCAACTAGAAGTTTGAAACTCAGATGTGTTTTTTTGCTTTAGTTCAAAATTCGTAGGACTTTTTCCGGCTGAGCTGCAAGGATAACAGGCGGAGTTGCTTTTGAAGATTATACCAAGACTGGCTAAACTTTTCAATTTTGAAAACTTCAGCTAACCGATGTTGGAACCATTTCGTGACAAATGTCAGTTTGGATGATTTGTCCAATGGACAGCCAAAGACGAGATCCGAGTTATATGTAAGTCGGCGAAAAACCTTTTGGTTTTTTTTACGTCCCCACTTCTCACGAGAAATCTTCCAACGTGAAGATTCTGGGTTCGTGGAAGCGACTAAAAGTGAATATCGCATGGAATCGAAAAAACTTTGACTGAAGTTTAAAACTTTAAGTTCAAAGATTCCGCTTGAGCAATTTCTTTACGGATCCCTAAAAACTCGTTTCAAAAAAAATATGTATAAATAATCACTCCGTTTTAACTGATTTTATTTATTGGCAAATAATGAATTTTTAATTCGAAACAGATGAAAGCATACACTGACATTGGATTGGTTAACAGATGGAATAAATTTTGATTTGGAAATACGACAAAAAAGACGGATGAAAGCGACAAATAAAAATGATGTTGCACACGAGTTTTGTTATTTAATTCGTTAAAATCGGTGCAAATAATACGAATAAAATATCGGCACGTCAAAAAAAAGAAAACCTTTTGGACATTCAATGTTAAATATTAACAGAGGATGCTATAACCGAATGAATGGTTTTATTACTATTAATTAATACTAAAATAAAACAATACAATTTTTATCACAGTCGTCATCGTCGTCATTCTACCATATGAACGTATTTCTGGTTGCTTTGGTTTTTGGACGGAAGCAACTATTCATCCGCATAGACAAGATACTTCAAAAATGAAGCTTGCTCGTTTCGTGCCAGGAAATCAGTGAACGTTCGAAGACATTCAGCATTATAGTTGTTGTAGAGTTCGTGGTGGATCCACTTAGTCACATTTCATAACTTTCCAAACTCTTCAATTGGATAACTGGTGGCGAATTGTCCAAATTTGGTCAGCATGTGGGTTGACAGAAGCTCGTCGACGGTTTTTTCCATGATAGCATAGATTTGAAATTGGCAACCCTTCCTGCATCGACTTTCGCTGCTCGTTCGGAAGTAGTAAGCATTTCAGGACAAATATAAGTCTGATTACATATACGCGTTTGTAAAGGGGTTTCCAATAGGATTGGCTGGATTTGTGCCCATATCGTCACTGTCCGAGGCAATCAATTCCCCGCAGCTTGGCGAATTTTGCCTACACCTGTACAGACTTCAACTGAACCAGAAGCCTAGAGTTAATGATCAAAGACAGCCACGTGTGTTGCCCCAATTATGGTCGAAAAATCATATATTCAGCGAAGAGGCCTATTTCTGGGCGGACGGCTTTGTCAACAAGCAGAATTGTCGGTTTTGGGACGCTCACAATCCACTCAATCCACCATCAAATCGCAATGCCTTTGGGGTGGCGGCATCATTTGGTCATATTTCTTTAAGAGTCACTGGTCAAATTCAAATTGGACGTTTCAGATGCGCCCGACCCAGTAAATCAAAGGCTGATCTCTCACTCACAGTTTACTCGATTCAAATTCAAAGCAAGGAAGCGCTAAGGATAAAATTCCGAGAAGCTGAGAACTCTTTGAAGGAAAGAGTCTTCAAACGCTTGTAAAAAGCCTATAGGCCCCATCTAAAATACAGTACCGCATTTTTATACTGAATCAAGCCATTAACATCAAAATAAAGGAAAACCCTTTGTCTAGATAAAGTTGGGATAATCAACCCTGGAAATTGCTCGATTTCAGTGCTCTTTCATCGTATCTCCGAATGTCAATATTGTTCTTAATATTGTCAATATTGTACTTAAACAAGAAATGTGCGGTAATATGATGATTGCGTGCAGAAGTAGAATCAACTACGATAAAGAAGACGCTATGAGGAAAACCGCGAGCAGCAAGAAAAGAGTACAATACGTAGGCTTCTAGATATATTTCTGGCCTAGGCAACGCTAAGTGTTGCCAGGTGCAATCTGACATTTCCATTGAAAAGTTTGACATTTTTAAGCATAACTCAGAACGTGTTGTCATTAGATCGTGAATTGTTTTATTTACAGAGACTTGAAAAATTCATCTCGGCAAAAAAATGGAATTAAATTGTGAACACTTTCGTGCGATCACTTTTCACAACTTTCGACGTGGATTATCACGACAAAAGTGCATTGATGAACTTAAATCTTTATTTGGCGATGAAGCACCATCCTATAGCACTGTTTAAAACTGGCCGACGGTCGCTCAAAGACGAATTCCGTGAAGGTCCTCCAAAAACGGCCGTTGTGCCAGAGAACATTGATGCCATGTGTGAACTGATAATGCAAGATCGTCATGTGGCATACCGTGAGATAGAGGCATCCCTGGGCATTTCTCCCACCAGCATACATTCGATATTGCATGAACACCTGGCCTTAGAAAAGGTTTGTTCTCGTTGGATCCCTCACAATTTGCCAATCGCTCAAAAAAAGGCTCGTGTCGATTGGTGCAAAGAAATGTTAAAAAAATACGATCGCGGTGCTTCAAAAGACGTTAATAAGATTGTCACAGGTGACGAACTATGGATCTATGCGTATGAGTCCGAGACAAAACAACAATCGGCCATGTGGGTCTTCGAAAACGAGCAAAATCCAACAAGAGTTGTTCGTGGAAGAAGCACTTCGAAGCAAATTGTCGCCTCTTTCTTCAGCAAAACTGGTCATGTGGTGACTGTTCTGCTTGAGCAACCAGGCTCCACCACAATTTGTTTGCCTGAAGTCTTCGGAGATATTCGAAAAACTTACAAGAGAAGACGAATCATTGTTCAGCATGATAATGCGAGCTCGCACACATCGGCTCAAACCAGCTCCTTTTTGACCAGCCAAAACGTCGAATTGATGTGTCATCCGCCGTACAGCCCTAACTTGGCACCCAATGACTTCTTTTTATTCTCACACATCAAGAAAAAAATGCATGGTCAACGATTTTCGTCGCCAGAACATGCTGTTGAAGCGTTCAAAAGCCATGTTTTGGAGGTGTCTCAATCGGAGTGGAAAAAAGTGTTTCGACGATTGCTTTGAGCGCATGTAAAAGTGTATAAATCATGCTGGTGAATTCTTTGAAAAACAATAAAACCAATTTTGATGATAAATATTCGCATTTTCATTATTAGGCCAGAAATATATCTAGCAGCCTACGAAGGAGCAGAAGCTTTGTAGCCTCGCAGTTCAAGGACATAGTAGAGCCTTTGACAAAAGTCTTCACAAAATTACTCGGAAAAAGCGAAACACCATTCGACAAGGTAGAAAATAGGCACCCAGTATCGTCGTGCTAGTGAAGGAAGTCTTGTCACCGATCCTCCGGGAATTATGGAGCAGCCGCTGGAATGATTCAGCCGATTTAAAATTTCTCCCATCCACTAGAGAAGAAATTGGTATGGCTTTAAAAATGTGGCAAGCTGAACTTCTTAAATACGGAAGCAAACAGCGATTTCTGAATCCAGGATCTGGTAAAAACTGATCCGGTTTGTTCGCACAAAGCTCGAAGAGACGCGATCTTCATTGCAGTTTGGGCTAAGAACCATCGAAGAATCAGACTTGCAGACTAGCACACATTTCCGGCAAGAAGATGAACAGTCGTGTGATTTCTTCATCATGATTCTTGAACAGATATTGCCACTGGTGTTTGTCAATGTAGGAACCAATATTGTTAGTGGGGCATGCAACCAACGTGTGCTTCCACGTCGATTTAAGAAGTTATGTCATATCTGGCGAGCATCACCTTAGACTCAGACTCAGCCAATCGATGCTTCTGCTGCTTGCCCAGTCCAGGTCAAGGGACCAATATCATGTCCTATAAAACGGTCAACTTGTCAGTTCTTTTATATGGAGCCGAATTTTTGACGAAAAAGTTAGACAACAGAACAGATAAAACGGATCTATTGAAGGAGAACTTCCCGCCGGATAAATGGTCCAGTCTATGAGAAGAGCGATTGAAGTACTTAACTTCAAAAGCGGTTATCGACCAAATGGATCAGTATACTCCAATTAATAGTTTCTCCGTATCCCAATCCAACAGGCTTACGGAAAAGAAAAGACCGACTTCCTAATTCAAATAACAAGCAATCGTGGGTGCCTGACTAGCCAGTGAAGGACGGAGAGCAGCTGTAGCTTTGGCTTACTTGATTACTTGATAAGGAAGTACATTTAAATAGAATTCTATATCTCATGAAAGCAAGTAAATGAAATTCTATTGACAAAAAGACCTAACATAATCCTTGTCGTCAACTTACCCTTCCAGCGACAGTTCTCAACCTCAAACTCATCCCTCGAGATGGGCTGTCAAATACTAATGGCTTAAGGTTCAAGGACACATTAAATTTTCTTCAGCATCAAACACCCATTATAACCTCCGTGCGTCGCTATAGCGTTAATTAAATACAGTATCCGAAGGCATTAAATGAATTTATTATCAGCAGTACATGCGCGCATACGGCAAGTTCGTCACGGTAGAAGTCATTCATCACTTTCGGGCACGAGGGTACTGGGTATTGGGGTCCCCTTGAAGTGACTAAAATGATAATATTATTATGTACGCGCAACGTATGGGTAAGTGGATCCGTCAAAATGTACTGTGCATAGATACAATCATCTATAATGCGTGTTCACACTTGTGCCTGGGTGTTTGAAAGGAACCAGAGGATGACTTTATGGAGGAACTCCATAATAATCCTTTTATGTTGAGATAAAAGCTTAAATACTGTTAAGGTTTATCGAGTTTAATGGAAGACACATTAAGGCATCTTTTGAATGGGCACCCAGGATGGATCCACATATAGGTGGGCTGGAAGACGCGTTTCAGCGGTTAAGGGTGTTATATGGTATCGGCAATGGTGTATGAGTGTTGCATTGATTCGGTTGAAGGCCGTTCTGGTTCGGAGGGAAATATGACATTTAAGTGAGTGTTTCATTATCTTCGGTTGGATGACATTAAAAGATACGAGCTGACAAAGCAATAAGGTCTTCAATGAAAAGAGATGTGATCAAATTTGGAAACTAAAAAAAGAGTCAATTGAGTTTGTGAGCAGTTTTGTAAAATATAAATTGCGGTGCAGGAATGGGAAGTCGATTTTAATAAATAAATGACTGGAATGGTAGTCTTACAATTGGGATTCAGGGGAATTTCTTCTGAGTAAGGAATCATAAAGAATTCAGATAAGAGTATCTCTAAAAGCTGGTAGAAAAAGTTGCATATACTCGGATGTGGATTTATAGTAAGGCTGTCCAAAATCGCCTCTGATTTTAGTAGCACCACAGTATAGAAATTGTGAACTGTTGAATACTAGAATACTGTAGAAACAGCCAGAGCCTACAAGAACCATCTAAGTGAAAGATTCTCAAGTGAGCCATTCACTGCCACAAACGCGATGGTGGCACTCTAGTGCAGGAATAAGGCAATACCACTTTAGGCTACAAAGGAGCAAAGAATGAAGCGAGCTAGATGAAGAGAAGAAAAAAAAATGATTGCGAAGCAAGAAAAGAGATATCGCGGTTTCCAAGCTCAAAGACATTGAAGGGTCTAGGAAAAAATTAGTAATTAAAGATATAGATATACAGTCAAAATCGCTTACAACGACATCGGTTATAACGACGTATCGGTTATACCGACCAAATTCTTAGGTCCCGATTGAGCTCCATTATAGTCCCATTGAACAACAAATCGTCTATAACAACATACCGCTTAAAACGACATATTTTTCTCTTGTTTGAAATAAAATATTGGTTACAACGACTTAAATCGACGCAGCTGTTGATGCGACTGTCTATTTTTTTTCTAGATACGGTAAACTGACTTCCTGTAGATGCATTGAATGAATGTATGATGTGTGCATTTACATAGAATTTCAGATATGTTACAGCTTAGCATTTGTTGGCATGTTTCCTTTTGTTTTAAGTTTATTATAAGTTCTGAGTTTGTTCAATAGTGGTGGCAAATTACGGTGTGCAATTTTTTCTGTGTCACGAAAGATCGTAGAAGTTTAATTTTATTCAGTTCGTAAAAAGTTGTATTGGAAAATGAGTCAGAAGCGAAAAATATTTACGATTCAAGAGAAAGCAGCTATAATTTTTAGATTGAAAGCTGGAGAGCAAAATAAACACCTTGCCAAAGAGTATTCCGTTTCACACTCCACTATTTCCACAATTTTAAAAGATAAGGAAAAAATTAAAAAACTATTCGAGGGACTGAAACTTACCGTAAAAAAAGTAAAAAGTTCATTCCACACTGAGGTTGAAAAGGCTCTCCTTATATGGTTTAAGACGCAGCGAAGTTCCGGTATACACATCAGTGGACCCATTTTGCAAGCTAAAGCAAATGACTTTGCCAAGGAGATGGGGAAGAATGACTTCGAGTGTTCTTCAGCATGGATAAAGCGTTTTCGTCAGCGTCATGGAATTGTGAGTGGCAAAATAATAGGAGAGGCCAAAAGTGTTCTTAAAGGTTCAGTAGACAATTGGTTGCAGGTTGTTAGCCCTCAACTTCGGACAAATTATACCGATGAAAACATCTTTAATATTGATGAAACTGGTCTATTTTTTAATATAACTCCAACGAATACGCTTAAATTTAAAGGTGAAAAATGTATTGGAGGCAAAATGGCTAAGGATCGAATAACTATACTGGTAGGCGCAAATATGACTGGTACAATAAAGGAGAAACTTCTTGTTGTGGGTAAAACACAAAACCCAAGATGTTTTAAGAATGTAAAACGGCTTCCAATAGATTATGAGAGCAATAAGAAAGCCTGGATGATATCTTCAATTTTTGAAAAATACTTGCGAAACTGGGACCACCGACTTCAAAAGGAGAAGAAAAAGATCTTATTGCTCGTGGATAATTGTCCTGCACATCCAGCAGTGGAAGGCTTGCAAGCAATACGACTTGAGTTCCTTCCACCAAATACTACCTCGGTGCTCCAACCAATGGACCAAGGAATTATAAGATCTCTTAAAGCAAATTACAGGAAGCTTCAAGTGCTAGGGCTTATTAAAAATATCGAACATCGACGCGACATTCATTTACTGGAAGCGATTTTACTCATTTCAAAAGCTTGGAAGGGTTACTTGTTCAACCATTGCAAACTGTTTTATACATTCGGTATTGACAAATGCCCAAACGAGAGAAGATTTTGAGGAAGAGGATAAATGGCCCTTAAATCAGTGGCTTCAAAATACTGTATCAGTTGAAAATGCACTCCCCTGTTCATTTGATGACTTACTGCTAGTTGACGAGCACCTTTTATCAGCCGCGTCTTTGACTGATGAAGAAATTGTTGATTTTGTGCGAAATGATGCTCCTCATGAAAGCGAAGGAGAAGAAGGTAACTGAGTTTAATATTTTTTCGATCAAAACATAACAAACAATTTTTGTTTTTTTATATCAGAAATGGGATTTGTTCAGCCAACGATCGAAGATGCTTTGAATTCTGTACGCACTTTAAGAACATTTTTTTCTAATGCAAATGGAAAAAATAATTGAAAAACAGTTTGTAACAACAAAAACTAAGGAATTGGATATTTCCACTTTTTTTAAATAAAAAGATAGTATGTTTATTTGTACAAAGATACTCGTATGTGCCCAAAAAATAAATAAGAATTATGAAAAAAAAAATAAAAAAAATGGGTTTATACTTGAAAACAAATTAATTAACGTGCATACCTTGATATCGGTTACAGCTACCTATCGCTTACAACGACTACATTCGTCAGACCCTTGAAAGTCGTTATAACCGATTTTGACTGTACATATAATTACACATTTATTATTTGTGTTAAGAGCCTTGCTACTGTCTCTCAGACAAAGGCCAGCAGAGAGTGTGAAACCCCAACTCCAGCCCATCAAAAAATTGTGAAATCGATTGTGAAAGAATTTGGCTTGATCACAAAAAAGGTGGCCAAGTGCGAATCGAAGACGCGCATGAAGGGTCCCGCATTTTTATTTTTCTTATTTGTTGCTATTAAAGTGCCTTCATATTACATTACCGATTCTGTGGGTTACCTTTGGACGCGGAACCCAAAAAACAATTAAAAGCATCGCCTTGAAAACCTGGAAAACTGATCCATTATTTCGCACAGTCCTCGTAGACGGGATGAACTTTGTGGTTTGGGCAAAAAACTTTCAAAGACTTGCACATATTTCTTGAACAGATATTAAGACTGGCGCTTGTCAACGGCGGAAGAAAAAAACACCATCCACGCAACTACAGGACGATTTGACGCATTATGCATTTCTGGTGTTGTTAGCAAACGTGAATTCGATGTTGTTCTACGCATTCGATTCAAAACGTCTTCCTTCATATGATTTGCTTACTTTGTCCACAACTCAGATGGGTTGGATGGGCTACACGTTGCTAAGATTATCGCAAATAGTGATCGAATCTGATGAAGCGGTGCAATAATTGATGACTCAACGAGCGTAGAATCCAGTGAGCATCCTACTCGAGCAAATGTAAGCGACGGTATGCCTAAAGATAAGTTGGGCACTCTTATCTCTCTACTGTTTTCAAATTTGCAAAAGATGTTGGTCCACGAATTAGTCTTAAATTACAAGTTACCGTAGATATACATTTTGCATTTTCTTGAATGAAAATGTAAAGTAAGATCAAAGACCCTTTGTCCTTCCCATTATTTTTCTGAAAATATGTGATTTGAGTGCTTCATCTATAGTTGGTTGTTATGCGCAGTAATATCGGAAGGGAAAAAAAATTGTTGCAATGATTTATCTGAGCAATACATTCGAATGAATTTCCACAACGACACCTTTTGTTATATGTGGGCGGCCAAACAAGATGACCGAGATGTTTTTCAGGCCAATACGATTTGAAAAACCCCGAACTGCGATGTTTGCCATAATATAACACGTATAAACCTTAATTTGAAAAACATCATCAATGCAGTCATGCAAAAAATGGAAATCTCGAAAATCTCAGATGACAGCAATGATATACGGGAACAAGCATTCCGACGCATTCTGAAATCAAGTGATGAGCAAATCATATGAATCCGAAAATGCAAATTTCCATCATTTAATTTCAATACTTATCAATGATTTTCAGATTACTGAGCCATCTTCAACTAAGAGTTTAATTGCTCGTAACCGAAACCTCATATATTCATAAATATTTCATTAATATCAATCGCATTTTTTTTTCCAAAATTCATGATTTATTTTTGTTATAAGCGATTGCAAGGACTTGAAAACTTTTTTTTAAATAAAACGCAAACCATTTAAGATACTCCAAAAACTTTATTATCGTATAGATGTACAATCAAAATATTTATGAATGAACTTCGTTCAGATGGCCACGATTCGTTGGAACCAACTTTCGATGACTCGGTTACACATTTCGGATGAAACGGCCGCTATTTCGAGTTCAATATTGGTTCTGAGCTTTTCACCTTGTTATTGGCTTGTTGGCATTTACCAATGACGTAATGTTGCCCCAAAGAAAATAATCTAGAGGCGTTATATCGTACGAACGAGGCGGCATATTGACTGACTAATTTTTTGAGATAACACGCTCATCAAACTTACTCTTCAATAAATGGATTGTCAAGTTTGCTGTTTGGCTTGTGGCACCTTCCTGGTGAAACTACATGTTGTCCAAGTTCATATCTTCCAATTCGGGGCAAAAATTCACTGTAATCATGGCACGATAACGCTGGCCATTCACAGTAACGTGATGATCGTTATCGTGGAAGAAAAAATATGGCCCAATAACGCCGAGGGCATGCAAACCGCACCAAACAGTTATATTTTGTGGATGAAGTGGTGAAATAATGATATAACGCATATTTTGCTTATTGCTTATTGAGTCAAAAATGAGCTTCCAGAGCTCAATCGGACAACGTACGTCGATTAAAATGGTCAATCGGCTTCAATTAATGAGTCAGCTATATCTTATATGAGTGTAAACCAAGACGCTCACGCCACGCCACAATGTGGTCTTAGCGATTCCCAATTCTTGAGAACGCCGTGGAATTGACTGATTTGGATCATTTGCTACGGACTTCTAAACGGCAGCGATATTTTCGAAGCTTCGACCAATCCGTAATCTCCCTGCCACGGCAACATCACACAACTAATATGTAGACTCTAATTTTTGCACTAAACTTGCCTGTCTACTAAAGGGTCCGCCAAATAACTAAAAAAAACTGCTGAATATTTTCTCAAATTTCTTTTTTTATTTGAAAGTACAATTATTTCGGTTAATAATGGAAAATAATTTCATTCAAATGGCTGCCTCGGCTGGCTATGCAGTAGCCTACACGATCGGTCCAATTTTTAAGCACATTATCGATTGTGTGCAGCTGTATTTCATCAATGGCTTCACGAATATATAAAGCGTAAATTGTCTCTGATTTGTCGACGTAACACCTATCTTTGAGGGCACCCGACAAATAATAGTCCAACGGTGTCAAATCTCAGCTCCAAGGTGGCCAAACGACATCAGCTCTGCGGCTGATAATGCGATCTTCAAAAACAGGGCGCAAAACATCGAGTGTAGTTTCGGCTGTGTGGTACGTAGCGCCGTCCTGTTGAAACCAAATGTTGCCAATATCCTCCTCTTCAATTTTTGTGAACAAAATTCGTTCAACATGGCCCGATAACGATCGCCATTGACTGTTACGGCCAATCCTTGCTCATTTTCGTAGAAAAATTGCCCAATTATGCCTCTGGACCAAAATCCGCACCAAACAGTGCCGTTTTGGGTGCATCGGCATTTCAATGTATGCGTGCGGGTTTTCTGTGCCCCAAATGCGACAATTTTGCTTGTTAACATACCCGCCAAGCTCAAAATGAGCTTCACCTGAAAAGATGATTTTTTTTGCAAAATCGGCATCTTCTGTAAGTCGATCGCGGGCCCACTTAGCGAAGCGAAAACGCATTGGATGGTCAGTTGGCTTCAACTCCTGAACCAATTGGACTTTGTATGGCGTCATGCCAAGGTCTTTATGCAAAATTCGTCTCAATGATGTCTCCGAAATGTTCAATTGTTGAGAACGACGGTGAATTGATGTTGATGGCGCTTCACGCACACTTTCTGCCACAGCAGCAATATTCTCGAGTATACGCACTGTTTTTGGCTTTTCACGCTTTGGTTTATCGATGAGGATACCAGTTTCTTTCACTTTTTTCACAAGATAACGAACATACGGAGCTGACGGTGCTTCTCTTCTTCCAAAATTCGTACGCAATTTTCGCACACATTCTGCAACATTACCATGATTTTCAAAGAAATGTTGCAAAATTTCCAAGCAGTGTTCAAGCGTAAACACAACCATATTCGTTCAGCGGAAGGATAAAACTAATTAGCTGTCAAATCAGACATGAGCTAAGTGTTACCATTCACGAAATAAGCACCAGTTGAAAAAAAAAAATGTTAGGTGGTGGACCCGTTAGGACGAGAATAACGACCAAAAATTGGAGTTAACGCTCTTTAAGTTGCTGTCACCGACCACGAATTTCGGTAGAAAATAATTTCCAGACGCTGCTCGTTCGTGTACTTTACCATGATGAAAATGTTGAGTTCACTGAATAAATTGACAATGACAGTTTGATGATTATTGAAAGGGTGCGTTCACAAATTAGATTCAATTCACTATTGGAAAAAACTTTATATCTAAATGAGTCTTTCAAAATTTAACGAAATTATATTTTTTTTTTCAAAATTCCTTCGCGCTGAAGCACCTGGAACAATTTTATATTTAACGTACTTCATTTTCTCTTCCAAAGACAACTTTTTAGTATCCTCCAAATGGACACCTTAATATGTCACAATACTTTTTGATTCGATGAGAATGAAGATCATTAGTATTTTTTTTATCATAAACTTCTGTCCTAAGGAGCCTAATGGTTTCAAACAAACTGCTGTTTATTTTTAACTTCAAAATTTGTCATATTTTAGAGCCATGCGTCTTAAGTCATCAGCGCATGCTGTTAGATCTGACTATCAAAGAGAATTGGTGTCGACACTGTTTCCTGTTATAGACCCTCGTTGATTTCGACCTGCAGTTGTTCTCTTAGTGATTCAATTACAACGCGCATTCGCATTTGTGTCCCTACCACTTGAATGCGAATCGCATCACAATTCTGGAATTCCGGAAGAATTAAACAAAAATAATTCACCATCTCAAAGCGAGAATCCTTTCAATAAAAAAATTTAATTAATATGATATTACGAATATAATCAACCGGAGAGAGACCGTAACAAATACCCAAATGGTTTTCTTCCACACCACCGAGCATGTTACACCCACTGCATCCAACAGTTAACATTTATCTCCAGATATTCATGTTCCGAAAAGCAACCCACACTCGACGCACTGTTGCATTCCATGTGAATTACCGCCGCCGCCACCACCGCAATGCACAATTCTTATCGTACATATCTCGGCTCCATGTTATCGCAGGCAACATGAACACCAGCGCCAACAATACTAACCGCAGGGATATTTTCGAAAATTAAAAATAATACACACAATTGTGAAATGCAGTCATGAGGCTGGGTGGGGCCTTTCATTTGTGGGATAAGCCGATTATTTGGGTGTTGGTGGGAGGAAAATTGATTTTCCTAAACAATTCCAAATTATTTGTGTCAAAATTGCATCCTCAGCGAGAATTAGATGAAAATTGTGTGCGATGTTAATTCAGTAGTTTCCTGTTAAGGCGGATCCTGCTTGTACAAACTTAATGCTGAGATTTTGGAAAGAGGGAGAGAGCGAGATACAGCTTAGGGATCGCGATGGTACTTAACTAAAGTATCTTTCAACTGGAAGAGGATTGAAAAGCAATTAATTTTACATCCTTTCCGAGAAATGTTTCAATTTGTATGGCGACGACGACGGTGGAAAACTAAAAAGTTATAAGTCCCTTAGTGTATAGAAATTGCACTCCGGTAATGAAATGATTAGCTGTTGTTTTTGAAAATAAAAGGGGATGTTTTGGTGTCACGTTTGCACTACTCTTGGAGGATAACATATTGATTCTGTCTAATGAGACCTGACTTCTATGGAAATACAAAATTATCAGACATTTTTGTTAGCATATTGATTATTAGCACAGTGAAAAGCAGCGCTGTAAGTTCGGAATCTCAACGAAATTTTCAGCAAAAGGTGATGCAGGGAATGGCCCGTTTAAAATCTGGTAAGACTATTATAGCCAGCAATAGATCAGCTATATGATTTATCCACTGTGGAAGAGGAATCGAAGAGATAGATAACTATTTAATAATAATTCCAACAGCTGATACAGTAACCACGACAGCAAGGACACCCGCATAGACAGACTTGAATCGCTGCTCCACCACTTCAATGATAGTTCCATTCATATAACTCTAATGGCAAATGGTGACCGAATCAGATTCTGATACTATGTTTTTCAGGATTCGAATCTAGGAGCTATCAATTGTTCCAATAGAAAGGTAAGCTTACCCAAGTACGCCACCCAGCTTGACAGCTCGAATGTTGGCCGAAGACTCTGTTCATCATCTGAACTAGCTCGGAAAGGTACAGAAAGTGGTTGGAATGTTATTCCAGTTACTTTTCTTTAACATTGAGGCTGAATTTATTTTCATTGAAGAGATCATACCTACTCATATGCAACGATAAAAAGTTCTCAACGATAAATATAAGATAGAAATTTGATGGGAGATTAGGGTCTTCGAAACTTGTTAGAATTAGACGTAGTTCGGCGTCTGGGAGCGGGTGTTCTAACATGGCAGCGTTCCTGAGTGCTTACCGGCAACGGAGGAAGGCAGCGTCTTCCAATAGTGTCCAATCCAGAGATATGTTGTCCTTCTTCTTTGAACCATGAAGCATTTTGCAGAGAGGCATGCTCGACCGGAAGAAAATTGAGTGCACCCAGAAAACGGTGAAGTTCAGTAATGGTTGAGGGCCTCGGATAGTCTGCCATCGCTTTGACAGTGTCACGCGGTGGTCCAATACCCATCTCGTCCACTTCGTAACCAAGGAAGGTGATTGTTTGTTTTCCGAATGCGCACTTATCGCTGTTGAGCGGCATTGCGTAACCCAAACGTCATCCCCATTGCCATTTTCGGTACGTCCGCTGATAGTACGCACGGGCCAGGTCGAGGCGGAAAAAGGTTGATTTGTTTGGTAAAATCAATTGAATATCCGCGAGGAGTGGCAGAGGGTACTTGTCGGAAAGAGTTACCGGGTTCAGACGCCTGTAGTCACCGCAAGGTCGGATAGTACCGCCCTTCTTTGTGACGATGTGAAGGGGACTGGCCCACGAGCTTCTTGAAGGTCGACAAATGCCCTCCCTCACCATGCGTTGGAACTCCACTTTAGCCAGCTTGTAGTACCTAGGTGGAATGGATCTGGCGCGACAGTGAACCGGTACACTGTGAGTATCGGAGTGCGCTAAGTGGTAGGGTGATGGACGGATACCGTTGAAGCACACGCTGTTGTGGTTTATGGCATTCAACGAGACTTCCTCTGATGACATGAGAAGACTTGGCGTACTGCGGTCGAAACCCTGGTCCACGAGCCGGCGGCCGTTGATATCAACTAGTAGGCGGAAAAAAAAAATTAGAAAATCCGCTTCCAAGATTCAGTGCGGGATTGTTGTTCGGGTGAAAGTCCAGCGGAGATTGCGTCCCAAACCAAGATCAAGGGCGAGCGTTGTCGTACCAAATATGTTTATTTTGGTGCCATTGACAGCTCGCAGCATGGTAGGGTCTGGTTGAAGCCTCGCTGTGCTTTTGATGGACAATGTTGATATGCAAGCCCCACTGTCTACAAGAAAACGATGGCCAGAAATTTTGTCTTGAATTAAGAGGCGATGTAACTTACAAGCAACTGTAGAAGCCTAACCTAATGTTGCTGGTGGGCGATTCCCTGCTTGTAAGAACAAGATGCATTGCACTTTTTCGCCTTCGAGCCGTCGAAGGAACCAGCAGAGACCAGAACCGTTGCCTTTGGCGGCTCCTTGCGTCTGCTTTCAATTGGCCGATAAGTAGACGTTGATTGTTGGTTGAGTTGTCTTTGTTTCGCGTTTAACCTCTGCTGGAGGTCTTTGAAGTTTTCGCTGATCGGATCTAGTGGCTTTGAAGATGTTGGAGGCAGCGCCGCAATTGGCTTCCTCGTTTTCTTCGTACACGCTGATGAGCCGTTCCTTTGCCTTCGTATATTTGTTGGTAGCTTGTGGTGTCAACAGAATAACGGAGATTTGTTCCAAATCCCTTCGGTCGAGATTGGCGATGACATACTGGCACTTCGGGTTGTCGTTCGGCTTCGAAGTTGAAAGTATAGCTTCCAGCTGAGCAAACCTGAGAGATGGTCTCTCTCGCCAAAACTGGGCAAGCGTGCAGCCACGGAAAGTCCTTAAACAGCCATTGATAGTGGAAGATCGGTGGACATTTGTTTTTGTTCACTCTCATCCGGCATGGTTTTTGTTTAGCGACGTGGCGGAGACGAAGTCGTGGCTCGGTAAATTGGAAAATTTTCCAGGAATTCTTAAAATTCTTGAAGGTGGAAGCAATTGGACACGACAGTTGCTGTACGACACGTTTAACACGATTTGTTTTAAAAAAATTCGCGGATGCCGATTTTAGTCAACGTGTCTTGCCATCTCCGTAGCAAGCAGTGGGTGCGAAAATAAATTATCAAAGAAGTTAAATTAAATTAACCTTCGTATCACGTCGGGGTCACTAATGAAAAGATCAATAAAAATATGCTGCTTTACTTTACTTTAATTAAACTTTAACAATAAAAAGCAATACTACAAATAATTTCACTTAAATATTTGGCTAACATCCACTGCTGCAATCGCCAAAATCCAAATGAAAGAAAACTTCTCGCACCGGATGTCATGGAATCATTTCTTCTGATGACAGCTGGTCAGCTGTTATGCTAAGTAAAAAGTCATTTACAAAAATTAGCAAAAATTTCATTTAGAAAAAAGCAGGATAGCAAACTATATTATATTTTATTGTATAATTGCAACAAAGAAAATTAATTTAAAATATTCTTTTTGAACTGAATATCGTTCATTATTCCTTGGATATGTGTAGGTAAAGAATTCCAAAGTCTGGCTGAGTGGATAAAAAAACAAACGCGACGAAATTCATTTTTTAAAAGGAGGGATGTTGATGTTACTTTGAGACCGGGAAAAGTTCAATTTAGTGACAAGATATTCAGGCTTCCTGCTAACGAGGATTCTATGCAGAAAGATACAATTACGAGCATTTAAATAATGCTGCAACGAGTAGCCCAAAGCATTCTTTGATAGAACAGATATTCGATCGAATCTCTTTAGCCCATAAATGTATCTGACTGTGTCATTGAAGGTAACCTGAATAAGGAGCCAAGATTACAGTAGACCACCTCAGCGTACGTTACAACAATTAGGAACAATTAGGGTTAAAACCAATCGTCGAAGAGTTTGGATAGGAGTGAAGGCAGCAGTGTCCCACAGTATTCTGACGCAGCCATATATGCGACCAACAACAAGATTTATCATGATACGTAAACTTGTGGCTAATTACAAACCCTAAGCTGGTTACTTTATCAACCAACGAAAGTTTAGTGTTGTGTAAAAAAAAATATCAGGTAAGAATATTGGGTCAAGAGTCCTTTTAAAGATCGACATAACGTGCGATTTTGCAGGGTATATGCGAAGTCCATTATCAACTGCCCACCGATAAATAGCCAATAAGTCTGCATTTAAGTCCAAGGCAAGTTCATTTAAACTGACAAGAGGTCTGGACAAAGAAAACTGAACATCATCGGCATAGAAATGTAAAACTACATGTTAACAGTCAGATGGCAGGTTATTGATGAACATACAAAACAGTATAGGACCGAGTATAGATCCTTGAGGAACTCCGCATAACACACGTTTTAACTCCGAAGATCTGTTTCCAACCACAACTGTCTGAAACCGATGATGAAGAAAACTACGTACAAATTTTACTGCACTGTCACTAAAACTGAAAATGTATCGAAGTTTGAAGCAGAGCAGTTCATGGTTAACTGAATCGAAAGCCTAAGAGAAGTCCAGCAAACAAAAGTAAGGTTATCCTTGTCAAAATTAGTCCTCATTTCTTCCATAATGTTGACCATGGCAGTAGAGCAGCTATGGCTCGGACGAAAGCCAGACTGAAGAGAATAGAGCAATGAATGTTGCTCCAGATTATTACAGATTTGTTTAGCTAGGATCTTCTCAAAAATTTTCGACAAACAGGGTAAAATACTTATTGGTCCATAGTCATTAACAGAGCTAGCACTAGATTTTTTAGCTACTGGAATAACCCTTGCAATCTTCCACAATCGTGGAAAAATGCCCGAAGTTATGCAGTTGGTTGTGTTCAGCATTGCGTTTTTGTAGCGAGTTCCGGTTTGCAACTTGGTCGCTATAAAAAGTTTCTACTTTGCTTGGCTTTGTAGTTAATTAGGGATCTGTTGTGCTATTGCCACTTAAGACGCCTAAAAGATAGATTTACTCCTTTGTTGTTTCTCTTTCCTTTCATGAGCATAAACTGGCTATCTAATCTAAAAAAAAAAAAAAATCTAAACTGGCTTTCTATGATGCAATAATATGAGTACATAAATATGTCTCCATGCTGGGGCAACAATACCTTAATGTTTGAAGTTATTCATTCCTTCCAAAAGTGAGATTAAACATACGAGTACTTATTTTTTAAACTTGCTTTTATGTTTTCACATTAACCTTGATCTCAACTCTGGTCAATTGTTTTTTAATTCTAGCCAGTTTGTTATGGAATGCCAAACTTTGGTGAATTAGAGGTTCCTCAAGTACTGCCAGCTTTAAGACCGATTTGCTTCGTCATCATGCTACTTTTTCATAGAATTTTTTCATTGTTAGCATTTGTGTATGAAAATCAGCTAAAAGTAGCAAGCGGACATTCAACTTCAAATGCAGTGCCGATGTCGCTCAAAACAGCCGCTCAAAAGACCTCGCAACGAGAACCATAACGTCTTTCACCATGGTAATAGGAGTCCACATGTTGAGTGTCTGGTTGTTTTATATATCGCCAATTATGATAAGGTATAGCTTCCAGAATTGATCACTGGGAAATTGTATGATAAACATAGTTTGTGCCGAAAATAAGCCAAAATATCCACCAGATCACAACTTTCACACCGAACTCGCGTGGAACCTGCTGATCCCATCATACTTCAGATTCATATTGAGTCTTAGCAGAGCTGGACAACATCCGCACATCATCACGCTCGATATGAATGATAAGTTGCTAAGGGCATGCGGCAGAGAATGGAATTTGGAAGTGAGAGTTTTCAATTTTGAAAATGCCCTCCATTCCTCTTAAAAAAAACTATAGAAAACAGACTCTTGGTGTTGGTGTGACGGTAGTAACTTCCGCCGGATATTTTCTCGTAATGCCTGATGTTCTCCTTTTAGATCGATACACTTTAGCCAGATTTGATACCCTGTTCATAGTGAGAAGGATCCACCTTTGTAAAAATTCCATCAACCACAAATTTATGCCTACCGATGGAACTGTCTCCATTTGCCTGATTTAATGTTCAAAACTAACCTTACAAAACTTCGCCAAACGCTTGATTGAAGAATACTCAAGACGCTGTTCACTTGTGCAACTAACGCGGCTTCAATTAAAATCTGCAACCCAATACTTCCTTTTGTCAACAAAAGTTCAGACTTTCCCATAGTAGAATCGAACTGATGAAATCCCTACAAAAAATAAACATCCTTTCTTCACCTAACTTCAAACTACTAAAACCAACATCTTCTTGTAATTCGGTCGAGTACTTCCAGGACCACCTTCCTAACTTGTGTGCCCCGACATTACTTTAAAATAACCCTGTATCAAATATTAATTTATTTCTAATAAATAATAAGTCCTACAATTGGATACTGCTGCTAGCCTAGGTTGTTAGACGAGTTCTTCTTATTCAAGGAAAAAAAATTAAATTCCAACAAGAACATCATTATTAACTCAAGAGCCATTCCCGAGCTGTTCAACCTCTAATGCGAACACAGCAAACGCAGCACCACAATTCACTTATTATCCTCAAAATAAGTAAATAATAATCTTGCCACCCTCTGCGTTTGACAATAATTACAAGCAACCCCACAAAAGTTTACCTTGAAAAGGTGTAACAGTTGGCATAGCGGCTGTGCTTTTTTCGCGCCTCAAAAAGCCTATCTAATTAAAATGCGTTTGGCTCTTTGAACGCAACCACAATCTTATTAAAATGCTTTTCGGTTCAGTTCATTGGAGCCTCCAGGGACCATGTGAAACGAATGGAAACTTGTTTCCATGGCAATAGCCTTTTTGGTAAACGTTTGCCAAGTTAACCACTAGAATTTCCATTCATCTAATGCTTTGTGGAAACCAGGCCTCCTTAAATGTTGAGAGGGAAAGGCTATTTCATTCAATTCAAAAACAGACTTTAAGCTATTCAAAGGAAATAGGTTCTCATTCCACTTTTTGTAGGCAAAATTGATGAAGCGCAGGTGCTCAATCCGAAAACATAAGGCTTCTGTTTGCTGTGCAAAGTATCACGTGTGCTTAGTCGTAGGTGAAATCCACTTGTTGGACGGGAGGATTGGATTAGGTTGCTTTGCCGGAATCATTGAGTTTATGAGTGGTTCATGATTGACGGTGCTTGAGGGTGGTTCCTGATTTCAATATTTTGATCCTTTGACTTAATTTACTTGATGGAAAGGAGTTTAAATATTCATTTGGTTAACATTTAACAAAAAAAAAGCAGATAATATTTTAAAGAAGGATGGGCGCATATCTTTAGACACTTTCAGTTCATTTTCAAAATTAATTTCGAAATATAGAAATGCATTAGAAATGTTTTGAGAAGAAGAAGTATACTAGAGTGTGTGCTCTAAAGTTTTCGATTAAACGTTCTTGCATTTGGAAAAGGACAATATCTAACCTCCTTGCTGCTTGGTAGTCGATGAATACAGCTCTCTTCCAGGAAAACCTCATATTATGATTTTCCAGCACCACTGTTCAGCGCAAGTTGTTGGTGCATCCCTTAAGCGACATTTTTGTGTTATGCGAGACGAATTACTGGATCCACATCGACGGCAATTGTCCTCAACGATTTCTTGCAGAAAGAACTTACGTTGGATTCTTGTACCAATAACTTTGCCAATTTAAGAATCCTTAGTTTTCAAAGAATAACAATTATTATTGTTTTTGTAAAAATAAACATTAGGCTTATTAAAACTGGGTTCTAACTTCATTTCTAAACAAAATTCAAATGCGAAGCTTTCATTTCTATCAGATATAAATTTTTGAAATTTTAAAGCTATTTTTTCCAGAGGCTGTTAATATGTGTATCCCTATTAGGGTACGGTTAAAAACTAGGCCAGGGTTTCTGGCGGATTCAACCCACTCTATAGGCGTTCTCGCTAGTTTGACTTAAGGAAAAACTGAAACATCAAGTACCCTGCGGTGTATTTGAAATACTTTTGATTTATTAGCATTTAGGTTTAGATCATGTGCTTGTTTGTTGAGCAAGCTTAAGGTTTCCTTAACCCATTCGAGAGGACAGCTCAAGTAAAGTACATCGTCTGCGTACATGTGAATTGAACAGTATTTAATAACTTTATGTAATTCGTTCACATATAGCAAAAAGAGTAAAGGTCCAAGGATCGATCCTTGTGGTACTCCACTTTGGACTTCCAGAAGAGTGGATGATTTTTCTCCAACGATTGTACATTATTGTCCACCACTCAAATATGAAGAGATGAGCTTCGTTGCGCGAGTTGAAAACTTACGCTGCACCATTTTTTTTTCTTCGACCTGAAGAAATCTATTGTATAGAAGAAATTGAGTCTAAGCAGAAGACGTTCTGCTTGTCTTATGAAAGATAGTATGTCTTTAGTTGTGGATCTCTTAGGTTCCATTGAAATGAGCACCTTCCTGTGGAGATTAAGTTTCCTTAACTAGTGTTGTGCCGCATATTCACATAAAGTGTGTTCGTATGTTTCGTCCTCTTTCATAGGAGGATTTCCTTATAGGCTTATTAGGCCGAATTAATCGCTTGAATTGTCTAAGACTTTCCCATTGGTCCAGAGGTTCAGGCGACCTTTCCCATTCATCAGCGACGAAGCTGTTGTCAAATAAACACTACTAAATGGTTTAGAACCTATGAACGCAGTTTCCGAGCCAGCTCTAGCAATCTCATCTTCAGATTCGATTCTTGAAATCCTCCTGTGCTCAGGGACCCAGCCCAGCTTCACTTTGTCTGGCAAGGGATTGCAGTGCATCGTAGGAATATTTGACAGTTTAAGAGTCCATTAGGTTAATTGATAATGCCCTTAGTGCTGCCTGGGTGTCTGAAAAGATTTGAATTCTAGCGCCCTTAATACCCTTGAGGTGAATGTGTCTGACGCAGATTTTAATGGCGTGAATAACAGCTGGAGACACAAAAATGCTTGTATTGAATCCAAGGGCTCTAGTTCCAAATCTATTTTTGACCCATCTGTTCACCATGCAAGAACTGTGGAGTTCATTGGACCAGTTTTTACGATCCAATATTTCAACCTCTAACAAGCTGCCGAAACTATGCTGACTGCCTGCTTTGAGATAAAATGAGGCTCACTAGGGGGGCCTGGCTTGTATGTATAATCTAGCTGCAGTTTGAAATTGAAATGGAGTAAGCCCGACTATAGCTTCTGCTGTTGTGTAGCAGGTACGATGCCCGAATAAGTGCTTAAGGATTTCGCCATCATTCTGTACAATCAATGTACAATTTTATGAGCGAGATCCCAATTCGTGCCGAACAGACCACAATTCCTGCTGGCCCATAGTGCTCTAGTTGCACGCCCTATGGCGGACTTGATATGTCCGCACTAAAAGAGACTAGTTCCCTAAGTTCACGGTTGACTTGTGTTTTCTTAGAGTTGGGCACTTGAACGGTTTTACTGGGAGTGATAATGCACTCTTGTGATTTTAGATACAATCGTGTCGTGCTTACCCACTGACAATAATCGGAGGGTCAATAGCATAACCTTTGGTGATGTAACCATATTTTTGCAGATCTGCTAACAGTTTGTCGATAACTATTGGGCATAACAAAAGGGAGAGAGCACCCCCCCCCCCCCCCCCTCCCTTTTGGGCATACATTGGTTGTCCTATTCTTCAATACTTTTACTGCTGTTCACTTGATGCACCATTTGATTCCAAAGTTCTTCAAATTTTGTAAGTGTGCAGTTTATTATCATATTCGATGATGCCTTAGGTGTTAAAGTCATCTTGCTTCAAAAGATGAAATAGGGATCCTTAAGTTCCAGTTAAGCTTATTCAATATTTTTTTTGAAGAACGCGTGTACAAACTTGAGCGAAGGTTTATCTTTTGAGTTACCTTCCACCCAATTGGTCATTACATTTTAGTGAGAGATCTAAAGATCATCAAATGTAGGTAGGCCATCAATAGCTTTCCAAGCTACGCTTGCGCTCTTCTTCAGACGGTTTTTGAACGAAATTCATCATGAACCGCGAGGTCCACCGAGGCCACAAGGTCACTGCATGGTATGAGTGTATAACATAAACTGTGAGTGATATGGAACCAAAGATACGTTTCCATTGCGCATTATTTCTCGTGATGGTGATTTGCATTGGTCGGCAAGATCGCCAGAATTGTTTCTTTGGAGTTTTTCGAAGTCAACGATTTTGACAGCTCTCAAAGAGACCATTCCATAAGAATAGGAGATCCAATCCACCAAGTTAGTGCGCTCGACCTTAGGCAAATTAGCAGTAGGACAAAGGACAGCCAGTGTTGCCAAAACAGGTGCGCTACGTCGGTTCTCAAAGAATTTAGCAGGGGCAATTCAATTATTACGAAATTCTTACAGGCAAACTAAAGGGAATGGACGAATTCCTTCCTGAATTAGATTTAGATTCGTCGTACGAAATAACGTATCCTGGAAGAGGAGAATGGCAAGCAAAAGTAGTATTACAGCAAAACGAAATTGAGGCATAGACTGACGGCACTAAGATCATAGAGGGAACAGGCTCTAAAATCTTCTTCACAAACCATGATCTTAGAGTCTTTTTAAGAATACCGAATGCTTATAGCATTTATCAGACAAAAGTTCTAGCAGAACTTAAGGCTGCAGAACTACTAGAAATGAAATCGGTATTCGGCTGGGATATCGCTATCTACATGCATCTACGGTCAAGCTGAGCTTAAGGAACTAGAATCGTGTGAAACGTAATCGGAAATAGTCAGAAACTGCAGCACAATGTTAGGCATTATGCACACAGAATCAGGTTAAACTATTTTGGGTGCATGGTGACTCCGAAATCGAATGAAACGAATAAGCCAGAAATGGGGGTACCTCCGGGCTATAGTTTTCCTGGCAAGAGGTTGCGTGTGGCGTTAAGGCAATACTGCAAGATAAGGCAATGAAAATAGCCGACCAAAGTTGGTCAAACACAAGGAAAAACAGGGTATTAAAGTCGAACCGTCAAATCTGAAGACGCTCTAAATTGAAATTATAACCCTTTGATCTAAAACGCATCTGAGAAAAAAATATTCCTTGCCACAAACCTCAACATGCAACCTGTAATTCAGGAACTAGGTAAGTGGTCTTACCTTCTACTGCTGCCAAAAATCCCCGATAAGAAATATAAAGTGAAAAAGTAAAAAGCTAAAAGAAGAGGCGCTTAAGAAAAATTCGAACAGCAAAGAAAAAGTTCAGGGATATCCACTTGGAGCCTGCATTTACAAAAAAACTATCCCTTGTCTTGGAACGGGAATAGAAGAATATCCCTGTTTGAGTCACTCACCAGATCCTATCTAGTGTATAATGTATCGGAATTAGTCCAGATTTGCACTCACAAGGACGTGCATTGGCAAATGATTTTTATATCTTAACGAATATTAACTTAACAAACGAATCTTTGGTAGAGATCCAAGAAAAGAAATACCCATTTAATGCTATTTCGGCAGATCTAAACAATTATTGCCAGAACTTATAACTCGAAGGTCAATAGCACATTTAAGGGTCCTTTGAAAGAAAAGTCTCTAAGGCTTAATGGTCTGATAAGTATTTTAGTGAACGTAACGTTCTTTTAAACCATGGGTGTGCCTGCTGCTTCCAGTTTACTCATAGACAATGAATATTGAATTGACCCTTAAGTTTGAGAAGGATTTAACTAATCTTATATCAGGTAATTAAAAAATAAACGATGAAAAATTCAAAAAAGGAAATGATGGAAAAAAATATCTTCAAAGTTAATCTTGGCCTTTTAAAACCGATTTCATTTTGGCAGTGTTCCATTTATCTATCATCCTCCTGCCTTAAAATATCTAAAGAGACTAATAGAAATGACGCACATGTAACATTAAATTTGAAAACTCTTGGAGGGAACAAAATTTGCACAAGGAAGTACAATACTTTTTAGTAATATTTTGTACACCACAGTCACACTTTTTTAAGAGAAATCCTGCGCATTCTCCAAAACAATCCGTTTGTGGAACCTATTTCGATTCAGTTCCCACGTGTTCTGTAACAGTTTGCAGACGAGAACAACAGTAGGCCAGTAGGCAATGAGGTCCCATGCACAATTGACACACTTCACTTGACTGGCCAGACCTTGACTGCATGCGCTTCGGTGTGGAGTTTTGTAGCTCGGCCCATTTTAAAGCCGGTTCTCTCTAGAGAGCCTAACATATATTTGTTTAGGCTTGTAAAGACTATTTCGCACATGGAAATTTAAGTCAAAGTTACTGTTTCTGGCTGAAATCTTGTACGCCACACGTCGTTCAATTCAAGGGTTTGAGTGGAGCCATTTAAATAGCAGAACAAGTTAAGCATTTAACATCATTTTATAACGTATTTTTTTTTGATTTTTTATGCTACGAATGAAATAGCTTGATGTTGAGAAATTCTTGTCAAAGATATCAGAGCATGCCTAGGAAGAAGCTTACAAAGAGTTACCAAAAATTGTTAAGGCTGCGGTTCCTTAAAAAAGGATGTATTTCAGTTCTTAGTGATATAAAAGTCTAGCTTGTTTGAATTTAGAATATGAAGTTCGCTCAAAAGACTGCAACAATTTTACTTGTCCAAAGTTTGTTAAATGAAACTGAAGAGCAGTGTTTTAATTTACTTGACCTTATCTACGAACATTTAGAAGGCTTAGTTGGAGGTAATTTGTGAACGCGGACAAGTGAACTTCGATATTGAATTTCCTGAGTAAAAACAGCTCTAAAAAACACATCTTTGAAGAGTGCTGTGTGCCACGTGTAACAATGTTTGTTGCGAGACACATGTTGTTATTAAGGCCTCAAAATGCCCTCCACTGTTTTTTTAGGGTTATGGGATATTAGGGCAATTACGTCCTCCACCTCTTCGTTGAATTGAAATGTACGGTTTGGACCACCATCGGTCGTACAGTTCTTGATTGTTTGGCGACAAAATTTTCCTCAAGTAGGATTTGTAATCACTCCAGACTTCTGCAAAGATTTTTTCAGAGAACAAAATTGAGCATAAATTCAGAAAATTTATTTAATGTCAACCCGACCATTTATTAGAATAGAGTGAATAGAAAACTTGATAGCCGACAGGTGACAGTTTCATTTCGAATACGCCTCCGAGAATAGAGAAGCTCGAATTCCGAGAAAACATTTCCCTCGACGGATATGAGGCTAGGGCTGGTAGGCTTCTCAATAAAACAGAATCATTCAAATCGACACACAAATGGTGCGACTTCGCACAAGGTATACAAAAACAAATCGAATCGAGCAAAACGTCCTTTTTTGAAGCAGCCGAAAATAAATATTCATTTAGAAAATAGAAAATGATTGCGGGTTTTGAGCAAGGATATGGTAGCACCTCATACTTGTTGTTCTTCTTCGTCTTTATCAGAGACTTCATGTTTTGGAGCGTACGAATATCGACTAACTCATCGTTCTTAGATTATTGCATCACTTGATCACCTGCAATCGGTCTGGAGGGATGCCTTATGACTCGCAGAGAAGCGGATCTCTAGAAAGGAATCATGTCTTTGGGTTTAATGGACCATCTTAAACCCACTTGATGACCTTTATGCTGCGCAACATTAATGGAACGACAGTATGGAACTTTTCCACAAGTTTCACGATTGCTCCAACCGCTTTTATTTTTTTGTTTAAATGCATTACGCTATAAAATGTAGCATATTTTATTTATAGAAAGGAGCGATCCTGGAAAGTGCAGATGTACATTGTCCTTTTCTAGCTACCCTCAAGTATGTGGCTTGCAAATGAAGACTGTTGAAGTCGTTTATCACAAGTCCAAAAGCTCAACCCATGAATCAGGGCACTGTTTCGATTTAGGGCACCTCTTCAAAAAACCTTGTCAATATGTGGATTCACCAAGAACACTTGACAAGGGAGGTGACAGAATGTGCTGTAGCACTAGTACGGATTAGAATATGGGTGTACAAACCTTCAATCGCATCCAAAGTTACGGCTGCATAAGTGTATACGCACACAATTCCATCGTAACGGATACGTAAGCAAGATTGAGCTTCTGAGCCTTATATCAGTCATAAAGAGCCATAACTTTAACTTACTTCATCCCTTAGTTATCACGGTTGCTGTAAGACAAGTGGGCCTATCACGCAAATTGATGAATAAGACGGACGGTGCAACCTCTTACAGAGTTCGGACAATAACGGATATTCTGAAGGATACATTTTTGAGTCGTCTTATATCTCGTTTTGGCTATTTGCACTCGTTAGCAAAATTATCCGATTTGTCCACTCCAGACTCCTTTGAATTCTTTTTTTTCCTTGGCTATACCAGCAATCCTCTCAGAGTTCGCAATCAACACCGCTCGGTTTAAGGACTTCTTTTATTAATTAAAAACAAATGGATTTTCTCAGGACATCTTTGCGAAAACCGCATGAAGAGTTTTGCTGTCATGATTTGCATCAAGCCAATTTGATTTGTAATTCTCAGAATTCTCTCTGTGAGTTTATTAGAAAACACAGTGGGTGTGGATTTACATTACTCTGTCGGAATGAGCGCTTCAATAACTGCACATAAACCACTTTGACCACCCACGTCGAAGCCATAATATTTTAACACAAACCATTTGAAATGGAAAACAATCAGTTAGCATAAAGAAGATACAGCACTGAGTTGACCGGGCAAAGTCGTAAATTATTAAGGACGTACAAAGGTCTTTTGTGGTCACCACCTTTAACTGCTGCAACTACACTACCGCCCATTAGTTTCCGAACAAATCATTTTCACCGCAAATATTTGTAAATCGATCTGTAGAGGATTTGAAAAACCTACTTGCTTTTGTGAAACGCCTTTAGTTAGTCCTTATAAATTTCGATACAAAATTTAAACATTAGATCAAACGAACCATAAATTAAGTGATGTGGCAGAAACTTGAACAAAAATATTTTAGGAATCAACGACTCCTTCCACACGACAGGGAATCGAAAAGCGAATGACCGGCTATAAATAAATGATCAAGAAGGGTCGATGGCTTACAGCTCGGCTATAACATATTTATTCCTATCCCGAAACAAAGTCAAACAACTGGATAAAGAAAAACACCAGCACCAAGATGGGATATCAACCGAATGATTTAAAGTCATATTCATGGTTGAGTGGTGGAATAGCGGACCATACAACATCGAAACTTATGAAGAAGTCGATCGATAGACTGTGTAGATTGTCAGTCAAAGTGATGCATAATTATGAGAACGATTTTGCGCTAAAAAATTGTATTTCCGAAACATTGGCTCATTACCCTGCTGTCAGTTTTAATGTTTTTCCGCAGAGCCAATATTACACAGTAAAAACTACAGCAAGGCCGCCTACTTGATCAGATAAATGTTACTCAAGGATTCGAACCTGGAACCCAACAATTGATGAAATTGAAAAGCACGCCTGACCAGCTGCGTCATCCATCTGTTTAACTTTCGTACTGTGCGTTCAGTTAACAATATTACAAATGTAGCAGAAAGTATGCACCTAGACCCGAAAAACAATCTGAACATCAGTCGAAATAGACTGAGAAGCATTCACTTATAATGCGCGTTGAACGAAAATGACCACCCGCTTCGTTACCGCATCTAGCATTATAGAGGAAGCGCAAAATATACTATAAATGACTAGGAAAATCCACAAGTATCTTTAAATAGAGCAGCGAATGCATTTTGAACTTATGACTGTCGGTGTGATTCTTTGAGTGACAACATACTGGTCCATGTATGTATCTTCCAATATATTTGGAAAAATACGGCCAAGCTTAGTTACTGTGTGTAAATAAACGTTTTTTAAAAATTTATAATATTTTTATCATTGTAATTTATTGTGCTGATAGTACCACACCTTTTGTGAAAATAAAAAATATCTTATTAAGAACTCAGAAAACGGACAACAAATCCTTTGTTATAGAGTTTCGTTGGCAGCTTTTGGGTATGGGACCTTCAAAAATGTTCCAGACAATCGAGGCATGTTAAAGACCGATTTATGATCAGAAGTTGAGGATTAATAATAATGCACGTTAAGTGCAAGAACTTTGGAATTATTTGAGTGGTGGAGCTGCAATTTGACGCAATTGAATTTTTCATTTTAATAATATTGAAAAAGAGAACGAGTTTCATTTGAACTTCTCTGATAGAATCTACTGTACGGAAACTTTTGAGCGGCAGTATATTAGTTAGAAAACTATGTGCAAATTATTAGAATATCCGTGGAGCTAATAAATTATGTATTTATTTGTAATTATTGAAGCAGATGTAATACAAGTAAACTAGAGTTATGATATTCTCATATTATACTTTACTAATAAAAATATTATAATATTGTAAAAAAAAGAGCTCAGTTATTAATTAAGAAGGAACGCTTAGCATTCCAATGAGTACTAAATATTTCCCTTCAGTTAGAAGGTATTTGTTTTGGCTAACGATGAAAGATTCTCAGCGTATGTCATTTTATCTCAACGCACATCGTTTGGGCTTCAAGTGATAAGGATGTGCTAATTTTCCTGTGCCACATAACTAGAAACACATCTTTCCTCTTTGATAAGTTAGAGAAAAAACGTCAATCCTCAATTTCACTGCAAAGCCTGTTACCTTGGACAGGTATTTGAAATACTGAGGGGTTTATTTTTTCGGCTTACAATATTCTATCAAGGGTGAAGGCAAACAGCTGTCACGCGGAGACTTGGAAGGCACTAGTCGAAATGCTGTACCTAAAAATGCCAACCGTTCGATCACACCTTAATTAAATTGCTAAATTAAACAAGTTTATGGTAGTTTTTTAAGCGTTTTTGAAACGACAGAAAATGTACCTCGACGCAAAAAAGCACCCAAAACATCTATGCCGACTGACAAAAAAGTTGTGAAACTTGCAAAATACAATCCGAAAATATGTCCAGCAGAAATTTAAAACATAATCTGGATGAAAATGACACTCGTGTTTCCACTCGCACTTTAAAAAGACGATTGACCGGATCAGGATTAACCCCAAAGTCAAGAAAAGCCAGAATGGCGTTGGCAAGGTCTCACCTGAATTGGTGAACGATGAAAAACAAAATTCATTGCTTGGATGAAGAAAGAGCACAGCTTTGGGTCCATAATATGTTTTGACCGTCTTTACACATACTCTAAGGGGGTGGGTTCAAATAATATTTGGGATTGTTTCTCGTGAAATAGTGTTAGTCCGATACACCGAATAGACGGTATTTTAACGGTTGAAAAATGTGTCAAGTTTCTCTCTATGGCTGATTAAAATTGGACCAGTTTTTTGGAAATTGCAGCGGGATAACCACCCATACGACATACGGCTTACGTAAGAAATAAATTGTTTCAAGAACGCACGATCAATGCTCTCGAGGAAACGGCGATTTTATAAGCTGGTTACTCTTAAAAATTCCACAAACCTGGACAATTGAAAAAAATATTGAAGCGCGTGGGGGGCTATACCGGTGGTACGCTGCAGGCGATTAATTGAATCTGTGCAGCGTAGATGAAGAGAAGTCATAAAGCAAAAGTGCAAAAGTGAAATTCAAAAATGTAACTGATGGCACATTTGCCCCATTTCAATGGGGAACCATTTTTCGAAATAAAGATTTTGTTTTCGTTCCTCATTTTAGACCTTCATTATATGAACGGGTAAAGTATCTTTACTGTTGAATTGACTTTGTTTACCACTTGTTTTCAACTCTTTAATCCACTGAGACTGTTTTGTAAGAGACAAATAGAAGAGACATCCTGAGTCTCTGAAGCAGCACGCCACGGCTGGATGACGCAGTTGGTAGAGCGTCTGCCTTTTAATTGTTTCAATTGAAAGGCCGCAAGTTCGAATCCAGAACCTGGCCCATTCACAATTTTCCCATTAGGTTGGATTGGTCGAGCAACGATAGTTGTCTGACTGACGGGTGGCATTGTTGTAGTGGTTGTTGTATCGGCTGAGTTCCTAGTTCGCATTCGAAGGCATTTTACTGACAGCAGGGTGTTGAGCTCTAAACTTCCAAACTTTCAAATATTATATTTAAATTATGTCGAATAGAGTCCTGCGACGGAATTGAATTGAAACGAAAACATCTGAGTTTCTTGAACTATTACTTTTGACCTTTCAATCGTTGAAAAGTTTTGGCGGCAAACAATATTGAAGATAAGATGGCGCGTTGAGATGAATACCAATTTTTAAGCAGTTCAGTTCAAGTAGATTGTGCAGCAAAACCATCATGCTCCGATTTCATCTTCTTAAAATTGGGGTTGGCTTGTGATCCGGTGTAGTTGAAAGATCTAAATTCAAATTGTTCAGCAGTCAATTATCCATTAACTTTCACGTATTTAAATCTTTGCTACGATTCCGAGATCAGCCACGAGGTTGATTACTAACCTAAACGCATATTGTTTCCGCCCGGGGGGATCAAACAGTTTGCATTATTTTAAATTAAGAGAAACCTTCAATTAAATGCACTCAGCGAACATTTATCAATGTCGGCTAAATGTATTCGCTCGTTGGTAACATCCCATGAAATATCGAATGATAACAATTGAAATCATCGATGTGTTGTAATTAATCAAAACAACCGGATTCGGGGTTGTAGGGAATTGTAAAACAAACGACCTGCGGGAATCAATAGTAAATTGGTAATACATGGCAACCAACAAAATACCTTCAGCTGTCAGGGAAAAATGTTAAGCATAGCAACAAATTAATTGCATTTCATTTCCAATTAGAGATATTTTGGGATTGAATCATGTGAAATAATTCGTTTAGTTATGGTGGGGAAATTCGTGTCTTCTGTCCTGCAAGGGCATAACGTAAATATTCGTTAAAATTCTGTGAAAATTATTATGAGGCGGAACAATTCTCCCTCTGGAACTTTATTGAATGAGTATTTTAAAATGGCATGAACAAGTGGCAAGTTTAGGTTCCTTCATGTAGTTCCTCTGGGAAACTTTTATCTTATAAGTGAGACTGAATTTTGACCCCCAGATTTTGCGCGCTCATCAGAAATTTTATTGCTTTTCTTCCACTGTCACAGCAAAGCAGGTCTCGTCTGAGCAATACAGCCAAATCTTGGCGTTCTAGTCGTCAAATGTGACTGGTTTATTAAAATTCATGACAAAAAGTAGTGACGGACATGACTTAGACGCCTAACTTAAACAAATGCCTATTTCTTGAGATGGTTCGCTCATCAAAAGCTTTAACCTGATGGTTAGCTCCTACATGGCATGTTAAACCTTCCTAACTCAAAAATGAACCATTCATGCTTCCGGCGTTTTAACTAGGGGTAACTTTTTCTAGTAGTAAAAAGATCTCGACAGTTTCGATTTATACGCGCGCAAGGGGTTATGAAAACCCTTATAGTGCAAACGCATAACGCGGTTGTAAAGTTTCAGGACAAATACTGTACTTTTGAACTATTGCAGATTGTTTTGTGTTAAATATATCGAGTGTGGGAGGGAGAGGCTTCAACATTCGTGTTGTGTGATTGAAAAACGAATCCTTATATTGGGCTTAAGGGTGAACCGAAGAGCATTCCTGGCAAGTCGGGCGTTGCAGTAAAAATGCAGCTGGCTTATTTGCTAAGGCACCATTTATGAAAATAAAAATCGATAATACATGCAAAGACAGGAGCTTTTACCCAGGTTTGAAGCGGATCGATATTCTTTGCCTCTTATGAATTTTATCGCTCCTGTGAGCAGGTTTGAGATGGTTTTTGGATTTTCATGTGAATTATACTCCAGATTCAGGTGAATGATGAGGTAAAGTATGTCTTGCATTGCTTTAGAACACGTACACATATCGCATCTGATATTTGGTCATTAAAACCAATGTTCTTATTAATCCACATCCCGAGAACGGAAAGTCTTTCAGGTTTTTTGATAAAAGCGAAGGCCATTCAAGGATAAACCCTGGAGGCTATGTCTTTCAGTTCAATTGACTCTTAAATCACAATCTATTTCCTTAACATACTCATTTAGCCAAAAAATTTCCTTGGCGGTCAAATTCGCTTTCAAGTTTATGCTAATTTCTAAGCTAATTCACAGAACGTACTACGAAAACGAAAAGGAACGACATGGCGTCAAATCGATAAATTTGGGTTCTTTTTCACACTCACCTTTATGGAAGTAATGACTTCTTCGGTACGTGCAACAGAAGTCCATGCTACATAAATACTATACATAAGAGTATGCGTAGACTTGCATCGATCCATTGTAACGCAGATAGCATAATCGGAAAACGATGAGCATCTTAATTGCACAGAACACGATTTCGAAAAGAAGTTTTTTTGAGCCTTGTTCGTATAAAAGATTTTATACTGTGATAAGCCATGATATACAGAAGGGAAACCTCTTAATAATAACTCCCTTTGCGACACCTCTCAACCAGAGATTCCAGTACTTTCAGCGTAGCCTAGTTGTCTTTGGAATCTAAACATCACTGCTCTGATGCCATAAGAATAATAAGTTCAATGAGTCGGGTAAAGTAAGAGATACTTTTGAAACTGTTGTTACAGAGGATAAACCAGACCTGGTCAAGTAATCATTCTGAACATTTCAATAAAATGTTTAACTCCATCTGAAATATCGAAGTTCAGTTTATTGAGGAACTGAAAATGAGTCTGAACGCACTGCTTCCTACTTAATACCTTATTAAAGAAGAAGCGGCAGGAAATTAATCCTTTTCAATCAATGGTGCGGCGGAAATTCCGCGTACTGGCATTTCTCTTCACAAATCCTTGGAAGAGTTCTTTAAGATATGAAGATAGCACTGAATCTTTCATTTGTATATGAATTCAAATCAGGATAACGCTAAAATACATGAAAGAATCTGAAAACATCAACTCGGATCAAGGTGTTTCATGTCTTCTGTTCACGCGGAAACCGTAGACTTTGCATCTACAAAAGTTACATCGAGTTGTTTTGGCGGAATTCCTTTGAAAGACGAAACAGCCGAAAATAACCTTCACCGGTTTATAAGAAGTTCTAAACAGTAAGCTCAGTTCCTGACGACTGGAAGCCTGAGAAATGACCATTTGAAGTGATCCTCTGATTTAGTTATTTTTTGCTCAGCGACACAAAACGAGTGTACAATAAAAAGCTGCACATGACATGTTCTAATAACTTTGAACAATCCATCTCCCTTTATATATATATAGGCTTTAAGTTCAAAATTGATGTGAAAGTCTATCGGCCGTTCCTCAGAAAGAGTCACTTGGTCTACAACGATCTTTCTTACGACTGGTCAGGGTTAAAATTAAGCCTTACCTTTTAAACTCAGCCTCTTTGGAAAGATGATAATAGTGTCGCAGAGGTAGTACACTGATATAGCGCAAATTAAACTTAATGCGACGTACGTCACGGGCTTAAACTGTCAGGTGAACGCTTTTTTCTTTCATTCCGTAAAACTATTTCAAAAAATATATTGAGAGGGATAATCATTTAAGCTTTAACAGCGAACTTTCCTACCAGATAGACAGAACGCTTGTGGATTTCCTTCATAGTTTTTCTGTTGACGTCTCGTGGCGACAAAGCTTTACACATAGCACGGATGCGTTTCTTCCTCAGATCCAGCTTCTCGTATTTCTTGTTCTTTAAAACTTTGCGTAAATTTTCCTGTTGCTCTTGATGCATAACAAGCAATAGCTTTGCGCATCACCCAGATCTTTGACAGCTTCGATGGAGCTCCGCCAGTTACCTTGGCCACGCGCAGTCCAAGGGGAGTTCTTTCCTCAGTTCTTTGAGTTGTTTTTTTGTGGTCTCCTTTGTTTTTGACGGTTCCTCATATAGAAGTTCTTAACTTTTGCCATCTCGTCTTATTTGTTAAACAGCATGAAAGTGCATTATCCTGGTCCATCGATTTTTATTTAGCGATCGATCCTGCCAGATGACAAAGTCGAATGACCCAGCCCAACCGTGATATGGATTTGTTTTCTCAATCTCCATCTTGTAGCCACTCGCTTCGTTGCCTTTTTCTTTCAGGCGTTGTAATTTTACGCCGCACCATGTCATTTATCTTGTTAGAAATAAAAGCTATTCTCTGGACGTGAGCTGCCTATACTGCCTGTTCTCTTTTCAGACTGGTCTCTTGAGATTGGGCTTCGATGACAACTTTTAGACCTTATTTCAAGCTAGTCCCAAAGCGTGAGTCTGTTGTTAATTTTTCTTTTAAAAATTCGTCATGGAACTCGTTCGTCAAACAGCCGTACCGTTCTTGTGCATTAACCACAGCAGCAAGAAGCGCGAGAAGAAATTGTTCAATTGCTTCATAAGTCGTCAAAATCTATCAAGTTTCGGAATCTGATCAGCAATAGTGGTATGATGACGAAGTGAATGGTCGTGCAGTTGCGACTACTCCTTTGGCATATTCCAAGTTCGTGATGTTAATGCCTTGTGAAGGTTCAAAAAGTACAAAGTATGCAAATAATGACAAATAAAAAACTGCGAATTGAATGAATACAAATAAGTTGATATAGTTTTGTCCGTCCCTTTTCGAACTCTATCCAAGGAACAATCGAAAACAATTTCAAATATTCTCCTAATCCTTCTGCTCGCTCTGTGCATTATGCACTATAAGGGTAGTAAGAGAATGGCTCGTCCTTCGTGTCGCAGATGAGACCAATTTATCGTTCTTTTAGGCCCAGCAACTTGAAGATCAGCAACGCTAATCTAATCGGGATTCATAGTTAAGAGCAATTTATTGCCACATGCAGAAAACTGTCGAAGAAACTGTTCATTTATTAATTCCTAAACTGAATCAAAAGATTGCAGCTTGTTTGAATCAAAGGACTGTAAAAAATCTTCTCTCAAATATTTACGCTTGGATTTCATATCCGAGGGCTATATTATTCCAAAAAAAGAAAGATGAGCGTTTACATATCCTTCTTAGCTTTCGATCCTTCCAGAATACACAAGCTTATTAATAATTCATGAAAGCAGCAAAAAGTCAACATTTTTCGTCATGTCGGGGTGAACGCACAATCGAGGAAAAGGACCTACGAACTCAGTTCAGAGCAGTGCGTTCATCATGCGATGTGGATTTTTGTGAAGCATACTTCGTCCTCTGATATGCTGGACAAACATCGGCCAACAAGGAACAATCAACTGCGGTTGAGCTCAACATTTAACATCATATCCGGGGGAACGTAACGTGTCCTTGTTTATCATTTTTGCAATTCGTGTGCATGCGAGTGTTTTCTTGTGAGCCTGTGAATGAGATATGACTTTCCATTACTGTGGTCGAAGAGGAAAGCCTATCAAAGAAGCCGGCTTGACGATGATTTATGCCAGGCACAATTTTTTTTTCGACTTTCTTTCCTTACCACATACGCACGTTGTCCTGCTGTCCTGTTGTCCTGTTGCCCACATTTACCAGAGAATTTGCAATGCGTTCGTTTGTCAGAACGAGCATTAAGAGATTCCTCAAGGATTTTTTAAAAAGAGCTAGTTGGTTCTATTGTTGCAATGGATTTAGATGAGGAATATGTAAATTTTCGATCGTCCTTCGGTTCTGGTTGCATTGTTTTTGACGTTTGTCGATTGCTGTTATTTTGGCTTTTTGACTCTACGCACTGGTAGGTTGCAATTTCGTTAAACTTCATTGGACATTTGTTGGATGAATTGTACGCAATTAAGAATGGGAATTGATTGTGCAAACAGAGGATGGTTGGGTTCTAGATGCGAGCGTAAGGGAGCGGTTATAAGGAGTGCATTCAAATTTTATATAAGGAACCGAGATATATTCAACCCCTTAAACCATGTCCAAGACAAAAACATCTTAATAATCTAAGTTAAAAAAATAGCAATAAGGAAGTTCGGACATCCCCCATCCTCTACGCCGCGGAATGATGCCGCTACGCCGAAATAGGCACAATTTTTGGCACAAGTGCTTGTGATGCCTTAACTTAATGTGTGCCCACAATTGAAGGGACGACGTCGAACATTTGCAGCATGGCCAGTTTAGTCTAGAACAGTTTTTAATAGTCGAAGAACCAAACAAACGTCTTTGGATGATAAAATTCATGATGGTAGAAAGGCCCGAAGTCAAGTTCGTTGTTCGAAGTCACTGTCCTAAAAAAAAAAATATAAAGACATGCTTTCTTATAACAACTTTACTCTCGGAGGATTGTGAGTCAGCTGCGAGAGGAGTCAAAGCATTCACTTGTCTAACAAAAACGAAAAAGACAGCGACAATAGCACCGTTCAGTGAATCATTCAGAGAGAAAAATTTACTGCGAATTGAGCGAATGAAAATAATTGGACTTCAACCATGGATCAATCAAATTTGAAATTCAATTGAGTTTTAAACTACTTTACAATTTTCCATTTCTAAGTTCTGGTCACTCTTAACAAAAACCTTTATATTTATATTTGGAATGCTGCAAGTCGCAGAAGGTGATGTTAAGAAGTTAAGTGGACAATTGTTCATGGATTGAATTGGTGAAACACAAAAAATGGGCACGTTTCTTGGATATTAAGACAAAGGTTTTGAAAATGCTTATGGAAAAGCATAAGAACGGATTCTGTGTCACCCTTGAGTACTAATTCCCCACTTTTTAGTGTTGAACATTGCCGGTAAAGATTGCATTATGGACAGATTTCTATCACTTTTAAAAATGTGCCTTGTTGCGGTGAATTTGAATGCATCTACTGCGAAAGCCGGCAAAGCCTGTGCAGACTGCCATGTAGACCAGTGGAACAGCACCAGCACATTCCTGATACAACATCCTCCACCGGAAATCCTATCTCAAAAGCTTATCACCATCGAGCAACAAAGTGTTGACCTGTTCCACAGGACCAGAGAGAACCTGATTGAGCACCAGTTTCCACAGTCTCTTCGAAATTTTCTTGGAGATGACGAAGGCGGAAAACAAACCGTTTGTTGGTTTCTTTTTCTTCCTACTAAGTCTCAGTAAATATTTTTTAGACAAAACTAGAAGGGATTCATTGATTTATAAAACCGGCCAAGTGCGGACTCGCGCAACCGAGGGTTCCGTACAAACCTGTAGGTATATATGATATGTAAAAGTTCAACCATCGCGACAATTGAGTCATAGTTATGGTATTTTTAAAGACAAAGGTCTGTTTATTGTTTCAGTAAACCTTTACTTTATATATTAACAAATATCATTACACGGAAATACGTACACTAGGATTGCAAAATGAAATATTGTAGGAACAATATGAGCAAGCTCTCTGATAATATGTTTGACAATATTATAATATAATATGACAAGCTTTTTGAAAAATTTTGTCCCCTCCCCATACACAGAGATAAGTCGCAATCATTGCGGTTACTATAATTATGTTTATAATCACATTTAAATAAGGGTTTTGATTCCCTTGCGAGTAGTTGCGAGTTTCAAAATATGCGGCTTTAGTTTCTGTTTCTTTTGATTGCGTTAACATAGAAGTTTGAATTTGTAACAACTTAAAAGTATTTTAGACTTGAGTTATGGATATTAATTTCTATTCAATACCTCCACGCGTTCCTGAGAAAACGGGTCTTGGCTGACAGACGGACGGAAAACAAAGTGATCCTAGATATAAGGGTTCCGTTTACTCCTTTCGAGGTACGGAACCGTAAAAAACCTTAAAAATCTCTATCTTTCGTGCTAAAGATGAAGAGTCGAGACACGCTCTACACGGGATTCTCTTCAGTGACCTAGCTTGCATTACTCAACAGATGCAGCTAAGTAAAAAGCACGGCAAAGAAGTGTCCTCAAACGCTAAAAAAAAGTATCGAAGCTGCGAAGTAAAAGTAATGATTATCTGTTATTTCCATAAATATGCAAATGTTTACTTTCTCGATAGGTCAGATACGATTTCAGGGAGGTAGATTTGTAATTTGCAAAACAAAAGGTATACCAAAGACATACACTTCCTACCATTGCATTGATCTTGTATGGCAAAGAATCAGCAGAATTTTTCGTCACATTTTATGACCATGGACCATGGGATTGGATCCATCAATTTGATCCAAAAACAGCATTCGATGACCCGCTTCATCGACGCCGAAAAAATGTAAAGTATCAACTTCGGAAAGGAAGGTTATGGCATCATACGGTGGAATATTTGAAAAACGGAGCCACTATGTCAGGCTCCTACTACGCAGACCAAATAAATTGACTTGATGTTAATAAGGAAAAAAGACGCGGAGTGCTGTCTCATTAACACAATGCACCGGTTGAAGTTGCGATGGTTGCAATACAAGAAACAGGAGTCAAACTACTTGAACATCCGCCCTTTTATCCAGATCTAGCTCCCAGTCTCTTTTACCCTTTTTCTCGGCTCAAAAAAACAATTTGGGTGTGCCAAGATGAACAATTTTGGTATTTTTATGTATCGGAAAATTCAGGTCATCTAATCTATTATTCGCTATGGCTCCAACGATTCAACTCTTTCAGTGGCATACAAGACTTCGAACAGAGTAAAGAAAAGATTCCTTAAAGCAAGGCGAATTCCAGTCACGATCCCTGTCGCCCCTCAATAGCCTTCTTAGAAAGCTTTGGTTGGTGAACTTATGTGCATTAACTGCATTGGGCATACACTACAAATAAGAATTGAAAAAAAAGATTTAAAAAAAACAGCCAAGTACGATTGGGACTCGCGAAACGAAGGTTCCGTAAGTATTTCAATTCCCTTGCGAGTATCACAAAAGAAGGCGTTATCACCAACTTGAGGACAGCTTAAATGAACCGCAATCGCAAGTATTTGGTATAAAAAAAGGGTTTTGGCAGACAGACAACAGACAATGAAGGTTCCGTTTTTCCTTTTGAAGGTACGGAACCTTAAAACATTAAATCATGTCCCGAAAAAGACAACGATATACGAATATACTCCACGAATATGAGAACACTATACTGGAAGAATTCAAAAACTATTTCCACGCAAGATAGGCGATACCGGAGCGACCGATTAGCAAGACCTTTCATGACGTAGATTCTTTTTGAGAAAACCACTGATAACGAAGGTCAAGCATGCCTAACGACTGGAATATCAGCTCTATTTGTTCCATATTTTGAAGGTGTATCCCTATTAATCTCTTAAAGTCCGTCAATGTGAACGTCTGAAGTACTCAGATCCCCTTGTGTGGCTTCAAGAACAGACGACATTCTTACACTGAACCAAATACTGGAAGAAACTATTTTTTGTATTAACTTTTAACCCGCATATGACAGCCATCATCGCACCGAACTACATATGCAAATTACTGGTCGATTCGGGATCTCTGAAAAACAAATCCATATTCCAGACTTGCACTGGATTCCGATAAGAAATGCGCTAATTTGACGGACATCAACGTGGAAGGCGTTTGTCCAGCGGAAACGATCGTTGTGTTTGACAAAGAGGCCTCATTGAAATGAGTGAATAAAAAACAAAAGCTTCTGTCGGCAAACAACCGATTCGTCGAACACTAGCTGAGATAAATAATTGCAATCGACACCTCTAGCCCTCATCTTAACAGGTATGCATGTGCAGCCAACTATTTCATGATAGACAAGGCAACAGAACGTCTTTCAACTCTTAAAGTTAAACTTTGCCCCGGATTAATATTCCTGTTTGCGAACGAGCTGTACAATGAAAAAATCCAGTCCGGCAGGCAAAAATGCGTCGACTACAATGGCTCAGTCACTAAGAGCAAATGGACAGCACCAGCTAAGAGCGTCATTGGATTCCAACCAAAAGGATCATGACAAAAGCGAAAACCGAAACTCCGGTTCAGAGATCAATTCATCAAGGATATAAGGAAACAAGATTGTCCGGAAAGCAAAAGGCAACTTAAGCATAGGTGAAGCAAACAATGGGTACCATTCTTTTGGATCTTTTATGTGAAATGAAATGTCAACATGTTTACAAACTGTTATCATTAAAAAGGGAATTTTCAAATAAACAAAGTTTCAATTGAAGCCCTTCTAAGTCTAACGAGGCCAATATTCCTTTCCGCTTGCAATAAACAATTCGCGAAAAGAATGTGAACATCTAACTCAAAGGTTAAATTTTGCCATAAAGAATTCAGAAAAAAAAATGAGACCGAAAACTTACAAGTTAATTGAGATTAAGACCCACGCAACAAAAGTTATTTGTAATGCTCGCACACTTCAAAGAAATATGAACACTAACAAGCAAAAATGTGGTTCCAGGAAAAGAAAAGTCACGAGCTGCTTTCCCACCATGTTTATGCTTTTTCAAGGACACCATTGTACAAAGTCGAAACTTTCAAGTGCATATTTTCTTTGGTGAAACTTTTCAATTAGCCGCGCACACAAAGACCTAAATTCTTTTCAAAGCCAATGAAGCATGTTCGATCTTTTGTCATAGATACGAGTACGAAAAAACAACCCGCCAGTCCCGCCAAGGCACGAGGAACATTGTCAACATTTACTTTCGAATTGTTTACTTTTTTGCCAAACTTTTGGGCACAAAATCGCCACTTTCCGGGCATAAATTATGAGACTTTCAGTTTGAGAAAAAAAAAATTCTATCCTGCAGGATAAGAATTGCCGATTGGGATTTGGACAGGACAAGGGCAAAATTGTGCGAATTTCTGGTAATTCGGTCCTTGTATCTTTGTGGTTTTATTCAAATTTTACAATTCAGTGGATCCCCAAGAAACGTGGTAACGCAAATGTTGAACGTGCAAAATATTTATGCCAACTTATAAAGTCTGTTTGTATGTCTTTATGTTGTAGAGATAAAAAAAAAAAAAAAAAAAAATCTACAATATCCGCGTTGAGTTGGATTTCTAATTTATTCACAGCCATACGTTTCCTTGACCTGAATTCGTATTCGAATCTCCTCCGAACTAGAATCCTTCTTCTTCCGCTGCATTCAAAGTAAGCACCACGTTAAGGGGTGCGAAACTACTCAGTCATCTCGGTGAGCACAGTGGATACGTGAGCGCGCGTGTAAAAGTCAAGGGATTCATGCTGCTGCACAACCGAGATTATCATCTCGCACATTGCCAGGATAACCATGTACAAATCAGATTGCCGCAGTGCATTCCTCATTTAAATTCCGGCAACTGCATATACAATATTCCAACACTGCTCGTGTGATAATTCCGACCAAGTTCAGTTGTTCTCGCCACTGGCGCTGTGGGGTGTAAGCAACTATAGACTCACATTCATAGTTTGGGGCTGAAATTGCGAGCGCGCCATCAATGGGGTAGGTCCTCGGGGAGAGAATTTAGAACTTGGGCGTGTGATATGCCGGCTTGAGTATATTTTTTTCAGCTGAGGTACCTTTTTTGGTTTCAGACTTCTTGGGGACGCTCGAGTGGAGATGTTATGGTAATGAACCACCTGTTGTTCGTATGGGCTCATTGCTTGAAAGGAACAATCATTGTGGTGTCATTATTTGATAAATGCGTGTATGGAATGGGACTGTGGATAAGTGGCATAGCTCTTCTAAGTTGTGATGGACCGTGGAGTACCAGCGAATCAGAATATAGTTCGACAAACAAGTTGATTGAAATTATGTATAAGCACATTCGGCAGGTCTTAACCCTTCAGTTTGCTACTGATTCAAACAAGTCCTTGGAACCTCATCATGGCTGCTGTACCGCTGTGAATCGCCAATCAACGCCAATAACGAGAAGTGTAGCTGGAGCCAAGAAAAAATTGTTTATCGGTTCTCGAGAGTTACCTTCATAGTTATATTCGTCAATCTCCAACTAAAATCTGGCTTGGATCTTATCGCTGTGATACTTTTATGAAGTCGAAACTCCCAGACTAAAGTACCAACCAAAAGTAAAAGTCAAGATGCAAACGCAAACAAGAACAAAGCTTTAAAAAACTAATTTTGAAAGTGCCAGTTTGAGCAAATAAAATTCGAGTTTATGGTTACCTAAAAGTCGGCAGAGATTAAGGCTTTGAACGCCTGGCTCCCAAAGGTGAGAAATCGCCAGTGGCAACAGTTTCCAGAAAAAACAAATAAGCAAAAATCTGACGGGGACATCACTGAGGAGTTGTGTGAACAATGAAATGTTCTCAATAAGAAAAAAAAGGACCGAAAAACTGACTTCAAGTTTACTACTGCAATCGGAAATTTGATTTGAAAAAAAAACTGATTTTAATCTACTTAACGAATCAGTTTCTAAGATAAACATTGACAGTATCTTTAACGGAACTTTTGACCAAATGGTTGGTAATGGTTGGGCTCGCAAGTAACTGTTCCATGATATAATCATGAATTACGAAGTCTACGTACTAGACGGGATAAGGCATGGAAAAAGTACCTCTCGAGTAATAACTCTGAAGTCCATGATTGCTACTTTTCCACTTTCAAGTTGTCTTCATGATGATTATATTGAAAGAATGCGTTTATCTCTTCTAAACGACTCAACATTGTTTTGGGAATTTATCAACTGCAAGAGAAATTCTGATGGTTATCCGTCCACTCTTTCGTATTTGAATAATACAAGTAAAAACCAGCTGACATATGTTATTTCTTTTCCTCTTTTTTTAGTTCAGCCTATGAACTGTGATCATTTTGTACGCGACTCAAAAGAATTCGCTCACCAAGAGAACTTTTAGCCTAGTTCAATGGGGCAGATATCAATCACTCTTAGTGACGTGGAATACATCTTGCTCGCCTTGGAACTGCCACCACCTGCGGGCCTGATGAGATACCCCCAATAATTCTAAAGTATTGCTTTAGCTCCCTTGCAACTCCCTCGCAGCTCCCCTGGCTTTTTTATTTCAAGCCTCTATTAACCAAAATTTTGGAAAAATGGTTTTATAATTCCGGTGCACAAAAAGGGCTTCCGGGAAGATGTTACTAACAGACCCATAGCTTAGCTATCTTACTTGCTGAAACTCTTTGAGGCTATCATTTTTGACAGCGTTTATGTCAGTTGTAAACCTTTCCTCATTGATAAACAGCATGGCTTTGTTAAAAACAAATCCACAGTAACAAATTTGTTGGAGTTAACTTCATTCACCAATAAAACCCTAGAAATCAAGTCGACTGCGTTTTCACTGTTTTCAGTAAGGCCTTTGATAAGCTTTCTCATGAGCTAATTGCTTTTAAAATGAAATCCTTTGGTTTCCCTTTATCTTTCGTGGAGTGGATATGCTCGTATCATGATAGGAGAACGTATCAAGTCTTGTTTAGGGGATCTAATACAATTAATGCTACCTCAGGTGTGCCTCAAAGTAGCCACCTTGGTCCTCTTTTATTCATTCTGGCCATTAACGATTGTGTAAGTGCGCTCATGAACTTAAACCTTATAATTTATGCCGATGATATAAAGATATTTAAGTTTGTCCATAATCAGCTTAACAGGATTGATGCTCCAATAATTGTTTATCATTGAACATATCTAAATGTTATAGCATGTCATTTTCTAGAAACCTTCTCCTCTCTTTTCAGTATACACCATAAATAGTTCTGCGTTGGCCAAAGTAAAACTGACAAAGGACTTGGGTGTACAAATCTTTACTTCTCAATTCATATTGAGCAAATAGTCAACAAAAGCAACACCCTCCTCGGCCTCATTAAATGATACTAAGGTGCCATGACATAAGGCCATGTGACATAAGGCCATATTCTGAAATATGGCCCTATGTCTTTCTGCAAAAGTGTCATAAGGCCATATTTCAGAATATGGCCTTATGTCATGGCACCGTACACTACATTTGTCAAGCCACAGCTTGAGCACGCATCCAATGTGTGGTCACCGTATTATTTAAGACATACTGACGGTATCGAGTCTGTACAACGCAAATATGTTCGTTTCGCACTTTGACATTTATTATGATCAGATTCGCTTCGTCTTCCACCTTATAAGGACCTCGTCTTCTACTCATAGGCCTTTTCAATTCTTTGCACAAAACCACCACCACTCCTTAATCATCTAAATTTTAGTGTTAAGTCTTTCAATTTTAGGAACTCAAAAATGTTTGACATTAAATACCACCTTACGACGAATTCCTTGGCATCATTCTGAACCCCAGATTGATAACATGGTATGACATTAGGGCATAGTCATTAATTTCTGCGATTAAAACAACTTGTTTGAGGCATCCGGCAGAAGATGCGCTGTTATGCGATTTCCGCAATCTTGTCTGAGAACTGATATGACAACGGACAGGTGTCGAATGTAGAATCTTTTTCAAGTCTACTCAACTTTTGCTCGTTCGTTCCCATCGTGCAGTAGTTGAAGCATTCACGGCAACTGGAGAACAATGAGGACAAAAGAAAATATACGTCGTCAGCCAGAAATGGATCCATTTCAGTCAAAACGTATTTATTGATGTAGTAAAAGAGTTCATCTTCCACGGAATTAACATATCCTCCACAAATGACACTCCAATCTAAAAGAGACTAAACCTAGGCGACCTAGGCTACTACTTCGGTTGTCGAAACATCTATGATATAAACTCCTAACACGAAGGACAAAAATACTGCTTTACAAGTCACTGATTTTGCCGGTCTTGATTTATGGAGCTGAATGCTGGACGAAAGGCAATGCAGCTGAGGAAACATTGGAATCCTTCGAAAGAAAAACCCTCCGTCGGATTTTTGGTTCTTCTTGGATCTTCGAGAGGGCAATTGGAAGGAAAGTGATAACCGAGAACTCTACGAGCTGTTCGAATTTTGGATAGCATCCGGAAGTCAAAAATTCATTGACTACACTGACTCCGCTACATCAAGGGAATAGACAAACTCGCTCTTGCTAACAAAGTCTTCGGGTCCAAGCTACCAGGTAGCGGACGCTAGATAGCTTGGTCTAACCAACTGAGAGCAGCGTACTTAGGACCATAAAGGGTGAATAGTATCCCTAACTCAGTCACTTATCCTTACAGGTTCGTTAGCAGAACAAGGAGGGAAAGAAATTACCATCAATTTCCGAAAGGACGATATATTTTGGACCACCTTTTATTACTCCTTTATTTCCCTTAAAGGAAGCAACTTCAGTGGGAAGATGGTTCCGAAAATTCGGATGAGGTGATATTATTCTCTCCTCGCTCAAGAAGACTAAACGTACTCAACCAGATTGATGGCGGCGCAATAAGAGCATTGAGCGAGTAAAAACAATGCCTTAAGACACGAGAGATTTCAGAAACATTTAGGCTGGGCGCTCACTTGGCAACTTTCGTTGCGCAACTAAAAGTTGCTCAGAAAAAGTGTATTGGCTTATATGGTAGAGCGCTCACTAGGCAACGCAATTTGAGAGCAATTTTTCGTTGCCAAACATCGGCAACTTTTGAGCAACGCAATCGTTGCTCAAAAGTTGCTCTCTTAGAAAAATGTATTCGACCGCTCACTAGGCAATTAGTTGCCGGGCAACTTTCTGGTTTTTATTTATTTTGACCAACGGTCGGGGTAGGTTGTGACCAGAAAAATGTGTGCGGTGCTTATTGGTGAAAATACTTTGATCGATGAAGTGGAAAAGAGGCCGTGCTTGTTTAATAAACATTTAAAAGACCAGAAAAAGGCTTTGATATTTTCCTTTTTCCTTTCTATCGCGATTTATAGGATGCACCAAGTGCTTTTTTTTGTTTCTTGTTTTTTTTTCTCAGTATTATCAATAATGCACAAACAATAAAAGTTTGTTCGAAATCCATAGTTATTGTAATTTGCACACATTGCTGGCAACTAGTTGCTTAATGAGCGCTGTATAAGCAAAAGTTGCTCGGCAATAGTTGCCGGCAACAGCGGCAACTTTTCGTTGCGCAACGAAAAGTTGCCAAGTGAGCGCCCAGCCTTATAATTTATCATTCAAACTGGGAAGCATAAGAAAACTTCATTTTTGGGATCATCGTTAACTCGAGGAGGTTCATTTGTCCAACTGATAAGACGAAATCCTTTTGAGGCCTTTTTTAACTGGTGCTGAGAAATTATAGCAATGCGTGATCGAAAGCAAAAGTGTAGCTGGTTTTAAAAGGTATTGCGTTTTTTTTTCACTTCTGCTAAGGTACAAACGATTAGTTCTGAACGAGTACATCATCCAGAAAGGCCCATAGCTTGCACATAGTATATGAATTGTGTTTCATCACAACAATGCCAGACCATACAAAAGACAGCGTTTGGAGTTCGAAAATGGGATATGTTACCACAACCATGCTCACCTAACTATGCACCATCGGACTTGCACTAGATTTGTTCTCTGCGAAAATTCTTGTTGGAAAAAAATGTTAAAATTTAGATGAGAATGTGAATCAGCACCGATAAGGACCTTTGTTGAACGAGGTCATCCATCAGAACAAGCAATTTATTACTGATTGATTTTTGGTCGATACATGAACAAAAAAAATGTGAAAAATATTGAAAAATGTCCCCGTCAATTTGGCTGCTGTCAATATTTTTCATATCCTTTGAAGCTTCAGTCACCTTGCTTTTCTTCCGCCCTTCAAATTAAGCTATCCTTTTTGATTTAAAAAAAAAAACAAAAATAAGTTTCGAAGAGAGACAAGAAGAGACAAGAGCTGTAAAAAACAATGGAATGACTTTTCTGAATTCCATTTAAACTTAAACGAGTCTTATTAATCACAATATTAACCTCCATGCTCTTATTATAAAAAAAAACAAGTCAAATCTACTATACTTAAATTTTATACAAGCCCCGCAAGTCATAAAAAAAAATTCCGCAAATTTGTACACGAAATAGCCGCCCCCGCGTGAGGTGTTGAAAACGATTTCATTTCGAATACGACTTGCCTGAAACATTCCACCCACAGGTGAGTTCCCTTAAGCCAAAATTGCAAATCCAAGACCACACATACTCATACGAATAAAAATACATTTACGACAAACAATAAAATCCAAATGCATTCACCTTACATGAAAACCTTGGCATGCACTCACACGGAATGGACCACGTCGAGGGCACCTTTTTTATGATACTTCGGTTCAACGATCAAATCTATTATCTTGCATGCTTTCATCCCCTGCTCCTTGCTTAACTTTCAATGATTCAGATTGTTTTTGATGATGACTGTGACTGTGGTGATGATCGCCCCGAAATTATTTAGAAAGTGTAATTGAATTTTTACTGCCAAGGATTACCACAACGAGAGTATCTTTTGCACTTTGACTACTCAGGATTCTTATAAAATATTTGTAACCGTTGAGGGAATTGCATTTTGCTCCTGCTTCATATACTTACAATAATTTCAATGGAGTCCTTTCGCACCAGAGGGAAAATTAATATTCATTTACGGCATCATTAAAGTAAAACGATCTCTTAAGTCATTTGTCGCGGAATTCGCGGAAATGATTTATATTTTTTTTACCGACGAAATTATAAACAATATAATCGCATTCCTGTGAAAACTTCGTATGTTTTCCTTAGTAGAGCACTAACTGAAACTTTCAGCAGCAAGGACGAAATTTACGTATTTTTATTTATTGAATTTTTCTCTTATTCCTTGCATAAAGCGTGTTGCAGATACATTTGGACTTATAAATATGTACAGATACAGGAGAGGCAGAAAGGCAATTTCGATTTAAATAAATGCTCGATGATGTACGGTTGCAGGCAGGTGTGGTTTTGTGCTGCTGGTGACGAAAGGTCCACAATGGGTGGCGGTATTACTGATGGCTTCATGTTGGGGTGGCTTTATTGTCCTGGGATATGTGTGAATGCGAAAAACCACTTAGAATGCGTGTGACGATGGAAATATTTCAAGGTACTTTATGGCATGCGGAGTGCTTATTATGCTGTTGATGGTGGCAGATAATTCTGCGGTGAAGGGGTAAAAGCTGTATACCTACACAATATTGAAGTATTCTGGCACACAGATTTGTGGCACCATCTTGTCTTCAAGAAAACGTAAATCAATTCTTTTTCAATTTAAACATAAGTGCAAATCAATTTTGTGCAACTCGGGCACAAAAGGCGACGAAGGCAATTATTTTTTGCCTTTCACTGAATTCAATTCGTCCTTCTAAGGCGGAAAATATTTTGCCTTTCGCGAATAAATAAGTTGTTTGCCTGCAACCGAATCGGTTTTGAGTATTCTTGGGGCTTTCAAAAGAGACTTTAATGGGTTGAGAATTTGTGATCGGGGTTTTTTTTTTCTTCTTTTATTATTATTCCTTTTATTTCTTTTTATTGCTTGGATTTTTTCTAAATTTCAAAAGCTTGAAAAGAAAAAAATAACCTCTACAGAAGGATTAAACCGATTATCTTGTTTGAGGGAATCACGTATTCATGCACCTGTTGAAAGAATAATGAATTCAAAGTTCCAGGAAACTTTCTTGTAGTAAAAATCATCTCAAAATGGATTGACAGATTTATATAAATTTATTTTCGTGCGAAAAAGGTTGACCATTTTTTTGCTGTCTATAAGATAATGTCATCATGACCGACCTTCTTAAAAGGTTTTAGCACTCCTTTATAAAGATTGGAAGAAGAATAGAAAGATTGAATGGAGTCCAAATTCGGACGGAGAATTTAATGTCATCTTATTTGCATTCTCCTAATCCACAGTATTTTCTTCGAGATGAGTCGAATAGTTTTGGATGGTGGTTCATAGCATTGCTGACAGGGTTAGGGATTCACAGCTGAATCGATGACAGTGTGTATGGTGCCAAATCCTCCGTCCTCAATTATTTGTTTAAAAAATGTCGACTGAGTGGTGCTGTGGTCATTTGAGAAGGTTTACCTTATAAGTCTAAAAGTCACGTTACCCAAGCTTTGTTTATACACAAATTTTGGACGGATAATATCAGGCAAAGCGTTGTATTTTCTGAAATTATTTGAATTGTTCTTTTTTTCAATGATTGGTTAGCAATTGTTACCCTGCACACATTAGCACATATTAGTTAGATAAATTTGGCAATGTGGCCATAAACCTTGATGCCGAATGACTCGGTAGATTACCCAGAAGAACCACAACACAAATTTTGAACGGATATTTTAGGGTGGACCCTATATCTTTGAGAACGAATATTGCAAGTTTGATGGAAATATTATTTATGGACGAGGACTGACGTAGAACAGCAAATAGTTAAATGTTGGAGATTCCCTTACAATATGGACTAGGCGGATGGTTTTGATTGATAATAAACCTTTCCGAACACAAAACGTGTAATAATATGGACGTTGGGAGCTTTTCGTAGTTCGAAGAATAAACACTTTATTTTTGATGAAACGCAACTATCTTTTGTCTTGATAAGAGGATATCATTTTCAGTGCCATCCCGATTCGGGCGCCAATAAAAAATTGCTTGCTCAGATATCGAATCCAATGGATCATTTCTTCTTTTGTGTCTGTTCTAGGACAAACTACTTCCAATTCTTCAAATAGACCCAGCTTGAGCATTCGCTTTCATATTGTACACAATTCTAGGACCACTTCGTTTTAAGTGAATTGAAATTTTTTTTGGTGGAAGACTTTTTATGAGAAGTAGCAAAGTGAGCTGTCGGATTGCCTATAAAACATCGACTGGGCTTAAACAGAATCTCTCTTTAACCGACAGTGAACGTGCCCTTGCTTATTCTTTTTTGTCAAAATGTATCTCAAAGGTAGACAGCAAGAAAGCAAATATGTGTAGTACAAAGAACGTGCGTCCCAAGTGGGAATTTTGATTTGATTTAAGTATTCAACTGACGCAACGAATTAATGCGACAAATATGCATCATTATCTCTTAGGAAAAATCAAATTGATTTGAGACCAGAGGAATCTTTTAGGTTTGGACTTTAAATGCTGACTACTGAGATTTCGAAGCATTTTTTTTACTTTTAAATATTCGTCCTCAATAGGTAAATTGAGGTAACCACAGTGAACTCTGCCGCTAGACCAATTTACCTCCGTCAACCTGTACTTTGAGTTTCGTAGATTTGAGGAAGAAGATACGGGCTCTCATGAAAATCAGGTCAAAGGCGGTTGGCTTGGACGACTCCCATATATTCTCAATGCTGATGCTCATATTTTCAATTCCTTGATAACTACTTCGACATTTCCACGCGAAAATCATTCCAATTTTAAAAAAGAAAGCAACGGCCAATTCCTCAGCGAAATACAGGCCGATTGCCATATTACCTTTCCTGTCCAAGGTGTTGGAGAAGTTTATACACCAACAATTATCTGCTTTCCTGCAACGGAGCAAGTTATTATGTGTTAATCAATCGGGCTTCCTTCAACGTCACAGCTGCAAAGTTGCGGATGACACATCCGTTGCCATGGACGGAGATCAAATCACTTTTAAGCACTTTTAGACTTGAAAGATCGTAAATAAAAAGTGAAGAGTAATTACAATAAATATTAAAATTCTTGGGTTGACAGTTCTTTTGAAAATCACCATTTCTATACACGCGTAACACTTTTAAGACGAATGGCAGGATTAGGACCTATATTTTACAGCCCACTCCAAACACCCACAGAAACTTTATCTTGTCTCAAAGCGTTGATTATGAGGGGTAAACGACATTAATAACTGTTTTGCATAAATTCATTTTGAATAGTTTTGGTAAAGCTGCTTGTAGGTTCGGGCTGATTTCTTATTTCATCACCACCTCGAGTTGACATCAGATTAAAATCTGACTCAGATTTATTTGGCCATGACCTAACATTTAATCATGTGATAGAGTTGCAGTTAAAAGTAAAAGTTTAAATTCAAATAATCATTTTCTCAATTGTTTTTAACTGAATCTTGGGAAAAGCGCATCGAAAATTAACATCCCCAATGAGAACCATCGCAAAGAGGATACATTTATAGGTGCTTTAAAAGCTCCAAAACTTATTTTCACAACTTTGCTCGAAAAATCGCATTCTTGTCACACACCTCGAATTTTCTATGATTTTTATTTTTCAAAAGTTATAATCCGTGACATAAACCAAAACTTACTTCACAGTTGAGCTTTGCTCTTTGAAATGTTTAACTACGCATGCTCGACAAATCTCCCCTTACTAAGTGCTTTTCGTCAACCTCAACATTAATCATCTTACGTAGGATATTTGCAGAAGGAAAAAGAAAACTTTTTGGCAAGGCTCTTGTTTTTTTTTTCGTAAGGACGTCATTGCACTCCCCACAAATCACGCGCCTTAAAGCAGCGATAATAATCTTGACAAACTTTTGAGTAACGTCATTACTTGAACGCGTTGGGGCAATAAAGGAAGATTGTAGATTGGGCAAACAAAATTAAAGATTACACGACGCGGCGTTGTTATTTTATCAAGGAGAGAGAGAGCCGTATTGTAAACAAAGCTTCAGCTTATTTGCTAATTTTCGACGGTCGTGATTGATACTTTGTATTTATTGCATTTTAGGTACTTGTATTTTACCATTTTATCAAGCCAAGAGTTTTGGATCAGAATTGGAAAGAAAAGTGGTAATTATGTGGAAGGAATTTAAACTAAGAATGAGCTTCAATAATACAAACTATATCGTCAAAATGGCTGCGAAAAGTCTAGGTCTCCTCAAGTTGCAGAGTTTTAAGAGAATTAAATCTTGTGCAAAAATAGTTCTATTGAGATCATCCAAAATGAAATGAATTCATTTTGCTTAAAAAGACTGGGCTTTGGAAAAAATCAACATTCTTTTGCTGTCAGTATTTGGCGCATTAAATGTTGACCAGTTTTTTTAATTAAGTCAAATGATTGCATTTTTTCTAAAATATACAAATGAATTCACTTGATGTTAGCTGAAGTCCATAGTGAATTCACACAAAATCAGCTGAAGTCATTGAATTCAAAAATAATTGTTTGAATTCTTTTGAAGAGTGCAGGCTGATGAGCCCCACACGAGCCACAAAACTCGGACTAGCCTCGATAAATCTCTTGACAAGGCGAGCCCTAATAAATTTAATGTGTTTTAAAATAAGTTTCAACGTTATTATTATAAGAAAATGTTCATGCTTCGAAATAGCTCACCGCGGAACTGTATTTTCTTCGATTTACAAGGATCTACGATTACAAGGAAAATTATAAATTTACTGCTGACTTCAACTAAGCTTGCTTTAATTCAATTCAATTTCGAAAATGATTTCAATTCTGTGATTGCTTAAAATTGAATGTACGCAGTCTCGTTTGAATTCAATTGAACCAATCAGAAGTTTAAATTCTTTGACTTGAATTCCGTGAATGTATTTCCAAAAGAATGTTCATCCCATCTGATCCGGCTTCAAGCTCCAAGCTGGAATGAAATGAGGAGGTTGATCCTGCAGTGTAATGAAATTTTCTCTGCATGACGCCAGCTGCATTCGACTACTTGATAATCAGTGAAGATAAACCTTTTATTCAAATAACCATTATTGGCTTAAGGAAACGACACGATTGACATGGTATGTGATTCATTTGCATCTTGTTGCGATCTCTTTTTCTTTTTACAAATGGCCAAGTTTGAAAGCTGACCCGACAATTTGGACACTTGACTTGATTTTGTTTCTTTTGAGTCGACTATAGAGCCGAATACCTTTGAAACTTCACGCTACCTATCAACTTTTCAAAAATAATATACGTTTGCCACAATCAAAGAAAGCCTTATATCCATGAATTTTAAAAATCTTTCCCTCTTAATTTCGAAAACGTGTCATTCTTTTGAAACCTCCAATTTTCAATTATACCGGATGACAAGACTTTGAAAACAAAACCGACGGATCGCTGGCTTGCAGTTCGAGTGCAACCAATGAATTTGTTACGATGTCAAAATAAAGTCAAGCGGCTTGATTGGAGATAAAAGCACCCTGCTTACATATAAGCCGACTGGTCGAAAGTCTTATGAGCGGTTTAGTTGAGATTTGACAAAAAAGGGAGAGTTTACGTTCAGCGGCCTGATTGAAAAAAGATTCTCTCTAGTTTCATCAATGGTCTGGAAACACAAACTTTAACAGGAAAGCAGTGTCCAACGTTAAAAATCAAACTTTGGGTGATCGTTCCAGAAAATTGATTATTATAATGAAAAAAAAAGAAGATTTTAATATGGGTTTTTAAGAGTGAATGGACTGGACAAAAACAAATGAATAGCAGTGTTTCTCAAGGGATTGGTAGTAAAGAGGAGTCGGGCTTACTCTGTGCATAACCATCATGCTAGCTTTTAATTTTTTTACGCCCCGAAATTGAAAAATTAAAGAATACTATTAACATTTTATCAAATCCATTGATTTTATGGACCAAACAGTCGCTCATATAAACGCGATATATTGCTTCTCAAACAAGAAATAATAAGAGCTTTTCGAAGAAAATTCCTCCGCAGTTGAGGCTTATGTTAAAAGGGACCCAAATTGGCCAAAAACTTCAAATTTTATCCGTTCAAAACAAGGAAGGTTTAAAGAAAGCGTCTTAGCTTCACAAGGTTTAAAAGGTACGAAAACTAAATTCGTCTGATGATTATTATCTGCTTTGAAAAGTCCGGCAGCTACGAGGTCAGCCCCAGGAGCTTTATTTATTTTATACAAGATATGAAAGTATTTAAGCCTTACACGGATCGATAAACGTATAATTGCGGAGAACATAATATTGTCCGGAATTTTATTCACGACATTATACCTGACAAAATAGATACTTATAAGTAAATTATGAATTCATGGGTACAGTAGAATTTTTCAAAAAAGTATCGGAATTCATATTTTTGTCAATAAAATATCTTCAGAGCTTTATTTTCAAATTTGTGTTCGGTTAGAGATGGCCATCATATTTCAGAAAGTGAAGTTTGCAATTATAGGAAAAAAGTGCATTTTGAAATCAAGGGCTAGAGTCTAGAAGAGTTTTTCAAAAGACCTCAGTTTTTATATCTCTACATTTTTGTCAATAGAACTCGTACTCGTGGTTATAAATATGTCAGAAAATTTAATTTAAAAACGGGTTAAATCTTTACTTTGTTCGGCAAGATGACTTCTGTTTCAATAGGAAAGAGCCTTGAGGCACAGAAAACAGATTGGCTTTAAGGTTGATGTGGCGTGAGCAGTAACTGCCGATTAGAAAAAAAATCCTAAATACTTCCATCAGATTCTAAAGACATCTGAATTGCGAAGGATCGAATAATTAGCCCTCAAACAATTTCTCAATCGAACCCTTATTGAACCCGCCAAATCTTCAATTACATAACAGCACAAATAAAAGATCTAAGTCTTAAAAGCGCAAACGGATATCTCCTTCCCACGGAATAGACTATAAAAGATAAATTTCCCAGGAGAGTATCGAAAGAGTTTTCCCTACGCCGCACCGTGTGGACGATGGGAGGTGGATCTACTTGCATTCGACGAGATTTAAACGGCTCTGCCTTCCTTGTTTGCGGGACAATTAACTTAATTCATGGACACGCTTGCCCTGTCCATTAAATCACGGCAAAGTAAAAGCGGACGCACTTAAAGAACCAATAGGGCAAGCGATAGGGGAACAACCCGCTTAGGGGAAAACAAAGTGAAAGCAAGAGTTTTCCCATTAATTCTGGTATAACGTCGGGTACACTAACGAAAGGTACGAGTACTTATTATCGAGATGTTGGAAGAAGCTCTGTTTGCGGCAATCGAATGAAGGACTACGAATGATCATTGTTATGGATGAGGCTGGAAATGATTGTCACTCGTTGGAGGGATGCTACTTGAGGTGTGGGATGCGGAATGAAGTTAAAAAAATGGAATTGGTAGAGCCTGTTAAGTTACAGCATCCTTTGATTCAGACACAATCGAATTAAATTTTAGTCGGGATAGTAATAAAATTTGTAGAAAATACTTTTGGTCAAAAACTAAGTCATCAGGACAATGGACTTAGGGGTTTGAGAAAAGGTTAAGCTTTGAATAAATTGAAGACGGAGATGATGAATTTCCATTTGTAACAACATGTGTCATTTGCGATAACAAAAACAAGAAAAGCATATAGATATGACTTAAGCGTACAATCTGGGAAACTGTGTTAAGGGGGTATTCTAGTCTAGAAATTTAAATTTTGTTTTTTATATTTTCAAAGTTTAACTATTCAAGAATACATCTACATGGCAATTCTGTGAAACGAGATAACGCTCGGATTGACCGCTCCGAGAAACGAGCATCCAACGCATCAAAGGAGGCCAGAACTGCTCGATATGAAGAGAGAAACGCGGAAAATAGTTTTTTCGAAGTCGAGGAAGGACCGATGTATGAAGCAGGAATGGCAGATTGAATAAATGTAAGCCTACAATATCATTTCATGACTAAGACTGTGAAAAACTAAGCGAAACTTTAAACGCGTTTTTTCGAAACTGTCTTTCTGAAAACAATGCCCACGATTTCTCAGGTTCTTCTGGACCGCTTTACCTGAAATTTCAAGAGAGTCTTCTTTATAGACTTGTCAATGTCTGGAACTTATACCCATCCCCAAATTTCATTTACTTTTTTTTTTAAGAATTCGAAACCGTCAAAAAAGTGTAACAAAAATTGTTTTTTTCAGGCAGTCGCCATTTTGTGAAAAAAAAAACTTTCCAACTTTTCCGTAGTTCCAGACATTGCGACATTATTCTGGATTAATAATCTTTTTTTTTTTTGTTTCAGATTGCTAGAAGGGTTGAACTCGTGGGTATGGTTACGCTCCAATTTTTTGACACCCCCACTTCATCAACTGCTGATTTTTGAAATTTTCAACTTTTTTTATTCCTTGATTTTTTTCTGTTTTTTGTTATGTTAAAATAACTAATAAAAAAGTGAATAGCAAAAATATTAATTGCCTTCTTTTATTACATTTCAAAAATTACATGAAATTCATGCCTCTAGGCTAGAATACCCCCTTAAGCATAATTGAAGCTGGGAGAAAAAGGCTATACGAATATCATTGCTTATTTATTTGATGTTGTGAAGGCCTGCACTTACCCAATCATTGCGGAGGTAATTGGAAGAAATTCAAGAAAAGCATTTCCTTATCTACCGTTCGACTTAAATTTCGAAAATAAACCAACCTCTTTTAAGCGTTTCTTACACAAAAGGCGTCAACGGAAGCCTTTTGCTACGACGCCGCTACAAGTTCGTCCTTTCGTCTGCTACAGGGATATATTTTCTGAATTTTTAAAGGTGTTTATCTGCTCTCGCGACTCTTATAGAATGTCAACTACTATGGCCGGTATAAAAACTATTAAAGAAATAATATAAAGTTAAAAATAGAGTGGAGTCCCCATGGACATAATTTGATTTTAAAAATGAGAGCTCAATTTTATGCCTAGATGGGGCTGAGAACAAATGTCAAACACACATGCGTTCCAGTCATGTTTCCCCATTGCGGAATTTTGCAAAAAAAAAAAAAAGGTGATCAAGCTGACCATTGAAAGGTGGAGGGAACGAAACCGTATGTGTGCTTGTCCGACTCGCACTTGTCCGTTTTTTGTTATTTATTCTAGATTCATGAACTAAGTTATCTATCGCGCTTTAAACTTTTTTTCATTAGTGACAGCCTCAGAATAATGCCTCAGGAAAGACAAATCAGTTGGATTTGGGATAAAATCATTAGGCTTGAAAACTCATTATATCATGTTGGTCGAAGTCATTGCCCTCGAAGTATGCCTTCGGGTAAGCTTTATGAGAAAAATATTTCCTCTTATCAAGCTCTGGTGGGACTCTCAAAACCCGAACATTTTCTCACACGGAACAACCAAACCGTCTCTTTGTAATTGGAAATGAATCGATACAGAGCGATAAGTCCCTTAAGCCCCTTGCCAACATATTAGTGTAGTTTAAGGCCAGATCCTGGGTAGAAAAAACAGGAGTTCCAAATCGAAACCCACCACTTGGTTATCGATTCCAATGCCGCGTATGGTAGAGTTCTATCGACAAAAGATGTGACATCCCTTCCAAAAACAATTCTCAATTCTTTTCAAGACTCTAGTCATCCTGGTCATGCTGGATGGCTAAAAATGCACCTGGTCGTTTTAAAATAACTCTTTGCATAGATGGAGTGCAGAGAAAAAGTTTCAAAGAAGAGTTGGACCTGGCTGCACATCGATGTAGATGTACCAAGTTTCGTTTCTTGACAGCTACTCGCAGGAAGCAGTGCCTGCATCCGAACGAACAATCGGCCCTAGACTTTTGTCGGTTCGCGTCCTTTGAAAACTTCTCAGGATTAACTGTTGAAGTGTCAACTCGTTTGTTGTCTTGTTCGACATTATCAAGGATTCTGCAATCTTCTTGATATCCTTGTGACATTATCTTATTGTCTTATATTCTCCGGTGTGGGCCATACCAAGATGGCCGTTCTTCACGATGCTCGTCTTCTAAGGATGTTCTTCCAAGCGTTGTTCTAGCGTTCAACTTTAAAGAAAATAAGGAGGAGCATAAGCATCTCACCGAAAAGTGGAACCACTCTCTACATCTTTCTGATGAAAGCAAGATTATTGCGCTTGATATTTCTAAAGCATTTAACAGAGTTTGGCATCAGGCTTTTTGTCGAAAATGCGTGAATTTGGTATCGGTGAATCTCTTATTCAATGAATAAGAAACTTTTTTTCGGGCCGTTCAATTCAAGTAGTACTGAACGGTGCCAAGTCTGATATCCACCATACCACCTGGTGTTCCCCAGGGCTCCGTATTGTCACCGACTATCTTTTTAATTTTCATTAACGATCGACTTTCTGCTACATCTAATTTTCTAATTTTCGTTTTCAAATTCAGGTCTCCCATCTTCAGCCGTGGAAATGCAACGGCAGCATATGATTAACTCATTAAATTCCGATACTAGCAGCATACTATCATGGGACTCTACGAATAGAGTGGAATTTAATGCCTCAAAAACTTAATGCTGTCTTCTGTCACTAAAGTGTAACGAAAACCCTCGAGCATTATCCATGAATGGCACTTGCATTGCTGAAGAAGTCGGTTGGAATGATCTCATAACCGTTATCGCCAAAAATGCTGCAAAATGTCTAGGTTTTCTGAAGCGATGCAAAAAATACTTTACCCCATTTGATCTGGCTGCCATATATAAAGCGTACATTCGCCCAAACTGGAATACAACTCCCATTTATGGGCACGCGCTCCAAAGACTATCTTGAGCCTGCTTGAAAGAATTCAAAATCGAGCGTTAAAACTCTTAGGTGAAAAAAAAAAGTTACAAAGTCAATTGGCTCTCATCAACACCGTCGTAACGTCTCCTGTCTAACCATTTTTTATCGCTACTACCACAAGCAGTGCTCTAGCGAATTAGCCAGCTGCATTCCACCCCCTTATCACTTGCACCGTAACACCTGTTTCGCCAAGAATGCTCATCAGTTCACCCACAAGCCCAACTTCGGTCATACAGTCAAGTATAGAGACTCGTTTATTAGCCGCACAACACGAATGTAGAACTCTCTACCCCGCTCGGTATTTCCCACTCATTACGATCTGCAGAAATTCAAAAACAATGTGCATCAGTACTTATCCCTATTTCCAACTTTTTACGGGTAGTCATAACCCCTTATACGCGCGTGATCTTTAAAAAAAAAAAAATAAAAAAAATAGCTAACGCCGGTTATGCTCCACCCTGTGTACCCCCCTTTATTTTCAAAAACTTTCAAATTTTTTTTGCAGTCAAAATAAACTTTTGCTGTTCTAACTCCTTTTGAGTTTATTTAAATTATTTTACTTTAAAAAAAATTTAAATTACTTTTTTATTATAGAAAAATTAATTGGAACCACTGTGCTCCGTTGATCTTTGACTTTAAGTATATTCTTTCTTCCTATTCACTCCCAGACAAGGAAGCATAATGCATTGTCCTTCTCACGAAAGTACTCGTAGTGGCGTTGTTAACCTAAAGAAATAGTTGAAGATCCTTAGAGGAGTTCCCAACCAGAGAATGATGTCCTATCTTTTGTGGCACAAAACAAGATGCAAACAAAAAGACCCGTACAAACTGGTTTAGAAAATTTGTCAAAAGGTGTCTATCCGAATGGCTTAAAAAATTCCATTGTCCAGTCAGCCTGCAATCGCAATCAAAGTTTTTTTCCTGGTTTAGGATTGTAATGCGATAGCATCTGACGCACTACAATGTGCAATGAACTTTGACATTTCAATTTAAATATTTCGTTTCAAAACACACATATACACTTTTAAAAGCAGGTAAACTTCATACAGTATCCTTGATATCCTTGCACAATGGGCAACAAAATTTCAACAGTTGTTTCGAGACTAGAAAAAAATAACTCCACCACAGGGTTTTGCTTGCGCAGGCTTCCGTCTTACCAAAGAGAATTCCAAGTGTAATTCTCTTCCATCTCATGCGCATCCTTCCGTTGGCACGAGGACTTCTATATGGTTTCATTGATAAGATTAAAAGTTTCCCGCCGCCGCTACACCCGCTATATCATAAAAAAAAAAACCCAAAAGCTCTCTTGCCACACAAACAATGCACGCACAGAAAGCACAACCAGAAGCACCACAGGTGTCCTTTTCCTGATATCACAAACAAAACTCACCATACAGTGATTCCTTGGCAAAGGAATCCAAAGCACCACTACTGAGGCAAATACTCCCATCGAAAGCATATTTTTATCAAATCCCAGCGAATTGAGAAATTAGTTCGCATCGGACTTTTATCAACGTCGGTTGTATTCTGCAAAAGGAGGATTCATCTGCGTGCGGCAGTATCCTTTTGCTGTGCTTTTTTTATGTTATTTTTATCCTTCAGCTGTCTCTGATTAAATTAAGGAATATGGTTGCAAATTTCCATTAGAAAACGAATAAATGCGGAGAGCTTCATTAAAGTAATTTGTGTTTTTGAAATTGTCGTCGTCTGTCCTCCATAAAAGGGATAACCAAGTGTATTAAGCTAGTGGAAGAAACATCCATCCACCATTCCCACCCACGCTATATGTGTTTTCTGTTGTGTGTGTTTTTTTTATCCTTTTCTCTGTTCAGTGAATATCTCGGCTACGTATACTTTTTCTGCGTTGCCCGTGTCGCGAATTGTTCGAAAATAAACTCTTCTACATGAAAGTAAATCCAGATTCTGTGTGATTATTGAAATTGGTGATTTGTGTCCTTGTAAGGACAATAATAATAAAGCTCCAAAAAGAAAAAAAAACACAACCTGCAAAGAAAGTGTGCTGATAGTGTTTTGAATTTTGGATAAGAAAACCACTCAATTGCAAATTTATCAAATTAGCACACACAGGACTCTGGAGGCAAAAAGGATTATGATTTGAGCAGAGTAAGTTTCTTTAATTTGCTTTTGTTTTCAATGAGGAGAAAGAAAATCATTTTTCCGTGCAGATTTTTTCCCCTCAAATTACGCAATGTGTATCTTAAGGATAGATCCTTTAAGCTATGTTTTTTTTTTTTTGCTGCTTCTGATAGAATGGAGGTAAAAGAATTAACTTACATAATAGGTTCAGTCGATGTGTGTACCTACATACGCAGATATAGACGAGGAGCCTCAAGGGCATATGCTCTGTCCCGTGTGTTGTTGCCTCTTTGGAAAACCTTTTCGATGCTCTTTTTATAATCGAACAGACACCTAGATACTTATGTGCATGTGTCGTCTGCTGATATCCACAGGTGAATGCACACACATCCTTGTGGAAGTGGAAATGGTTTTCATCTGAAGGACTCGTTATTTATTTTGATTAATTAATTGCATAAATAATAATTGTTATTTTCATTTAGGTATGGATTACCTTTAGGGGCAATGTGCACTCATGATGGGTGGTGATGGATAGTATTCGAATTGGATATTATCCTTGACATTCGGGGGAATTGTTCCCCTGAGTGTATATAGTCTGTGTTGCTCACATTCTCTCCGTCGGTGTCTGTGTTTTCTCTTTGCGTCTAATTTGTATTCAATAGACATGGTTGAGCTTTCACGAAACACTGTGATTGAGTTCCTTTTATCAATTCTATTTTGAATCCGTGTGCCTGGCAGTAGATACAAGATAAATAATTGAATTTCTGTTCACTGGATCATAAACGTGGTGCAGTATTTATATAAAAATAAATGCGTGAGATTATTTATAGATTTTATCCTATAAATTATTTAACATTTGATTGGCATGTCCTTTAGATTTAGTATCATCACTTTGCAAAGATACTATATATATTTTTTTCTAATTGAAGAAATAATTGGTGACAATAAAAGATTTGAAGTGAATTGAATGTTATTTTAAATTCTTGCACAACATTCCATACAATCACTTTGAATTTATTTGAATTGAGCAGAAGTAATTGGCATTCAATCGAAGTCAATTCCTTTCAAAGTTTGACAATGGCGACTAAATCTCTAAATGAGTTTTCCAAAAGCTTTGAAAATTGTTGTTGAAGATTTAAGAGGGTCTTAATATTTTTTCTCGTAGAATGATTTCTCTGGTCATGAGTTGGCTCAAATATCTGCTGGATGATTTTTTAATTCAGATTATCCTTAAATTTTTCAAGTTTCTTCCCGACGTAATACGGGCATTTTCATTCATCACCGTTTATGTGAAATGTCTGATGGTATCTATTTCTTGCAATAGTCCTGTACATGATTCAAGTACTTTCCTTTCAAATTTTCTACATAGTGGTTAAAGACAAGCTGAACCTTAATGGGCAGTCTCTCGAACAACTTGTCCACGAGTGCTTTGTGTTTTGTTTTGCTTAACCCATTTCTCTTTTTGTATGCAATTTTTATTTAAATAAAATGCTTAAACTAGCCTTAATAATTATATATATTTCACCTTATACTTAACCTGTGTATGTCTTTTAATGACCAAAACTAAAGTCAAACATTTTTTTTTTAAATTTTACAAACCAAATACCAACAAAATTGTTGTGCAGAAAAAACTTGGTACATGAAATTCTTTTTTTTAAGTATACTATAAGTAATAACAACTTACTTAAATAAACTTCAAATTACTTAACCTAGATACAGAACAAATATCTACACAATTTATTTTGTGTTTTTGTTATGCGCAATAATCCAATTAGTTTTTTTTGTTTTTTTTTGTCTTAAATTTACCTAAAAATTAACCTCAAACTGTTCTTAAAGCTATGTAAGCCGGCTAGGCAACAAAGAATAATTTCCTAACTATCATAACAAGCCCAATGAAATGTCATAAAAGACATATAACCACCAATATTGTAAGTGCGTAAGGTAAATGCTTGCATTGGCCCAAATAGCGATTTGGAGAATCGTGTCCTTTTCCACAAATTCTACCTTCGAAATGATATCCAACAATGGCGATCGGGAGCCGAGGGAAAATCCCTCATTCATTTCCAAGGCAGATCTTCAAGCGATTTGTGAATCACTAAACAAGAAAAAATCTACAGGAATAGATGGGATACCAAACATTGTTCTCCGGAAGCTATAGACATGCACTGGCTTATGCCATTATCCGGAGCACTGGAAAACAGCAATAGTACAGTCTATCTCAAAAAGGGGTAAAGTTAACTTCAATCCGGCAAATCTGCGGTCAATTACTCTACTTCCGACAATAAGCAAAGTTTTCGAAAAAGTTGTCAATAAAGAAAATATATAATTCCAGATAATCAATTCGGTTTTAGAGCGGGGAATGATTGCATGCATGTGGGATCCAGTTTCACAGTGAGCGGTAACCCTCAGCAGCTACTGTATTTTTCTTTGCATGAAGAAGCGGAGTAAGTCTTCAGTAATCGACGAGCGCGAGAAGAACGACGAACGACGAACGACGTGTTACGAAAGACGTGTTGATTTGCCTTGCTTATTGATTATTTGAATTATAAAATCTTAAATTTATATCTAAACATTTTTAATAAACTTTTGCTTGTTTTTCTATCTTAAATTAAATGAAATAAAATAAAATCTTGTTAATAAAATATCGAAGTCTACGTACATGCCTCGTCTTTACTGGTTTAAGATGTCGAATAGAACAAAGCTAAGAAAGAATGCACGGATGCCTGTCTGGTTGACTTGGAAAAGGCTTTCGATACCGTGTGGTTAGAAGCGCTCTTTTACAAGTTGAACAAATTTGGCATAAGCAAACCACTAGTGCACATGTTAATAACATGCTTACCAATAGACGGTTCGTTGTGAAAATTGGCAATGTTACTTCTATTTGTATTTTCGAATTAATAAGAAATCTACAACAAGGTGCGATTAATTGTCCGATACTTATCAGCATTTTTACAACCACGCTATAGTGTACGCAGACTTTGATAAAATTCAGCGATATTGTGATGACTGGAAGTTGAAGATAAACTACCAGAAATCGGAGACTATCCTTTTTAGGACTTCGATGTCTTGGGTCTCTTGGAATACTAGATAGAATTGGCGACAATTCCTGAGCGTGGGACAACACGGGCAGTCATTAGCAAATCGAAGTGTAGTCATATACCTAAGGCTCTAGTTCGACTAATATTTGGCTATACCAAAATAGATGTAGCTCTAAACAAAGCGACTTCTGGTATGACGAAGAGATTGTTTCATGGGAGCCAACTCGATGCCAGGTTGAAAGTCATCTGCTACATGGCTCTTGTCAGGCCAATGATGACTCATGGTGTCCCGTGTGGTTCAATGTGACAGCAAAATCGAGGGAAAAGATTCGGGTTTTTGAAAGACAATGCCTCAGGGCTTGTCCTCGTTGATATAGAACTCCAGAGTCGCAATACAAAAAAATTCTATCGCAATGAGGTCCTTTACAATGGGGCCAACCTGAGCAGAGTGGATAGTTAGTTTTTAATAAACCTTATCCGAAGACACATTGCAAGGACAATGACTTCGATCAACAACCTGATCTCCGGGGCTTTAAGCCCCAACGATTTATACTACGAGAGTTATCGCCTTAGTGGCTTTGTCCCTCCAGAGGCCTTCCTCTACTTGGAGTCAAAAGGTTTGATACAGAATAGTATGACTCGACTATAATCGAGATATTATCCTCAGTTCCGAGGATTGTTTCCGCTTCAGCAGGGCGGTATCAACTCGCGTTATAGCAGATGCTCAGAAGGAGCACCTTCAATTTTGGTGGCCGTCAGAAAATTTATAAGGAGCTCTGTCGTCCATACCCTTATGAGTCACCCTCTGGGGCAAAGTCGGCCTCTTTTTCTTTATAACAAAGCCGTGGCTGGCTTGCATAGACTAAGCTTAGAAATAGATTGAGGAAATACATATAACATCTGTGACCTAAAGGTCACAGATGGTGGCGTCCTTAACATACTTGATTCGCACTTTTGCAAGTTGACCGTCAACAAAAGCCTTACAATGTCTTCTGCGTGGTAAAGAGAGCCTATAAGATAGCTCGTGAAAATAGCGAATAAAATCAGCGAATGAACTATATTCTGTTGCAGACCGTTGTTGATTTCAAAGTTCCCAATTACATTGCCATCCTTCACAATTAACTTTCTACCGCTGAGCATATTTAAAAGTATTAACAGCAGTGGTTTGCTTAGGCCAAGCCCATCCATCTTGTTTAAGAGCCCATGCAACTATACATTGTAAAAGGCCTTTTCCAAGACAATCTGTTAGGTACCTGTGTTCCATTGGATATCTGACACCACTTTAGACGTAGCACATTGTCGTTTTAAGCCCCGCTCTAAAAGCGAATTGCTTAGGTGTGATGATTGTCCTTCGAGTATGGAGTTTTGATCCTAGTCGTGTGGATAAACCGAAGTAACATAATATTTCATATTTCATATTTATTTATTTAATCACATCATTTATAATAGACTTCACAATCTTTAAGTATAAATGAAAGATAAGGAACAAAAAAGTATTTTTTAAAAACTTTAAAAAAATAAAAAAAAACGTAAAACCGATGAAGAATATAAAAATATGCAAATGAAGAATGTGAAGAAAAATGAAGACAAACAAATAAAATATAATTTTCAAAACAGTTCATAAATAATTCGTTATTCAATTAAATTTATATTGAAACTTTCAGGTTATTGAGTAAAATAAATAAGTGCATCTTTTACTCATGTTCATCATGTAACTCTAATACTCATTTTACGTATTCCCAGAGGAATTGCATTCCAAAGTCGAATGGCACGAATGAAAAAATGACGCTCAGAAGAGGAACAATATTTACGCGGAGGTACTAAATTAAAAGACCATTCCGATTGCGATAAATTAAGCTTTTCATAAAGATACGATGGTTGTTTGCTGGTGATGACTCTATGAAGGCATTTGATCATACAAAAGTCGATATACTGATTAATTGAATACCCAAGACTAGATCTCGAAAGCCGTGAAACATGGTCATTACGCTTCAGTACATACCCATAATGGATTATATTGTTAAACGCAACGTAAAGCCTTCTTTTGGTGTTTGAATTGACGCAACAACATATTTCACATCCATATGTAATAATAGGGACCAGTAACGCTTAAACTAGTTTTAAACTCGTATTGAAAGGGGTGTAGTTTCTTGATGCGCGTAGATTTCTCAGAGATCCGTTAATTTTTCCAATTCTGTATACATATGATAGTCCCAACACAATTTTTGTCGAACCAAACGCCAAGATTTTTGGCCTTACTCACTAATTCAATTGACTCACTATCCAGGAAAACTTTGAGAAGGCTTCCAAAATCAATTTCATTTCTACCGACTACCAAGTACTCCTTTTTTTTGTTTGTTTATTGTATTTGTAAGTATTACTTAGTAGAAACTATATATTGCACGAAGTACAGAGATATGGTATAACGCTACCTTACAACTGAAAAATGTTTATACACGGGTTTTTTAGATATATAGATATGTATAAGAAAAATCTAACTATGAGAACAATGTTGAAGGAAAACTACAATCAAAAACCTTCATGAAGCTAGCCGTAATATACTCTAAGAAGAGAGCGAGGAGAGGTTTGCAAAGATATCAGGACATCATTACAGATCTTGCTTATATTTAACATCTTATTATAGTATTTTGTGTACATTAAATTAAAAAATCACCTTAAAAAACATTAAGGGAGGTAAATAAATAAATATATAAATAAATAAATATAAAAATAAATGTAAAAATAGATTACTATATAAATAAATAAATAAATATATAAATAAATGTACAAATTAATTACTATATTATCAAATAAATAAATAATAATAAATAATAAAATGAAAATAACCAACAAAAAAGAAATTAAAACAAAAACAGAGATTTATAAATAAATAAATATTTAATATAAATAAGTTCTTTTAAGTAAAATACATACAGCTAGTAATAAATAAATAAATTGCAATTTAAACAACTAATTCTGATATCAAGTCATTGTCGGATATACCACAAGTCCGATTGTATTTCTCGAATAGTTGCTAACCGATGTAGTTCGTTCGTAGAAAAATGCCCAGGTAAATTGTAAATCATCTTTAAAATTTTATTTTGTATGGTTTGCAATTTACGAATGTGGCTATAGGCGCAGGTTCCCCATGGTGAACCGTAAAATATGATTGCTTGAAAAATCATCTTAAAAATTATTATTTTATTTGCTTGACTCATTTTCGACCTTCGATTAATAAATGGGTAGAGTATTTTGATTGTGACGTTTAAATTTTTAATGATTTCGTTATTATGCGGAGAAAAGGTAAGGGTTTTGTCAAGGTGTACCCCAAGATACTTGGCACAAGACATCCAATCAATCCTAGTACCATTTATTTGTAGCGTGTTGCTTGGCAAGAGACAGGCCCTTCTTTTTCTACAGCCTGGGTCTTTGAAGCATTTATTTTGATTTTCCAATTGTTAAAGAACGACTGAATACTAAGCACTTCGATTTGCTAGTGTTGATACTCAAAAAATTTTCGCTAGACAAAACAAGAATATTGAGAATGTCCTCGTTAAGTTAAGTAACAGCGGTACCAATGCCATCTTCTTCAAAATTGATGTGCAGCTGCACATCGTCTGCGAACATATGTATCATTGAGTTTTTTATAGAACTAGGAAGATCGTTAATACTATATATTATAAGGTGAAGAGAAATGGGCCTAAAATTGATCCCTGAGGTATACCTGTTGTTGTGTCTTCAAATTCACTCATACTTTTTTAGTAAAAATTGCTTGTTTTCTACCATAGAGGTACGAGTGAATAAAATTCAAAGCAGACGAAGAGAAACTATACATAGATTTAAGTTTGCTTACAAGTTTTCTATATCAAAGGGCTTGAAGAGTGCTTGATTTCTGTCCATGGCAACTCGTATGTCATCCGCAACTTTGCAGCTGTGACGTTGACGAAAGCCCGATTGATTAACACATAATAACTTGCTCCGTTGCAGGAAAGCAGATATTTGTTGGTTTGTTAATATGGCAATCGGCCTGTATTCGGCTGAGGAATTGGTCGTTGCCTTCTTTTTTAAAACTGGAATAATTTTCGCCTGTTTCCAAGAGTGCGGAAATGTTGAATATCGGTTCCCCGTCCTCGACCAATTTTTATCAAGTTGTCGTTTACTGCTTCAATGCCTTTGCTGTCGATTGTGCTATTTTGTTCCAACTGGTGTTCGACTGATCCATTTCTTGTCGACAGCGCTTAAGCTTCAATGGAGGCACGTTGGGTGCGGACGATGATGTTAATATCGTTTATAGATCCCAACAACTGGACAAAATGAAAGAAAATGCTCGTCGTAATATCTGTTCAAGAATAAGAAGTAGAAAGCGCATCTCTTTGCCGGAGTCCGTTTCAGGCCTGGAATAGTTTATAACACATGTTTTCGAGCGAGGAACGACACAATCGAATCAGCTTCCCGCAATGCCGAATCTAGTCAGCGGTTTCTATAGATCAGTGTTATTAATGCTTCAGATACAGATTTGAAGTCGTTGACTGGGTGGTGAGTGTTGACTTTCGTTTATTTACGGGCTGGGAATTTGATGTTTCAAGCGGCAGTGGCCTGAGAGGAAGCTCACGAGCTTTCTTATATTCTCCTTGCTGAGTTTAAGGATTTCTCTGTAAAGGAAAGGATTTATTAGTAATTAAGATTGTCTGAGTGCAGGAAAATTTCTCCAGTGGGCAATTCGTAGCTTGTTTTTGCACTTATTGGTCAGAGCTGTGGCGGTAGTCCAGCTTACGCAACAGAATGGTTTTAGAACCAGCCCTGGCTTGTTCGTCCGCAATTTTATTGCCAGCGATTCCAAGATGACCTGGAACCCATCCTTACCTTACTTTATAACGTTGGGCTAGGGATTGTGATGCGTCGTAGCAGCTTTTGACACATTTTGATTCCATTTAATTGGATGACAGTGCCTTGAGCTCTGCTTGGCTGTCTGAATTTATTAGAATTCTGGCCCCCTTATGGCCTTTTGGATAGTTAACTGGGGCACAGGATTCGATGGCTTGTAGTTCAGCCCGGAAAATACTTGGTTGTTTTCCCATGGGTATGGAGGTTTTAGTGTTGGATCCATTAACACCGGCACCTACTCCATTTGCCATTTTTGAGCCATCGGTATACCAGATTAAGTTTCTGGGGTCGGAGGCAAGTGTGTTGCTCGTACATTGATCACGTTTAGAAATGTCTACCTTAAAGAGACCCCCAAAGCAGTATGTTGCCTTCATACAATCTGGGATCGGACAAAGTCATGTTGTCCGTGATGAAATTGTTTATTTTCAAGTGTTCCGTTTAGTCACCTGGTTTGTATTTCATTGCCAGTTGCAATCTTTTCTTTTCTTGTTTAAATCACGTGTTGGATTTCTGTTCTCAGACTTTTAATTTTCTCCCCGTTGAGCTCGGTATCACGTTAAAGCACTGCGCAGAAAACATACTATGTCAGATTCAATTTCCAGGTTTCCGATAACCTTAAGCTTCATATTCATTCTTCATCTTGTTACCAGCGGTTACCTCATTGAATTACGAACAACCCAATCAAACTAGTTCAAAGTCAAACAGAATCCTCGACCCTCCGAAAACACGAAACCCACTTATCTATTCGAACCTATGTCCAAACATTAACCACCCATTTTCTGTTCCGAAATTCATTTAATCCCAAACAGATCAGATCACACTGCCTCCTATTGCGACCCTTGCTGGTTGTCTGTTTCTGATCCTTTGCCATTAACCACCGGCAACATCAATCATGTAAATAATGAGAAGCAAATTAACTTTAAATCTCTCCAAAATGTATCCGAAATTCATCGCTTCCGTGGGGGAATAACCAAATCCCAGCCAGCTCCCAGTGGACCTGTTTCACCAGCCTTTTTCCATCAGTAGCTGCTGTGCGTGTGCCATGTGCCATGTGCATCTGCGCCTCGTATTAACCCAAAATCAATAACAAAATTCCCGCAACTTATTTTCATTTTCATTTCTTTTTTTTCCTCTCCCAATTTATTGGTACCATTTCGCAATTTTGAGGTAACGATAAAAGGAAGGCCCACAAAGAGATAAAAAAAAGAAAGAAACGGAACATCCCCATTCCAATTATTCGCTTCTGAAAGAGGAGAGTAACAACCCTGGATTCCAGAGTTATACTGGGAGGGTTCGAAAGAAAATCGTTTTGGGATTAACTTTCTGTTTGGGGGAGGATCTTACGAGCAAGCTTGTGTAGTCGACGTTATTGGAAAGAGGCGGCAATAAACAAGCAAACATTTGCATACGACAAAATAGTTGGACGATCGTTTTTCAAAAGCATCCTTCCTGGATCCTACTTCATAGGCGTCCTTCTGCCACATTTTGGACATTTCAATTGAGCGCCAAGTCTTTGGAGTGTGTTCTCCAACACAAAGTTGGTGTGATTCATTTACATAAAACCCATCGTCAGCGCCAATAAAAGAGACAAAATAAATATGTACAGTACAAGTGGAAGTCACCTAGGGGGCGGGTCGGTAGCACACTATTAACTTTCTTATTTATATTTTTTGTTTGTTAATTTTTAATGGAAAATAAAAGAGGAAAAGTTTAACGATTTAGCAGCAAAAGTGTGACATGAGAGCTCACGCCATGGGGGTGCGCCGTATCGCGCTGTTATCCTTCCTCTGTCACGAGGGTGTGTTCGTTTGTTCGAAATAGTTTTGTTTCTATTGCGAAATATTTCGCAAGTGTACATTGGGAGTGCGGGGCCGGTAGATAGGAATGGCAAGCCAAAGCCACAATTGAATATTCATTGTGGAATTAAGTTCATGAAGTATTAGGGAAAAGAGCGGTGCTATCACCAAGCATAACTTAACCCAAGATTCTGTTCGGAAAGCGAAGATGGGAAATCTCTCCGCGGTTGAGGTGATTTTTCTGTTAGATTTTTTTTATAATTTCTACAGAATTATGCAGGAGTTGAATATCAAGATGCTTATGTTGATTAGAGTCCTCAGTGAATTGCAGATCGTTGTTTAATACGATGTGAATCAAAAGCAGAGCAGGTTGGTCCTTATCTTTTAAACGACATAATTTTTGAATTTTTTTTTTTCAAGTGTAAATTTAGTTATTTAAAATATTTTGCATTCACTTTTGGAGAAGGTATCGAAAAGAAGTGTGGAGGTAAAAGCTTGATGATCATGGTTTTGTATCTCTCATCATGCGTTACCGTGCCGTACACCGCTTTTGTTTGTCCCAGGAGAGGTACCTAAAAGTTTTAAGCCAAATAGTATGTTCCCACTGCATGAAATGGAGTTTAATCGAGCAAATACCGGGTTATTATGTTCATTAACGCAATACCAAAAATATTTTCAGGCATACTTCTTCATGGTCTTGGGAATTTTGTTAATGAAAATTAACTCTCGTGCAAATTCCAAGTGGGACTCAAGAGTGAATACTCAACGCCAGACAACATCTTCGTCTTAACGTGCATCGCAAAAGCATAATACTGTGTCCAAAAAATAAGGTGACATTGCATTTATTTTGAAAATTCTTTATTTATTCTTCCAAATCAATTTCATCCCCTTCAAAGTAATCCCCTCCCGATGCAATTCACTTATGCCAACGGATTTTCCAATCTTTGAAACACTGGTTGTAGTCACTTTCCGGGATGGCCTTCAGTTCCGTCTTCGCTGCGGCTTGAATCTCCTCTATCGTATCAAAACGGTGTCCCCGGAGCGGTCTTTTGAGCTTGTTGAACAGATAGAAGTCGCACGGCGCCAGATCAGGTGAATACGGTGGTTGCGGAACGATATGGGTTGAGTTTTTGGCGAAATGATCACGAATTACGAGTGCGGTATGGGATGGTGCATTATCGTGGTGTAAAAACCAAGAATTGTCTTTCCACAATTCCGGCCTTTTTAGGCGGAAAGCGTTACGCAAACGACGCATAACGTTCAAATAATATTCCTTGTTGACTGTTTGGCCGGTTGGAAGGAATTCATAAAGCACAACACCACGATAATCGAAGAAAACAGTCAACATGACTTTGATTTTTGAGCGACTTTGGCGCGGTTTTTTTGGTCTCGGCTCTCCTTTGGCACGATATTCGCTCGATTGATCGGTTGTTTCGGGGTCGTAAGCATAGATCCAAGTCTCATCGCCAGTTATAATGCGTTTCATGACATCCTGGTAGTCGGAAAGCATTGTTTCACACACTTCAACACGACGCCTTTTTTCCAAAAAATTCAATGTTTTCGGTGCCAGTCGAGATTTGACGCGCTTGAGGCCCTAAGCATCCTTCAAAATGGCATTGACTGAGCCTTTCGATAAGCCGACTTCATCAGCAAGATCTCTAATCGTTAATCGATGGTTTTTCAACACCAAATCTTTGATTTGTTGGACGTGAGCTTCATCGGTTGAGGTTGATGGTCGCCCAGAACGCTCTTCGTCTTCGACACGTTCACGGCCGGCTTGGAAATCACTATACCACTTGTAAACATTTTTTTTAGACATAGCCTCATCATCAATGGCTTTCTGCACAATCCTCAACGTATCCGCAGCAGAAAATTGATACCGCAAACAAAATTTAATGCAAATTCTTTGCTCAATAAATTTCGACATCGCAAAAAACAAAAAACTCACTTTTAGCAGCTCACAAAACGACGCGTATCTCAAACACTATGAATATATTTTGACATGCAATTTCACATAGATGTCACTGACAGTACTACCAACCTAAAAAGAAAAAAAATTCCAAATCCTTCGATGCGCGCAGCTTAAATTCATATGTCACCTTATTTTTTTAGAAAAAGTAGTATTCCCACTGTAGAAAATGAAGGTTACTAGTGCAGAACCTAAAATATTTTCAAGCATACTTCTGCAGGGTCTTAGAAATTTTGTTAATGAAAACGAACTCTCGAGCGAATTTCAAGTAGTTTTCAACGCCAGACAGCATCTTCGTCTTAACGTACATATCAAAAAAAAGGTGCTGAACCTAACCAAAAAATCGAATTTATTTTTTGTAGACTTTAAAGCGGCATTCGACTTTGTGGACCGGAATGTTTTTATATATATAAAAACCGAGCAACATAAGAATCTCTTCGAAAATGTTCAAAATCATTCAAAGCCTATATTAGTACAACGAATCAGCAGTATGGGATGGTAAACAATTCTCAGGGAACACGGTTGTCTTATTAATACTTTGTTCGTGAACAATGTTACTATGGAAGTACCAGGCGGGATAGTTTTAAATGTCACAAAGATCAACATTTTGATTAACGTAGACGACATTGTAATTCTTGCAGAGTCACCATCAATACTACAGACGATGATAAGCAAACTGGAACATGGAATCTGTCACTTAATACCAACAAGTCCAAAATCATGGTATGCGGAAAAGATCACGGCAGGTGCGTTAGAGACAAAAAATGGCATTGGCTGGAAAATGTTAGGGAGTACAAGTATTTGGGCGTCCTACTTATGAACAACTTTTTTTTTAACCAAACATCAACAAGGCGAATTAAAAGAGTCAAAAGTAAACATAAACAGCTGGAAAAATTATTTAGGAAAAAGTGGAAAAGCTGCAGAGATATTTCATTAAACGAACATTCAAACTTTCACGAAATACGCCTTAATAATTGTCTCTTAATGAACACAAAACCACGTACGAAACATGGAAAGTGAATCTTCTTCGCCAAATTAGGGACACGGAATGAACTTATTTCACACACGTCAAAGCACTAAGCGATCACCTGAAGTTGAGCACTTCATCGATTAAGATTGAAAGTATTTGGGAAAAGGTGTAATCCCGAAGCAAAACATTGCTTCTGGCGCTAAAAACTGGCTAAAGATGTCAAATTTTATAAATGGGTCACTAAAATGTTGAACATAAATTTTGAACGAGGCATTTTAATCTATTACAGAAAAAAAATTAATCAAAATTATTTATCTGTCTTTAGAATATGAATTTATGAAAAGGTTGAAAAATAATTAAACGAAAAGATATTACTCTTATATTTAACTAACAGAATTAGTCATAGCTAGATATATTGAAAAGTAACTTATTATTTTGAATATGGAAAAAATTAAATACTGCTACAAACCTCCCTTCCTACCTACACCGTGTTTTGGGAAGAACATAGTTTAAACAAGCCTTATAAATCATTGAATTTTTTATATGTCATAACGCATGCTCTGTAGAAAACGTTTCTCAAGCACGTGAACCATTTTATCATGTTTCTCGACTAAGTGGAAGACTTTACGCAAGATCTTTATTTAAAACCTCTTAATATACAGCTGTGGTCGATAAATTGTCTTCATTGACGAAGTTCAGTTCTGTTTGAATGAGCATACTCGGGTTATGCAAGAGCTGTCAATGTACCCAAAAAAATTCCCTGTTCGCTGCAGCTTGTGGTCCAGCGAAATCATAAGCTACTATTTATTTTTAAGATGTCCATTGAAACAACGTATCTTTTAATTGCGACCGTTATAATTGAATGATTTCGAACCTCGTCAAAAGTTGTCTCCAACAAGACGACATGCCAAACAGCAGGCGAATCGATGGACGAATTAAGAAACTATTGACTAAAAAGCCATCCATTAGCGCTACCAAGGTTCTTGTTATTGGGTGTCCTTTGGTCAGTGGTAGGCTATTGAATGTGACGACATGGGTTCAAATCCGGGTAAGAACATCTTTCATTATTTCATAGAACCCCCTTTCGCGAATGACTGACAATCGTCCGTTGAGAACAACTATCAAGATAAAACTCCTGCATATGTTCGGAGTCGGCAATAAACTGTAGCTCCAACCCTTGAAGCTTGGGAAAAATGTAAAACGCACCTATGGTAGGCGCTGGACTTCAATGGAGCTGTTGCGCTGCAAATGTATTATTATTTTGGTCATAAATAATTTCAGCTTTTCTGAGAAAAAGGGACAATGATGTGATCCTCTATAAAAGAAAAATACTCAACTTAATGAAATTTCGACTCGTGAAGAGTCTCTGCCTGAGACACGGTGCGTTCATTTGTCTACAACAAGCGCTCTTGCATCCACTATTGCTTGATTCTGCTTGGTCTTTCTTTGACGCCACAATCCGGCGATTTTGATTTAAATATCCTCTTTACTAGAGCATCGCTGCCCCTTCTCTCGAGGTGTCGAACAAACAGCAATCCAGAAACCTACTAAGCTTGATTCTCATATCTGTTGTTATGGGACTCTGTCTTATTAGCGGACATGCGGAAAGGCAACGTATGATGTCTAATGATTTCCGCAGAAGCTGCTACCCTGACAACCCGGCCTTAGCAAAATAAACTTGCCAAACAGTGTGCGGCTCAATTCATTGTTGTTTGGGCATAGTCTCTTCTTAAGAAATTGATCCGGTAATAAGCGGATTAGTTCAAGTTATTTGACCAAAAAACTACAGCTGATGATTCCGAAGCCAACATTCGGCACCTCAAAGCCGATAAAAGGTTGGCTTTGCTGGTGAAATTAGTCCAAAACCGAACCGACAGGATGGGACGAAGCCGCAGTGGCAAAATGCCCGAAAACCCTTTATGACATAACATGCGGGAAGAGTACGATAACTTGGGCGCCAAAAATTGATGACGATTTCTTGTAGAGGGGTCTTAAACAAGCATTTTTAACTATTGGGGGGGGGGTGGTCTATCTCGCACCGTTTAGGAGGTAGGGGCAAATTAAAAAAAAGACTTAAAACGAAAAAAAAAATAAAAACAACAACAACGGCAACACTTACAATAAAGTACTATACCGGCTTTGAAACATGTTCTTTAATTCTGGGTTTAAATTAAACAGTAAACTTTAATAGTTTTTGAAAAATTCGCATGCAAACTCAAATTTTTGATACAAAAAAATCAAAAAAACAAGTTTAGACCAATTTTTTTCAAAATTGTGAAATGAAGTGCTAAATTTGCTTTTTGTAGTCAATGCTTGTATCAATTCTGAATAGAACACAAAAAACCGAATGGCTTTATGTCTTCTAGTTTTTGAGAAAATTGAAAATTATTTTTTTTGTTTTGTGACAATTAGGTGGTCTTCCTTTGAGGTAACCGAATGAATAATCGATTAAATGTCCGGCATGCGTCTTTATCAATAGTTTTTTTTTATATCAACAGTACATGGTGGCTTCGCGGGTTAAAAGAATTCAACTTCTTTCCGTAGTCAGTCCACGCTCACGCGACTTCGTCGCTCCTCTTAGGGTACCTGCTTTTTGCCTGGCAGGCGCCTAGTTCATTGTAGACATTGTAGACATTGGTAAAAAAATATTTAAATCTAAACTTCATATCAAACAATAGTGTTTAGACAAAAAGTATAATTTTGTGTCAGCGACTGGCGCATAGACCTTTTTGAGTTCTACAACTTGTTTACGTACACGAAATGCAAGCGGAAGAAGTCGAAAGGGACAGCTAGTTTGAGATAAAATTTCCACACCTCTTAAAAAACTACGAAGTCAATTGGAATCCGGAATCGAAAAACTTAATTACCTTGACCTCTCATCTTCAAGTTTTCCATAGCTTCTCATAGGAAAATGTCATCAAAATTTCAGATGAAACAGTACGAGGATGACTTAAATTCATACAAACACGGTGAATACTTGACTGAAAATTGCGAAACCCTCATTGGAATTCCCTCTTCTAAACCTAAGAAACTCAGAGAGAAGCTCTATGTGTGCATAATTGCAACCATAAATCTTTCCTCTGTTTCCAATAGTTGACATTTTTCGACTAAACTTAACAAAATACTGATGATATTCAAGATTGTGATTTCGAAAAAAGGAATCCAAGCTGCAAAATTGTCCCCAAAAAATAGCGGGCACTTCCGAATTCCCCCGAAAGAATGCGAATGTACCAAACAAAAGAGACTCCTCGTTATCTGTCCATGGCCATGCACTAAGCAGGAATTCTTCTTCGTAAGTAACCATGGCAAGTTTCCCTCGTTAAAACAAAATTCACAACCCGCACCCAAGGCGGAACTAGCTAATCCAAATAATTTTCTCAAATATGGCTCGCTTTTTTTTGGTCTTTTAGTATTAAATTTCCTACAAGAGAAGCAAGGAGAATTCCTTGCATCAAAGGATGCTTAAATAAGATTTATTTGCCCCAAGCCAGCAGCCGCAACGAACGTTGGAAGGAGTTAGTTTAGCCATTATCTGTGAAAGTTCCCTGACCCCTATTACTGGTGTACCGTAGCATAGCGCCCCGGCCACAGAATGTGTGTGCGCAAAAGAGAATCTCTTCCTCTTTCGGCATCAATGCACGAGGACATAAAGTAGCCAGTCGGTGGAGCAGCCCTAAACAACCAGCCAGCGGGCACCTCAGAACTCCAAACTATACAAAAGCAGAGAAACATTGACGTCCCCGATAGATGCCAGCATACTTGTTTAAAAAAAAGAAGAAAATATTACTTTGTCCTTGCGAAGCTCTTTGGAAAGAATCCATTGATAGCCTCCGGGCATTGGCGACGATGTTGTTGCTGATGCTGCTACTACTACTTCTGCTTCGGTGATTTTTATGACGACGGACACACGATATAAACCGTGTTGTTCGCCTCGTTGGGCAGGATGTTGACTGCTTCCTTAATTTGAAGCCGTGGTAGTGTAGTGTGTGAATAAGTGCTCCCGGGGATAGTAAAGGAGGACCTGGCAGCAGTCAGGGTCGGAGCGCAAATGACTTTTGCATTCAATACAGACGAAGCTGTTTTAAATCAGTTCTTAGGGTGCATGTGCGATGGCGATTGTTTGATCATTCTTCAGCACCATAAATTCCATACGAGATTTAGTGTTCGAGCAAACGTAATCAGTGCCATTTAGGCACTTTGTTGACGAAGACATTTGCTCCCCTTTCTTACCGTTCTAGGGATGGTCGAACGTTTAAGGACATTCATCTTACCAGACAGTCAAAGGGGCCATCCTTCAATGGGGTATATGTTATTTTTTTCTTATTCCTTTGTGTGTCCTTTGAGACTCCTTTGATTTTCGATAGCCCCACACGTTTGCTTTCATAGGTGTGAATGTGCTGCCGGAAGTATTAAATTGGTTTACGGCAGCAGTGAATTGGTGTCGAATGGTGATTTCGAAAAGAAGAATTGGAAATTGTTTTCTAGTTGCAGCTCCTGCGCAGACGACATCAATCATTTCATTAATTTACGCTTGAACTAAGGTCGGCAATTTAGCAGAATTACTTCCAGCATCAACTTTGTGTTGCTGAAATGATCCAAATTTTGTGTTGAAACGATCCCTTATTCACCATAAGCCGCTCTTTCATAAAGATCTCGACTTATTCGCTTACAATCTTCAATATATTTAGGGATTAAAATACAACGCTCAGGTTCTTTGTTATCGCTTCTTTGTGTAGGCCTAACTGCAGCTCGCAATTGATCAAAATTTTGCTCAAAAATTCATCGCATCAAATGAGTTCCATTTTGATCTTCGGGGCTAAATAAACAAGCGTTCTTAGCGTGTATCTAGCTTATCTGGTTTTTAAAGTGGTGGCATTATTTTTCCATTTTTTCTTCCAAGAAAACAATAGAAGAAAATGCTACAGTCAATCGAGAGTGCTCCAAAAGCATGGCACCCAAGTTTGTAGGGCAGAAATTGAGGATTTACACTTGAGCGAGTTATGGCTCCAGCAACATGGAGCTACAAAATAAAAAGCTGTTAAAAATGGACAATTTTAATTGTTCTATTAAAATCATCTAATGAAAAAGTTCGTAATGCTTTTGACTTAGACTATTTGAGTGTTATTGAAGACAAAAATGTACGAGACGTACGAATGTACAACGATAAATTCCGTCGGAGAAATTCACATAAATTCTAAGCCAAATGATCAAAAATGTTAAATTTTTTTAACTTTTATGATAAAACTGAATTCAAACTCGTTTTTATAAAAAAAAAATCCGTCTATACCTGCACCATTTCGGACGTCAATCGAGACATTATATCGATCAACTTCTTGATGTTTTCATTTGTTTTCTAAACTCCATAAGTTAAGTTAACATTTCGACACTGTTTTTGGAACTTTCATCAAGTTCGCCGAAAGGGATGAGGTGTGCTACACTGAAGCACGACAACGATCTTGAGACAATTATTGAGTCAGCTTGTCCGTTTGGACGACAAAGCTATGGGGCATCTTTACTGCTGCAAAACGAATTAAAACTCATATTTAAGTAAGGCTTTAAACTGGACTTCGATTTGAAGTTATTATAAATGTTTTCATATTGCTATACCACCGTGAAAGCCTGCTTAGTGAAAAGGAACTCATGGCGCAAAATCTTTGAGTCAGCTAATTTTGTAGTTTAGTCTTGTGACAGAGCAAATTGATACCAAGTGATCTCGTTCAAAAATTAAGCATATTTCACCAATTTTTTGGTTCACTAAAGGTCCTTACAGAAAAGGACAAAAATATAGTCGGATATGTGGATAACTAATACATTCTGATCATTGTAAAATGTCTTTCAAAGATAAACAATCCATCGGAATCTGCCTGTTAGGATCAAAAACGGACTTGATGTGATCTCCTAAAACGTCGAGCTGCCGGATTTTAGCACGATGAAAAAGACCCTATGCTGAACCCTTCCTTTTACTCGATCTTTACTGGTGCTAAGTGCTTTTGAATAATCTTGACTCAAAACTTTTACGGAAATAGAGAGTTTTAAATTAATTATTTTTTATATAAAAACAAAAGAGAGAGCTCAATACTTTTTACGGACCCTTGGCCTTTGGAGAGTCTAGGCTAAACCGACATTGCAATTTTTCCAAGACGAAAATCGTGCAATCGAAAAAGGTAGCAAAAGTTATCTTCCTCTTAGACTGCAGCCCATTTAATTACCACACATATGTTTACCGAAGTTATCGCGATGCACTTTGAAAATTGAACCTCGTTAATTGCAAATCATTCACAACGAAGCTGCGCTCATGTATATAAAGATGAGACTTTTCAGCATTTCGTTACCCAGCACAGTTGAGCAAAATTGGACCCTACGATCTACAAATTGCACTCAATCCATATTTTTTTTGCTTTTTCGAAAAGAAACCACAGAAACTGACTGTGTCGGCTGAGTTTCGAAACTGAAGTTCTGTCTCTTAAGTTCTTGTGAGAAAACAAGAAGGTTGATGTTTTGTCAAGATCCTTGAAATCCTGGTTAATCAAAACAATTAAGATAACAGCCTTGTGGTCATTTTTTTCTCATTGCATGTTGCTAATAGTCCCCTGTAGTGCAGACAAAATACACTTGTTTGGAATCCTCAAAAGGTTTTTGGTATTTGCAACTTTTGAGGCATGAATAAACACAAGTTTCTGTGTGTATCTAAAGCAATCATTTAAAAATTATGAAAATAGCTTAATGGTCTTCCCGTGACAAATTTGCTTTATTCTGGCCTTCATTTCAGACCATCATTTTGTTTTTTTTTTGCTTCCTATCTGGAGTTTCTCGTAATCGGTCCAATTATCGGATTACAACATTTTTTCGAGGTTACATGAGTCGGATTCCTTTGTTTTTAGAAGGATGTCGGTGTGTGTGGATGTACGTAGTACGGCAAAACTTGGAAACATATCACTAGAAGTTAATTCTTTTCCTTATTCATGATTTTGGATGAGGTCTGTAACACTGATGCACGAGTACCATTGTTCAACAAATATGGAGCCACCGTCATGCTATTTATTCCGATCATTAGGTAATTTCTTCTTGAGATGGTCAATCTTCCGAAATCGGCCTGGAAGGAAATATCAAAATCAGCAAACAAAGCCAAATTGGATTTGATCCCATCGAAAACTAACTGATACTTTTCACCAGAATGAAAAAGACCCCATGTTGAACACTTGTTCTGCTCGGAAGGAAGAATTTCCATCTCCCGACTGAATCTATGTGCTTTTGAACAACCTCGACTCCAAACTTTCCGTCAAAATTATTCTCACGTCACGCCACGTCAGATTACATATAAAATTAAGCATTGGCATTGTGGGAAAGTGTCGAATTTCGTTCCAAAATGACTGATGATAAAGTCAAACTAGTATGAGAATATTCAAAAGAAAGAAACAAATAATAAAATAAGACAATTCTTTTAAGACACAAGTTTCAAATTTGTTTATAGCATTAGTTGTACTTAATTTAAATAATGAATGTCCTTAAGTCCTTGACAGTGGGCTACGTGAACTACGCCGCGCAAACTGCAAATCATTTATAACGATATCTGAAAAAGTCCTTATCTCAAAATTTCTTCTTCGCGTCTGCAACAGAAAAAAATATTCATGATATAAGACAGAAACTGAATTAGGGTACTATGACCTATTACGACCTCTTACGCCAGCGATTTGTTTGGTTTTGGAAAAAAACTATATGAACGGCACATCACAGCGAGTCGCTGTAGTAGTTGTATGCTCTAGGTTATAATTCCTTCAGAATGGCGTACCTCAAAAATGGACTATAAAATGGACTATAACTTATAGTCCTGTAAAATGGACTATAACTACATATATCCGAAAAAGTGCCTCCCAATTCCTATCTGAACTTTCTTCTGTTCCGGGTGTCCTTGGAATGCCAAAACCTTGGAAAATCAAAGATATTTCAAGTGCCGTCATCTTCAAAACTGATTTCGAATTTTACATAGGCACTCCATATAATTTAAGCTGTCACAAGACTAGCTCCTTCTTAACCGAAAGGACATCGAATCGCATAGCCGACAAGCAAACAAACCAAAGATAATCGAGCAGTCTGATTTTTCATTCAAATAATTCCTGTGTCTCCTTGAAGTGAGCGCAGTCACATTAAGTAAATTACGTAAGACTCGCCTAGTTCGGAAATTAGGATTCATAAGGGAAGTGCATCCAATTGCTGAGTTATTTGTCGGTAATCGAAAAGTGAATGGTTTCCTGTTTCTATAATGGAATCATCCGTCTTGTGGTCTACTGCAAGCAGTGCTTCCCTAATGAAAGTCACTTCAACCAAGTCGTCCTATGACGACCAACCATGGCGAGCGAGGACATACGTTGCGGTGGTGCAATCGTTTTCCTGCTCCTGCTCCTCTTCCTGCACAGCATAATTTACCACCAAACTTTGTTATTTTCCTTCACAGTTTATCATCCGAACCTACGGATATTTAACGAAGTAAATGACTAAGAAAGAAGGAAGTGGAAAAAGGAAGCAAAAAAAACAACATTCCCCATTCTAGAGGATTTTAGCCTGAAGGACTTCGAGTGCTTCACTTCAACAACAAGTTGTTGCATCAGTGTTTTTTTTTTTGCCTTTTTTTTGAAAGTTTCAAGCTTGAGATGTTTGCTTGTTAATGGTGTTGTCATGCCTCCAATGAACAATAACAACTAATTAGCATACGAGATTTAGTTGTTAATCAAATTTAAGGTAGGAATCTCTGGCAGGTACTTGTACATTTGCCCGACCTGGGCTGACATTAATTAGCACAAATGTGCTGAATCCATTAAGAAAACATGGTGCTTCTGATTTCCCATGACATCTTGTAATTTTGACACACTCTAATCGCGTTTGAATGTTTTGATGAGGCATAAATGCGTGAGTGCGATGTCTTGTTGAAATACCCTCACTAGTCCCGAGTGCAACACAAAATGGATTGAGTGTGTAAGGAATGATGGGGGAAGTATTCTTCTGTTGTGCCGACTAAAAGGAGAGTGCTTTAAAAAAGCTGTAAGGTTGGTCTCAACAACTACACTTGCATCTTTACATGTAGTCAGCTTAACTGCTGAAATCAAAGGAACTGACCTTTTTATAGTACTCTAGAGGTGTGTAGGTAGTTACACCAGGCAAACTGAGGTAGTGACAGTGTTCTTGAAGCCCGGAACTCAAGCAAGCATGTTAATTGGACCCTTTAGGACACTTTATCAGAACATGCAAATGATGTAAGTTTTTACACTGGGATAATTCTTAGCACAACGGAACTATACCTTCCTCGTTCTAGTACAACAATTTACAATTCCATGCATACGTTTTTTGCGCAAAAACCAATTATTCTGCAGAATTGTTTAATATGGACTTTTCTATATATTTTGAGAATGAAGCTTCGTTGAGCACAAATGTCGAACACTGAGTTATCTTTCCAAAATGGGCATTAATTTGACTAACAATTTCTTCTTAAAATTGGAGCTGTTTCATCAACGCAGCATTCACTTTGGAAGTAAATTTGCAATTATTCCCAAAGTGCATCGAAGTTATAATACTGCTTAAATATTTGATCATAAAAAAGCTGTCCATTGCAAAATATCTAACAGATGGTGCACCTTATACATTCTATGCAGACTCTGCTTTGAAGGTATAATACCGACAGCACAACAACTGCACTTGCACTGATGGAGAAAAAAATACTGCGAATTGGGCGAATGCAAATAACTCGATACCGAGATCTCCATCCATTTTCGGACTCCAAACATGGAGAAATCGAAACAAAATTACATCTGAGCTTCGAACCACTATAAACTTTAATTCTTACAAATGATAATGCTCAATCAAAAACAAATGCAGGTCCTTAGAGTCACCTGAGAGAAGCAAACTCTCAAAGAAGCAAAGAACCAAAAAACTGGCTGCTACCTTAGAGCAATATGGTTACTTTGAGAAAAACATAACAAAAGTAATATCCTTCACAATTTAAATTTTATTCAAGTACAATTTTTCGACTTCAAGTGTCAATTTCGATTTTTTCGATGAACCGAATTCTCTTCCTGGTGGGGACAAAAAATTCGGATACCGGTAGTTATTGGATATTCTTATAATTGTGATCAATTAAAGAGGATACCGCTTAGTATGATAGCCTGTATGTCATATTTGATAAAATACCAAGAAAGCCCATTGGTAGCGACTAGGCGATTTGGTGGACTTATTTGCCCGATTGCTTGAGAAAACATTAAAGCCTTTTGATGGACTGATATTGACGAACAATCATGGCGATTCGACAATTTCCGAAAATATGGCTGTAGTAAAATCTACTCTAATAATATAAAGTGGTAATGTTTGCAAGTTTGAACCATCAGAATGAACATACAAATTACCCTATTTAAATAAAAGGGGTTCCGGAGAGCTTTAGAACTAATCCACAATTTTATAAAGAGTCACAGTTTGTATTTAAAATTGATAGTTTGTATCTAGGGGATAATCTTCAAAACTCCTAATGCGATTTCATAAATGCTTTTAACAATTTTTACAATGGAACTTGGAAATGAACAAGTGTCTCTCGTGGAGACCAATTAAAATAGTAAAGTTAAAGAAAAAAATGTAGTTTTTGGCGAACGTTTTCATAACGCGACGAGATTTTTACCTACTTTCTTCAGAAAAGTTTTAAAACTAAATAAGTTCTTTAAAAAAGTCCACGTTGACATATCGCTAGATGTAAAGGTTAAGGTTGAAAAAATTACGAAAAAAATTGATTTCAACTTAATTTTAATCTGCCAGTGTAGTTTAAGCAGGTAATGTTAATTTCTTACCAAACTATTAGGTTGGCAACTAAGTAATTGCGGGTTTCACTCAAAGATGGCTTTAGTTGAATTTTAAGGTTTGCTGACGTGTGAAACACATTTCGTAATTTGATAGTTGATACTTCAACTGTCAATCAGTAAAAAAAATGTTTTGATCGATTGTGTAGTTTTTATTTGGCATCTGTTGAAAAATGGAAAAGCAAAACGAACATTTACATACGACATATTTCACTTTTTTTTCCGGAAAGGAAAAAACGCATTGCAAGCTGACAAAAAGTTATGTGCTGTTAATGGTGACGAAGCTTTAAAAGAACGGCGGTGTTAAAATTGGTTTGCCAAATTTCGTTCTGGTGATTTTTCACTCAAAGATGAAGAACGCTATGGTCGTCCAGTTGAAGTTGATGATGACCAAATCAAAGCAATAATCGATTCGGATCGTCACAGTACAACACGAGAGATTGTAGAGAAACTTCATGTATAACATACATGCATTGAAAATCGCTTAAAACAACAATAGCAAAACTTGATATATGGGATCCTCATGAATTGAAAGAAAATCATTTAACACAACGCATTAACGCGAATTGTAAAAGATCCTTTAAACAAAATGAAAAGGATCCATTTTTAAAACGATAACTGGTGACGAAAGATGGATTGTTTACAACAATGTGTGTGCCAGGTGAACCAGGTCAAACAACATCAAAAGAAAATTATGTTATCATTTTGGTGGGATCTACTTTTAAATTTTACCACCCAACCGAATGATCAATTCAGATGTCTACATTGAACAACTAACAAAATTGAACAATGCAGTTGAAGAAAAGCGGGCCGAATTGACAAAGCGAAAAGGTGTTGTATTCCGTCATGCCGATGCAAGGCCACACACATCTTTGGTCACTCGGCAAAAATTATTGGAGATTGGTTGGGATGTTTTGCCACATCCGCCATATAGTCCTGACCTTACACCATCTAATTACTTTTTATTTCGATTTTCGCAAAACTCCTTGAATGGTTAAAATTTCAATAATAATGGTGATGTCAAATCGTACCTGGTTCAGTTTTATGCTTATAAAAACCAGAACTTTTAAAAACGTGGAATTATGATGCTGCCTGAAAGATGACAAAAGGTCATTGCTGAAAATGGGTAATTCATTGCAGAATAAAGCTATTTCGTTCCATGAAAGAATTTTCTTCTATTTTCTAAAAAAATCCGCAATAACTTAATTGCCAACGAAAAGTCAAGAAAATTGTAGGTGGATGATTTTATATTTTTTATACCATATTGTTAGGACAAAAAATACGCTTTTATGTCATTGGACGCCGAGTAGACCTTTTTGATCACAACAACTTTTCTACATTGCTTTCTAAGATAAGGTTGGAGGCACGTTCCTAGCCAACGGAAATTGCGGTATAATATTAATGATATAAGTTTTAAATCCCGAGACTTTCGATCGTTATTGCTAATTATGTCGAAAATGTTTGAAATGGTTTTTTTAAAGCGGGTCCAATGAAGAAAAACGTATTACCTCTGACCATCAATTTGGTTTGAAGCATCAAACATTACACAATATTTGTTGAGAAAAAATATTCATTGTAGTGAATTTCTTGACATCTCTCAAGCCCTTGATGAAATATGGAATTAAAGCTTGAAGTTAAAAACTGCGGCATATTTTCCGAAGCAGAATAAGACCCTTCCGGGTCTAATATTGAAGTGATAACACCTCGTTTAATGTGTTCTTGGACCGGTATTGTACTAGTTGTACACGAGAGATATTCCTCACATAGAAAACACCACGGTCATTACGTTTGTGGATGTTACGGTTATTTTAGTGTACAATACTACAGTTGAATCATCAGCTAAAAGGACGGGCTTATGGTATACAAATTTTGAATTGCACGATTGTAAGCAACAAAACCACATTATTAAGCCTTTCGAAAATAAAGTTCTTCGAAAAAATAATAGACGTGACCGATTTTTCAACATTTTATTAAGACACAAATACGAGATACAAACGAGTGTATATGCGAGTGTAGGGGTTTGTCCTTTTATTGACCTATCTATGAATTCGAGTGCTTTCTTATATGTCAAACGGAAATTTGTCTGTTAACAAGAAAACAGGATGAAATGAATTCCTTTGAAATATTGCCGCAGCATACCATCCGAGCGTCAGTTTCCTGCAATCCATTACCGAAATCAAAGTGTAGGTGTATTTATCTCGAAACTTTTCTTCCACAATAGACACATTTCGTATTTTCAAAAGTGATGTCACTGAATTCGAGTCATTTGGGGATTGAATATCAAAAATTCCACTTCTCCTTAAAGTTTAACTGTGACGGCATCACAAGGGAGTGCTACCAACGAAACAAATAGAATTGTCATTTGAAATGGTTTAGTTCCACTTTAACCTTTTGAATAAAGTTCCAACGAATTGTGTCTTTTATTTTGCTCACCACGTGCCTAGGCTTCTAGACTGTGGGACCATTCTTTCTTGGCGGGTATTAATTATGAACAGCTCCTTCGCTTAGCTGGACAAATTATTAGCTGTCCCTTAATTAGCCAGAACATCCTTTATCACGACGAAGAAGCGTTTAAATGTCCTTTTTTTGATGTATTTATACCCGTGGGGCAAATGATAACCCTTTATCGTGGATCCCTTTTGGCGTTTCCTTCTTGTGTAAGTCGCTGAGTTGCTAAATTGGCAAACCAAAATCTACGAGATGACGATTTTGCGGAATGTTCCACTATACTTGGTCGCGACGGGTGAGGCAATTATTACAGAAGTCACAGAAAGGACTTCAGTGGAAAGATGTTATCTTAGATAAGGCACGAGGCTGTGTGTGTTGGATGTCTTTCTTCGTGTATGTGGACCTCGAATTCCTGTTATATTGTTGATATATAAAAGTCACACAATGGGAATTTAATTGTTTGTTCGTCTTTCTACTTATTTTGGATTTCAACTTGCATGGGAAACACGGGTCACGCTGCAATGTAACGATGTGTGCGAACAATCGAGCCTTTAAGTGGCCAGCCCCGTATTTCTCGTTTTATCTAAAATATCACTGCTGTTGCCGAGGACATCCGACAGACTCTTCACACGTTAACCAGAAAACGATTCGCATGAATGTTGATTAAAGGCATGAAGATGTTCCCTTAAAAATTGCAATGTCATTTGAGTCATTTATTCTTTCCACTGAATGTTATCAATTTGCAAGGTTACTAAAGAACTTAATCTTCTGGCAAGGTACTTTAATTCCATCCAAAATGATTTGAGGTATTTTTGTTAAAAAAACAATCTGGGATTTAAATTAAGTCTTCATTCTTTTGAAGTCTGAAATGAATTCATTCAATTTTTACCATTCATTGAATTAAATCAAGTGATTGCATTCTTTTGAATAACAATACATTAATGGACTCTTAAGTCTCTAAAGTGAATTCTCATTATGAGCCTCGAGATATGTTTTTGTGAAGGCGAGTCAAATCGGACTTGTTGAGCCGAGATGAATATTTTCGAGAAGGTAAGGTGCGCTTCGCTGCGGCTTGAATCTCCTCTATCGTATCAAAACGGTGTCCCCGGAGCGGTCCTTTGAGCTTGTTGAACAGCCAGAAGTCGCACGGCGCCAGATCAGGTGAATACGGTGGTTGCGGAACGATATGGGTTGAGTTTTTGGCGAAATGATCACGAATTACGAGTGCGGTATGTGATGGTGCATTATCGTGGTGTAAAAACCAAGAATTGTCTTTCCGGCCTTTTTAGGCGGATAGCGTTACGCAAACGACGCATAACGTTCAAATAATATTCCTTGTTGACTGTTTGACCAGTTGGAAGGAATTCATAAAGCACAACACCACGATAATCGAAGAAAACAGTCAACATGACCTTGATTTTTGAGCGACTTTGGCGCGGTTTTTTTGGTCTCGGCTCTCCTTTGGCACGATATTCGCTCGATTGATCGGTTGTTTCGGGGTCGTAAGCATAGATCCAAGTCTCATCGCCAGTTATAATGCGTTTCATGACATCCTGGTAGTCGGAAAGCATTGTTTCACACACTTCAACGCGACGCCTTTTTTTCCAAAAAATTCAATGTTTTCGGTACCAGTCGAGCTTTGACGCGCTTGAAGCCCAAAGCATCCTTCAAAATGGTATTGACTGAGCCTTTCGATAAGCCAACTTCATCAGCAAGGTCTCTAATTGTTAATCGATGGTTTTTCAACACCAAATCTTTGATTTGTTGGACGTGAGCTTCATCGGTTGAGGTTGATGGTCGCCCAGAACGCTCTTCGTCTTCGACACGTTCACGGCCGGCTTGGAAATCACTATACCACTTGTAAACATTTTTTTTAGACATAGCCTCATCATCAAAGGCTTTCTGCACCATCCTCAACGTATCCGCAGCAGAAAATTGATTCCGCAAACAAAATTTAATGCAAATTCTTTGCTCAATAAATTTCGACATCGCAAAAAACGAAAAACTCACTTTTAGCAGCTCACAAAACGACGCGTATCTCAAACAATATGAATATATTTTGACATGAAATTTCACATAGATGTCACTGACAGTACTACCAACCTAAAAAGAAAGAAAAATTTCCAAATCCTTCGACGCGCGCAGTTTAAATTCATATGTCACCTTATTTTTTGGACACAGTAGTATAACGATAAACGTAACGCAAAATGTCAACTTCTCTGTCACTTTTGCACGGGCGCTGCTAAAAAATGTATGACCCATAAAATAAACGACTACATGCTTACAGATTTCACCATAACAAACAAAAAAGTGAGATTTGCCTAACATTTATACTTAAGTCACTATAACCGATTGTTATTCAAATAAGTCAAACAAATGAAATTATGATATTCACATAGGAAAGCATTCAAGTATTTTCCAGGCTGAGCTTCAAGCCATCGAATACTGCACCATAGAAAACCTTGCAAAGAGCCAAAAAGGGACCAGAATCCTAATATACTCAGACAGCCAAGCAGCGCTCAAGGCACTGTCATCCAATCTAATGGAATCAAAATGTGTCAAAAGCTGTTATGACGCATAACAATCTCTAGCTCAGCGTTAGGTAACGATGGGTTCCAGGTCATCATGGAATCGGAGGTAATGAAATTGCAGACGAACTAGATAGGGCTGGTTCAAAAACCGCGTTCACTAGTCCGGAACCTTTTTGAGGCATAAGCTGAACGACAGCCACAGGTCTGACCAATAAGTAGGAAAGCAAGCTACGCATCGCCCACTGGAGTCATGTACCTGGACTCAGACAATCTAAATTACTAATCAATCCCTTCTCGTATAAAGAAGTCCTTAAACTCAACAAGGAGGACTGTAAAAACCTTGTGAGCTTCCTCTCAGCATATTGACGCTTGAGATCACATCCAACCAAATTGAGACTCAGTACAACCACCGAAGGCCGACTCTGTCTAGAAGACGACGAAATGACTGTTCACATTCTTTGTGAAAGTCCAGCTCAAATTTTGTTCAGAAGGCGTATCTTCTTCAAACAGATATGCTTCCCATTGGACATTAGACAATCCAATGCTAAAAACATTCTGACTTTCACCAGAAGGATGGAATGTCTGTTAGCCTAAACTAACCACGCAAGATAGAAAAGATTCCTTCAGACTGCAGTGTCCGCCACTTGGGCAGGAGTTTGGCTTTAAAAAAAATGGCATTCGTATGACAATATTAATTCTTATCTGCATAAATACCATCACATAATCCAGGTTGATTAAATACATTTAAATTCCTCTTTAAAGATTTTCAATCGGGCATTTGGTTTCAAAACTACGACGGGTGGTGTACTTTTGAACTGAGTCCCAAAATGTTAAATTAATGTTTAACAATTAATCTCGCTTATGATTTTTTTTCGAACTCATACCTATTGCACAACTGCAAGATCAACATCATGACGTTCCCGATAAAAGTAGGATGAAGATACTTTTATCAGAGCCATTTTATGCTGAAGTGAACTCATTTACTTTAAAATGTATTCAAACAATTGATTTGAATTCACTGACTTCAATAGATTAAAAGTGAATTCACTTATGACTTCAATGAAACGTATTGATTCAAAGCTGAATTCAACTTTAATGAAGTTTTGATTGGGAATATTTGTGACGAAATGTTTATGTTCAAAACGTATTGACTTTGATTTTCATTGAATGTTATTTAATGATGTCATTTAGTCAATCTTTATTTATTTCTATAATTTTGTTATATTTGTATACTTGCTATCCAGTTGCGAAATTCAAGAGAATAAAATTGATACTTTTTGAATTTCTGGCCTTTTAATTTGGGTGCTGGACCTTCATCGAAATTAAAACCAAATTGATTCTCACAACCACCGGCAAATTAATTAATTCATTTGCAATCAAAGTGAATTCAATAGATTTTCGAAAACGACTTCAATTCAGTCTATTCTGAATTCAATTGCATGAAACTAATATTTGAATTCTTTGGTTTTGAGTTTCGTGAATGTATTCTCAAGAGAAGTTTTTGTTTTAACTGCGCTCAACTCAGGTAGAACCCTTTATGAAAACAAAGCCTAGTTTTTTTTATATTTCCTTGTCTTTTTAACTTTGAAACTACTTTTGGTCCACCTTTCATTATATACTATAGAAACAGAATAAGGAACCTTTTATTGAACTTTTTAATGACTTTGCCGACTAGACGAGCAATACTGACGAATTCCTTGACTCCTTCGAATATTTTCGTACGATACCTCGATTTAAAAGGATTGTTTTTCTAAGTCTATATGAAAATATTCTTTGGCCTTAAAGCCCGGTTCTCTCTTTTGCCTATGAAATTAATTTGAATGCCTCTGCACAGGACTAAAGTTTCAAAGACTCAACGGAAATGAAAGCATGACTCCTACTTCGTCCTCCGCCGACAAGTTTCCATCATCATCTTCAGTAAGGAGATATCAAACGTGATTGCTTTCACCTTTTTTTAAAGGAATCATGAGTGAAAATAACGCTGCCATGAAACCGGTCACTGGGGCAATCTGTTGCATTCATATACCACAAAGTGGCTCCCATTATACAAAGGCCGTGCTTCCTGAAAGACAACCATTTTGTGAATCTCTTTCGTTTTTAATCCGAACTCTTGTTTGTCTTTTTTTTTTTTTAGAGCACAACATACAAATAGGTTATATAGACGGGAATCTGCATGAGGTCCTTTGAATAAAAGTAGTATCCTTGCATACGGTCAGATTTTAAGCGAACGTTCCTTCAGGCGAAACCCATGATACGAAGGATATGATGGATGTGTAAATAAAACGAAAGCTTAAAAAAGTCGACAAAAACAAAAGTCGAATCAACATCCTTTCAAGTGATGCAGAGGATTCCCCTTTCAAATTCTTGTTAAGGATCAAATATTTACTCGGGGTTTAAGTAACGTGATCATTTTTTTTTTCTTTAAATCAAATAAAATAGTTTCTATTTTTTTTATGCGGATTGGTTTTTCTTTCCTTTCTTTCTAGTCTTTGGAAATGCGTGCTATTCTGGAGCTATTAAGATAAAATATAATCCTTTTGAATAACGATGAATTTTCTAAAGTGGGAATAAAACTAAAAGACATCAAACAATCTCTAAATTTCTCAGATTGAATCCATGAGGGTGGCTACGTTTTCCTTCCCTTTGCAAACTTCGAAAACGTTGAGAGACACAAAAACTGAGGAATTGGCTTGCAAAAATGAAGTTTTCAAAAGTCAATGTTAGTTAAGTAACGATTTTACATTAAATTTCAAGTAAGGAATGAGGGTTTTTCAAGAGCAAATCAAAAAATCACTTTGACCAGGACAAACGATATTTTCAAATTCCAGTTTTATTTATATTCCAGAAAAATGGCACAGTGTCCTTGTTAAGGGAGATGCTTCGAGATGAAAATCAAAGTGATTCTCTTTCGTATTGCAAAAGCTCTTTGAAATCAGTGGATTAATAAGCAACATTAAAAAAAATGCTTTAAAATAAATGAGCCTAGTTGGATAAAATAAAAACGTAAGAGTATAGGCCTTACAGCTGCTATTGAATCCAAGCCATTGATGTCATAAAAAGTTACAAATTGAGAAGTTGAGTGAAGTACCAAAGCGCATAGCCATTTATACTGAGGTGGACATCTTTAGTAGTACACAGAGAGAATTGACCCTTTCAAATCGCTGCAAACGTAAACTTGTCGTTAAGTTGTCTCTTTAAGGTTGTAGGTCGATTGGCCAAATGCAATGCGTAGTGCCGATTCTACCACTGGGCTCAATTTTCGGAATAATCCTCAGCATTGCTGATGCGTTTGATTCAATTCTATTCCCCAATTTCTACATTTTTTCTGCAAGTGCAGAAAGCTATGCCTGGCTTTTGTAAAATGTTCAGAATGAATAGGCGAAACGTTTCAGTTCTGACATACAATGTAACAATGTTCTATTTTGTTATAACTTTGCCAAAATTTGAGACACATTCATCTCTATCGAAACTGTAAATTTTAAGATACATAGCTTGCTGTTCGTAAGTGTTGAAGAAGTATATTTGCCCCGAATTATAATGTAACACCCACATACGAAACAGCGCTCCTTTTATAACTTTAAACCTTCAAGATATTTTTATATGCCATAAGTTAGCTCTTAAAAAAACTTCCGGACATATATCTGATCTAAATACATTTCTTCTTTAGTCATGGTATGAAAATGTGAATCACCCTCAAACTTATATTATTACAATCGGGACCAATTCAAAAACAATGTGCATAGGTACCTCTTCTGCCCTCGTATCGTATAAAAATAAGAAAAAATTACGAAATATAATGTAAACAAGTTTTTTGGGAAAAAATATTTCAATTTCCGTAAAGTTAAAAGTTAAAAGTTATTTAAACAAAAAAAAATATGAAAAACCGACATTTATGAAAACATCATTTAACATTAAGTATAGTATTTTTTCGCTGCCGCAAGTTGTAATTTCGAATAATTTCGATTACAGCGGTCGTAGACTTCCCCGCACTATTTTGACCGAAAGCTTGTGGGGTTTGTCTGTTGGCGTTTAAAGCCGCATCTTTTCGGCCTTTAGAGATCAGATTAGAATACTGATTTATGTGTAATTTGTGATTTTACAAAATCGGAACCAGAATTCAAACATCTGTCTCATTTTTTACATTTCCCACCAGTCGAGAATTGCACCTTCTGCTGGAAATATTACTATTTAAATTGAACATGTCACAGCTGATAAATGAATTCATACTCAAGAAGATTTAAGATTTGAAGAAAATTTAAATGGGTATAAACACAATGAATCAGTTAAGCTTTAAAACTAGAAAAGACGTAAACAGGGTAACATTTTAAATACTTGAATCCAACTTGATTGCCATTAAAAGGCTTAAAAGAAAACCTAAGAAAAAATGCCAAAACTTAAATGTAAAAATAAATAAGCAAAAAATCAAATAAATATTTCATAAATTATTCAAAAAATACAATATAATTTAGATTTTATTTTATTTTATTTTATTTTATTTTATTTTATTTTATTTTATTTTATGTATTTAAGTTTATTAAAAACAAAAAACAGACCATTAAAACATTCACCTTGTCTTTTGCACACGCTTACTCGTTTGCCATAACTTAAAAAAATGACCTGCATTCGAGTCTGTAGATCTTATGTATTCCACTCCGTTGTCTAGTGCCGCTAGAAACACTAAAAAGAAGTGGCGAACTTTCTCAATCGTTGGACAAAACGGGCAGCGACTGGCGAATCGAAGTCTTGTCAGATACCTTGGGATCTGGCTAGATCAGTATCTATATTTTAACAAACATATAGATGCTGCTTGACAAAGAGACTGTTTCATAGCAGTCAACTCGATGCCAATGTAAAGGTGATTTGCTACACGGCCCTCATTCGGCCTGTTCTTGCCTATGGATGCCCCGTTTGGTTCAACGTCGGAACAAGCTTAATGGAAAGGATTCGGGTTTTCGAGAGACGGTGTCTTCGGGCTGGTCTCCACTTATACAGAACTTCAGAGTCTGAGTACAAAAAATTCTGTAGTAATGAAGTCCTGTACAACGGGGCCAACCTGATCAGAGTGGATAACTTCCTGATTAAACTTATTCGAAGTCATATTGCAAGAGCAATGACTTCGTATGCTTTGATCACTTGAGTGGCTTAAGTGCCAACAGATTGTCGCAGTCGGTTTTGAAAGGGTTTCCTGTGGTCTTTTTAACAAGTTACAAATTTGTTTCACATATTACTTCCAAAATACATTATAAATTTGAAGTTTAGAGGACAATGTTTAGAGGGCGATTACGGGTGACATAAGAAACAAGAAAAAAAACAATTCAAATTCAAATTCAAATCATCATTATATATTTTTTTATTAGTGTGATCCCCTGAATTATCATCTTCTTCAGTTGTGGGGTGTTGAAAATTGATCACTACCCGGGAGATATTAGTCAAAAGAATGAAACGTTGTTGTCTGAAAATCTTCCTTTCTAATTCAAAAGCGTTTTTAACAATTCTGCGAGTTGAACTATGTGCTCTTTTCTAACGTTAAGCTTCAGGCGTTATGATTCCTAAAATTGGTGTAAGCAACAATTCGTTTAATTGATATTCTTCATTCATAGTAAAATAGAGATTGAAAAGGTTTGAAAGCCATTTTCAACATATGCTGATTCAAACTCGTACGGTGAATCTGGTGATGGTGATCCAGAAAGAAAGTGATGAGCGAGAGACGTTATGACATGTTTCCACATTTGAGGGTGACGTCCGAAAATTATTATTTGAATATTACAACCTGTTTTTGAGTTTCCTTCGTGCGCAAAAATATGCTAATGGTTTTAAATTGGTCCATGAGGCTAAAATTAGGATCGTAAATCTTTACCTTCGTACATTTGCTGCGTCGACTTGACCCCCTATTGTTTCACACAATATGATTCGAATTACAATATTTTCGATTAAAAACGAAACACAAATTGTGAGGGGTCGAGGAGTGGCATTTTTTAAGGTATGCAAATGAAGGACACACCCTGCACACTCCATTAAAAACTTAAAACTGCGGCCTTTTGCTTTTCTCTTGGTTTGGTCAGGGTTATACTCGCTTCCCCGAACTGAGCAATAAATCGCTGCTGTCGTCGGAGGAGGCTCTTCTGCTTGCCTTTTGAGTGTCAGCTTACCAATTTTTATGTCAACTTTAAACGTTTTATTGCCCAAAGATTCTTTTTTTTATTACCACTCGGATGTGACCGAGCGGCCTTACAATACATAAAGGCAGCACAATGAAATGATGATTTTCATTTAGTCCTGGAACGGCTGTTGGCCTTTTTATGGCCGGAAATTGTAATGACATTTGTTGTTGTAGGTAATTATTTGTATTATAATACGAATCGACCTAAGTGGCCGGTTACACTTGAGCGCTAGCTGGTTCGTTGTGCTCTTTTAATGGTCCGCCATCCGGGATCTGGCTAGTTTGTGTAATTACAAGTCATGCTCACGCAAGGCTTCTTTGGTCACGTGTAATGCACCTTTTGTCTCTGTTTAAGTTATAGACCTTTTTTTCGCAGCTCTTTATTTGCTCGTCCTTTTTATGCCTACTCCTGAGTTTTATACGCACACATACACAAGTAACAGCTCCATATAATATGATGACAGCAAAGGCGGCCGGTTCCGCATAGCTGGATGAATTTACAGCTTGATATACAGTTATCGATTTTCCGGTCTGTTTACGTTTTTCCATGGGAAAGGCGTTGACAGGACGAGTAGAGTGAGTCCTGCCATTTCCATTGCCAGCAAATACATTAAAGTGCTGGACCTAGGTTAGGTTTTTGCCTTTTTTCCGGTTCGTTTCCATCTCATAAAATAAAGTTTGCTTACGAATTGGTGGACCAGCATGGAGAAAGATTTGCTTATTGAAAAGTGGGTGGGGTGGGGGGACCACCCACGAACCGGTGGATTTAATTAATTTGAAGGGCTGATTAAGGCGGCATTAGATGGAACTTGGTTCTTTTAAGTGCGTGGCGCCTCAAATAAAATGTTATTATAAGCTTTTGATTGTCGGAAAGTTATTTGATTATTCCGGAACTGTGATGAATCTGTTTTTTTTTTTGTAACTTTTGTGTGAAAAAAAGTTTTGCAAACGTGATGAATTTTCTTTGAATCTTCGGCGAAACAATGGAAAATATATAAAACAGTGGCAGACCGCTTTGCCTGATGAGGCAACCATTTGAATCAAATAAGATGGCATAGTAAATTGAATTTTTTTTTGCAATCAAGCAAGAAATGTTGAAAAAATGTAGAACAGAGTTTTTTAATAGGTTTTTAAAACAGAAAAAAAACGGATTGACCACAATAAATATATTTTAGTTTTGTCATTTAATTCGTACACGTTTGAGGACAACTTTTATACTACTTTTTTAGCGGACCCGACAAACTTTGCCCTGTCCGAAACCTTTTTTCGATGCTCGAATTTTCGAAAAGTGTACAGTCATTGACACATTTATTAAGACAACGTTGGTCTCTAACTTCGTCTGATTTTAAAAAACTTTCTTATATTTTACATTCTAAGCATCCTGTTCATTTTAAAACTTGTGATAAAAAACGAAAAAAAAATGAAAGGTAGGGAAGATTTAAGAATGAAACACTTAAAAGACACGTAATAATCACTGCAAATCAATTGAGGCACACAAAACTCTGATAGTTTGCGTCTCTGAATTCTATAAAATTTGTATTCTTAATGCGAACAATTTTTGCAGCTATCTAATGATTATTTTCCTCCAAATATTTTACAAATACCTCCTGGAGTTGTCAAGAGGTTGGAGGAACTTTGAGATGGCCATTTTCAACACATCCTATATATATTTTTTATTATAAATTGCAACACGCATTTTACTTTCAACCGTAAAATTATTTCCGATTAATCCAATTATTGTAAGTTTTGTACTCCTTTTGAAATATTTTGCCACCGTGAGAATGTAGAATACTCTGAATGGCTTGCTGATTAATCTTTCAGTTTGGTCAGAATAAAAATATTTTCCTTCCATAAGTATCTTCGCTTCGTATGATGAACAGGCAGTCTCATCTTTCAATATAGTTTTCTACGAAAATTTTTCTGTGATATGCAAGCCTTCATTCCCTGTTTTTTCAAGCTTCTACGAACCGTTCTGAATTCAGTTTCTTTTGACTGTGGTAACTACCATTAGCAGGTTAAAAAAAAACTTCGCTTGCAATAAAAAAATATTATTCTGAAAATTTATATCATGCGTCTGCAGGCTAAGAACTCATAGTCACATCAATCCCAGTTTATTTCATAGTAAAGTAAACATGTTTGTTTGTTTAAATCTGGAACTTAAGAAAATTAAAAAAAACTGTACCTACTATAGTCGTAATTGTTTTTAACTTTAAACCAATGGCTAGTAAATCGAAACCATCCGAGGGCTTGCTCCAAAACAAATATAAAATTTCATTAAAATCGGTGCAGTCACTTAGGAAGAGTTCAATGACTAACACACGTAAAGAAGAATTAAACATTACATAAAAAGGATCTGATAGAACCAAAGGAGCAGTGTATGCGATGTTAAGATATTTGTATTTGTATATCGTATATTCTGGTCATTCTGTGGAATGATATTTTGAACGCCAACACAAAGAGCTATTTATCAAATACTGCGAATTGAATGAGTGCAAAAAAGTCGATATTTAAATTATCCGTCCCAATTCTTGAATTCATAATCACTTTCTTCTGCTTGGCTTGTGTAAAATTTATAATAATAAAGTCATAATCCCTTGAGATCGAGTAAAGCTAAGAAAAAGCTGTCAAACAGACCATTGAGGGTAAAGAATTCCTTGCGGCGTGTAAGGACATTACGGTAGCTTCGATAATATTGTCATTCTTTTCGAAGTTCTTACTGACGCACATTTTGAGTATGAAAAGGTGTTAATGACATAAGATGAAATGAAATCAAATTATATTATACGAACCCATTTAGCATAAGTTTCCCTTCTTCTTCTGAAGATAGGGGACTGGAATCAAAGAAAGTTTAGGAAAACTCAAGTACTTTTTACTACAATTAGACGTGGAAGAAACAGATTGTAAGAAAAAGAGTCGGTTGTAAAATGAAGATATGATGTAGACCAGCTTTTATTTTTATATGTGGGGAATCGCAGACTTGAAACGATTTGAATTTGGGGTTCCGTAAAGGTGCCAAAAGGACCCTCCGCTGCCCGGCCTTCTGATGCAGGGCTGTATGTAATTGATTGATACGATTACTTGCCAATTTCATAAAGTGTTCTATGGCGTATTTCAAAATAATATTAAGAAAAAATACAGAGATGTCGCCACACAAGAAGAGTTTTTTTCTTTTGGAATCTTTTTTGCTTAAGCATTAATGTTGATTACTGTACTGTACTGTTGAGCGGTAAAAGCTTGTATATGTACATTAAATTTTAAACAAGTGAAATTTTCTTTACAAATATTAATACAAGATAAACTTCACTGTTAGCATTGTAAATGTGGGCTTTAATATTTCGGGAAATATTTATCGTTTTATTTAAATCTTGTAAAACTACCATGGGATAAAGAACATGAAGATTAAACAAATATTCATTTCTGAGAAAATTTTTTTGTGAGCTAAATTAATGCTTTTAATTTTTTAAAACTACATCTTTTATTGTTTGGATTACAGCACCCCACCCACTCACAAATTATTGAGACCATATTGTTAAAAAATCGTAATTGTATTCAATTATAATGGAAGGCATTTGATGATGCTAAGATATTCATTTATAAACACGATAACAATATGGGACAAAAGTGACTTCCTTAAGGAATGTCAGAGTTATCAAAAAATTATATGGATCTATTTTTTTCGTAAGATTAACTGTCAAATATGATTCGATCCAGTTCATAAAATTTGAACTGAATCGAAATAATCAGTAACTTACCGCTTTACAAATACTTCAATAGATGAATGCTACTTTTGGTGATTTTAATCAGAGAATCCCTCTTAAGGTCTTATCATAAAATCGTCGATATCATAAAATTCTTCTCATATTCATATTTAGTTTAAAAAAGCCCGTTTTTATGTTAAATTATATTTTACGCCGGCACTCAGATCGATTCAAACACTAGTAAATAAATTCTTGGATGTCATCTGTCAGTAAATCAACCTCTTCGTTGACATACACGTTCATACCCTTAATGGATTTTTGCTGAAAAGTGAAAAACGACATCTCCTGCTGGGATACACTTCACAAAGTTGTCATCACACTTTTGAAACATCTGGTGCTTCCACAAATTGACTGTGAAATGAACATTCCAAATATCTCTGTATCTCATTTTAAGAGCTGTATAAGAAAAGGCATTGCTTTAGAAACAAAATCGGTAGTTACTGATAAATAGAAAGAACAGTGATAAGTTTTGAGTATATCATTTGCCATAAGCTTCATAACATTTTGAGGGATTGAATTGAAGTCAATTGGAAAACCACTGTTCTATGAATTTTATTTAGAAAATATTTTAGAAAACATTATTTGAATGATTCGGATTTGAACCTAAGCCAAAGCTGCTTTCACTCTCCAGCTGGCAAAATTAAGCTCTCTGGCACCTTGATACTTGAGCCAAAGGTTCTGTCGTTGATTTGGTGGCTGGTATAGCGAATACAATACCAGAGCATTATTATCCAATGGCCGAGCCATTGAAGAGGTCGCAAAGTACCTATTCTTCCATTCGCCTGGTTAGCGATGGTAAGATCACCTTTTTCTAGATGGGACGAATAGATATATTCGAGTCTTCGTACATGCTTCTATGCTCTCAAAACTGATAGACGATGTGGTGCAAGCTCGCTATAACTTCTTTTATATATTAATTAATGATCATGGACCCTTGAATATCTTCAAGCTAGAAGGCTGCATAGGCTTCTTTCCTTACTTGCAATATTTAACTTCCCATCAGGAAGTTCATGTAATCGGTCCGATTTTCGAAATTGAAAATGTTTACATATCTCCACGTTTCGAGGTCCAGTAGTCGGATTTCATTGTTTCAAGAAAGTTTTCCATTTGTGCGGATTTTTTCATCATCGAGCTATCGAACCCAACTTAGTTTCGTTCGAAGCGTATATGCATAATGATGAGCTGAAAAGCTTTTTGTAAAATTTTACAGGGTGGTTTAAATTTCATGATGATGAAAAACTGTGAAAAATGGGATAAAGTAGTAAAAAAGTTTCAACTACATAATCAGATAAAAAAATATGTATAAATGAATTCACTGCCGTTCATAAGTTTCCAGACAAATTCATTTAAATGTTTTTCTTGTTCAATTTTAATTCCAAAAAAATCATTAACAAAATGTTATGTAGCAACAATTGGCTTTACTAAGTTAGTTCTGAACTATTAAGACTAATTTAAAGACTCAAACAGTATTAAGTTGAGCCCATACCAAATTTTGATGTAACGCTTTCTCTATTTCTTGATCCACGTTTTCACGGCAGTGCTTGGAAAATTATTTCAGAAATGCAAGTCCTTTAAATCTTTATCATTTTTCATGATTCCGAATGACGTCTTCAATACTGACACATGGAAACATGGATAAAATTGCATTAAGCTTTACAGAAAAGATCATAACATCCGAAGATTTAGTTTGCTTACCACTGTCGTGGTTTCTTATCATGAATGAAAATTTAGAGCTCTTTCAAGAAAATGACATAGAGATAAACAATCTCTCGAAATTGGGCTGGAAACACCTATCATAATCTCTAAAGAAAACTGGACTGAATGTGATCCACTTAAAGTCATATAGAAAGAAAAGAAAAAGATCCGATCCTGAACATTTCCCCAGTTGGGAACGAAGAGATGGTGGAAATCTCTCGACTGAAATTATGTATTTTTTTTTAACTTAAATGACATAAACATAATCAAGCTTTAATATTCCGAGCATAAAAAGTCCATCATACATGGTCGTAGAAATAATTTCGAAAAAACATTGGACAAGGCGTTTTTTTACTAGAATAGTAATAATTTTAAAGTGACGTTTCTTAAACACTAAAGAGTTAAAACACTTTATTGGTGAAAAACAACTTCAACTACAAATGCAAAAGTTGTCGTTATATAGCTTGAAATTTGATACCTCTTATCGTAAGGTAGAGTCTTATGTTATGTTTTTAGAGCGATGCTTGTGTGCCATTATGTGCCTACAGAAGACTGGCTAAGAATTTGGCTCGTTGGTCCTATATTTTTTCAAGCTCGATTAGTAACAAGTTGGACATTTTGGCCGCAGAAAAGACAATTTCAGTAAAAATCGTATTGCACAATTTCCGTTCTTTTGGCAAACACTGTGGTCACTAAGAAAATAAGCATTAAATGAAATTCAGAAACTACCATCTCTTGTTTTCTATTGACCAGAACAACAAATGCAATCGGCCGTAATTTGGAACAATCGGGCTGTAAAAGAATTATGTAAATGGGAAAAATATGCTGTAATTGACATGCGTGACAAATTTTCAAGTGTTCTTATTGGCTGTTTTAATCTCGTGCACAACGTTCCCAAGCTGTACCAACGGTAGCAACGTCTATGAAAGAGCATGAGAAGCGCGCGATCGACGATGCTGACAGATTTAGAAACAGGAAAGCGGTTCAAAAACTCTATCAACAGATAAAACAAATAAAACAAATAAAACAAATAAAACAAAACAATAAAACGTGTCTAGGTTTGGCATCCCATCCAAGCTCGTCCTTTTGTGCAGGATGACGATGGGGAACTCAAGCTACTCACTTAAGATTTGCAAAGACGTCATCGACCTATTTGATATCAAACAACCATACCATATACCAGTAGCACTATCTTTTAAAGGTCTGTTCAATAACTCGCATTCACCGAAGATATTGATATATCATTAAAGGGAAGTGCGTTTATAAGTGTTAAGACAAAACTCAAAGATGGGTTTGGCGTTATACGAAGGCAAAAGAAAACATATACTGTCATCAAGAGAGTACACCCAAATCCAACGTCTGGGTTAGAACCTTAACAAAGACAGCTATAACTTTGATGGAGTTAGGGACTTTGTTTGCCTAGGTTTCGCTGCAAACACAGATAATAACACTGTAATTATGTAAAGCCCTTTCTATAACAACTTAAGTGTCACTCTGTAAGAGTACTTTTAACCTCGTCCTGCTTCATGGTGCAGAAGCATGGACACTTTCAAACGCGGATGAATGTGACTCAGGCAGTTTCGAGAGAAAAGTGTGAAAATTAATATTAAATTCGCAAATCTTTTTTGAAACGATTCAAAGTTGAAAAAATTTGTATTTTATTTCATCGGAATGAATGATGTTTTCTTGAAGGCAAATAAAAAAACACCTAAATTTTTTTTTATCTTGAGATGGGATGTTCGTTGTATGGGCAGACCTAACCGCACCCAACCCTATTCGTAATTTTTCAAGAAGAAATATTAAAAAACACGGCAATGACAGAAATTATTCGGACGTATCTCGGAAATGAGTAGAATTGCGGTAACCCTCATAACTTGGTGCTGGATCATCTGAAATTAAAAAATCAAAGTTCATTCGTAAGATAATAGTTTTCCCAAAGTAATGCGGGGAGGCTTTTTTGAAACTTTAATTTTTGACTTTTTTTGAACACTTTGAAGGGAATTTTTGCGAAAAAAAATCGGCTAATTTGTTATTGTAAAATAAAAAATTTAATGAATTTGAAAAAAAAAAAAAACTCTCCAGTGTAGCCTCGTAAATTATGTATAGAAATAGCTTTCGAAATTTCAAAAGGATCGATGCACTAGTTTTTGTTATGAAGGACACCGACTTTGAAAACTTGTGTTGTGGGGAGGACGATTAAACATTTTGAACACTAAAAATCTCATATAAAACGTTTATCATACAGGAATAAAAATACACATTACTTCGTCAATTATGCTCAAATCGACTTGAAATTTTGACACATTATTCCCAAAATATTGTGTATTCAACTAAAAAACAATAAAACATGGAAAAACATGTCAAAACATGTCAAAACCTTAGCCACCCCTTAACTTTAAAGAAATAAAAACCAAGGACACTACTAGACAAGGTTGCACACATTTCAAGTGCAAACTTTGAAAACTTACAGTCTGACACAGCAGAGATTTATTTTCAAAATTTTGATCCTGAGACAAAACAAAAGTCTGTGACCTGCGAAATTCGTCCTCACTGGCACCGAATACATAGTCGTAATTTCGGCAAAAAGGTCAAGTCGTTTAGAGTAGTCCAGTCCAAATCAGACGATTGCGGCAAGCTTTCAAAGACAAGAGATGGGATACACTTTAAACTCAAAGACCAGCGCCAGAACATGGAGCAGAAATGGCAATGGCTGCGATTCGAGGAACTTGATTTGAATCGCCCTTACGCCCACCCCCTGCTACTTTTTTCTCTTTCCGTAGCTTAAGGAGCAAGGACAGCAGTGAGCGTGCTGCATTTTGCAAGAGTCAATATATAAATTTTTGTTTCAAAATTAATTCACTCACTCGAGAAGGGATGGGCTTAATTTGTTGCCTTTAAGCATGTGAAGTTATCTGACATGGAGAAACTCAAAAATATTTGCATTTACCGTCTGCTGGGTTGTGCTGCTGTTTCCATTCGCATTATTTTTTCAGAGCTACCGTAAGATGAATTTGGTTAAAATGCTAAAATAGGGCTTCCATGTTGAGCTTCGGTACATTTCGGGTCAAAATTTGAATACAGTGAAAATTAAAGGGAAAAAAATAACTAAAAAAAATGTTTTGAAATGCCAAATTTGACGTCTGATTGTTGGGCTTTCTTAAGGTGAATTTTCTGCAATGCTTTAAATGTTTTGAAATGCAATTTAAAAAATCCTTGGTACCATCATAAGAAAATCATTTCGTCGCACGTCATTTGTCAAGACGATTCCGCTTCCTGCCACCGAGCAAAAATTGTTCGTAACTACTTCTATTTGATTAGACATTTATTGCTTGTTTAGTTTTTTCTTAAATTCAATACAATTTGTAGGTAGTAGTTTTTAAGAAACACGCATGGGTTAACATATAAAGCTACCAGGCCAGCCCATATTTAAGCCCCATTGAAAACTTATTGAATATGATAGGCATTTAAATGTCAAAAACCAAGCCTTCATTTCGAAAACAGCTAGAAAAGAAGTTGGAAAAAATTTGTTATCAAGAAATTTCGATGGACACAATAAAAAGTTTGGTTAGGTCAATGCCAAGAAGGTCTAAGCAGCTAAAGGGTCAGAGAGAAAATATAAAATTTGGGTTACATGTTATATTTATTCAATAACCTTACAAAACAAAGTATAGCTCTTTTCATAAACTTGTAATATTATGCAATTTGTTCTGGCCCATATATAGGGTTTTTCAACAGGGACGCTACAAAAGTAGAGCGACAGGGACAGCAAACGACGCCATATTTCTTGCCGTTCTTTTGACATTTCTCTTCAGTAAGGTTTGCCATTTCATAATGTAAAGATATACGAGCCAACAACGAGTCGAAATTATTAAAATTTACTACCGAAATTCGGAGTCAGTGGCCTAAACGTTAAGAGCGCTACGTCTAATTTATGGTCGTCATAATCGTCCTTACAGATCAAGAAAAAAGCGTCTAGTGGAAAAATTTGAATCCACAGGCACAGCACAAAATGTTCCCGTGCCAGTGAGACAAAGAAGTGCCCGTAGTGTCGAGAATATTGCTGCCGCTGAGGCTTCAGTTGCAGAAAGCCCAAATGTGTCTCTCACACGTCGTTCTCAACCGTTGTGCATCTCTGTGACGTCGTTGTTGCGAATTTTGCGAAAAGATCTTGGCCTACATCCTTACAAGATTAAATTGACGCAAGAACTGAAGCCGCTTGACCTCCAGAAGCGTCGTATGTTCTTGATTTGGGCTGAGCAACAAGTTGAAAATGATTCGGATTTTCATCGAAGAATCATCTTCAACGATGAGGCTCATTTCTAGCTGAATGACTCCGTCAATAAACAAAATATGCGGTATTGGTCAGTCAGCAATCCACACGTACTCTATGAGTCGTCATTGCATCCCGGTGGCGTCATTGGGCCGTACTTCTTCCGTGATGATCAAGACCAGCACGTTACTGTGAATGGGGATCGATACCGTTCAATGATAACCGAATATTTTTGGCCCCAAATGGATGATATGGACTTGGAGGACATGTGGTTCCAACAGGACAGCGCCACAAGCTACACAGCGAATGTCACAATCAATTTATTGGAAACCAAGTTTGGAGAACGTGTTATCTCACAAAATGGTCTAGTTCCTTGGCCGCCTCGGTCGTGCGATTTGACGCCATTAGACTATTTCCTGTGGCGCTACGTCAAGTCTATGGTCTATGCCAACAACCCAGCAACGATTGATGAACTTTGTACGAATATCGAACGTGAAATTGCAGCAGTATCGGCCGATTTATGCTTCTGGGCTTCTGCAAGCGTGCCCGTGGTGGCCATGCAAAAGAAATCGAGTTCCAATATCAATATCATCAATCAATAACTTTCGCTCTCAGCCATTTCCCTGCACGAATTCACAACTTTTGTGATTTCTGATTTATATTGCGCATTCATTCCGATCCATTGTTCCTGATTCTTACCAACGTACTTCCTGAATCACAGTTATATTTGGCTAATACTTTGAGCTCTTCCATGTCATTGGGAGAGTTGAATCCCCCGATTAAATATAAGATCCTGAAAAGATAGTAAGCAAGAGGTAACAGAATAAAGGTCAATGGATCTTTAACTCTGTGGTGTAAATTTTCCGAAAATCCAGGTTCTAGCCCAGTTAATGGCAGCACTAGAATAATGCATGAAAAATCTGCAGGGGAATCTTCATCTGTCCTCTTCCTGGTCTTTGCTTTTAGTTATCAAGTTGAATGACCTCAACCCATATTTAAAATATTTTCAATGTTCTTCCCTTTAATCTGAATTTTTAGTGCCAGTTCTTCATCCCGCGGGTGTACCCCCATTATTTTAACATCTATAAACCTTCATCAAAAGATGTCATAAAGCATTATGTATCTCTGTTTCAATGCGGAAAGCACTGTAAGCGGCCATAAAGCAGACAATCAAGCAATTTATGACAAACTGCTGCCTTCCCACAAATCGTGCACATTCTCCAAAAGAAGCTAGAATATTAAACACGAGGCCTTATTTCGATAAAACATCAACCGGACGGCAGCGTGTGATACACTTCTTTTTTTTTTGCCTTCCCAAAAACAAACTCACGTAGGCTTCCGCACACGATTTCAATCGACTGCGGATCTGCTTTACATGAGCCTCGCAAATCACTGATTAATGGCCCGTTTTAGTCCCGAAATAAAAATATGAAGAGGCTTTCTTGTGTACATTTTAATACTGTCGGATGGAAGTAATGGCTTTGTGAACAAGAGATTTATGATTATTTTGGAATGAAATCTAAAGATATGACGTCCCTTGGGTTTGGTGGGGGTTTTGTGGCCACAAAAGTGCTTTGAACTTAATCCTTTGATTATGAAGGATTGTTGGAGTTGCTACTCGGGGGCTTTGCAAGCAAATTTCAGGACGTACTTTATTTTACTTTGGAAGAAATTTCCTTTTTATTTCAATTTAAATGCATTTCATGTTGTTTTTATTCATTAACAAAATTATGCTTTTATTGCATAAGAGGTTACCCCAAATTAAAGTGATAACGATGAAGTCATTCACTCGAAGAGCTTTGCTGTCCTTCTCCAGGACGAGCGTGCATCGGTAGCTTTACAAACGTGGAATATTTTCAAATGTACGATGGTTGCAGTCTTTCACTGTCAGTTTTGTTTCGGTATTCAAAATTTTTAAAGTTTTGTTTTGATATTTAAAGACTTCCTTTACATCACGAAAGACTTGTAATAATTTTTTTTGGCTTTATAACGTGGAGCAATTTTGTCGGCCATTCTACGCTAATTAATGTTTAATAGAATTTTTTAAACTTGCAGCTTATTTAGAGGATAACAAAGATTCCTTTTTGCATCGTTTCTTCTGAAATTAACATTCTTCGAATTGTAAATGAAGTTATCGAAAACTTTATAAATGTGTCAAAAATAAAGTCCTTCACATCAAAGTTGCATCGAGCTCAGAAACACTGAAGCGGTGGGCGAATTAGCTGTGCCCGAACTCTTAAGGACGACCTTTCACAAGGCAAAAATATATCCGGCACAACCAATTTGAATTCGAATTGAACAAATGCAATAACCAATTCACGGGATTGACTTGGAAAAGGCATTTGACAACGTTTAATTCCATTGACTGTTTTGCAATCGAAACAGGCTGGGCATAAGCAAACTACTGCTATACATACTCTTTAAAATGGTCAACAGTAGAGAAATTATTGTGAAGAATGGCAATTTGAATTCTGTCAGAACTTTTAAAATCAACATTAGCCTGCAACAGGGGTATGGTTAATTCGCCGATACTATTCTCAAGTTTTGCGAGTGAGCTTTACGTCTGTCTCCAGCAGTTCACCTACTGGGTCAAAAGATCGGTGTCATCGTAAGCGTATAGCAATGTGATTTCAATAAGAATCACTGACACTACAATTGGAAATTGAAGATCAATTTCCAAAAGTGTGGAGCTTCTTGGGAAACTATAGTGTATGGCTATTTCCCACTCTACCATGGAAAACCATGGACAGCCACTATCGAGTCGAAGCCTATTAAGATTTTTCTAGATACGATTTGATCGGTATGTGTATTTTAATAATCAGTAAAATGCTGTTCTAGCCAGAACCGAAGACTCGAGTTTTTTTAAAATTTAACTGCCTCAACGGTTCTCATTCGGCGTGTGCTGAAATATGGTTGTCTCGGAAGGTTCTATATGAACTCGAGAGTCTCAGTACAAATGAGCTACTTGTCAAAGTTTAAAGTTTTTCGATTAAGCTTTGTCAAAATCCCAGGCTAAGAGTGATGACATCGAACAACAATATACTCTCCGCGGCTTAATACACCAACCACATGTATCACGAGACAATGCGTCTAAACGACGATTTCCACCAGTGGCATTCCTCTACTTCAAACGGACAAACTTGCGGCAGAGTTGTAAACGATGGCTTTTTTTCTTTGGGAATGCAATGAATTAAAAAAAAGATTGCCAAATTACCTTTCTTTTGCAGTCATCGAATGCTACATTCAATTTTTATTAATCATAGAATTGAAGTCGTGCCCGGAAAACGATTGAATTTACTTATATGAGTTGAATTTAGCTGTGAATGCATTCACTTCGTTGAAGTCCTAAGTGAATTCAGTTTTAATCGATTGAAGTCAGTGAAAGTTTTTTGAACTCAATTGAAGCAAATGAATGAATTCTTCCTCCTTTTTCAGCCAAGATGCTATCGCGGCATGTGGGATAACAACCTTCCTACTCTAGATGGATAACGACGTTTACATGTAGGTTGCTTTCCCTATTTCAGTCATAGCCAACGGGCGTCTATTGGACGTAGTTCAAAAATTTTGTATTATATTTTGTATGTATATTTTGAGACATATTAAATTCACTTAGTTTGAATTTCCAAGAAATTCATATCGGCTCATCAAACAGAAAGAAGAACACACGTATTCAAATTGTTTATATTTCATTCACTGACTTCAAATGATTTTGTGTTAATTCACAGCGGACTTCAGCTAATGTCAAGTGAATTCAGAAATGCAATTCAATAAAATGCAATCATTAACCTCAATTGCTTTTAATTGAATAAAGCAATTTCCGAATGAATTGCATTTTATTGATTGCATTTTATTGAATTGAAATGCAATTCAATAAAATGCAATCATTAACCTCAATTGCTTTTAATTGAATAAAGCAATTTCCGAATGAATTCAATAGAAAATTTGGGAAGAGGTTTTCCAAAAGATTTTATTCTTTTACAACTTTAACCTTCCACGGTGCCTTGAAAAGTGTAGACTTAGGCAACTTGCCTAAAATGGCACACTGAACTGAGGGAAGAATTTCTGGTTCAGTACAAAGGTATCCGTTTGCTACAAGAAGTACTGTACAATGCAGCCCAATTACTTTGGTGGTTAAAGCGACGAGATGCGGAATCGTCGTCGTCCTTCTTCCATTTTGCACGGATTAATTTCTAAATCACATGTGAATTTAGCCTTGCCGGCCTACATAGTTTGAAGTTGAAGAATAACGAAAAACATTTTTGTCTAGCAAGTAAGAGGCTTTGACCGCTCGTACATTCCACCATGGTTAATCCACTAGGCATAAAACAAACTATAATTCGGCACGCGCTGAGATTATATAAGATGATAGCTCAATTTTACTGCCTAAAAGCCAAGTAATGCAAAGTCATTCAGCTTAAGTGACTACAAATGTCCTACATCAGCGTTTTTCAGATACCCAACTGTCAACCATACATCTCTCGAACCCTGATCGTCCTTAATCCCACAAGTCTGCCATACGAATAAAAGCACAATCTCCATCGCTAATCGGAGAGAACATAACACGTCCCGCTGTAACAACCCGAATTATTGCGAACAACTTGATTGCGTGTAGAAGGACCTCGCACGCATGCATGTCCCATCCATGACGCGAGGCTTTGTTATTTTACGGTAATTGAATACTCGCACACACTAGAAATGGGGACATCCCGCTGTCAGGACCATAAGGACGATTTTTTCACCCGACCACTTGTCGACACTCTTATTTTACGATGTCTCTTTTTTCTTTCTCTTTGTTTGTATTACAGGACCAACTACCAATGCAAATCAGCAATGAAATTGCTGGTGACATGGCCAAGGAGGTACCGACGCTCTTTAGCTGGGAAATGTTTTCTCATTTACCTAGCATGGATCTTCAAATTGCTTGTCCTTGCAATAAAAGTTGAGAATGTCACGGCCCTAAAGAACACCATTCGCATTGCCGATGGCAGCATGGTAAGCAGGGTAAGTTAAAAAACGAAAAAAAAAAAAACAGCAGCATATTATCCTTTTTCTCATCTGAACATTCCTTTGGTTTTTTCCTTACAGGATGCCATTGAGCAGTCGTTGGTGACAATACATGATATTTCAACTGAAAACCTCGGAACACTTTGCATTTCGACACTTTTCCGACCGCTGCAGGTGCCATTGAATTCCGAGCGTTACGAGAGCTCCCGCCAGAAAGCCGACTTGGCTGCCTCCATTCTACAGGAAGTCGGCATAATTCGTCACGGAGGTTGGTATCCTTACAAATTTCAATTTTCCTTTTTTTTCCACTCGTTAATGTGGTGAACGTTTTTTGTTTGGAACCTTTCTATGTCCCAAAAAAAAAACTTCATTCACTTTTTATTGTGTGTGTACGCATGTGATTTGTATCAGAGCCGACGGCGGCGGCGGGTGGCATGTTGATGTGTGCACAGTGTTTGCAGGTCCCTTGAATTTATAAGAACAATTCATAATTCAAACCACTCGGAAGGTACTCGGGATGTAAGAGTTTGTATGTTGACGGGTGAATGGGCGCGATTTGTTGTGAAGTGCGATAATTTAATTGGGAGCACTCGAAAACGTTTTGAGAAATGTTGAAGTAAGCAAATAAAGAATTAAATCCAAGTTGGTCGATTGAGTTGTCAAATAGTGACACCAATACTCTCATTTGAGGTTTGTGCTTTTCATCTGGAGGTCCTTATAATGGGTCTCGCAAATTTTGAGAAGAATCTAAGCTATCGAATCTAAACTTATTTTCGAAGCGTTATTGTATAATGAAGTCTGAATTTCAGTGAAATGGTTTAAGTTTCATAATAGCAAACAACATTTATTGCAAATCAGACATTCGAATGAGACCCGCAACACCGGCGGACGTGAAACATCTACAGACCATTATGAAAATAACTTTATACTTGACAGTTTGGACATTGTTTCTTCCTCGAACGCAAACTCTGTCTTTTGTTCTTAAGACTACCAGGCGGAAATCAAACAAAGAGCTCAAAACTTATATACAAAAGGAATACGTGATATTATTGCGGATAAGAGAAAAGCTAGAAAACGTTGGCAACAATCATGGAAGCCCAGCGACAGAGCAGTACTGAATAATCTAACCAGTAAATTTAAAAGATCGATAAGAGGACTCAAAAATTAAACTCTTAAAAAATACCTTACCAATCTTACGAATGACGCTAGTACCGACTATTTATTCTGGAAGGCAACAAGGAAAATGAAAAGACCAATTGCCCACATGCCACTAGTTCAAGGAAACACAGACGGTAACTGGGCAAAAACCAACCAAGAAAAGGCGAATTTATTTGCCAAGTATCTCGAAGGTGTCTTCCGACCATATGAAGATAATGACTGTTATAATGCGGAAGAATTGTGCATAGAAGAAACTAAGGTAACTGTGAAAGAAATTGCCAAAGAAATAAACAATAGCATCGCCCTATATTGATTTGTTTGATGTTATTTGAAAATATGCTAATAAAACGATTGCATAAAATTATCGACGAAAAATCGCTTATCCCAAGCCATCAATTTTGAATGATCAGGTACATAGACTAACAGATTGAACCGGAAAAGCATTAGGAGAAAAAAGGTATTCTCTACTATGTTCCTCAGTAGAGCACAAGCTTTCGATAAAGTATGGCAAAAAGGACTGATCCAGAAAAAGCGCCTGCCGAAGCAATACTCAAAAATTCTAGAATCCTTCAAAACGCAGCGATTCTTTAAAATCAAACAAGAAGATGACTTCTCCTCACTAAGAGAAATTGAAGCTGGTGTACCACAAGGCAGTGTGCTTGGCCCTTTATTATATTTCTTATTTACTTGCGACTTGCCAAATAGTGACGAAACATTTGTGGCAACATTTGCAGACGATATTGCTGTCCTTCCCGTGGGAGAAACTGTCGAAGTAGCCATCAAAATGGACAAAAAAACTGGCAAATTAAATTTATAGACAGAAAGTCGGTTCATATTTACTTCACGAATAAAAGTGTTCAGCACATCCCAGTATTCATTAATAATAATGAATTAGAATACGCAAATAAAGCCAAATATCAAGGCATGACACTAGATGCAAAACTTCGCAGAACTGCAGAAAGCACATGTACAGAAAAAAAGAGAGAAACTGCGTTGTAGGCTGTATAGGCGAATGCTCTTTTTTGTCCAATTACAACAAATTACTGTTTTGAAAATTTTAATATAAAAATTTGAAAAACGTGAAGGCAAACATAAACAAAATATATATAAGCTCGTTCCTTAAATTATTACAAAAACAACGAATACAAATTTTTTTTGGGAGTAGCTAAAGTTAAGTAAAAAAAATTCAGTTTGAATTTTTTTAGACGATTTAAGCCTCGAAAAAATAATAGAAACAATTGAACATTAGCTTTACACTGAAAGTCTTAATCTGCTTTTAGTTCTTAGTCATGGCAACTTTGGTTTTTATTACTGCCTGACATCTTCGCTTCATAGACTGAATTAATGAGGACAGGTGCGTGAAAGGATGGAGCACAATTCCAATTTATTTCTGGCTTTACATTCCCCAATCTTGCTTTTTAGAACGCTCCACAAGTGTTCTATCGGATTTAGATCGGGGGACTGTGAAGGCCATTCCATAACAGCAATTTTGTTTATTTGGAACCATTGCTTTGCTAGTTTCGATGAGTGCTTGGGATCATTATCCTGCATAAACTATCATTTTAGCGGCATATCCTCTTCAGCAAATGGTAGCATTACCGTATTCAACTATTACGTAGTCCACAGTATTTATCTAGTTCCTTTACCAGAAAATTGGTCAAACACCAGATGCTGAGAAGCACTCCCAAGTCATAAGGTTACCTCCACCGTGCTTTACTGTCTTTTTTGAGTATTTTGGGTCGAATACGGAATTTTTTGGTCGTCTCACGTGCATTTTTCCATCAGATCCAAACAAATTGATCTTTGTTTCATCCGACCAAAAGACATTGCTCCAGTTTCCACAGTAGAGGTGCCTATTGGCAAAAGTAAGTATTTGTTGTACATTTTTCTTACTAAGAAAAGGGACTCTTCTTGGGCACCTTGCTATCGAACCTGCTTCACTTAACCTGTTCCTAATAGTTCGACTCGTTACAGGTGAATTCAATTCATTTTTAATTTCCTCGGAAGAAGAAAACGGCTCAGTCTTGCAATGACGCACAAGAAGATTCGAGCCTCTGATTTCTTCTTTGGGAGACGGATGGATGGCAGTAAATACCTTCTTTTTAGACCACTATGCCACTTTATCATCTGCGCTATCCTGTCCATTGTATAGCCATCATTTTTTAAGTTTTTAATTGATTACCTTTCAGAATTAGTACAGTGGACTCCTCGGCCTCCTCGATTTGACAACTGTTTTATTTTCGGATTACATTTTAACAATAGGCTAAACGTGTTTCGGTTATTTCCAGTAAAATTAACCCGTCTTTCTCTCTTAAGAATCCCTAATGCGGAATGCCATAATCCTGTGTTTTTTTTATTTTTTCCAAGACTTTATTTTTCGCGCAAAGAAGGTTTCGTACAAGCTTGTTGCTCTGTAAAAAGTTCGTCCATCACGAGAATCGAGTTTCGAAGAGTTTTCCTGATTTTGTTTGTATGTAGTGCCCCTTAGGTTTTGATTCCCTGGCGTGTATCAAAATACGCGGCATGAACAGCCGTGTCTTTTTATTACATCGACTAAGAAACTGAATTTTCTTAAAGCTCTAAAGAGCCGCATTCAAAAGTATTTAGTATTAAATGAAACTTGATACGCCGACGCGTTCTAGAGAAAAAAGTTTGTGAGAGACAGACAGACCTATAATGGTACCATTTTTCCTTTGAAACAAACAAGATATTTTAAAACCATGACCTTAAGAAGATGCGGCCGTAAGGTAGTGGATCGATCGTTAGTAGTTAATAAAATTTCTCCTTTTTAAGGGACAGGCTAGAACGGGAAAGATGACAAATCTAACCATCTGCACCAGTGGACTTGTAAACATCGATAACTTATAATACCCATCTTTCTGAACGAGCGTAAAAGTAGCACGGCTCTTGAAGTATTTGGTGCGAAGTATTGTTTTATATTATAAGCTCGCTCTTAAGGGATAATTACAACCCTTATACTTAATTATCCACTCAATTGGTCGGAATACTGCTGCTGGTTGATGACTCCTTAGATATCGCCATAAATCCATTCGCAACGGTGACTCAACAAAATTGGGAGACTAGCTAAAAGTTCAAGTTTTACTCAACTCTTTTAGCTTATTCGATCCTTTACAGTTAAAGTTTGTAAGGAATGGTTTCCTTCCTGTTACTAGAAGAACAGTAGCTGTGAGCATATCAGCACGTGGGTGCCGCTCTGTTTCACTATCAAGGACACATAGCGACGAGTTTAAAATCAAAAAGAAATTCGTTTGGCCAAATTACTCTGCAGGGGATTTGGTTCACTGGATCTAAGGCTGTAGCACGAGTGTTTTCTGTTAGAGTGTATGTCCAATGTCCAGAGCATACTCGCATGTTAAGAATATTGAGTTCAAAACGAGGATAATTTCTATTAATGGGTTTTGAGAAACTATACTTATGGTGAACTCAGAGAACTCATCCTTCTCGTTATAAGTTGTGACTTCTATAAATAAATATGCCAAAAGACGTCGAGACTATATCGTAGAATTTATTAGGCAACAACACTTCGGCTGTAAATGGGAGAACCGCGATGAGGAGGACATAGTTGTAATCAGCTTTTATTTTCTGAAACTGGTGAAACTTCTGGGCTTCACAAAGTGCCGAAACAGCTGCCCTTAATAAACATACGCTTGATATTTAATGATGCCAAATACGGGTCCCTTTCAATCTCGTTATCGTGCACATTGTATCTGAAAAGCTATGAAAACAATAAAAAACAAGGCTCGAATTTGGAACAGAACCTCGTAAATAAACAAGACACCCCCAGTATTCCCGTATAAAAATGTCACACGTTGTCCCCACAAATGAAGCAAGCCACAACAATGAGCATGCAAATCAAATAGACAACAATAACACCAAAGACCGAGGAAGGCAGACGCTTCTAATCTTATCAAAACATGATTATGCGCTCGAATGAATTTAAATGCGATCGATCAAAGAAAAGCATCCCTTTCAGTGATAGTCGGTGTTGTAAGGCGGCCAACTTATGGGGTAGAAGGATTCTAGCTGTTTAAAGCACATACTTCTCCCTTATTGTGACGCCTTCTATTCTCAGTTGGGCTGAAATTGGATTTGGAATGGGGATCCACCATAAGGCATGCTCTTCCGGGATTACAGATGAGCTACTGGGGTGCTTTTAATGATTCTTCGAATCGCAATAAAGGCGCGCAACAGATGTTCCTACACTGACTAAAAACTGACTTCTCGGCTAACCTTGATTTCAAAGTAACTTCACTCTGTTGTATCACGCGCCGTTTTCTCCATAAATGTCCTTATTGTTGTTCACATTGTTGTTTTGCTTTATTTGCAAGACACCATATGAAAAGTCTTATTTCTGCCCCCACCTGAGATCCTTCTGGGAGTTCACTGTCTTCCGGGTTGTGCACAAGTAGGAGTGAATTAAATTTTAAAATAACGCGTTCTTCCTTTCACGGTGGATGGGGTCCATTTCAAATTCCCCTTCGAAAAGCAACATCATCGGGAAGCGATTCCTTTTTCTTAAAGACCGGAAAGATACTCGAATCTCGAATCTTCTTTTTTTCTATTCTAATGATTCCTTTTGGTATTTTTCTTTTCTAATTCACAGGTCTATCGGATGCCTTGTCAAAGGGCTTACTCTCCGATGAGTACATAACTGGAGCACGAATTATTGCCTTAAATATGACCAATGGAGCTGTGCAATCATACGTCTGGTGGACGAAGAATGAAGACAATAGTGTCGGCGAGCTAACTCGTTATGAGGAAGATGGACTGCAAATTGGAAAGAAGCCAGTTCCTAGCTATCCATGGTAAGTGGAACTTGTTTTTGGTAAATGTGCAATTGGGGGAATTATGCTGCCGCTAAGGGCAATTAGTAAGAAATGGAATGTTTGCGTGGTGTTGTTTTGTTAATGAAAATCCTAAACTATTTTAGTTTTAGTGAAGGTTTGAGAAAAGTTTATTTGAAAAATTTTTGAGTTTGAAAAATTTAACCAAACTTTGTTGCAATATTATATATCTAACTTTCGAACCAAAATTTAAGGGGGTATTCTAGTCTAGAGGCATGAAATTCATGTAATTTTTGAAGTGTCATAAAAAAAGTCAATAAATATTTTTAACCATTCATTTTTTTATTAGTTATTTGTTTATATAGCAGTTGATGAAGCGGGGATCTCAAAAAATTGGCGCGTAACCATACCCACGATTTCAACTCTCCTAGCAATCTGAAAGCAAAAAATAAAAGACTATTAATCTAGAATAATGTCGCAATGTCTGGAACTATGGAAAAGTTGGAACGATTATTTTTTCACAAAACGGCGACTGCCTGAAAAAAAGAACAATTTTTGTACCACTTCATTTGACAGTTTCGAATTAAAAAAAAAAAAAAAAAAAAAACATGGACAAGTCTAAAATGAAGACTCTCTAAAACTTTCAGATAAATTGGTCCAGTAGAACCTGAGAAATCGTGGGTATTGTGTTGAAAAAGACAGTTTCGAGAAAAACGCGTTTAAAGTTTCGCGTTAAGTTTTTCGCAGTCTAAGTCATGAAATGATATTGTAGACATTTATTCAATCTGCTATTCCTTCTTCATACATCGGACCTTCCTCGACTTCGAAAAAACTATTTTCCGCGTTTTTCTCTTCATATCGAGCAGTTCTGGCCTCCTTTGATGCGTTGGAAGCTCGTTTCTCGGAGCGGTCAATCCGGGCGTTGTCTCATTTAACAGCATTGCCGTGAAATCGCCTTTTTGTTTGTCGATCTGGACGCGTAATCCTTTTCACTGAGGATTTTTTATCAATTTCATTAAAAAAATATTTCACAATATTTTTATTTCACTCACAGCACATATGTACGTCCACGTGGTTTGAAGGGGCTAGGATTCAATTGTTAGCAGCTGAACGTAAGTGAACACTAGATATAAAAGATACAAGTCACCTTGGGTTATTGTATTACAATATATACAAAGGACTAAAGGTTTTACTGAGAAATATGGATTCAGGAGAATCCCTTATGTCTTTTGTTCGATTAGTTTGGATGCTGGGTCAGCAAAATACCGATATCACCGAAAATGATTTGCATTTTGAAAAAGCCTCTTGGAGATATATTCTTGAATAGTTAAACTTTGAAAATATAAAAAAAAAAATCGATATTTTTAAATTTCTAGACTAGAACCCCCTTAACTGAACGGTAAACGGTGGCGAATACGTGATATTTTCGACTGAAATGTGTTGCTTCATAATGCTCCAACCAGCGGAGACGTCTTTTGATGCAGAAAACATTTATGCAACCCAAGCTCTGTCCCCATTACGTAGGCGTTTCAATTGAGCTGTAAAGGGTGTACCGTTTTTTAAATACGATAGATTTCTATGAAAATCACTTAAGTGCAAATTTACAAGTTTTAACAATGGATACAAAAAACCAAAATAAACGAAGGCCCCAAAAAAATCATTGCATCTCCTGCTAGCATGCTACACTTTTCCAGTGATAGGTCGGATACCCTTTTCTAGTGAGAACCATCGAGTTGCCTCACATAAGGAGACTGCAGACTACAACTTTTCATTGTGGGCACATTTTTGACAACTAAGGAGATTAAATCAGACATTAATTTGAGGAGGTGAAATTTGGTAAATATGAGGGTGGGGGAAAATTTGGGATTTAATTCATTGATTTCGGCCAATACGGGCATTGTTTTAAATTAGTTTAAAGAAAAAACCAGTAGTTTGCTCGTTGATGTCTACGCCTAATTTTAATAGCGTAATTATTAACATAATTCAGTGTAAAAATTAGAAAAGTAAAAAACAAGAATTGATTTTTTATGATGTCTCATTATGGCGATATCGCTGTCCTTACTGGATTTCTATAATCCCATTTCAGTTACCTCTTCTACCTTCCCATTTTTCTATTTATCTTCCGGAATGTGTTGAAAGTAGAATGGTATATTTTCTGCAATTGCAGTTCCTACTTTTGAATTTTTGTCATAATAAGTTTTCATTTTAATTAACATGCTGACTCTTAGGCCCCAAGTTTTTCAAAGCTGGTTTAAGAGGTCCGAAGACGCTTCTTTAGCTTTTTTCACATCAACAACTGTGATGGAAAGTTATTCAGTTGTGTAGTAATTCGAAGATTTCGAAGTCCAAAATTTGGATCTCTATTGCTTTCAGCATATTTGTGTTGTCCTTTTAACAAAACCATTGGATGTTATAAGTGACATGATCCATGGATCTTATAAGTGACTCCTCAAACTCTGATTAGTTTAATGGTGGACCATTGTCAGACATCACTTTTGATAGTATCAAAGAGCCAGAATCAATGACTTTTTCAGGATGTCAAAATCACTCTTGGTGATTTAAACGCGAATATCAGCTCAAAAATCTTTGATAGAATATTCGGAAAAAGCAGACTTTATATTTATACCTCTGACAAAGGAAGAAGCCTGCAGGACGAAATCTTAAAGTTGAAATCACACGTTTCAAAAATTTCAGCATCCACAAGACCCTCGACGTAAGACTCTCTTTAAGAATTCTATGTTCCGAGAGAAAATATCCGAACTCTCCTAGCCATGGTTTGGATGAGTATTACTTAGACTCCGGGAATTGCAAAAACCGTCATGCGAACATTGAACGTAGCCGGGTTGCAACCATTGTGGTAACCGACAGCAACGCTTCCCTCCAGCCTTTTATTAAGTTAAAGCATTGACAGTCTAACTGAAGTGCACTAAGGATGCCTTTTATGCTTAGGACATTCATCAGCATCCAGATTGGTTAGTCAGACTCCAATGCGGAACCAAGAAATCAATATACAAAAACAAAAAAAATATAAGTTTTGTCATACCTGCCAAAATCTTCAGGTTATACAAAATAACAACAACGAAAACCCTTCGAGCAGAAAAGTCCCTGAATGTACATAAGAGGGATAATGACGAAAGAAAGTACAACCCCCGACCACAAATAAGCAAGAATTCTCACTTTCGCGTTCACATGATGAATCTATTGTGTTTAGGATGTGGAAGTTATTTCTATGTCCTCGGTAACGCTTTATCTAACCTAAAATTGGGAACAACTCCCGCCTTCTCGATAACGCGTTCGCCCCAAGAGATTACTTAATGAAAATGATTGCAAAAGAAAACGAAAAACAGGCTAAATTTCCCCGTGCATTGGCAATCAATCAAATTCGAATATGATTACTTTTTGAAGATAAAAAAAAAAACAAAACAGACATTTTGAATCCACTTTATCCTTGCGACGACGACGGGTACACATTTTTAGCTCAGCACCGAAGCTCGCTCGAACATCCATTTCGTCATCGAAATCTACTTATCGGGGATCACAATGGTAATCACTTAAGCCGCGAAACGCTTTGTCACCACATGCCGCCACAACAGACGCACGCAATTATTCCCTTGACTGTCAATGAAACCGCAATTCAATTCAGTAGCTTCCCGTTAAACTCGTCCGTTAAATCGTTGACAGCTCCAAAGGTCGCGTGCGTCGGTCGGTCGGTCGCTGGCAACTGGCGCAAGTAATAATCCAACAATAAATCGACCATCAAAATTTATTGTTACGGTGAGATTATTCCTCAAAAGGACTTTATTATTTCACAAAATGTGGCATCCTGCACGCTGTCGTACATGCGAGTATCATGACCGAAGCAACAAGGATGCCATGTCATACATGGCAACCTATTTCCGTGTTGTTTAAGGTTCAACCAGGCAATGCGAGTGTAATGTATTCCGCCCAACAAACGATAATTGTCACACCATAAAGTTTGTTGTTTTTTTTTTTGCACTGTGTTTTGTTTATTTGATCCTTTCCAAGTGAAACATCCGGTCTCAAATTCTCAGGATTCTCTGAAACGTGGATGATACCTGCAACTTTTGAGGGAAACGAGGAGAATTCAATTCCAAATCTATTAGTACACCCAATTAAACTGTTACGACATTAGGGCACACTCAAAACGCTGCCAACAAGGACACGAAATGAAATGAAACGAAACAACCTGGTGTGTGTAGTACTACGCGTGTGTTTATGTGAACATTTTATGAGCGCACAAGGACATGTACCTATATGTAGCTCTTAGATCCTTTTCAATGGCAACGTATGCCTTGAAAATTCATTAAATTTCGCTCCATGGACAATGTGCAAGAAACAAGACAGGAACTCAACTCAAAAGGATCAAATTCACAAGGATATTCCTGAACAATGCTCGTACACAAAGCCATTATGGAATTTGATTTCGTTAACAACCGACTTGAAAACTTTGTTTAAGTTTGAAATTATTTCCCAAACGTATATTTAAGGGAAGAAGGAACACGAAAGTTGGATCGGCTGTTATGTAATTGCTGAAAGGGTACTGGAGCAAGGAACAATTGCTTAAACGACCAAGTTTCTTAAATGATTCTTGTTTAAATCGAAGATCATATCATTTGAAGTCATATCAACACTCTAACTGATTCAATTTCTTCAATACAAATTGCCTTAGAATTGTGGTTGTCCTAAAGGAGTTGCAATTTATTAACTGCCATTCACCTTAAATTATTGGAGACGGTTTTTTTTCTTTTTAAGCCTCAGCAACAGTTTTGATTTGAATCATTTTTTTCATTAACTGAAAATTTAACCTAAAACAAACGGTTTTGGGTTTTCATGAATTCCAGCTCCTGAAAATGTTTCCATAAAAAAGACGACTTTTAATTTTGTTTTTGTGTTGTTTATATTTTGACTTCAAAATAAATCAAAATCAGGTGTGTTCAAAAAACCCGTCTTAAAACCTTTGACTATAGCCCACGAAAATGTTGCGACAAAAAAAGAAGATTTTTGATTTTGTTTTTGGATTGTTTATATTTCGACTTAAAAATAGTCAAATAATATTTTGAGAAACATCAGCAAGCCATTTGAGATCAAAATCAGGTTTCTTTAAAAAACCCGTCTAAAAATCGAAAATTTTGCGATTAGACGATTTTTGATATGCTTTTAAAATTTTTTTGATTGTTAAGCGATATAAATGAAAACACCAAGAATAAACGAATGCTTATACCATCTGCACAGTGTGACGATCGGGAAACGAATGACTACGAAAGTATGTGGAACTGTTCATTGATCCCAAAAATGACCTAACATCTCAGCTATCCTATCTAAGATCATGTCCTCATGATCCGAGCCGTAGTCTACGTACTCGAGTGGGTCTTTAGGTAGCTCGCACCATCTCCTAAATGGTCTTGGGTGCGCTGCGTCCTGGGGATATCTTCTACCAGATAGCGGTCGTTCGGCAACACCCACGTGATCGAGTAGGGCCCTCGGTTTAGCAGCTCTAGCTTACGAGATGTCTCGGTCGCCTCCGTATCGTTTTCGATTATCAACTTCGTAGCGAATAGGCTTACGATGCGTTTTATCGAAGCGAATTTTCTGGCTTTGTTGACACTGATCGATGTCCTGCATGGCTTCATCTCTACGTTGACTCATTGTTTCTCGACAGAGGTCTTCCTTGCAAGTTCCAACAACAGCTTATTTCCCCCGGGGTGTACGAAAAGAGCGACTCATGAGGATTCGCCTTAGTAATAGAATTCTTGCCGGTGTTCAAGCTCGCTGCTGACTTACTCAACCCTTACCCTTCTCTTTCGTTTGGACGCATCTTAACGAAGCAAAAATGGTACGGTTGAACCGCTCCACCTGACCATTTGCTCTCGGAGTCCTCACAGCATTCTTCACATGATGTATTGCAAAATTGATCGAATGCTTTGGATGTAAGCACGGTTGGTGATGATCCTTCTAGGAGCACCGAAATACCCAGTTATATCCGTCAATATTTACAGGACAACTCGGGTATTGGTAGTCTTAACGGCACGTAAAAGCGTATATTTATTAAAATTATCTACTATTGCTAAGACATACCTTGTCTTTCCTTTGCCAATCGTAAATGGGCCGAGGCGGTCCAGGTGAAGGATATCGAACAGTAGGACATTCGTTCGATGTTGTGTAGTTCTCCTTCCATCATGCCACCCTTTCTTTTCGAATACGTTTATATTTCGACATAAAACTAGGTCATTTAAGGTCAAAATCAAGTTTACGGAAAATAATAACGGCTGAAAATGTTACTTTGCGTAAACTTGTCAATTTCTACTTCAGGTAGGATTGAAGTTTTTTACTTTACTTAAAGTTCAAAAAGAATCAAAACTTTGCAGCTCTAAGTTATTATTACCCAACCTTGTTTTAGTCTTTCAAACCTAGGCTTCGTTTAATGGTCTGACGAAAAATTAAAGTCCCTGATTAAAATGGGTTTTCCTTTCCATTGTTAAAGGCGGAATTCTTTAAAAAAAATGCGACTCCGTAAAAGTTTTCATGCATAATAGAACGTCATTACATCACTGGCCTTTTGTTAAAGTTTTCCATGCTTCCCCCTTCCTCTGGAAAAGCAATAAAATCCTTGTCTCGGCAACTTATAACAGTTCGATGGCAAAACTCGTTTCAAGGACACGTTTTAATGTGAAAAACTTTCAGTTGTCACTACTCGCTAGCGTCCCCATCATGTGTGGGTGTACGTACATATACGAGTAGATATGCCTGTGTGCGCACGAGTCCTCGTGAAGACGCAAATCAAAACAATGCCTAAAAGTTTTGCCCCAAACAGATGACATCCTTCAGACAATTTTCATTTTCAATTTTTTTTTAACACAAAACGAACGAAAAGGACGAAAACAGGACAACCATGTTTTCAGATGTAACTAATTGAAACGACAAGCGAACGACAATGAGAAGGGAAATATTATTTATTGCGGTCGTTGAAGGATTCCATTATTTTTTTTTTCGTTGTCCTTGTTTTGCTTCAAAGTCGCTGGTGGATTCTGTGTGGCGGCAAAAACAGTACGATTATTTGTCTGCTCGAACATGTGGATTGAGGGCATGAAATCGGGAGATTACATATTTCTGATGAGAAATAACTTTTCCACTTGGTTCATGACACGCCTTTGGCAACAGAAGTTAATCGATGTTCATGGATGAATCACTTTGAGCCGACTTGACCCAAGCTCGTTTCTCGCAATTTTTTTATTTAAGGTTTGAAGACGAAAGCTCCTCACCGGGCCTGCGGTCGCCTAAATTTGCACTCAGCCCACCGAACATCTACTACAAGGGATGGTGGACGTTCCCCTATTTATCGTGCAATATTGGCAAGTGGATTCTCTCATATAGCATCGCTATACCACCGGTAGGCCGTCATGGCCTAAGAGGATTCATAAGCATTGACATCGATGTGACCAGCCTACGAGTGAACCAATGCGAGGCGCCAATCTATCGTTTCAATTACCAGCAGATACAATCGCGTCGTTTGCACTTAGTCGACACACAAATGACTGAGTCCATCAATGACATTCAAGCATTCCATGGATCACACAAATGCCACCGAGACACCATGGAGGTAAGTTATCTGCGCCCCCCTCTAAAAGCATCCATTTGATAGTATCTTGTGTTTGTTTGTTTCTTTTTTTGTGGTGTAATAGTGCGAATACCGCATTCCCATAGAATCACCGACAATAACCAATAAAATCATTGCGACACCAAATGGATGGACGCGTGGCTCCTATCAGTGTCTGTGCAAACGTGGCTTCTATTCAGTACGACACCCGGATGGCTTCAATGGCACGGTCATGGAGATCGCATGGCAGGAGCAGCGGGACAACATCAGCAATTATTATACTGATGTTTTCGTTTGCTACCAATGTGCGCCGGGTTGTGGCTTCTGTCTAGGACCGGAACCATGTTTAGCGACCTACAATTGGCCATTTAGGTAAGTATCGTTTGGTGGTGCAAGGAAACGGACTTTTATATTTTTATGTGTTTAACTCTCCATGGCAGGATATCGTTGCTGGTCGTGTCGGTGGGCTGTGCTGTGTCAACGTTTATTCTAGCTGGCTACTTGTTCCACCATAGGAAGGTGAAAGTATTCAAAGTCGCTAGCCCGATATTCCTGCTCATAACATTGATTGGATGCGCCATTATGTACATGGAGGTAAGTAATTTTTAATTCGATTGAAAACTAAGTAGTTTTATTGAAGGATGGTATAAGCCACTGAGTCACTTAATTAAGTTGAGTGAAGATGGTCCTAATAGTTTGGTAAAATAGGGCAACCCTTAAAAGATGCCTTAAATCGAGAGCTCTTAACTTGTTAATTCAAAAAAAAAATATGAAGACGGAAGAAGAAGTGAATTGGTGCTACTGATGGAAATAGTGGGAAGAGACTCGTAACTACACATATATTTATGTGTGCGTGTGGATGTGTGAGCGAAAAAGTGAGTGGAGGGATGTGAGTACGTACGTTTGTGCGAGTTTTATCGTCTCCCATAAACAAATCAATATCGATTTACGCCGACGATATGAAAATATACATGCCAATATCATCTCCAGATGACCATTCCCTCCTGTAAGACGACCTAACAAGGTTTTCAATTAGGTGCAAAAAAAATTTCCTTGAACTTAATATATCAAAATGCCAATCCATAATATACACTAATATACACAACTTTCGCTTGCACATTGACTCCATTATTAACAAACTAACTCCGCACTTGGATATGTAAAACGATGGTCCAAGGAGTCCAAGGTCCCTATGTATATATACCACATTCGTTAGACCCATCCTTGAATATGCTTCCCAAGTCTGGTCTCCTTACTACGACATCCACATAAAACGATTTGCAGCCGTCCAGCGGCGATTTCTTCGGATTGCATTGCGTAGTCGCCCATGGTCACAGACACAGACAGGTACAACCTTCCGCCCTACTCACAACGCTTGCAACTTATAAGATTGCAATCCCTCGAAGAACACCGTGACATAGCCGATAGCCTATTCATCCACCAGATTCTAAGTGGAAACATCGACTGCCCCGCTCTGCTTCGACTGGTCTCCATACACACCAATCCCCGTAACCTTTGATCTATCTCCCTTTTCCGTCACACGCTCAGCGAAAAGCCAACGCCGCACAACAAAGATTTGATTTCCACCTAAGTAAACTCTCCCTAAAAAACGGCCTTTCCAACTAATCACCCTTGTCACCCAATAATTAGATCGTAGTTTCTAGTTTTTAAGCCAGCTTGTATTGAGTTTAGTCCGGGGTATTTCCCCGGGCCACAAATCAAACTATGAAAATCTTGTCCTTTTCCTTAAATTAAATTTGGTGGTTTTAAAAAAATTTTCAAAAGGCCACTGTTACTAAAATAAAATTAGTTTTCTTATGAATAAAGTTCAACATTTATTTAACTTATAGTTTAGTTTTTAAGTACCTAATAACATATGCCGTTCTAAGTTTCCGAACAATATACTCTGTTTGAAAAATTCATACTCGTACTTGCACCAATTTGGCGACATTCAATCGCTCAAGTTTTTAACGATTTCCAATGTTATTGAACTCAAGACTTCTTGAAGGATTTTTCTTAATTCATCTCTCGAAGTTGTACACTGTTTAACGAACATTTCTGTCAAGTTCATCTCGAAACAATTCTATTGAGTTAAGGACTTCACATTTTGAATGTGAAGCCTTTTCCTAATCCATATTTTCGGATGAGGTCTGCAATACTGGCGCATCCTTAGACAATTATGGAGCCGTCACCATGCTTGACTTTTCGGATAGCAAATCTTTGGAGCATCTGAACTTTGTTTATATATTAAGTTCTTCAAATTACTTCCCATCCGTATAAAACACTTTACAGTGGAGGCCTGCCATTGCTTAACGCATTTTTATCGCTGCACCAAACTAGCGAAAATAAACTCATCGAGTCAATTGATCCATTTCGTAAGCAAAGTATCGAGAGATAGAAAAATGGTAAGAGTTATGTTAGTTAGAAACTGGAACTGGAACTGTTTACGAAAAAGAAAAGTATCACTTGCAGAGCACTTCCTTAGGTCGGAAGGAACATTTTCAACCACTCGGCTAAAAATATGTTCTTTTTAACAATCCTTACTTCAAACTTTCGTCAAAGTTATTATGTTAAAAAGAGGTTGAAAAATGGACCCAATACATTTTATGAATCTACGGGAGGGTCTTAGTTGAACAGATTACCGAACACATTTAATATTTTGAAGACACTTCTATAAATATGAAGGTGAGACTTTAAATCATTTCGTTACCTAGCGTTGTCAAATCAGACCTTACATTCTTTTAGCTTGTCCAATCAAACGGTTATCATTTTTCTTACAATCAAATGGTGTAACCAATTTTTTGGTGGGGCATTAAATCAGCTCCCAAACTTATCATTTTCACCTAAGGCTTTAGATAGAATGGGCGGAACTGATTCTAGCGACAGAGTTGGTATCGATCTCGTCGATCCTCGTGTTAAACTTAAATTGATCACTTTTGGGTAATGATCGCATTTCCGGCTTTCTATCCTCTTACTCACCTAGAAGCCTAGGCAAAGACTAAGATTTTTTTGAAGCGTCAAATTTGATTGCATCGCAAATTCTTCTGATGCGAGACTTCGTTTGATCGCATATACTTGGGTTCAAGATTTTTCGAACCTTCATTGTAAACCTGGAGTCAATCTTCGCTTTGTATATTTCTGGCAGGGTACATGCCGCGAGCAAAAGCTTCTCCATCTCCGCAATGGTGTCCTCGACAATTTGGGTTGAATCTCGCTGGCAACTCTCTTACAACCACCGAGGTCTCGAACGACATTTAAAACTCTGACGCTGGCGACCTTTTCCCTTGTGGCCTATGCCGACTCTCCGAATTTCTATAGGCTGCAGAAACATTCTATTGTCGACTTCTGCCTAAGATGCTTTCTCGTTGGCTTTGCACTCTTCAGTTGTGAGCGCTTTAGATCTATAAGCTCTATCACGGCGCCACTTTTGAAACAGAGACTGTTCCTAACCCTTCAAAAGAAACAATTTTCCAAAGACCGCGCTATTTCAAACCTTAATCGTAGACATTCTACAGAGACCGTCTTCGAATGTGGAATATTTTTTTTTTTCGAAAAACACAAGTCTCTTAAGATTTCAGGTATTTAACCGGAAACGACCTTAATTACGTCACCTACACGCTGTGGTGTAAATAATTAGAACTCGTAACCCCCAAGGACTAGTAACAGATCATAATCCCATTCTCAATCCTTCCGTAATTATACATTTGCTTCCTGGTGAGCTCAATGAGACCACTCAACCTACACCAAGTTAATTGACAACTTACTACCAGCACCCTTAGTTGCAAGGACGAAGGACGCTTCACATTTCCCTTACTGACACCGTTTGAACCCTCTGTTCTAATAATAAATATATTATTTATGTGAATATCCTAAAAGGGCGCCTGTGTTAACTGCCACTACCAAAGCACCGGCTCTTGCTTTTCGGTCTTTAAAGCTCACCTTTAAGCGGCACACACGAAATGCTCGGAGCCTTAAAAAAACAATCTGGACCTATTATACAATATATATTTTTTTTTTTATATTCCAAACGGCAATCCTTGACGGAATATAAATGTTTTTATGTTGTTGTTGTTGTTTATTTTTTTGTTTTGTAAAGAGGAATCCTTGTCTTGTCACGCTTCCAGCTAGCGGCGGCACCAACACAACAATCTTCGACTCATTATTCACGTTAATGATCCGGTTTCGTGCAAACCCAGAATGTGGTGTTAGTTTGACAAATTGTCATGAGCTCATGAGGTCCTTTTTTTCGCCGAAGTGATGTAGCTGAGGGAGAACTTAACCCGATTCATACGTGAATTATTAATCTGGTCTGTTGTTGACAGTCATGCTGTAGCTAAAGTGCTAGAGTTGTTCTGCAGAAGGAATATCTTTTTTTGTTCGCATTTGTTTCTGGTGATAATTTTGGAACATGATATTACATCGTTTTTTATAGTGAGAGGTCCTATTGGCAACAAAAAGGATTGTAATGAATATTTATTCTGACATTTTGATTGAAATACAGAAAGGTACAAGAAAATACTCGGTTTCATTTTGTATTTGTGGATCTGTCAGGAGAGGTAAATGATTTCATTCCTGACTTGGACTTGTGAGCAATGAGTCTCGTTACGTGACATGTTCATGTTCATTGACGGGAACGCATTTATTGACTTGAAATGCACGAAGGACTCTTGCGTGTCGTTTGTAAGAGCAACTACGAAAGAGACATGAAGACACGCACAGCTGAATTTCTTCCAATGTCTGAACAGTTGCGACGAGATATCCAGCTGCACCAGTTCGGAAGATAATTCTATTGAATTCGTACAGAATGATTTAAAGTTCTTTTTCCAAGAATCATTGAGATTTTAAAAAAACATTATTTTGAAGTCAGTAACTGATGCATTCAATTTTAGCACAAGTCAAACGATTGCATTCTTTTGAATAACTTTACTGAATAAAATTGATGCTAGCTGAAGTCCGCCGTGAATAAAATCAGGTGAAGTCAGTGAATTCAACAAAAAAAAATATAATTCCCATAAACTGGGCTGGTGATATCTCGAGCTTTACGATCCAAGACAAATGTGTAGTCGAGTTGAATTTCATGGCAAGGCGTGTCAAGTTATTGTGACGTGCCCCGAAATAGTTGGTTCGGTGTGGGTCTAAACGGAACAAATGAACTGATCTGAGGTTACAGGGGTTTGTAAATAATGTCAATGATACCATATAAGAGCTGGTGAAGGAAAAGAATATCGGCAATGTCAGGCGTTGCTGAGATGAGTTGCAAACGGTATGTTAAAGCTGCCTGTCCAGTGGAGAACATGCAATGCGAAGCATAGAAATCAGCGCTGAACAGCCTCGATTCGCCGGATGTCGGTTTCATCGTAGGGAGACCAGACTTGGGAAGCATATTCTAGTAGTGGTCTGGCAAAAGTAATGTAAAGGGCTTTGGTAACATAGGGGTTTGAGAGTTCTTTCTCGCTTAATGTAGCCAAGGACGGAGTTAGCTTGACTGACGATTGAGTCCATGTGTGTGCGAAAGTTGAGTTCTCTATCGCAGAAAATACCCAAATCGCGGAGAGAAGAGACTAGCGGAACAGGTTGATTAAAGATGACGTTGGTCCTGTGGGCTTGGCATTTGCTGATGTTGAGATCTTGAATGTTTTTTTTTTTGCACCAAATTGAAAACCTGCTCAGATCAACTTGAACGAGGAGGCGGTCAGCGGCAGACAAAATGGGCGAATATAATTTTATGTCGTCGGCGTATATAGTTATGTACGAGTTGCGGATAATAAGGTCGACATCATTAATAGTTAGGATGGAAATAATTGAACCAACGTGGCTCCCTAAATTCCTCTCAAAAAGTTAAGGAATGGACGAAAGTTTCGCGATTGGTCCGTAGTTTGCAACATCTGTTTTGGAGAGTGGAAGAGTGAAGTTAAAAGCTGAACAAGATGATTGATGCATTTCTTGAGCACTAGAGCGGGTAAACCGTCAGGGTCCGGGGAAAAATAATGTTTAAGCTTTGAGATCTTCTCTGCTACCAGTTCCGGTGTAATTTCGACAGACATCATGGTTGTTTAGGTATCGGAAATAATTCTAGTTGAGGTCTTCTTCATGCACCGCGAATGATGGGCTGAACAAATTATCAAAGAGATTTGCAATTATATTAGGGTTTGATGAGGAAGAATCAAGATGATTGAGAGTTGAGGAATAGCCATCTGATTTACTTTTGACTTTGATGAACTGGTAGAATAGCTTGGGGTCAGATATTAAGCTCGATTCCATATGGTTCACATAGTCCAAGAATTCGGTGTATGCGGTTTAATAGAGAAGTTAGACCGTGTTTGATATATTCGAAGTGAACGAAGCTCTTTGGTGTACCAAGGAGAAGACGAGGATGCGTTTTTTTGGGGCGTTTCGATGATTACGTTATAGAAAATAGTTAAAGCTTCGTCCATAGACATATGATGGTTGGGGTTGTTGAGAAAGTTAAAGTTGACGTTTTTAAGGAGGCTGTTTAGTGTGTCGAAATCTGTCATACGAAAGTCAAAATCATACAGATATTCGTGATCATTTGTATTTACTTTTTTCTCGTAAGAAAAAGTGAGTGAAAGAGGAGGACGAAAGGAGTCGAGAGTGGACAAGAGATGTGTTGACTTAGAAGTTGCGCAGTTATAGGGATCCGAGGAGAAAATAAGGTCGAGATACTTATTTTTTAGCTAAGCTTCTGATTTGGAAACGACCAGCGTTCGAGAGAGAGGCTCAGTAAATAGGATGTTTCATTAGTTGCGTTGAAGTGAGTGTCATCATAGGATTTGGTCCATTATAGAAGTGGTAGATTGAAGCCTCCCATAATTATTACTTCATCGTAGGGATCCGTGGTCTCAAAGAGAGAGTCGATTGCATCTACAGCTAGTTGGTAGAGATGGCCGAATATAACAGCAAAGGAAGTAGATGCTGTGCTTAGGGAGTGTTATTTTGAGACAAATATGTTCAAAATTGGCGGGGTGAGAGGATTTGAAGAGATTCGAGTGTAAACGATTGTGTATTGACACCACGACCAGATGAGTTATCTTCTTTGTTAACCCCGTCATTGTGAAGGACGTTTTAGCCCGACGTGAATAGCTCGTTGTTCTTGTAGCATGAGGTGAGATTGGTCTCGAATAAAGCGAAAATATCATAGAGAGAGTTTGAGAATTAAGGAAGGTTCGTGACGTTTTAGTACGCAGTCCTCTGAAATTCTTATAATAAACGGAAATGAATTGGTGTGGGGTCGTACATTGTTTAAGTTTTTTAATATTTCGCTTTCGATTTTTATTTGTCATTGTCAAACTTTAAGCAAACCGGCTAGACGACAAGCGGACCAGAAGGAATTCAGTAGGATTCGGAGGCTGTGATCCCTCTTGTCCCGATCACGACCTCGCCAATAAAAGGCGAAAGAATATACTTTTAGCAGAATCATGTTGAAGTGAATTCACTTAAATTAAATGAATAATGCAACAATTCAATTTAAGTTGATTTCATTTACTTCAACGAATGCTGAATTATGACGGAACGAATTATAAGAATTCACTGACTTCAAATTATATTAAGTAAATTAACTTTATTTCCTGAAATTGATTTGAATTCATTGAATGCTTAAATATAAATGCAACAATTGAGAGATTGGTGATTTAAGTATTTTTCATTCGCAGTCTTTTTTGATTCAACAGTGTCACCTTAAATGTTAGTGAAATGTTTATTCTACTTTATAATTTGATGTAGAGGAAAGGTTGAATAAAAAGTATTTTCCGGACCTTGGGGAAAGATTGAATTGAACTACTGGACATTTGATTTATTTTTCGTGGAAGTGAAAAGATGAGCTCGCCAGAAAAGTTATTTTCCATTCGCAAAGATAAACACACCTTAAAATCAAACGCTTTGACGGAATTTGAAATCTTTCAACGAGACAAGGGTAAGCGACTACAGTCCATGATGCAGGAAATTCATTTAAGCCAGGCGATTTCAAAGTGTCAAAGTAAGTTTTGGGAATAGATAGGGAGAGTTTTAGAACCCAAAAATGTCTATTCGCAATTCGCAAATACAAAATCGTACTTTGTGTCCAAACATTGTTGTTTTGTAAAACCCAATTTTTATCTACCTAAAATTTCTCGACGAAAAATAAAATTTATTTGATACAAATTTAATATTTCAAATTTATTTTTACCAATATTTGCAATGGAACCTTCAGAATGAGCACAGGCAAGGCCGACACTTCTGAAGATAATTGATGTGGCGAAGATGCAAAATTTTGGATAATTGATGTAAAATTAGAGAGTAGGTAAAGAGCGAGGATTCCGAAAGAATACTGTGGGGGTTCTTTGTTTCTTACCGGACGTTAATTTTAGATTTACTTAAATAATAACATAATAGAAGAATGGTTCGTTGCTGAGTCGCTTTTCTTGCGTATATCTCCAATCGGATCAGTAAAGAAAAAAAATCTAGGGCATGACAATCCAGTTCGTCCTGAGCAAAGCAAGCCTTGATGATTCGACGCTCATTTAACTTCCTTTTTCTCATATTATCATTGCAGATGGCAGCAATATTCCCGATCCTGGATACTTATTGGTGTATCGCTACAAAATGGACTCGTCACATGGGCTTCTGCATTACGTACACTTCGCTTCTGATGAAAACCTGGAGGTAAGTTTTAAAGCGAACCCAAAAAAGAAGCCACCACAAATCTGTAAAAATTATGTGGCATTTTTGTTTCCTCAATTTTTGTTCCATTAGAGTGTCCTTGACGTATCGTGTTAAATCGGCCCATAAAGTCAAACTTACCGACCAACAACTGCTCCAATGGATGGTGCCCATATTGCTAGTGATGCTGATTTATTTGGGAACTTGGACTATTTCTGCGACTCCATTTGCCGAAAATGTAAGTTTGTGTTTTTTTTTCTGCTGGCATTTAGCCTTTTTTTCTTTCTTTCCTGTTTCCAAGTATCCTTTTCGAATAGAGACTGGATTTAACGTGAACGAAAAAAAAAAACAATAATAACAAGTAGAAATCCTTCGACATCATAAATTATAAATAAAATAAAAGTTCAACATAAAACTTTTCTTTTTCAACTAGTCCAAGCGTATCCTTTGCTTTGGAAGCCCAAGTTAACACAGTTTTGTGTAAAGGAAAAAGTTATCAGAAGGAGTTCATGGAAACAGTTGGCACGGCAGTGTTGCAACGATAACAGCACGTAATCCTGACCGGCACGTGGACTTGCACACTTTGCATTCAATTTGTTTAAGGAGCTCAGTGCGCTCTCGTGCACGTGGGTGTGCATTCAAAAATAACTGGGGGCTGAGGGGGTGGAATAAATTACTGTTAGTGATTAGCCATGGAGTGCAAGGATATCAGCGAATGAGTTGCGTTCGACCTATTCTTATGCCTTTATTTGGATTTTGTTTCATTTAATCGATGAACTCTGACAACTGACATATGAACATGATGGCGTGTGTTTTTGTCCTGCGGTGCTACGTGCATATTGAATTGATCTCCGGTAATGGAGTGATTTATCGGCGTTGATATTGCACAATGCCTAGTGGGTAATTCGTAATTCTTTTGTGTGTTAATTAGATAAAAGCATCGATTAATTTGTTCAGAAAACCTTAACGGGGAGAGCCAAAGGCCGATTGAATATTCGTCCTCATCAAGCTAAAAGGATGTCACGTGTTGTAATTAATTTAAAGTCATTCTATGTAGTATAAAAGATCAATAAGTAGATTTTAACATTTAAGCTTCTGTATCATGGCCTTCCAGGAAAATTGCAGTAAACTGGTGAACAACGAAAAGAGGATGTTAGCACTTCGTCACTATTCGATGAAAAAACTCTTAAGTATTATCGATGTTGCTTTGCTAATCAGTAAAACAACAACACAACACTTGTTCTAGTTAGATCCTCAAAAAGGATTTCATCTGGATTACATTGCTCAGAAAACCTTATACGCCTCGGTTACCTCGGTTTTCGATTTTTACTAACCTCATGGGCTACAATATCCGAGCTCCTAGAGTTGTCTCTACCCGACAATGAGGTAGAACCTTTCTTAAATCCTTTCTGCTGCTTTTCTTATCGTTCAACATTAGAAAAATAAAAGAATCGACAAGATAAGTCTTTTCTGGAACATGATTTTGGTCCTTCGAGCTAAGACTGTTTGAGTCATTTCGTCGTTTTTGCATTTGACATCTGTCCAGAAGGCTGCAATGGCGGTTGTTCGACGCATAATAAACAGATGGCGTTCCATGTGATAAGCTGCCCGTTGCAATATCTGTGGAAGGAATTAGGGTGAAGAAAATACATGATATCCCATTTCCTATTTCCTTTCCGGAATCCAGTGTAGGTCTAGAATAACTCAGAGGTTTTTGGCTTAGACTGCACAGTACATTGTGCGTTTTGCTGCGTCTTGCTATGCGCTCGATATTGCTCAAGATCATTTATGAAAATTGAAAACAAACTCGGAGTCAGAACAAAACCTATACTACTACAATTCGAATCGACACCGTCTCAATGTGTGCTCGTTATAAAAAAAAAACAATTGGTGACGAATGAACAAATTTTTTAAAAGACGAATGCATATAATTTTGGTAGGTTATGCTATATATTTTCTAACGTGATAAGGTTCCTGCGAAGGCTTTAAAAAATAGGGGGAAAAAACGTCTACCCTGGATAGATGCCATCAGCCAGTGAGGAAAATCGTTGGAAGAACTTACGACGGATCGGAATAAGCAAGCAACAACTAAAGCCATGAGACGACATTGACTGTGATGCTCTAAATGCCGTTTTTTCCTCTCCTCCTTCATCCAAGTCTCTGTCTGTTGAGCCCTCAGAATCTAGTGTATACTCAAATAATTCTGGTACCTATAATTCCGCAGATTGAATGATGAAGATGTTGTACAAGTGCTGTTATCGATCAAGTCGAATAACCCCCTATTGGACTAGATCAAGTAAATCCAAAATTCATAAATTTGTCGCTACGAGTCATTCTCCCCTTCATCACACATATTTTCAATACGATTTTGATCACTTCCGTTTTCCCAGATGAATGGAAAATGGCGAAAATTGTTCCACTACCTAAAAAAGCAAATTGCACTTTTTCAGAATATAGGCCTATCGCAATAATAACCTTTTTATCCAAGGTATTTGAAAAGGCAATTTATGTAAAAAAAAAAAAAAGGAAACATTTCAATGATGAACATCTTATGTCATCCTTCCAAACAGGATTTCGGGCTTAGCGCATCTGCAAAACTGCCCTTTCATACGTTGTGGATGAAATAAGGCACAGTTTAGATAAGAGAGAACTTACGTTTTTGACATTGCTTGACTTTTCGAAAGCTTTTGACACTGTTAATCATACAGTCCTATGTCGTAAGCTCTTAAGGAATTTTAAATTCTCAAATCAATCAGTTAGGCTCATTCACTCATATTTAACTAGAAGACAGCAATCGGTAGTAGTAAACGGACGTATGTCGAGTTTTCTTGCAATGACTCGTGGTGTTCCGCAGGGTTCTATACTCGGGCCTATCTTGTTCTGCATATATGTTAAAGAGCTGCCTAATTTAGTTAAGCACTGCTCCGTTCACATGTATGCAGACGACGTCCAATTGCTCACAAGTTGCCCATTACACTCGAAAAAGGAATCCGCTTCCAAAATGAACAATGACCTTAACAGCATAGTGGTATGGACTGAAGCTCATAGTCTTTGCTTAAACCCCAGTAAATGAAAGACAATTGTCATCTATCGGGGTCTGTTGGACTTAAAGAATGTTCCTACTATCAAACTTGAACAGTCTACCATAGAGTATGTGAAGACCGCCAGAAATTTGGGAGTAATATTTAACCGCAATCTTTCTTCGGATAACCACGTTAACGTCACAATTGGAAAAGTTTATGGCCTTCTGCGAGTCCTATGGGCAACTCAGTCCTTTAAGCCTATTAAAACAAAATTAATCCTTGCAAAAATTCTACTGTTACCAATTATGTTCTATGGCATCGAAGTTTTTTGTAATGTCTACAATAAATACAATAACATCGCTCGGTACATCGGACCACATATCATTTTTCTCGAAAAGTATAAACGGATGTACTTTAGAAAACATGATTAAATGCCACTCTTTAACCTGCTGTCACGGCATTATCCAAACCCGTCAACCTGATTACCTTTTCAATAAATTACGTTTTTCTGTATGTCAAAGGAATCTAACGCTCGTTTCATCAAGACTTATTTGTTTGAAATCAGAGTGACAATTTTTCGTTCACGCTTAATAAATTGGAATTAAATTGATGTCGAAATTTTGACGTTTTAACACCGCAGAAGTCACAAATTATCAAATAAATTGAAGTTTTCAAAAAAATAGATTTTTTGTTTCCAACCGAGGGATATTGGCCAAGTATAATGTGGTTATCTGGCTTACCTAGATCCTGGAAATTCAAGCAACCTACTGGGTTTCTCACAGTATCTGAAGGTAGAGAATATGACTATGACAGTAAGATTTATGGAACCAAATATGTCAATGAATATGTTTGAATATTTGCAAATTAGTTTTTTTCACTATGTCCAATTCATTTAGTTCCATCAAATATCGAGCACTCAAGGAGACAGAGACCCGATGTTTGTGCATAGAAAAAGATGGCTTTCCTTTTTTTTATAAGTGTGTGGACATTATCAGCCGTTTTGTATTTTGAGTCAATTTTTTTACTCATAAAAAGCATGTATTTTGGTGTGCTTGGCAAAAATTAGTAATCACAAAAACCGTATTAAATTTTGTTAAAAAAAAAATAAAGTGCTCCAACACACTTAAAATATTGTCTATAATATTTGGCGTAACTTCTTTGAGTAAACAAAAGTGGTACAAACTCTTCATTAAAAGCCGAAAAGTTATTAATGATGAAACTCACCCTGGAAACTATACCACGTCAACAACCAATGAAAACGTTAAAGCATTGAGGAAAATTGTTATGAAAAATTGTCGAGTCACCATTTAACAAGTAACTGAATAAATTGCTAAATTTTGACGAACAGAACCGTCGCATGAGCTTTTTTTCCAAAATCTAAAAACAGCACCGTTCTCATGTCTCAACAGCCGTATTAATCGGACTTGGCGCCTTACTATTTCAAAAACTGAAAGGACATATGAAAAGATGACGTTTTGCCATAACTGTGGAAATAAAGACCGCACCGCTGGAAAAGTGACTAGCACCAGTGTGTGATATTTAATATTATAAATATAGTAAAATCACATTTTTTTGAAAAACATCAGACAGCAATAAAATTATACGTTTGTATTTTTGCGCAACCGAATCATGAATCAAAATTAACTACAATATTTTTAACCTTCCGTAAAAGTTTGTCAATGTAAAGGGTGATTTTTAAAAGCTATAGGAAAGTTTTTAAAAACAAAAAAACACATAAAAATCAGAAAAATGCATGAAATCTTTATTTGAATTGATAGTACGGTCCATACAATTTAATGTTTGAAGATTATTTCATGCAAATGTTAACCTTGACTGCGCCTCAAATGGTCCATCCGCTTAGTCCAATTTTGGCATACTCTCTCCAACATTTCGGCCGGTATCTCACGAATAAATGCTTCAATGTTGTCTTCAATGCGTCAATTGAAGCGGGCTTGTCTGTACAGACATGAGCCTTAACATAGCCCCACAAAAAATAGTCTAAAGGCGTTAAATCGCACGATCTAGGCGGCCAATTGACCGGTCCCGAACGTGAAATAAAATGTTCACCGAACTCGCCTCTCAATAAGTTCATTGTTGCGCGTGCTATGTGGCACATGGCACCGTCTTGTTGAAACCACATGTCATGCAAGTCAAGCTCTTGCATTTTGGGGAAAAAAAAAGTTGGATATCATCGCACGGTAGCGCTCGACATTCACAGTTACGTTACGATTCGCATCATCTTTGAAGAAGTACGGTCCAATGATGCCACCAGCCCATAAACCGCACCAAACTGTGACTTTTTCTGGATGCATTGGTAGCTCTTGCAATGCTTCTGGCTGATATTCACTCCAAAATCGACAGTTCTGCTTATTGAGCCAAAAATTAGCTTCGTCGCTGAACACAATTTTTCGGCAAAAAAGTGGATCTTCGACCAACTTTCCAAGAGCCCATTCACCAAAATTTTCCACGTTGTTGAGTAACAAAGGCCCAATTGCTGCGAACGGCGACGAATCGATAATTGCTGGTCATCATTAACACTGGCCGATACAGCTGCAAATATTTTCTTCAGTTCGCACTCTACGTAAGCGTATTGGTGCGAAATTTAGTCACAATAGCCCGAATAGCCGCTTCAGTGGGTCGATTAAGCTGACCATAAAATGGAAGAAGCGCGCGATGAACTTTTTTAAAAGAGCACGCATTTTGATAATAAAATTCAATAATTTGCAAGCGTTGTTCGTTTGTAAGACGATTCATGGTTAAATTATAGACCAAACTGAAGATCTTTGACAGTGAAACAAAACACGAAACGTGCGTCAGCTGTGTAAACCAGTGATGCCAAAAAGATAATAGCTAAAAACTCCCCCTTTATAACTTGAAACTTAGAAACATGAAATTTTGAAATTTTGCGGTTTTTTTTTTTTCATAATCAAATTATAGAAAGCAATTGTAACGTTTAAAGTGTAATCGAATGGAATTTGAAATTTTGGTATTTAAGAAGTTAAAAAATTCCGTAATGATAAAAATATAACTAAAAATCAAGGGATTCTCCAAACAACAAGAAAACGTATTTTTAAAATCGCAGCTCAACTTTGCACCCAAAATTGAGCAATGTTCGATGATACGGTACGCTTCGTGTACTTCCTCGACTCGAAAGAACCATATTAAAAGAAATAAAGTAAATTTTAAGCCCAATAAGCTACAGACATGATGCATCACATCACTTGTTCCCATGCTTTGCCACATTTATTTCGAGAAGCATAATTCTTTCGCCTCCACTTCTACCATATCGAATTTCTTCTTACCTCTGCCTGAGAGGATTATGCAGGATATTATAACTTTGACTCGCAACATATTCCAAGTCATCACCATTTTCATTATTCGGATTACTTACGTGCCAGGAACTCATGTCAACATCACTGATTTACATTTCCCCTCGGCATATCGTACAGATCACAAGGATTGTATGGATTTTATCGAAACCCTGTGGCTATCTCGGGAAAATCTTCTTAAATTTCGTATCCCTAAGCTCTGCATACGAATGGCAATTGAAATTCGGTGTGAATTGAAATTCGCTAAATCACGTTTTAATTTCAAAAGAGATCCCTCCTTCCCATTCAGCGTAAGTAACTCGTGGCCAAAAGTAAAAATGAAAGAATGGCACGGCACTTCTAATAAACCTCTGAACTAGGTCGAGGTTTATATCCTATCCAGTGCCCAGTCCAGCATCCAATAGAAATAATATCCCGCTACTTCTTCCTTTGATTTCATTTGATTATATCTCTTTTTTTTCATCTTACAGATTCGCGACCAGGATGGATTAAAATTCAAACAATGCTCGTACAATTGGTGGGACCATAGCTTGGCAATTGGAGAAGTACTTTTCTTGGCCTGGGGCATCCGAGTCTGCTACAATGTACGGAACGCCGAATCCTTGTACAATGAAGCCCGTCTAATATCGTACGCCATCTACAATATAGCCATTGTTAATATAACAATGGTTGCGTTCCAGTAAGTACATATGTATATCTTCGTATCTCTTTAGCGAATGTAGTGGGGAAAAAATGAATCTATAGCAAGCTCGTGCGTTTAACCACACGTATCCGTATCTACGTGTTAATATGTTGCATAAGGACCCGTCCTATTGTTGGCATTCCACTGGTTTTTCCTATTCAATTTAATGTGTAGTCGCACAAAGTGATTAAAATGAAATTCTCCGCTGATTAAAATGCTTAAAATTATACGATGGTACACACAACAGCACAAGGACATCAAGGACATGGATGGTGGGTTAGATTGTTGGCTGTTTGATGTAGTGTGAAACGCCGGAAGAGCACCCCTCATACTCAAAATTGTAGAGATTATTGTTGTGCAATTAAATTCATTTAAAGAGTCCTTTTAATTGTGTGAATCAATTAGGATCGTTTATTGAAGACGGATTGTCGGAGTTGTGTTTTTGTGGGGACGATGCGAGGGATACACGCGATAGCTATAACATTGCAATACCAACGCGAAGTGCTATTTTGAATAGATTGCAAGATAAGTTTTATCTCAAAGAGTGCTCCCTCAATGACACCAAAAGGGATGATGGATTAGCTCGCTCAATATTTCCTTAATTGAAAAGGGGTTGCATCAGTTGATGGAGTGTGTTGACGGAGATGACAATTATAGCTCGGGGTGAGATAGAAAACGTGAACTGAATTAATTCGAATGGGAAATTAAATTTAATGGAAACTTCTCCTTTGTCGAGATTGTTTTGTAAACTTTCTTGTGTAAATTTTTAAAGGCTTAATTTCTCTTTTTAATAACTCGCAATTTATGTAAAATGCAGAGGTCGGATGAAATAGCAAATATTTATTTTATTAATTTTTTAACAAGTGAAGATTTTTTTTTTATGATTTATCATTGTGTAATTCTGACAGCAGTGCAAAGGACATTGTTGGGTATTCCGAGCTGAAACTGCGACGAGATGGGAACTTATTTGACGCAGCAATCCTTTGACATATACACTTACGTTGAAGCCTTTGTTCCTTATGTCGAACTTGAATTGTCTTTAAGCCACCTTTCCAAGCGAAATTCTGACAATCTGTCAAGAATGGCCTGGGAGCTGACATGGTATCATGGTTCAGGGTGCTTTTGGGGAGATTTGGAATGTTTCTTAAAGGCTGAGGGGTAAAATTCGGAAAAATGCCCACTTTAAAACTCCAGTTGGGATCAAGGGAAGGGCAGCAGGTTGAATTTGCGGTCAGAAAGATTTGGTCGTATGGTTATTTTTTAAGCTTAGATTTGTTGTTATATTCGATCAGCTTCATTACGCCTAAGTTGAATACACTATTGGCAGGGTTTATGAACAGCCAATTGCATTTGTTGGGAATGGTAATCATAAATGCTCCTCGTTTCCTGACAATGTACTTCTTTAATGGCGAATTGTTGACGAAAAAAGGCGCAAATGCTGGTAACGTTGGCGTAACGTGGAGCCCCCTTTAGGATGAACTTCGTCGCGGGGTTGGTTGCAGGCTTGCTGCTCAATTTGGTTCCATTCGACTTGTGACCATTGGTTGCCGAATTTAAGAATGAAGTTCGACTCAGGTTCAGTTTCCACAATCACTTTGGTTGGGTGCGGTCTTGGTACAGGTAGCGGTAGTTGTGGTTCTGCTGGGGAAGTGGTTATGGTCGCTTAAGAAGGTTGATGTGATTGTGACTGGCATCGGCGTGGTGAAGTCGTGGCCAGATTTAGCATGCCGGTAGGGTCGACGAAATCAGGGTCAACCAACGTCATCTGGCTCAAGAGGGAGTCGTTATTTTGTTGATGGTTAAGCTGAACGGATCCTCTTTGCTAGGTAGAAATTTCATTTCTTCCATTAGTTGGTACATAGTGAGCCTTAAGAAAGTCGAGTCGATGCTAAGGGTGCACAGGACGTTGTTAAAATCACCGACGCTTTCCGTGTGTTCGATGAATTTCGTTTGAAGGCATTTTGCGACCGTCAGGTTGCTAGCGACAGTCTTGGAGAGAGTTGAAATAGATGATGAGATGTAGGGACTCGAGGGCTGGCTGGGCGAGAAAACACTTTGGGTTGTCACTGGTGTGTTTCATTGCGTTGATTTATTCTAAGCCAGTTATAACTTGGCTTAAAAGCGTAAATAGCTTCTGAGAGCTTCTAGTATTTTTAACTGTTCCTTGATTCAACTTCTTCAGCAAAGATTTATGTTCCGAATCGAAGCTCTCTAGAGCGGTGTTGATCGATTCAAAACTATCGCTTAACATATCCAGTATTTTTCTGAAGAAGTGGCCGAGTTTCGATTTGATTTCTGCTAAAAAAGCAGCAAGTCCGTTTATTTCGTGATTGTTGCATTTGACGGCTAGCATCAGATGCGACAAGGAAATTGATTTGCTAGATCCAAACGAAGGCATACTTAAGGTGAAGACAGTCAGAAAAAAGGTTAAAACAATCATAAAAGGGCGAAGGTACACTGACACAAGTACGCAGTTTCTTTTTTATTTTTTTGTTTTTTGTTTATTATGCGAACAGTTCGCGAAAATTTTACTTTAATTTTTCAATTTTTTTTATTTTTATTTATATTATGTACTAGGTTTGTTAAAAGTTAAAATATGGGGCAGTTTGTGTGGCGAGTTCAACGAAAAGGGAGCGAATGGAAAACACGTCCGAACTGTTTTGGGACTATTTGAGAAAAAAAATGAAGAAGTTGGTTGAAGTCTTTTCATCCTCCAAATGTTACACCTTCCATAAACGCGAGTCCCTTTGATGTTTATACGTTCTAAATGTTCAAGACAACCGAGCCGTTTTTCATCGGCATGTTATCAACTTTGGAAAGGTCCGTGCTTTTGCGCTTTTGTTGACGATGTTTCCTTACGATAGTGAGCTGACTATGTCGTAGATATGGAGGACGCTGAGTTTAACTCGCTTTTTATGACTGGCAATACATAAGCATGACCTTTATTCCGCATAGCGATGAATTGGAACTGCAGAACATGTACATACATATGTGCAAACGCACACATAGCTCAAACAACAATAGCGATTTTGAAGGATGATATTCGGCGACGCATTCTGTTTTGTTTCCAACAGACTCTCAATGGCCACAGACTATAAAAGCTCTCAAAGAGTACATCCGATAAGAATGCGAGGGTGCATTACTCCAATTTCTCGCCAAAACGATACAAAATGTAATAAATAAAAAACGAATGTACATAAACCACATCCAAAAAAAAAACAAAAAATAAAAACATCCATTTAGACATTTTGTTGTCGTGTTGTTTCGTTTTGATGATATACTAAGAACACCCTGTACTTTTGATAATTCGGGAAAAGTCATATACGAAAACAAAAAACTAAATTCCATTCCATCAAAATCCCTGTACTCCGAAAATCGACTCAAATTTAAACTTACCGTTCTTACCGGTGATATAATCATCCTTCATTAAACTTAACAGGCTTCCGTAAAGGATTCACTTTGTGGTCCATTTTCCCCGCGTTAGCTTTGCCGCCAACTCATAACGCAACTCAAGTAAAACTTTCATTGTGACAAGAGATGAAATTTATCATGGCCCATTTATTGGCAAAAAGGACGACGGCAGTGATGAAAAAAGACAATAAAAGATAAAATCCTTCCAGCACAATGCCCCGCACAAAATTAAGCTACAATCACACGCCAGGGCAGTCTATCTTTTTATTTCATTCTCATTCCCTCGATATTTCACAACTAAATTACCAATTCTCGTCCCTTAAAGTTGTTAAAAAAAGAAGCAAACCTTTGCCACGAAGCAGTTGCACTGCCAAAAAGTTAAGAAACAGCTCGGAATCATGAGGTGAACTTTCCCTTTAAGCATTGTCAAGGATTAAACATGTAACATTTGTGTGGAACGCCCCTTGGTTGTGCAAGGACATTTTTATTCAAAGAAGATGTTTTACAAGAATGTTGTTTTATATGAGGACAAGGATACTGTGATGCTTTCTTTTCCGCCAGGCATGAGGGTGAAATACATATTTTCATGGAGAGTGGAAAAGGAACCGGCTCGTAACAGGAATAGCGGCATGAGAAATTTTACACTCGTCGCGTCGCGTCTTCTTCCTCAGCTGAGGGAACAATTTCACAAATGAATTTAATTAAATTTTCTATTGAATTTGTGTTTTTTGCGCAAATCATATTCCCGGGCACGGTATGTACGAGTATATAGCTGGCAATGGCGAGACATAAGGATGTGCTCTATTTTCTTACGAATAATTTATTAGATCATAAAAGGACTTAAAGTGGAAACACAATGAAAAAAGGTCCTTGAAAATGCGTCATTTCAATATTTGCTGTGGTCCAAACACTTAAAAAAAATAAACGATGCTATCTTAGAGTTTTGTTTAAGAATCAAAAAAAAATGTTCAGATGCTAGAAAATATTGTGCCGGTCTATTTTTCGATATTACCAAAGCCTTTGATACTCTTGAAGATAATATCCTTCCTGATAAATTACATTATGTTGGTTTCCGTGGTCTTGTGCGAAGTAAGTTTGAGTCTTATCTTAAATGAAGTTTCAAAGAGAATTTCAAGTCCTAAATTAAGGTGCACCATAGTGTTCTGTCCTCGGTCCCGTATCGTTCCTGATCTTTGTTTATTCCTTATTTAACCATCACTTTGCAGGTAAAGAAACGGCTTTTGCGGATGATCTCGGTATCGCATATGACCAAAAATTATAATGATGACACCTATTAAGAGGGTGTAAAGTTAATTCGTACGAAAAGAGGCAGGCTTTTATGAATGGCAGAAACAATTCGGACGTGTCATTGGAAATAGTAGAATAACGGTGACCCTCATAACTTGGCGCTGGATCATCTGAAATCAATTCAAAGTTTATTTGATAGATAATAGTTTTCCCCAGTTTCCCCCATGCTGAGGGGGTTTTTCAAAATTTTAATTTTTCACTATTTTGGAACACTTTATAGGGAAAAACGCGTTTTTTCGAAAAAAAAATCAGCTAATTTATTATTCTAAAATAAAAAATGATTAATAAATTTGAAAAAAAAACTCATCAGCGTTACGTCGTAAATTATGTACAGAAATAGTGTTGAAAATTTCAAAAGGATTGCTGCAGTAGTTTTGAAGTTATGAGGGACACCGACTTTGAAAACGTGAGTTTTAGGGAAAACACTTTAAAGTTGTGAACACCGAAAAATCTGGTATAAAACGTTGATCCGACTGGTATAAAAATACTCGTATCTTGCCAATTTTGCTCCAATCGACTTGAAATACTGATACAGTTTTCTTCAAATATTTTGCATTCAACTAAAAAATAAAAAAATGCAAATCACTTTCTGACCACTAGCAACAAGATGAAGCTTGAAAACACTTCAGCTTGATAACACAGGTACCTCTGGACTTCAATATATTTTTCCATGCTCCAAATTGTCTTTATCATCATCATCATTTATATTCGCACTACTCACTACCAAAACCTCTATTCAGAAGTCGCCTGCAATTAATTTAATATACTTCCTTAAGATAAACGGGTCATGAGAACTTAAGTTGTATTTTTAAATAAACTTAGAGCATGGTTCGTTGATTTCGATCACAAGGAAATCAGAGTCCTGCTACCATATATTATCTAATCCTGTTACTTGCTTAGTTCTAAATTCTATTTTATCTTTTCTTACGTTTCTTTCTTTTAAAGAATTATTTTTAAACTGTTCAGGGGAAATATTTTTTTTAATTTAAATTTATATTATAAACGTTATTCTTCGTTTAATTTCTTTCTGATGACGTCTTTCTTATGTAAGAGAGACGCTCCTTTATCACAGGGTGAGGAGGAGCCAGCCTACCAATTATTGGACATAGTCATTAGACTTATCAGCTGTAAAAATGTTTATGATAAATATTCATTTATGGATGATTCAATATTGTTTTATTTACCTTCCTCGCTGGTTCAGAAGCATTAACTCTTATTAATTAAACCTAGTCTGATTGCTTATATGACCACCTATCATTTCAGAGTTGATATGAGCTACTTTTTTGACTTAATTTTCATTCAGTTCCATTTTTATATCTCTATGCAGATCAGTGTTTCTTATGTACCATGGTTCGGTTACTATATTCCGTAGTGTTCTTTTTTTTAAAATTTTTGTATTTTTCGTACATTTGTTTTGCGTGTGCATGCCTATAGCTTGAGCCTGTAAGTCCATACTGGCTATCGAAATTACTAACAAAATAATAATTGTTGTAATTGTCCAAACAAGACTAGATATTTTCCTATGAGCCAATACATATTACATTACTAGGATGTGCTGAATACTTTTTGGTCCATATTGATATGTTTTTAACCGACTTCTTTAGCTTTTTCGTACCTTTATCGACTATTTTTTCCACAACCAAGACAGCGGTTTCGTCTAAAAATATTGCCATAATTGTATCATCACTATTTCGCAAGTCGCTGGTAAATAAAAAAAACAATACATGGCCCAGCACACTGCCTTGTGGTAAACCAACTTCTTTTCTCGCAGGTTGTAGTAATCATCTCATTGTTTAGTTTAAAAAATCGCTAAAATAAATGTATAAGATTTTATAATTTCTGAGTATTGCTATGCCATTTGCTTTTGCAATTTATATATGAGTCCTTTGTACCATACTTTGTCGAAAGCTTGTCTAGAAATAAAGTAGAACATGTCTTTTTTTGCTTGTTTCTAAAACCAAATTGAATGTTGGATATTAGCTCTTTTTCTTCGATTATCTTATGCAGACGTTTAATCAAATTTTTAAATATCTTGGACATCATAGACATTATCCGATATAGGGCTACAGGAGGTGACTTACTAAGTGGTTTGCCTGGTTTCGGTATCATTATTACTTGAATGCAGCATATAAAATCTGTGCTAGCCATTTTTTGGAAATTGTTTTTGAATTTGCATTGTTATCAAATCGGATACTTTTTAAATATTGATGCCTTTTTTGTTACTTTGGCAATTTCTTCCACTGTTCTCGGTTTGATACATCTCTCCTTTTCACACACTTCTTCCCCTTCAAGATACCCAAGACGGTTTTTCTTCGTTGCTTTTCATTTACATATGAGCTGGATCGATTAACCCATCAGCACCGTTGAGAAATATTGAAAACTAACTTCCAAAATGGATGCTGAGTCCTCTTTATACAAAAGACCGAACTTTGAAAAGGAACTTCGCTTGAACTTCGCATCAGCTTTAGCTAGTGTATGGAGGTTTATAAAGAAAATTCGTAACACTGGCTCGCGAATTTGTATAAGGCCTGTTTGAGTTTCACCCTTAACGGTGTAGCAAGTCAGCAACCCTCCGGGTCGCTGACAAAATCAGAAATGCTCTGTGCAATTTATGCCGATCTCTACTCGACTTCTCGAAAGCAACCATTCTATTCCTAACACAATTTATTTTCTGTTTCCGAAAATAAAAAGTTCACTCCCAATGATTCTTGAAGTACCAAAGAGCTCACTTCTTGGACCATTGCTTTTCTTGCTCTACGTGAAACAACTGCCAAAGCACAGTGCAATCCACATATTCGCGGATGACGCGCGTATCAAAATAAGCTTGAATCTGTTTGAGAAAGTCACTATCACCCAAGAATAGGCTATAGCTAATTGCTAAAATGAACTTTTGATTCAATGAACAAAACTAGATAAATTGTTTTTTCCAACGATTCAGTTGGCCCAAGGCACAGTTGAAGACGTAGGTCATGCCATAAGTCATTGCCCAATTGACAATCGGATCTTAACTAAGTCTACTCATTTTAATGCCACTATAAGTAAGGTTCAAAGTAGTCTAGAAAATGTCAGCGTTCACGTTTTTAAAGGCTGACTCTACCATCTATGAGAGCATCCCAGAGCAAGTTGATTGAGATTGACCGATTTTTTGATCGTCCTTCCCACTGTTTGCAAAGCCATTCCAACATATCTGCCCCTCAGATTGTTAAAGAAATTTTTCGCCTCCCTCGTACTTATTGGGGAGTTGAATCTTGGAAATTTTTGAAAATAGGTAAAAATCGTTCGTGTGATTTTTGGTCCGTTTACATACTCGTATATGGAGGGTCCACATAAAGGCGAAAGCGTTCGAATGAACACCACAGAAACACTTAAGTACTTGAGTAAACCCTACCATTCGTTGGCGAAAAGATGACTTCGGTTGGTTGGACATGCGTCACAACAGGGCTCTTCTGTCCAACAATGTCGTTTTATTTTAGCGGTTCCATAGGCCTTCCCAGTAAACCTACGACCTGTTCTCATACTTTTGTTTTGCAAATATTTATTTTCAGAGGGAAGACACCGGCAATTTAACCAGCAGTTCCGCCACTTCGAATATTGCTCTCTCTCTCTCTCTCTCTATCCCCCTTAAGCGGAACATTATAGTATATCCAAAACAACCACACAATTCGAATGACTGCTGACTTTCCATCCCTCCCGGTCCTTACTCTTACAGACATCGAAATTTCCGTTATCAATCCAAATACGATAAAAATTCGAATGCGGAGGTTGACGTTTAACGGCCACATGTCCCGCAAAGCGGAAAGTTGCGACGATAAATGTAATTCCGATATCAAATGGCTCAATCTCATTGCGAACAATTGTCAATTTGGAAAATTACTATTTGGCACACTAAGGCCCGAGCACAGATACAGACCAGCGAGGCAGACATCTGTGGGTTCAGACACCAGAACCGCCAGCTAGTAGCCCGAAAACATGTATACTACTGCTGACTCAGTTCACATGGATATATGGAAAAAGAAATAAGCCATTTCCACCCCCTGACAGGCGTTAGGGGGTGTTGTTTATTGATTTTCTGAACGGGCTTACTATTCCTTGGAATTGGGAACAATGCATCCAGAGCTTGCCAGAGATTATGGACTCCAGCGTGGGTTGAACGCTGAGGGGAAGAAATGTATTTATCAATGAAATTGGCCAGCTTCTCGTATGAAACTGTCCCCAATGAGAATTATGATGAGCAGCCCATTTTATTTATTGCTTGGATGTTTGCTGCAGGTCAAACTTGGTTACATACGCAAATATTCAGATCATCCTTTAAAAACTATTTGAAAGATATTAACCTTCACTATTCTATTCCGATTTAGGGGCCTTTTCTTTATTACCCAAGATAAAACCATAAATCCAAAAGGAGAAAAGTTAATGACCCTGAAACAGGCGGATGCCATCCTATCTAGCCTAATAAATCTTTGATTATAAAACTTGTTTCACACATTTTAAATGTTTAAATAGTAAGAGTAAAAGAAAATTTTTGAATGTCTGAGCAAAATTTCTGAGTAAACTCTTTAACAGGTGGGGTCATAAAACTTATATTGGATTTATTTGCAGTGGCCCTAAAATCTTTGGAAGTATGTGAAAGCTTGCCTACAAAGTAGTGAGAACTATTTCGATGGACTGACGCTTCAACAGCGTCTTAAAATTGCTTCTAAAGAGGATGATGTATTTCCGAAAAAGAGAGATTTTTAAAAAACATTTGGGTTGAAAAATATAAATTGTTACCAATTCTGTTCAAATAATCTTTTTAGATGAGGTGCATTTTTATCCCGGCAACTTAACACTCGTTAATCGGCTGAATTGCCGGTTTTGGGCACTCTTCTGCTGTAATTGCGAGAGAGTCTGGTTTCGCACATCTACTGATCGATGTGGAAATTAGAACAGATCTCGACAAAAATCATGCTACAATTTAAGCTCTACTCGACTAACAAGACAGCCGCCCGCTCTATTCGCAGCACAAGGCTGCCCTCAAATTTATTCTCTCACTCCTCCAAGGGAGAAACGCAAAAGTTGAAGTTGAGAAACTACATTCCAATTCCCTATCATTAAATTCTGTGGTACCACAGGGCTGAGTTCTTGGTCCAATGTTTTTTTTTTTGTCTATGTGAACAAGCTACCCAAAGTTGTTAAGAACAACAGGCAAAATACTGGTACTTTTTTCACCAATTCAGAGTACATAAAATCTTCCTTATACCAATTTTGCTGTACTGCTGTTAAACCTATTGCCTGTCATGATCTAGAAGAGAACTCAACGTCGTTCCATCGCCTACTTAAAAAAAAAAAATTATTTGAAAAATTACGAATTATGAGACTCTAAAAATTTGTGACCCGTTTTTTTAGTTCGAAGACGACAATGGACTACCGAGGCATGATAGCCCACTTTCCATGACAAGAAATTGAGAATTTCGACTTGGGCGAGCTATGGTTCCAGCAAGTTGGGACTACATTCCACATAAGCCATCCAACCATCGATTTATTATGCACTAAGTTTCGAGCTTAAGAACAATATTGTTCCAGCTATTCGAAAAATTGAGGCTTTTTTTTGATTATTTACTTGCTCTTCAAGAGGATATCAATACTCTTATAATGCGTGCAGCACAGAGCGAGATGAAGAATTAGGAGATGAATTAAAGATTATGTAGTGGTTTGAGAAACTCAGGTGTATTTGGTTTCAACTCACTTAAATGGGTATAGCCCGGAAGCGGGACGGAGTATTTTTGATATCGACCTATTAGCTTTCACCTTATTCGCAGAATTTTATTCGACATTAGTTTGATATATGAACATTGAACGTTTGGAAGATTAAGCAAAACACCCCGCTGTCAGTATTATGCCTGCACAGTAGAGCCATCTACACAAACCACTATTTTGAAAACACGAATTAAGGAATTAATCCGATACAACAACCACTACAATAATGCCACCCATTAGTAAGACTACTATCACTGGCCAATGGCAAATGGTGACTGGACCAGATTCGAAAAACAAGACCACTCTAGAAATCGAACCTGGGACCTATCAATTGAATCAATTAATAGGCAGGCAATTGGTAGAGCAACTTCATCACCCTGCTGTCATCAACTGGACTTACAGATTTGTGAATGTGAATATGTGTGAATGGCTACAGCATTTTAAAGGTCAAGCCGATGGAAAACTTGACGCGCTTTAGTGAAGGAGAAGTCAAAGCCCGATCAGGAAGTGCTGAGGTAAAATGGACAACTTTTTGTCACTTTTTGCCTTTGTTTTGCTTGGCTTGATAATGTCCTATTGTCAAAATTAAAAAATCCATGGAAAAGAATGTGGATAAAACCCTTATTACATTTTAGAAAAAACAGCAATTTAATGTTTTTACAACAATCACAATGGTTTTATAAGCACAGAATTAACTTTCAACTGGTTCTTCCCCCTGGAAATGAAATCTATCTTTAAGAAAGGAACTCCTTGCGGTTATAAAATCCGTCCAGGTTTTTTTTCGTGGATCTTCCAATAAATTGTGGAACTTTGAATATGAGCTGAATCCAAACATTTTGAAAAATTTTTACATTCGGACTTTTTGGAGGATGTTTCAAAGCGTCATGGGCTTAGGACAAAATGTTTTTGATGTATGTACTAGGCGAAGTGTATGGGTCCTGACTTTTGTACTTCATCATTTAGTGTCCCTAAATAAGGAGAATGTTTAATGTGGCAATAACATTTAAGCTTTTGTTTTCTATCACAGGAACAAGCTGTTTTCAGGTTTGCATTTTTGGTTGTCTCTGTCATTAAAGGCTTTTTTGGCAGACGTAGGCTTTTAGTTTAACATGTTCTTTCTCTTAAATTGTTTTCACGATTTTTTTTAATCCTTTCAACACGAATTTTGCACATTTCACAAGGATTAACTTAAGAGTACCGAACTATTTATTATCACCCTGTCACCAAATGTTTTTTGCTTTTCTATTTGATTAAAAATCGTTCTTCGACTGCAAAATTTTACGAGTTTCTGTTCAAATAATTTTGTCTTCGACTGTGTAGGCTATCAGACATCGTCTCCAACGCCACCTAATTCCTACATTGAACCACCTTTTCTCTTGAAGTAGGATTCGATTCGAGTGTCCCTGGTGTACAATAACCACACTTGATCTCCAATTGGATATCTTGAACTTACTGAAACAATGCACTCTCGTTTTTTTTTTCACACACAGCCTGTTCATATTCCCCCAAGCTGGTCCGGACATCAAGTATCTTTTGGGATTCATTCGAACACAAATGTCCACGACAGTGACTATTGTGTTGGTTTTCGGACCGAAAATCTCTCGTGTGTTCAAGGGACAAGGGGACCAGTGGGACAATAAGGCACGAGTACGCAGTATAACTGCATCATTCTCACTGAACGGAGTTGGTCTAGTGCCTGAGGAGTCACCCGATTTGTACCAAGAGAACGAGGAGCTTAAGGTAATTTTAAATCTAAGTGTGTATGTGTGTTTGTTTGTTTGTCATCAAATATCTGTGTTTGAAAATAGGAACAAATTCAGAAGTTGGCTCATCAAATTGAATTTATGAAGACTGTCCACATGCAAATGAATAACCGTCACTTGAAACCAAAGCCTGGCGGCTATTTCACAATCACGTCAACATCGTTTCAAGCACCCTTCACAAAGACGCCCGTCTCGTCAGCCCAGACCCAAACGTCGAAGGGCACTTCGACCTCTCAGCATCAACACCATCATCATCATGCGTCACCGGTCCAACCGCCAGGCAGCAGCTGCATAAGTGACGACGGACACAGTGGCACAAACAGTAGTTTAGGTGCCAATTCAATCGGGTAAGTACTGGTCTCCTTGATTTCATTTTAAGCTGATATACCCACACTGCGAATCACAAAGATGAGGCCACAAATTTTCGCAATGAAATGTTTTGACCAAAAAGCATTTGTTACCGTGATTAGGGACGTTTTTAGGACGTTTAGCTTAAGGAAAAACTAACAAAAATTTTCTTAAATCGTGAGGCCTTTGCGAACATTGTACTATATTGCAGGATTTTTATCAAACAAATGTGCTTAATATATATATAAAGTTTTAAAAAACTACTCCTCTCAAGGACGCGAGGCTCCCAGGCCAAGAAATAACAAGAAGGAATAGAGGTAAGACTGTTGTAAACATCTACCTTGCGGATCCCCAAAAATATGCGAAAAAATAAAAAAGCTGCATAGCCGAAGCGAAAGCATCCAGGAGCTTGCTTGGAAAATAAAAATAAAACATAAACGCCGTTTGTAGCAAATTCCGAAAGTGATTCGAATAATTTTCGCAAAAGAGAAGTCTCTTAATTGGATCTTCCAAGCTGTCCGTGATATTTGCGACAAGATTTCAGTTGACTATTTCAAAAAAATTAATGATTCTACTCAAAACCGTCTACTACATTTAATACAGTAAATTTGATGTTCAGAAACCAAATTCTATCAGCTCGAAAATCGGCTTCTAAAACTGTGATCTCATTCTGGTGACTCGCAGTGTTTGTATAGCAATCAAACCGTTGTAAGTACTCGTATGTATTACAGTATCAATAAAAATCGAATTAGAGATGGTGCAAGGCTGGTGTGTAAATAGCATACCGTGCAGCCCGTCTGGTCGGTTTGGGGCTATTAATTAGTTGTTTACTAAATAGATTTTGAAAATAAGGGTGTGCATTGAAGCCGGTTCATTAGCATGGCCATATGGGTGGGTGTAAATTGATTTGAAGGCCCAAGTTTGTGGATCCGTTCATCGAACGCGGGGGGATTGTTTTTGAATATTTAATCCCCCCAAACAATACTCAATTCGAACTTTTTGAACAGGACTCAAACGATTGGCTTCGGTTGAATATTGATTGGAGCATGATATTGAGGTGGTAAACCCCGTATGCCGTTGGGATTATAAGAGATGTACACATGTGTTCCTCATAAAAATGGAATATTATATAAGAGTAATTTTTTGTTTTATATAATTCGGTCGCTCTCAAGGGACAATGACTACCCTTATATCTGTAATGCATGTCCATAGAGCGAGAGAAGAATTGAAAAATTGTGTAGTGGTTTGAAATTTAGATGTTCTATATTCTGGAATGATTGCTCTTTGGTTGAAGTCCGAAAAGAACGGATAACTGATGAAATAGTAGATGGAAGTGAACGCAGAAACGAGAACCTAAGAGCTGAGCAGAAGAAAAAAGACACGCACCCTTCGAGATTCAGACACGAACTGTTAAATTTGACGAAAGTCAAGCGACATATGTTAGTGTATAAAAAGAGTAGAAAAAAAATTAATGTGATTTGCGTAAGATCTGTTTAATCTGTTTAATTTAATTTTATAGACTTTTTGCATTCACTTAATTCACAGTATATTATTCGCTGTTTATTGGGATCATCACTCTGCTGTCAGTGTCATGTGTTCAGAGTAGAGCGAAGAACATAAGCTTAAAAAACCATTATTGTTTCGACACGAACTGGGAACTCCAGCACGACAAGCCAATATTATCGTGATCGATCACTGCAGTAATAGGGGAGTTAATATGGTAGATTCCAATAGCAAATGGTGACTGTAGCAGATTCGAGAGCTAGATAAATGTTCAAAACTTTCAATAGGATTCGGACATGTGATCTTTAAATTTAATAACGGCCTCTTAACCATTTTTTCCACTCAGCTTGTCGGTAGAAACTTCATTCGAACCTAATGTCGGACTGCTCAACTTTTGCCAATAAAGTCGTTCTAAAGATTATTGCAAAATCTTTTATCGACCTTAACAAACGTCCAAAACAAACGATGTGATTATCTCTACAGAGATCAACGACTTTCTGTTTGATGATGAAATAAATAATCAACCTTAGCAAAAGTACCTAAACCGTATGTAAAGATCGCTTAGAAAATAAGATCGTTAGGTTTGTGCGAATTCGTTCGCTTGAATTTTTCAACTAGTTCATGAATCAGCTGTTTTCTACGAATTTGGTGGTATCATATCTACTCTGCGTGCCTTAATTTTTATTACGTCGTTGCGTGGCTATGGCCAATTTTGTTTTTGACTTTATTTTGTGTGACATAATTAATATAGAGAGCCTGTCAGACAGGATAGCCTTTATGGAAATGCCTTACTGCTTCCTTGTTTGCATAGACTTCGAAAACACTTCATTATATTGATTGTCGTAAGCACTCAGAGAGCTTAGAAGCACCAGCCTAGATTACTGCCTTTTATGAGCAAGCCTAACCTATCTTCCCATCTCCGCGGAGATTATCCACGTCAAACTAACTTCCTGCACCAAGAAAGTTACATTTCAATAATTATTCTGAGATACCCAAGCTCATTCAAGGGATTTAAAATCCTGTTTCCGATTCCCGATTTTGCTTCCTGACTGATGCCTTCCTTCACGATAGTGTCATCGTCCATTAGCAATGTTAAATGTTTCCTGGACAAGACTATGTCTATGTGCCAGAAGACTATACAACTTCACATAGATAATCACAGTTTGCTTTGAATGGATTTGAAGCTTGTCTATCACAAATTTTAATCTTGTAGGTTCCCCTCGTAAAATATGTGTTCTTGCTTCCAGTGCCCCAATCATTCTTCACTTCTCTTACAAGACCTTGGTAGTCTTTATTTTTATAAAAAATGTTTTTATCCAACAAACTCCTTTTCATATTAAATTTGCTTCTTATTTCCTCATATAGATTTGCTGCCGCACCAAGTATACAAACGCCACAAATCCACAATACCAAGGAAAAAGTTTGACGAGACGAACGAAGTGGAATAGATTGCTCAATTGAATTTAGCCTGGGAATGCAGTACTCCATGTCAACTGTAAATAACATCACCGAAGATGCATCAACAGCGTCTACAACATCATCCGATGCATATGCCTCAACATGCTGCACCCCATCGCCCATGAGCGATGCGGCTCTCACATTCACTGAAAACTACAACAACAACATGACATCACTCTCATTATCATCAACCATGACCGATAGCAAAACCCTCGATATTAGATCACCAATTATTGTCTAAGAAAAATAAACCCATCGCCCAGCGCCCCCGAAGTCAAATCCCTTAAAACGTTCCTGATTTTCGATAGCATTTGCGTGGGGCCACACCAAACAACACGCCCCTAGAAACAACAGAAACAACAACAACCACAGTAACCACCTAACAGGTACTTAACAATATTGGTATAAGATTCATCCAAATAGGAACCTTTTTAGCATAAGATCACTTCTGTGTAGATAAATAAATTAGCAAACAAAAAAAAATCAAAATATTTTATGTTTTAACAAAATAATAAAAAAAAAGTGTTTTTAGAAAAAACAAAAAACCAATAATAGGCTAGGACTTTACAAAACCAACGTTCAAAACGTTGCTAAACAAAAGAGAAAAAAAATTACAAAACCTGAGGTTAAACATTAAAGCGTAAATGTATTTGTTGTTTTTTGTCCAAGACTATTAGAAACAAAATCAAACTTAAAAAAATAAATAATAATCCCAGCTTAAGTGTTGTGTACACTCTTTTTACAATATGTGAGTGTGCATGTTGATAGTGCTAATTATAAAGGGTTTTTGGTGTCTGAAAAAAGAACTTTTTTGCTGCTGGCCTTTCTATTAATCTTCGGTTACGTTTAGGAATATTAAATTGTCACCGTTTTCCATGACTTCCAATCCTTATTAAAGAGTCTTCTCGTTGGCGCTGCTGGCGGCTAAATAAAGTTTCTTTGGTTTTGTGATTTGATTTGATCGTCTTCCAAATTTGCTCTAAAAAATTGACGACAGGTACTTTGTTGAGTGAATAGTATCGAACTACCGATCATGAGATGTTCTGCGAAATAATATCAGCTCTAACCTTTGAGAGCCATTCACAGTCATCTTAAAGTACTTCCATCAAGAGAAACCTTCTGCGGCAGTTTCGGGTCTCCGATAAGTTATAGGTCCAATCCCCATCACTTGTGCCAAAAATATATCGTGCTCAAGACTGATGAAGAAAACTTACTTCCAAACAAGATCTCGAGCTAAGAATGAATTCGATTATGGTAAGGCCTTCGTACCAAAAGGGTGCCAACGGAAGCCTATTTCTAGCCTCCGCTGTCCGTCCGTCTGTCACAGGGCTGTGTCTTCTGAACCACTATAGGTAGACACTTGCAATTCCCACAAAATGCCGCCATTGTAGCAGCTAATAAAAATGATATAAAGCTGTTTCTTTAAACATAGACTCAATTTTAAGCCTAAGAGTAAGCAACGATCCCATTTAATGAAGCAGTTGACAATTAGGGTCGCATCGCATGACAGCATAGCAATTGTCAATTGGTTAACTCTTAATACTTAATCAAAACTATATAAAGTATTGCATGCTGAAGGGTGGTGCGGCACCCTTCGTGTGAGAGAGTCAAACTCCCTCTTGGCCGCATTTTTTGTTTCCGAAGGCCGCTAAGTGGTATTTTCTCAGAAAGATTTAATACCGATAAGTTGGCAACGGACATGGTGCCTCTCTTGGCAATAAAGTCTTCTCATTCCAATATGTAGGCAGGACAGCCCTTTTCTAGCCAGCCCGAAGAATTCCGCTGCTGACGCGGCAGAGGTCATCCTGACAACCCAATTTTTCAATGCATATACAAAGTGCTTAGGTCCTTTTTAAATAATTACTTGACAAAAGTTGTTCTTCAATGCCTGACTCGTTTCAGCATTATTCACGTGGATTCCACAAAAAAGCCAAGTCGCAACTCAAGTGAATCCAAGCAACATAAACACGATTGTTGAACTTCTTAGTTTTACTGTACATTGATTTTTAGATGGTTTTCGTGGTTCGTAGTCCCGTCTTGCTGGAACTCGCTTCCCCGACTCCAAATTCTAAATTTCGGAAAACCCCGCTTTTTAAGGAAAATTGTCAATTTCGAGCTCTACTACAGCCCAGAAAGAGAGTGAATAATCCGAGGTTTTTATGTAGAATTCTCTTCAGACGAATGTGACTGTTGTTCAGTTGGTGAGTTCTTTAGCGCGTTGGGGTTCTCGCGCTGAGGCATATATTTATGGATATGTTCCTAATCAGGAATTGTTCTCTAGCTGCACTTGGTTTTTAATACAATTTTCTCGCTCTCTAAAGATTATGAATTTACTTGTTATGCACACCGAAGAAGTTCGTGCATTTATTTCGACCAATATTACTTTTAAAAATTCGCATCGTTTTGGCAACACAGAATCCTTTTTGGAGGTAATTTTGTAATATTTCCGAACGATGTTGAAACACGATTCGATCCATTTCTCTTAATTTTGCGGGTGCACAAGAGATCTGCAAAGAGATAGTTTGTATTTCAAAAAGACACAACCAGTTGCTGAAATGCAAAAAAAAAAAACTGGAAAACAGCTCATTGCTCCTTTTGAAGCTTAAAAAAATTTGACCACTTGCAACCAATCAAGCCAAGAGCCTACATTTGTTGTGAGCACGGAATGATTAGTTCGTGCTCTGTGCAAAATGATCATCACAAACGACTTAAAGTGAGCAAACAAAGTGACCATCAAAGGCGCCCGCTGTCATTCAATGATTGCGATCCTGGTCGACATGTGGTACCAGCAAGACAGGGCTACATGAGAAATGAGTTAGGCGAACAATTTATATTTCGTCTTGAATCAACGAATTGTCCGGCTAGATCGTGGTTTTATTGTTTTTCAAAGTATTCTCCAGCATGATTTATACACTTTTGCATGCGGTCAAACCAATCGTCGAAACACTTTATCCACCCCGATTGAGACACCTCCAAAAACATGGTTTTTGAACGCTTCAACAGCATGTTCTGGCGACGACGAAAATCGTTGACCACGCATTTTTTTCTTGATGTGCAGGAATAAAAAGAAGTCGTTGTGTGCCAAGTCAGGGCTGTACGGCGGATGACTCAACAAATCGACCTTTTGGCCGGTCAAAAAGGCGCTGGTTTGAGCCGATGTGTGAGAGCTCGCATTGTCATGGTGAACAATGATTCGTCTTCTCTTGTTTGTATTTCGAATTTCTCCGAAGACTTCAGGCAAACAAATTGTGGTGTACCACTCAGAATTGACCGTCCTACGTTGCTCAAGATGAACAGTCGCCACATGACCAATCGAAACGAGCCTTTTTTTGAGCGATTGTCAAATTGTGAGGGATCCAACGAGAACAAACCTTTTTTACGGCCAGGTGTTTATGTAATATCGAATGCATGCTGGTGGGAGTAAAGCCCAGGGATGCCTCCATCTCACGGTATGTCACATGACGATCTTGCATTATCAGTTCACGCACGGCATTAATGTTCTTTGGCGCAACGGCCGTTTTTGGACGACCTTCACGGAATTTGTCTTTGAGCGAGCGTCGGCCATGACTGAATTCATTAAACCGGGTTTTCACAGTGCTTTAGGATGATGCTTCATCGCCATACAAAGATTTAAGTTCATCAATCCCTCTTGTCGAGATAATCCATGTCGAAAGTTGGGCAAAATGATCGCACGAAAGTGTTCACGAGTTAATTCAATTTTTTTTGCCGAGATGAATTTTTCAAGTCTCTTTAAATAAAACAATTCACGATTAAATGACAACACGTTCTGAGTGATGTTTTGCTAAAAAATGTCAAACTTCCCAATGGAAATGTCAGATTGCACCAGGCAACACTTAGTGTTGCCTAGGCCAGAAATATATCTAGCAGCCTATTTATCAACTTGAACAAAGTTTACAATCCAAGGACCATTGCCTTAGAGTCCTCGTACTCTCATTGTTTTCCGCAATACGAATGCTGTCAACTTAATGTGACTTCAAATCGGGTTGTTTCTGAGCCCGTCAATAGAACACAACCACGTTATCCGTTCGTGCTGTTAACATATACTCATTCGATTAGCCAATTCTGGTTGTCATCAAACTCATCAAGTGACATCTGTCTAACGCAGTCATCTCAATCTCAATCGAAAAAGCCAGTCGTGTTAAGAACTTTAACTCAAGTTTATTCAAATTCACAATAAACACAGCGATTACTCTCAATGCACAATTCCAAAGAAACAAACTCACATTCAAGCTTACGAGCAAAACTCCTACGTGTACGTACCTCCACCACAGAATGTCCTGCCATGATGATGATACTAAAAACTTATCGATTTTCTATCCAAACAAGGTTCTCGTAAAAATAAAGTTAAATTCAATGTCGGTGATGATGTGCCAAAATAGATATTCAATTGAGGGTATATACTGGTTCACATTTATACGAGAGGATTACCTGCTGATTAAACCCCAAAAAGGATTATTATGGTTAAAGGATTTAGCCAATCCGGTGAAGGCCACCCTTCAACGAAACGACCCCACAGGCAGTTACTTGCCACCAAGTTTCATCAATTCGCACCCTAATTAGTCGTTAACTCACAATCTGGCTAAGGACACACGAAAGGATAATCAATATAAAAGACGAGATAACACCTTTGCGGTTTCTTATTCTTAAGGAATACTCAAATCAACCCTTCCAAGATGGTATTCCATATACCTGTATATTCAGGGAAAAAGTTATTTTCTACTAAATAAACATCTATTATAAGTGTACTTGCGGACCTTTTTCAGATTATTACGCTTGTCTGAGCTTGACAAAGGTTTAACACGAACCAAAATAACAAAACAAAAAGGACTCGATATTCCATTAAAGGGATTTGTTTCCTTTTTTTTTGTGTACAAAAGATTCTCAACTAAATGGGATTTAAGAATTAAACGTGAGGACAGTTCAATATAAGCGTGAATCCACTTGATAGACTTGACCGGAAATGGATACTTAACAAACCTTTCTATAATTAGCACACACGTCACAGGTGAATGGTATATGATGGTATAAAAATATAAAATCAATATTATTATAAAATAATTAACGATTCGTTGAGTTTTTTGAGCAATTTCTTCCACTTCGTTTGAAGCTTTGAAGTTCACGGGAACCTACAAACAATGTTCCCCCGCTTTTGGAATCTTTGTCGCGATATAAAATTAAAATAAAAACAGAAAAGCAAACAGACAGAGTTAAATTTATATTTAAATAAACATAAATGTATAAATTTATTATTATTATTAAGTTTTTGTTTTTTTTATATTCATAATCATTTAAACACATTTAGCAAAACCGCACGAAATTTATTTGCAAATTTTTTACACACATATACGAGTACACTCTAAAGAAGGCATTCACTTGGATATATTCTTTTTCTATATAAAAAAAAAATCACTTAATTAAACATTTTTATACTTAAAAAAAAATATTTAATAAGATGTAAGAATTTATTTGTCAAATTTAGTGAAAATGGTCAATGTATGGGGATTTATTATTAAGAACTGTATAAACAAAAATATCTTAAAAATTCTATTTCTATAAAGATTATTCAATTTTTATTTATAATTTATTTATATATTTATTCAATTTTTATTTAAAACTTTTCTGAATTTACTTTTGACAAATTGTTTTTCATTCTCTTAAGTAAGGTGCATTGTAATTGTTGATAAACTGTGGTAAGAATTTGATCCTTGATCCTTGATATCGACTTTTATTGTTGAGAAAGGATAAAGAAAAATTACATAACCCTTTAAACAATTAGACGTTGGTGCCCTTGTTAAGTGCCTCAGCTGTTGAGCGCGAGGTACCGGGTTCAAATCCGGGCAAGAACATGTGGCTTTTTTCACAGCCCTACCTCTCATGAGAGTCTGATAGCCTTCCGTTGAGTACAATTATCAAGATACAGCCTTTGTGGCTGTTCGAAATCAGGCAAACAAAAAACGTGAAGCTATGCCGTGGTCCTCAAAAGAAGCTTCGCATCACGAACTTAGACACGAATGCGTAAATATCGTTGAGGACCTCTAGCAGGGCGCTTGTAAACGTACCGAAACTTTTTAACATCCATTTTTTTGATATACTTAGGGAAATTCATGCCACCTTTTGATCAAACCAGATCAGAGTTTTTGTATGCCAATTTGGCTTGTGCCGGACTTTCACAACCACGTTAATAATGTCCAACTTTCAACTTTCGGCACAAAGTTCGTCGGCAGGCTGAACTGGGGCAAAACACAACTTTAAAGTGCAATAACTAATTGCGAATAAAAAAACTGTGAATTAAACGAATGTAAATAAGTCAATGTGAATATCTCGCTTTGAATTCAGACTCCACCTAGAGACTTATCTTTTAGTTCTGCTGGCCCTATAGTGAACGTTTTATAAGGGTATGCATAATCCTCTCAGAGTGACGTTCTATTGCGTGCATTAGATTGACTTAAGTCCTTTTCTCCATGTCATCGGCATGGAAGTGAGGTCCCTTCCCTTACCGAGAGGGACCCTGTGTGGCGATTTACAGACCTTTCGGACTAATGGGTTGATTCCAATCTCCTTTGAATAGATTGTTACCTTGAAAAGGCCCACATATAAAGGGTTTTTCAATAAGAGCGCTACAAAAGTTTTTTTAAATAAAACAAAAACGGTTTTGGATATCAATGAAATTCTTTATTCCTGTGAAAGTACGTTTGATGCCATTATGTATGGAACTAGATTTCTTTTGCATGGCCACCACGGGCATACTTGCAGAAGTCCAGACGCTGAATCATTTTTCGACGGTTTTCAAGCATAAATCGGCCGATACTGCTGCAATTTCACGTTCGATATTCGTACGAAGTTCATCAATCGTCGCTGGCTTGTTGGCATAGACCATAGACTTGACGTAGCCCCACAGGAAATAGTCTTACGGACGACTGGACCATTTCGTGAGATAACACGTTCTCCAAACTTGGTTTCCAATAAATTGATTGTGGCGCCGTCCTGTTGGAACCACATGTCCTCCAATCCATATCATCCAATTTGGCCAAAAATATTCGGTTATCATTGAACGGTAGCGATCCCCTTATTGCTGCCTGACCAATACCGCATATTTTATTTATTGACGGAACCATTCAGCCAGAAATGAGCCTCATCGCTGAAGATGATTTTTCGATGAAAATCCGAATCATTTTCAAGTTGTTGCTCAGCTCAATTCACGAACATACGATGCTTCTGGTGGTCAAGCGGCTTCAGTTCTTGCGTCAATTTAATTTGTAGGCCAAGATCTTTTCGCAAAATTCACCACAACGACGTCACAAAGATGCCCAACGCTTGAGAACGACGTGTGAGAGGCAGATTTGGGCTTTCTGCAATGCAACTGAAGCCTCAGCGACAGCAATATTCTCGACACTTCGGGCACTTCTTTGTCTCACTGGCACGGGAGCATTTTGTACTCTGCCTGTGGATTCAAATTTTTCCACTAGACGCTCAATTATGAAGACTATTAATTGGACGTAGCGCTCTTAACGTTGAGGCTACTGACTCCGAATTTCGGTAGTAAATTTTTATAATTTCGACTCGTTGTTGGCTCGTATCTCGTTCCATCATAAAATGGAAAACCTTACTGAAGAGAAATGTCAAAAGAGCGGCAAGAAATATGGCGTCGTTTGCTGTCCCTGTCGCTCTACTTTTGTAGCGTCCCTGTTGAAAAACCCTTTAGCTGACAGCAGAGATCAAAAGTCTGACGAAAAATTTAACAGTCGAGGCAAAAAGAGAACTGTCTGATGACTAAGACGAAAATGGGCTTTTCTTGTTGGTCATTCGGGACAAAACACACAGACACAGTTGGTGTCCTTCGGCCCTTGACTAACTCGGAATTATGTACATACTTTTTCATTAAAATTTAAGTCAAAATAAGTGAGTGAGTTTAGAAATGTGCAAATTTCTCAGCTTTATTCCGAGATGTCCAGATGAGGTCGACGCTCCTTGACATACAGGCTTTTACCCTACAGTCTTGAATTAATGAAAAGGGTCAGATGATCTCTTCAGAAAGAGAAGGAGCCTGAGTGTAGATCAACTTCATATCTAATCGTCTTGAATTGTTCAAGAAAGGTCGAAAGCGATACATTTTATTTTCTTCGTGTTTCGTCATCAATTATTTAAAAATGTCAGTTTAGGAAACTGATGGCCATACACGATCACCCAAGTATCTCACGGCTCAAAGTCTCAGTCGCTTTTTAAACCTTAAACCTTGTCTTCATCGATTCTGCCACCTAAATCCACTCTGCAGTATTGCTACCTGTTCAAAATTCGGTTCCATAAAGATGGACAGGCAAGGTGAGTATTTTCTCAGACAATACCGCCTTTTTGAAATACCGTCAACTTATCTTACCACGTTTATAATTGCAACTTAACTGACCGTACCCTTCCTGACTTACTACTGTGTCCAAAAAATAAGGTGACATTGTATTTATTTTGAAAATTCTTTATTTATTCTTCCAAATCAATTTCATCCCCTTCAAAGTAATCCCCTCCCGATGCAATGCACTTATGCCAACGGATTTTCCAATCTTTGAAACACTGGTTGTAGTCACTTTCCGGGATGGCCTTCAGTTCCGTCTTCGCTGCGGCTTGAATCTCCTCTATCGTATCAAAACGGTGTCCCCGGAGCGGTCTTTTGAGCTTGTTGAACAGCCAGAAGTCGCACGGCGCCAGATCAGGTGAAAACGGTGGTTGCGGAACGATATGGGTTGAGTTTTTGGCGAAATGATCACGAATTACGAGTGCGGTATGGGATGGTGCATTATCGTGGTGTAAAAACCAAGAATTGTCTTTCCACAATTCCGGCCTTTTTAGGCGCATAGCGTTACGCAAACGACGCATAACGTTCAAATAATATTCCTTGTTGACTGTTTGGCCAGTTGGAAGGAATTCATAAAGCACAACACCACGATAATCGAAGAAAACAGTCAACATGACTTTGATTTTTGAGCGACTTTGGCGCGGTTTTTTTGGTCTCGGCTCTCCTTTGGCACGATATTCGCTCGATTGATCGGTTGTTTCGGGGTCGAAAGCATAGATCCAAGTCTCATCGCCAGTTATAATGCGTTTCATGACATCCTGGTAGTCGGAAAGCATTGTTTCACACACTTCAACGCGACGCCTTTTTTCCAAAAAATTCAATGTTTTCGGTACCAGTCGAGATTTGACGCGCTTGAGGCCCAAAGCATCCTTCAAAATGGTACTGACTGAGCCTAATCGTTAATCGATGGTTTTTCAACACCAAATCTTTGATTTGTTGGACGTGAGCTTCATCGGTTGAGGTGGATGGTCGCCCAGAACGCTCTTCGTCTTCGACACGGTCACGGCCGGCTTGGAAATCACTATACCACTTGTAATCATTTTTTTTTAGACATAGCCTCATCATCAAAGGCTTTCTGCACCATCCTCAACGTATCCGCAGCAGAAAATTGATTCCGCAAACAAAATTTAATGCAAATTCTTTGCTCAATAAATTTCGACATCGTAAAAAACGAAAAACTCACTTTTAGCAGCTCACTAAACGACGCGTATCTCAAACACTATGAATATATTTTGACATGAAATTTCACATAGATGTCACTGACAGTACTACCAACCTAAAAAGAAAGAAAAATTTCCAAATCCTTCGACGCGCGCAGTTTAAATTCATATGTCACCTTATTTTTTGGACACAGTGGTATCTTTCCATAGTTAAATATTTACTAAACTCTAAATTTAATAAAATATGCAACCAAACATAAAAAAAGTGTGTAAATGTTAGAATAGAATCTTTTGGAATATAGTTGCGACTATAACAAAAAATTATGTATTTTATACAACAACCAAAAATAACAATTAGGATAACAATTTTGTGTTAACGATAATAAAAAACAATTAACAATTAATTATAACTTTAGAAAACAAGAGTATATAAAATATATATAAACAACTATGTAAGTGTATTAATGTATAAAAGAAAACTTTAATTTTAATGTTAAATAAAACATAAATAATGAAAATTGATATAGAATATTAATATACATATTATGTGAGGGAAATAAATGTTAATTATTTATAAAAACAAAAGAAATGTATTAAAGAAAACATGTGTGTTTATTTTTTTCTGGAGTTCGAAAACTTGAGAGGATTTTTATGTAGCGACTTGGAACAGATTTCCATCTTCATTGGCTTGGCTACGAAAGGGGACGACTTTCATCGGAGTTTGAAACTATCATTCATTTCACCAGTTTACCTTGTACCGAGAAGTCTTTTTAAAACTTAGAAGGAAATTATAGCACAATGATGAAAATTCAGTCCAATGCCCAATTTTTCTGCAAGACTATAAAGCAAAAACGAAGCTGAGCAGCATTCTTCTTCCATGCAAAAAAAAACAAATTTTCACCGGGACCTGAAGATATTTGGCAAAAGAAATCAGGGACAGTTCCGAGTTGTTTCTTTGTTATCTAAAAACTTTTGATCCTCGAAATAAAGTATAAAATTAGTAACTCCATGAAGAAGAAAAGAAATTGAAGCAACGTTTGGGAGAAGAGGCCATATCTGAAGGCAAGAACCTGTTGCAAGTCTCGCAATTGCATTGCAAAGCAATTTACATTCTTATTTTTATTATTATTAAAACCCCACTCAAGGTTGACTTAATTTAAAGCAGGCTAAGCTTTGCAAATTGTTTTTATTTGTTGGCCCATAAATCTAAACAAAATCAAGGAAGTTGATTTCTATTCGCGTCATGTCATCATCGCCTTCGTCTTCGTCCGAGTCGTCAACTAGTGAAATATATCATGAAGAACTTGACACCGAATTTCATTGTTACATAAAAGAAGCCAAGAGCATAGTCAAGCAATTTAAGAGACCAAAAGGTTCCAACTTCAATTATGCTCAAGTCATCCCAATAATATATCAAAATTACAGATCGTGAAATTGGTACGAGATTAATAAACCGAGTCTTGGCGTTAAGCTCAAACAGTCTGGAAGTGAAGGCCAATCGAAACCAGTTTACCAAGTACTTCATTAGGATTCTCAGAAAAACCAGAGACACTGAACCACCTCAGTATGACCAATGGGTAAGGCAAGTCCTTCGAAAACCAGTGAGTGAGAAAATATAAAATTATTTTCCAGTTCAAAGCTCAAGAGATACAAAGCGAGGAAACGTCAATGTGGTCACCCGACCGCCGAACATACGTCGCCACAAAAAACATTCCAGGCATTGGAATGCTTGTCTACATGGCCGTCACGTATCAACCCGAGTTGGGTTGGCAAGAAAACGGCTTCCTAACGTATAAATTCTAAAAATGCTCCTTTTCCTTCGTCATGATCAGTGTTTATTTCGCTTTACTCTTACAATTAAACAAGTTGTGTAAAAATGTATACTCGTAGAAAAAAAAAACATTTGTTTACTTAAATATCTAATGGAAACCACAGAACTTCTGGACGGAGTTAGTTTCATTAATACGAGCATCGTTAACAGGTTATCGCGTCAAAAGAGAGCCCACGGAAAGTATCAGTCCCACAATTGACAACTTGACAGCAGTGGCTCCATTGCAACTATCATTTGAACAATAGCACTCCTCCCAATAAACGCCGTTCTCGTAGACGCCCCAATTACAAACGCCCGTGACCCCAGTATCCGAAACTGATGCGCATCGCCGAATCACTTGACGCCACCTTCCATCCCCTGAAAAGATCGCAATGCACAATCAATTGAATACTTCCTACACACTGCGATACTAACAAATGAAACCCCTCGGACCCTGCTGCACGACTTTCATGCAAAACGATCCGGGCATGTGGGACTCATCGCTGTTGCACTCGATGGGAATGTGTTCGGTTTTGTTGAATTTTTTATACGCTCCACAGCTGTCGTGACCTTTGCCGTCTTGATCGCTCGAACATTGGTAGCACCTTATCGCCAAGGCTTGTGGGACAATGCACAAATAAATTAAAAAGGTGAAAAGTTCGAATTCAAATGTAATTCCCAATTAACATCGATTGTTGATTCGGTCGGGTATGTAACCACACCCAAATCTAGATCTACACCTTTCGGTGTCATTTACTTACCAGGAATGATGACAATGGAGAGGAATGTGATTAATAGTAAAATTGATTTATTTTGAGTCATTTTGCTTGTGGATTTTTGTTAATTTATTAACTAAAAATTTCGCTTGGTTTGTTATGTTTTGTTGAGGTTCTCTTGGTGTTGACTATTGAGTGTCAGTTGTCAAATGATTGGAAACAGCTCAAAATGGGGTTTGACAACAACTTGTTGCTTGCTATGTGTCGGTAAGGTAGATTTTTAAGCAAACAGTCTCATGGGAATGAATTATGCTTTCAAATAGAGTAAGTTTTTCGTTTTATATATTTTTGGAATACTGTTGTTGTTCTCCAGCGCGGGAAGCACATTTGCGCGTTTGATGGGCATTTGATCGTAAATATCGAAAACGCGACCTCAACGTCGAAGTAGAAGTACTCCCTAATTTGGTCCAACGTTGCCACGTTATGACAGCTGACGTCTGTCTTTGATTGGAATTTTCGTATGTATTGTTCGATCTCAACAGAACCAGCAATAACGTGGGTTTACATTCAGTGACAAACACTCGTAGAGAAGAACTAAATAAATAAATAATAAAACTGTTCTTATCCCACGATACATGACAAAAAGGAAATCATAGTAATTCTATAATGCGACATGCAGATACGGAACTGGCTCATGCTCTGGTTATTGACTCTTGTTATTGACAGAAACTCCTGCCCGGCTCCGGCTCATTTTATCAATGCCGAAGTTTTTTAAACTTAATCAAGGCAAGCCGAAGCTGAAATGTTTGTAGAGTCTGAATTATATTGAATGCTAACTAGCCTGTACTCAAGGAATCTGCAGATAAGGAACGACTCTCATCCAAAGATTTTATAATATTATCTGGTAAGTATCAAAATTATCTGTTCAACGTAATAAAGTTGTACGTGCGGATGTGGATTAGCATAAAGCCCTTTAACTTCAGTGCCTTGTGCAATATTAGCCGTGTTTTTTTGAAGCCTAGCCAGGCCAGTAGTTGCTAGCAAAGTCAATTTTTACACTTAAAACAAATACAAGAACCTGCTGGCGACAACTCTTGATATTATCGCCAGCCAAAAGCAACTGGCTAGGAATCTTACGATATCCTATTGCTAGGTGGCGCAGAAAGCATTTGATTTTTATATAGACGTTGGTAATTATGAAATATTTCTATTCTTTTGACATTTGACGGTAGTCTGTGCACCAAAATGGAAGGCCAAGGAAAAAGGTAAATATTTTGTTTATGAATGATTAAAATCAAATAAGAAAATATATTTCACACAGCAAGAAAAATTGAACCAAGGAAGAAACAGAAGCCCTGCTCGAATAGTGCGCGGAAGGAAGAATTCGTGCACCACCGGCGTAAGAAATACGCCGGGGTTGTTGTGCGTGTTATTTGTTTTTTTTTTTCAATTATGTAAAATTCATAAATTCCTTCTATATCTATTTATAAATACTTACAGGACTCCAGCACAACCATTGCGCATCTGGAAGTCAAAAGACGCTGCTAAGAGCCTACAAAGCCGCAAGAGACAACGCGACCGATTATTTCAAATATGAATACAATTAACACTGGAGCACTTGAAGTAGTAGTGGTAAGTAATAAGATCATATGCAAGTATATTAATTTTCTAATTTTGAATCTCAAAAGCAGGATCACGTACCTATTCCCTCGATGTATTTATTCTCCAGAAATATGTCTTGACTCGCCCTCATTCGAAGAGACACGACGCTCTGGATCATTTTCATCATTAAGTGGTGTGCCCTTATCACCAGGTCCATCTACTCCATCCGGATCTTTAGCTTCAACATCATCAGAAGGTCGAGGAATAAAGCGCAAGATGACGCGTTCATCTTACTTTGAAGAGCGGTTGAAGCAGAGAGCTCTAGATAGGGAAGAGAAGACGAAGCGCTGTGACCAGTGGATGGAGTTGCAGGCAGCAAAAGAAGAGAGGAGAAGACAACAGATGGAGATCGTAAAAAATATTTTAGACAAATAGAAAAAATAAAATAAACGTTTAAACATTAAGAATTTTTGGATTTTATTGATTTAAAAACAGTTGTCAGATTATATTTCTTTCGGCTAGAACAGTGAATAAAGTTTGCCGTCTGTTCAAAGTTCCACCAGCTATAGAATCAGAAACTCCGACTGAGTACTCATCGTTCATTGTGATGCATATGTTGTGCAGAATACATGCACTTAAAACAAGTTTTGTTACCGAACGTAAGTCCTTTTATACAGTAAACTTCAGAAGCCTTCTGAATCTTCCTTTAAGCAACCCAAAAGCGTTCTCGACTACAATTCGCGTTGCGGAATGCAGATAGTTAAAAGATCTGTGTTGCTCTGTAAGCCTTCCATTATCTTTAAATACTGGCACAAATCAGTTGGTAACAGGATACGCTGAGTCTCCTAAAATTAAAGTACTTGAGGGAAACAGCTGAAAATAATGTGAGTCGGCTAATCTGTATAAGTTCGATCTTCGTCGGGTTCACCACAACAAATATCGATGAATTTTTTATCTACATTAACGACAGAAAATATAAAAAAAAGAATTTGGTTAACTACTGAGTACTTTGAAAGTTGACAGCTTATGTCATGGGCGCGAAATCACTCGTACCAACTTGGAGAGATATAAAATCGGCTGGGTATGACTGGCTGGGAATCGTCTAAATGAACGACTGGCTAGCTAGGTTTAAAAAAAACACGCCTATTATGTTCGAATTTGGCATTTCTAGGTTTCATTCTATTTAGTTCTTCGAAAAAAGCTGCCTTGATGGCTGATTGCCTTCTGCTGAGTTAATGGCCATCGATTAGATCTGAGTGCTTTACTCGCAGTTCTATTTGGATCTATTGTGTGCATCTGGGCGTGTGTCTTCGTATTGTAGGAAAGTCTTGATGAATCAGTTTAGGTATACAATTTCTAGAATTTGTTAAAATTTGTTACACGTTCAGTCGCAGAGCCGCTTTATATAGCTGAAGACAGCTCCACAGATTTCAGTACCTACAGCTCTTTGCTTTCTTTCAGTATGACTTTAAATGTTTGAAGTATAGCCAGGCATCTCGTATTCGTTCCTTAGCTATCCTATCTGAAAAGGAAGATTCGTGGCATGTTGATGTCAAATTGTTCAGTTCCTGCATTAGCACGACTCTTTCTATGCACGATTGGGCTGCATTGTGCGAAAACATGATGATGCCCATAGGCTAATAAATAAAAATATATATATGGCTTAACAGAAGCGGGAGTCGCAGCTGCCAAATAAATAGATTGCTCTTCAATAAACTTAAGTTATTAAAATTAATTTTAAGCTTCCTGCTCAGCCGCTGTAAAGCATTGTCGCTATTACCGATAATACAGTGCAGAGAAGAACCACACCGACGCTTGAGTTCAAGTGTCAGTTTGATAAAATACCACTGTTTCTGTTGGGCGGGGGCATTTTAATTTGTTTTTAATTTATTTTTTTTTGTTTTCCGTCAATTCGTTATTTGTTTTATTCCTTAAAATGAATGCTCAAAATTACACCGTTTGCGTTCTTCTCACCACTTTTTGTCTTATCCAAGCAGGTAAGCGCTTGTGCATTTAAAATATTTCCGTCTGCACGTTTTTCTACAAATTTCGTCTACGCCCAGGTTTGGCAATAAAGTGCTGGGATTGCCGTTCAGACAACGATCCCAAATGCGGAGACCCCTTCGACAATAGCACACTTGCAATCACAGACTGCTCACAAGAACAAGAGCTCCCACATTTGCCAGGAGTCAGGGCGACGATGTGCCGTAAAATTCGTCAAAAAGGTAAGCCATTGCCATCAACAGGAAACGAGAGCCTTTCGATTGTTATTTGCTTTATTTTCACAGTCTCTGGTGAATGGAGATACTTCAGGAGCTGTGCTTACATGGGTGAGCCGGGAATCGAGGGGGACGAACGTTTCTGCTTGATGCGTACGGGAAGCTATAACATATTCATGGAGTACTGCACTTGCAACAGCAAGGATGGATGCAATTCATCTGGTTTCCTTTCGCCGAACGGCCTGGCCATCACTGTGACGTCAGGATTTGTTTGCCTTGTTGCGTGGCTTCTCCGTGCCTAAACGAATATAACGCTCGGACATATCGACGAGCGCTGCTGCTTGAAGCAAATTAGATTTTAAGTCAGACTTCTCTTTAATATTAATTCCAAAGCAGTGCGTACGCCCTTGTTTAGCTGCTAAGTTCAAAGTGCCTTCGCATGAGTCTTAAGTAAAACAGAAAAACATAAAACGAAAAATGGGACTTAAATCCACGAATTCCGTCCAAATGAATCTCTGGAGTTGTTCTCGTTTGATGATCAACCAAGTTTGACATTCCGTAAACAATTATGTACTAAAGTAGAAACTACATTTATCTTTAACACTCTCTGTTGAGTGGTCAATGGTATTTATAAAGACACAATTTTTACACAATAAAATATGATTCACGTAATTCTGTGTTCAGGTTTTCGCGGTTCAATCGAAGATTATGTTTATTAGTCGTCATTTTCGCTAAGCAACTGTGCGAAGCCTGATTGTAAATCTTTCAATTTGTTGAACTGACTCATTCTCGGCGTCATCGTTTCGTTTTCTTCGTCGTCTCGATTTTAGGGACCCTATTACTAAGCCTCCGCTGTTCGTCCATCAGCTGTGAAATGCTGTGACGATCAATACTCAAACACACATCGAAATCTCTTTCGATGGATAAGAAACTACTTTCGAGTCGTACAATACAAGTTGTATTTGACGGTTTCAAGTCTAAAATAAAGCTGATGTTCCCTAAGGCTCAGTTTTGTCACCGACTCTATTTTTAACAATCTCTTGTGTATCACAACTAATCCAATAAACTCCTTCGCAGATGAAGGTACCCTCAGGTTAACACATGCGTTTAATGATTCACGCCCCTGCTCTTCGGAAGTTTTGAAGTCCTTGTATGATTTTTTGGTTTAGCTGTAACATGTACCTCTCTATTGGTACTATCCCTGCGTTTTCGTATAACATGGTGTTAGGGTAATACTTCCGTGAAGTTGGGTGTCGGCACAATCCTGTGCATGAACGAAGTATTCTTCTCTCAAACTTTGAGATCTTTCTCATTGCGCTTGGAGAGATAGTGAACCAAACTGGACAACCGTATGTTATTAAAAGCCTGATGAGCTGCTTGTAAACTAATAGTTTCGTGCTTTTGGTAAGACCATTTTTTTTCTTCAGCAGCGTGTATACCAGATGCAGGGCGTAATTGGCTTTCTTCAATATATTGCACACATGTTGGTTGAACTTGAAGCTCTCGCTGAAATTTATTCCCAAGTACTTGATTATTGGAACAGGCGCAATGAGTGTGCCGTCCGGGAGGGTAATCTGAATGTTCCGACAACGGGTCGCAAATCTGCGTCTTCCTCTCGCTGCAGTTGTCGGTATCCTAAAACATACGAGCCCTGTTTTGCAACTGTTAATTTTTAGTCCCCATTTGAGGTAGTACTCCCAAAGTTGTGTTATATGGTCTTGTACTTTTTTAGCTGCAGTCTCGGGAAGAAGCGAAGTAGCGTATGTTACTGAGTCATCTGTATATAACAGCGTCTTCGTCTGTGTATTGTTTCATGGTTGATCCGATGAGTGAATGATTAAAAGTATTGGCGATATTCTTCCTCCTTGTTGGACTCCTCCTACCAATGGTCTCATTGATCATATTGCGTTGAATATCTGTACAAAAAATACTCTATTTGTTAATGAACTGTAAATGATTCTTACCAAGTGAAGAGAAAATTCCATCTTGATAAATTTGAAGACAAGTCCCTTTATCCAAACACTGTCAAAGGCCTTTTCAATATCCAATAGACACACAACGGTTGTCTCCTCTTTGTTCAGCCCCAGAGTAATATCGCTATGAAGTTTTATCAGCGGATGAATGGTTGAATGCTTCTCTCGAAATCCATATTGGTGATCGGGTATGATCTGTTTTCTTCGACAAATAGAAAGTATTTGTTTCACCAGAACTGATTCCAATATTTTTCCCACACAAAAGAGAATCGGTATAGGCCGGTACCCGTCAACGTTTGTCCTGTTCATGTTCTTTGGCACTGGAACAATTTTAGCTATTTTCCATGCAGTGGGCTCTGCTCTTCGGACACCGAAAAGCGTTCAATGATCGCTATGCGCGTCAGTTCTATGCACATATGTTGATGTTACCAAGAATGCAGCGAAATGATAAGGTTTCCTTAACCGTTGCAAGATATACTTTACCTCGGTGGACTACGCTACAATTAATAAGACTTTTATTCGGCCAAAAGTTGAGTACAACGTTTACATCTTCGCAGGTGCACCCAAAACCATCTTGCACCTGGTAGATAGAATTCGAAAGCGTGCGCTGAAACTTATAATCCAAGACAACATTGCAAAATCAATTCACTAGCTGGAACATCGTGGAAATGTTTCTTGCTTATCGTTGTTTTATTGCTAACAAGTTATATTACAAAATTATGAAAAAAATGACCTCAAAATTCTCGAGTATTGAAGTGTGTCCAAAGGAGGCGTTCTTTCACAAGTACGACTCCGAAGCCGGCGTGCGTTCTTTGCTTCAGAGCACCTGTAGATGTAGATCTCCCGTGACAACCAAACAAGACAGCCTTTGTACTTTATTTTTGAAGTTTGTGATAAACAACTTCTGGCTCGACGGTCAATCTTAAGAAAATATTGGATGTACTCAAGCTGTTATCCCACTTGCTGTTAATTTTGACAGACGTGGTCTGGTAAGAGCAATCACCAGATCATCTGTCCTCCAGACCCAATCACGCCCGACAACTTGCATTTCAGCTCCGTTCGTACTATATTCGAAAATTGCGATCTCATGTGTTGCAACAACTATCGAGACATGTCCCTGCTGAAGTACGTTTACCTTTTCTATTCCTTTGTGCGACCAAAGACAGGGTGGGTTCCGGCCAAATTGACAATAGAAAAAAAAACACAACCCAAAATCCTGGAAAAGACCAACGGATTCTAAGTCGATGCTCATCTCCTTTTTCAGCATACAGAGCTAAGCTTAACATAGCTATGGCCAAATTGGGGATCTACGGAAAACTGTTCCTTTAATGCCAAACTACGCTCGAAAACACTGTGCAGTTTGGCCCAAGTATCTTTAAGTCATTCCAGACTTGCACCAGATTCTTGTAAAGAGGTGACCTGTTTTCCTCCTTCTAATACTTGAACAGACATTGCGGGGCTATGTGTGTCTTCCAAGTCCGTCCAGCAGTTGGTATACGCAGATGATGAAGGCATCATAGCTCGCACTCAATCTGTCGTCATTGAAGCATTCATCGGAAGACTTGTCCTTCAAATTAATGAGGATGAAATAAAACACATGTAGCCGTCCAGAAATCAATCCTTTGAACACCAGATGCAGATGGAACAAGACATTAGCATCGACAATTTGTCTTGATACGACAGGAAATTCCAAGAGGTATACGATGATATGATTCCAGGTCGGAGGGTAAGCTCCGCCGAAATGCAGCGAATGTTCAGCTTTCTGATTTTTCAAGGACTGATGGCGCTGATGGGTTGACAAACTTAAAACTTACGGTCTCATTTACATGAAAAAAGTGTTGCCAAGTCGAAAATTAAATTTAAAAGGAAATATTTTTTATTTACAAGCTATTTACTTTGTTATGTTTTGGGACAAAAAAAACCTGCATTCTCTTTAATTTCTTTATATTTACATTTCGGATTTCGGTTAATGTACTTTAGACTGAATTCATTAAAAAATGAAAATCTCACAAAATTTCTCAGAGTTATTGTCAAACTAATACTTTTAATGAATCAATTAATTTTTTTTTTTTTTTGGAAACTTAATATTTATCCTGTCCATTGCTCAAATAAAATGACATCAAAACCAATTAAAAAAAAAACTTAAACTTAACATTTACAGGTTCAAAGTAGCTCCAACGACACCCAATAAGACCGCAACACCCATGGCAGTGTATCCACTTGCAGAATTGCACATGTCTCCCTTGCAGATGTCACAGCTCTCGATCATTTGACTGTGGCTCACCGAGCACTTGTTCGCATCTGTTCCGGGTTCCTCAAAATGACAATCACGAGACACAATAATTCCAGCGCGATCTGTCAACAAAATATATACAAATACAAACATTTTTGAGTCCAAACATTAACGTTAAATTTGATTTGATTATGATGTCAAAGGTTTACAACCAGTTTAACTTGTTCGGAAAGCTTTTTACCAAGCTTCAAATCGATTTACAATTGCGCCGTAAATCTGAGATCGAAACGCAATGTAAACCGCACACAGGTACACTTTTTTTTTTACTAAATTTTCCATAACAGCCACAGCCCAGAAAATTTCCATACACAAGTACACACAACAAACATTTGAAAAACAAAAAGCTCAAAAATGTAAACTCAAAATAAAATTGGGAGAATATGACATCATCCCTTTCGAAATTGGTGCCCCAAATATGCCTGCGATGGGGTGGGAGTTCAAGTGAACATAAGAACAGATGTATGCAACCTACCCTTGGTGACAACTTTGTTGCACTTAGTCACAGGCAATGGTCCCGAGAATCCTTGAGGCTTGCGTACTTCATCACAATCCACCAAAAGCAATTTGTTGCTCACGTCGAAAACGGCATCAGCACAGCTGGGTTCCAGTGTCGATTTACACGAAAAACACTTAACAGCAGAGCCTTAAATGGAAACAAGGGTAAGAATGGATGTGCGTTACGCAAATGGGACACGATTGGATACTTACAGGTGTTCACAAGGCACAAGGCCAAAACTAGGGCAACAATTAATTGTTTCAACATATTGGGACGCTTTAAGTTTCAAATAGCTCTTTGGTCGCTAAACTCTGAATAGATACTAAACTCTTGAAATCTCGAAAAGACGATGACACCACTCTCGTTAGCTGGACGTTCGTCGTACGTGGAGAACAAGTATACTTTAGTGCGACGATGTTTGGGTTAAGTTTTTTTTTTTTCTTTAAAAATAAATTAGTATTTTGGATGCGCGGAAAGTTTGTGTATCTGTGTGGTGATCTGTTTGTCTTTACCGATGGAATGTTTTTGTTGGCTTTTCTGTTTTGATCGCTGGCTTCAGTTTGGAGCACACACTGAGTGACTACCGTGCAGTGAGTAGAGTCAAGTTAGGCGTGGAGCTTTATTTTTTCACTTCTTTGATTAACTTTCTTGAATGTGAAGTGTTTCAATGAGTTTTTGTTTTTGAATGACGAGGTGTGGCTGTTTAAGGGCCGGTTGACCTTTTGTTTAATTGCTTCATTAGAAGTTTCACTTTTTGAGTGTAGTTAAAAAAGGTCTGCTCACTTTTAAGCCAGAAGTCATGCAAATGACAGGAAGGTGTTTTGTTGACGAGTAATGGAAAGGCACGTAACATTGGAGGCACGTTTTAAAGAATCGTTTAGCATGCAAAATGAATCTGCAACTAAATTTTTGAGGTGTTTAATCGATGGAACAATGCTTTAAATGTCTAGTTGAAGGCTGCACAGCCAATGATCCAATGAAATTAAGGTGTTTTCCCAAAGATTCTTTGCCTTGTACGAGTATATAAGCTCAGTCGAAACAGTGTTTGTCAACCGTCCACAGATGTCTTCTGGGACGTGTTTTTCTCAAATATGAAAATCTGAACAACTAATATAAGCCAATGAGCATAGCAACAGGGTGACGCATAACTAGCGTTACGTTGAATTCATTGTCTTTAACTTCGTGCTTATAAGCTACAAGGGCTGTAAAGTTTCGAGATTTGGAATGAAAACAAGGGTTTCTAAGGCAAAGCTATATAGTATATATGCTTTCGAGAGCAATACACTTGGCATACCAAGTTTCTAACATTCGATGGCCTTTTTGTAATTCGAAACGTCCAAGTCGTCGAAATATGCCTCGTTTGCCGCGCAAACTTCCTCTTTCCCACTTGAGGTTTGGGAACAGATAGTGGTCGCTTGGAGCCAAGCCTCGATGTTACAGTGAGTGAGCAGCCAATTCGAATCGAAATGGCTTCAATTTTGAAAACACTTTCAAACACGTGTGTGCCGGTGCTCTTTCATGCTGGTACAGAGCATTTTTCTTCGCCATATGAGGCCGTTTTTTCTTTATTTCGTCGTCCAGTTTGTCCAATTCCGCTGCATTATTTTTCCCCTCTGCAGATAATCGATGAAGATTTTGCCATTTGCATCCTAAACACCGGAGGCCAAAGATTTGGTTTTTTGTATTTGGACCCACGTTGCCCATACATCGAAATAAAACGCCGAAAAAGTCCGCAGCAACGGGCCGTTGTTTTTGGTCGACGGTCAGCAAACGGGACAACCCAGCGCACTGCTAGCTTTTTTTTTATCCAAGACATCGTGCAAAATGTATCCCGCCAGAAATACACGGTCTCAAAGCTAACTCGCCGAACTTCACATGTCGATCACTCAAAACAATTTGATGCACTTGCTTGACGATTTCCGCATTCGTAGCCTCTTTTAGCCCTCCAGAGCGAGGTCTCTCTTCGGTGCTTTGACGACCCACATTAAATTCACTAAATCGCCGATAAACCATTGTCCACGAAGGAGTAATCATCATTGCAATGATTCCTCTGAAGTTGAATGCTTGATCAAGAAGCGAACTCCAGTTTTTTTTACTGCTATGAAAGAAGCGTCACTCACAGGACGGTAACTTGCAAACGAATGGACGAAATGTTATGTAACTTCATACCTAAACTAGTGACGGATGAGCCTTTTGTCATGACTTAAGAAGATTCTCTTGTGGTGCAATCTATTAAAAATTCCCGGGGCTTTTCAGCCCATGTAAGCAGAGAGGGCAATCTGTAAATGAACTGTGCACCTTAATGGTGGAATTTGAGGTTCAGCAGAAAATACCTTTGACACTTTACCCAGAAAATTGTGCACTTGAAGATTACACATCAAACTGCGACAATCATTTGCTTACAAATAAAAAAATTGTCTAGAGACAAATAAAAAAACCTGCAAAAGTCTATTATCTTTCGAAAACGTGGTGCTTGTCCACTGCCAGGCTCATTTGTGATCTTGACGGATCCTCCTGGTTACGTCGCCTATTGGACCTAAAAATACGTTTCTTTGTCTTGGACCACGTTATTTGCCTAGTGAAGACTTCTGCTGTTGCCATGTTTCCGATTTTTTAAATTAACCAACGTTCTGCGCCAAACGTTCAAACAATGTAGAATCTTCTTCGTTTTTAGCTGAAATAGAATATTTTGGTTTGATACGCTATCCATCTCTCTCTAAATCAGCCACTCATGCGTCTAGTTCTCGTTGCAGGGACGCTTGAGTTATTTATTCACATTGGAACCCGCAATTTTTTTTTTTTCTTCAAGTTGATGTTTAGTGACAACAAAAAATAGTAAAGGCCAAAGCACACTCCCTTTGTGTACACCAATTTTGATTTGAAACTTTTCGGGTTTTTTTTAAAAAAACTCTTAAAATAACGATTGCCTTTCGAATAATATATCAAAATTAAAAGATAATTCAACTTGTGTATTGGAGTATTTGACAAGCCACAAAATAAAGCGAAAGACCTCTGAAATTTGGAAAACGATCATGCAAAATGGCGATGCATTAACATATTGATCGAAAGCCTCGTAAACGAGCTAGAGTTTCGGTTTCCTCTTAAGACAATTAATTTTTTATTTTGAGCCTACATCCAAAAGGCTAAAGTAAGCCTGTTAAATACAAATCCTCGAATCACAATTTTACAATCTTCATCAGACACAAAAAAAAAAAATACTTCAGCTATTACCGTCTCACCTCACTCGTAATAAAGAAACGAGTTCGATTGAAAATCAAATGGCTATTTATGATAATAGGTCTTGAACCTAAATCCGACTCTGACGTTCACTGTTGGCTTCAATGAAAGCTTTCTCGATCCATAGATATCGGAACCCAAGCCGAATGCAAATGCAGCTATGAGCAGTTCAATGATGTCATTCATTCAAGCGTGCCATAACAATGGACAGGTAACAAGCTTATGTGATAAAATGCAAACGTAAATACATTCACATCAGCGACGTGGTAAAACGAGCTAAAAAGTGTGTTTGTTATTTCAAAGGTTCATTATCACATGTCGCTGTTGCTTGACTAGAGGGTGCACATTCTCAGAGAACAAATTCAAAATAATAATATCTGCGAGCATTTTTTATATAGGACTGTGCTTTGAAGACTCTTAGTCAAGGGTACATTTTACGACTTAATATAAATTTAAGCAAACATAGCGTGAGGTTCTTCTCAGCTTAAATTTAAAGCGCAAATTATACTGGTTGCTTACGCTCGAGGAATAATAAAATGCGCTACCAAATTTTGTTATTGAGACTTTTTAATTACATTTCCTACATGTGTATAAATACGATTAAATATGTTTGCTTCCCAATATACGAGTATGACACCTTAAAAGCAGGTAGAACTTGTGTTAAAAGGAAGGTTTGGTTTTCTATAAATTTACCTTTGCTGCAACAGCTCTTCATTCATTATAAAAAATAAATAAGGGCACTTTTTTTTTTGGGAATTCGACAATTCGAATAACCTTTCACGTTTTAGTTTAAAAATTGGCAGCACTTTTAAGCTCAATATTTAAATCAAAGCTTGCTGGCGGGAAAAGCTTAGAGCTTTATATATATTTTTTTCGCAAAGAAACTTGTTGTCTACAAGAGTAGGGTGATTCGTTTGGACGTCTTTCCAACTTGTTCGACGGTGATGTAACACTCGTTTGAGTGTTCTCTTCACTTGGGCAGGATACATACTCGTAATAAATTCAATTATTTTGAAGAGATATTGGTTCCAAAACATATTAATGTAATAAGATGACTCTCTATAATAAGAGTTCTATCAAAATTATTTAGCACACATTTTTCGTAAAGCTTGAAAATTGAAATTCAGAAAGTACTGCCTTGGGGACGAAGCATTGGACTCCCCAAAAAATATTGATTATTTTTTACACGTTTTTATTTATGAAAATTTTCAATATTTTGTTATTATTATTATTATTATAAGTTATTTTTGAGTATGGCATCGTGGGTTTTCCTGTGGAAACATAATCAGTTCGGGCCATTTGTTTAGGTTCAATTATTTTTTCATCTAACGATTCTAGACTCGCTTGCAAGACCAAATAATTGATGTCACCATTTATCCAACTTTGACATGTGAAGACTAATCCCTGGACCTGGGTGCTGTTATCCCAGGAGTTCCGAAAATCTCAAATATATTAACAATAATTAGAGTTTAATGATTTGTGTTTAGGCTTTATTCATTTTTGTTAAAGTAATTGTTTTATAACCTCAAAGTTTGATTGATCTGGCCAAATAACTTTGCTCCGGTAAAATCTTGGTGTTGGCTTTTACAGAAACAAGAGGATTTGCTTCTTCGTGTTTTCTCAATTCGCTCGTCTTTGGCATAATTATTGTCGAGGCTATGAAGAGTTTATTCTTGCGATTGAAAGAAGGGCCGTGTGCTTAGAACATAGGTTTTCCTTTAAAGAATTTGAGGAATTAATGCATTCCTGCGGAAATTGGTAGTTGTCAAATACATAAACTAATGATAGGTCAGTAACAGGTAACTGAAAGATACTCATAACATTGATCACCAAAAACCGTCATTAAAAATACGAACATTAAGCAGATTTGTGAAGAGCATTTATAAAGACATAACGATTTTTGTATTATAAAGATTTATGAATTCTGAAAAAATAATGCGTGTACAAATATCGGTTGATCACACGAATCGTTAAAACTGTTCAGTTGAATAATAAAAGATACTTTGAAAGTTAAAATCCTGGCGCCAGCTGTATATTACGGGTCCGTGAAATGGTGGTCATAATCTTCAGAGTGTGTTGGATGCGAAGTATCCAGCGAAGCAACCTCTAACCACATTGAAATGAAATATTGTAGAATATTACTAGACAAATACTTTCTCTTTAAAATAAAGTGACAATACACAAAACAATCTTTCAATCTTTTCTGTTGTACGGATGCCAGGTATGGGGTGATTTGCAACTTGTCACATTAAAAAGTTACAAACTTCATAAAATAAAATACTTAAAATGATGATCAATCTCTTCTGGCATTACTCCACATAAGACGTACTGCAAAAGCTAATGTTGAATTGATCTCCTCAAGAATCTGCAAAATTAACGATTCATTTAAGGTCAGATGCGAAATTCCTGATAATCTCCTACAGAACCAATTAAATACTGTCTGAGGTCAACATACTAAAGCAGTATTAATTAATTTTTTTTCTTTAGTTATTTTCGACTTATATTATTTTTTTATTTTATATATTTTTATTTATGTACTTATTTTATATATTTTCTATTTATTTATTTAATTAAACAAAAAATAATTTATCTTTGTATTTATTTACTTCTACAGTTAAGGTGCGCTAGTAATTTGCTTGATCAAAGGGTCAATAAAATAATAATCTAACAATTTACTATAGCTGTATATGAATATTTATACGAAAGTATTTATGCGCTTAAATATATATATTTGTATATAATTTTTTTTTTCTTTTAATTTGAGGTTTTTTTCATTATTTTGCTCAGTGTATGCTTTTGTTTCTCTTCTCTAAAGTTTCAATTTTATTTAGAAACATGTAAAAATCATTTCCAGTTCATTTTCAATACATTTCCAGTTCGCACGATTGTTGAACTTAGTCTGCCCCAGCTAAGTGGAACCATAGTTCGCCCAAAACGTAGCGATTTCACTGTAATATGGGACTTATAATGGGGTAATAATGCCACAACTCCAAAAATCACCAACAAACAGTGAAGCGATCACAAATGAGTGGGTTATTTTGCGACGGTTGGATTTAGTTAGCGTATTATCCGAGATCTTTATGAAAAAACAGCTTAAGCTGAAGGATGATGATTGCTGAAATTTTGGGGGCCTGAGTCTTCACATAAAAGTCATGTTCAGAATTTAATTAATTTTTTTAAAAGAATATGTTTTTAGTACTCCATGGCTTTTATTCTTGTATTAAATGTATCTTAATTGATTTGTTCAGGGAAAGACTATTAATTTTTCATTCCCATTGAAATCGATTTTTTTTTTCAAAAAATGTCAAGTGGTATAACTTTTAACTTAGGTAGTCAAGGGCACGACCCACAAACGGATATAAATGGCATCTGCAGATGTCAAAGCAAGAGCACTGTTCTAATGAGAATGACTTAAGCTCGTACTCAGTTCTGTAAAGCTTATTTTGAAGTCACCAAAAGTTAAAACCTTGAAGGCGTTGTTACCATTCAATTGGATATGTTCCTAGAAAAGGTTTAGAAACCCGCACTTATCCAAAAAAAAAACTATTACCGTGCCTTCTGGTTGGAGTCCACCTTCGTTTTCTTTGTAGTTATTCCAAACTATAACGTTAGTGTCCAAGCCAGTCTATTGAATAAATGACTGGGCGTGGTAGAAGTCAAACCGATAAAAACTTTCAAATAACTTATCTCCAGAGATCTTCGGACAATGTTAAATTTTACGTGTCAGATCTGAGCAACAAATATTCAAATCGAAGCGTCATTTAAAATTCACTTTCATCAATTACTTTATTGTTATTTATAATGACAGCCTATGATTGAAGGAAATATTTTCAAATTTTCACAAAGGTCGGTTTCACTTGATTACGTCCAATTATGACATCTTTTGTCATTAGTATTCTTTTATGCTAAACTCTTTTTCATTCCCTAATGATTCACTCTGATAGAATTTTGAAATTTCCCCCCCCTTCCGTCGTTATTTCGATTCTTTTGACATCTTTGTATAAATTTGTAGGTACGCGTTCTTTGGCCAAAATTTTATTTGTTAAAAAAGAAAAGTGAAAATAAACTAAACAAGAAATTTTTTTATCACATTTTCGATAATCACAGACGACAACAAACAAAAAGGTTTTTTGCTCAACAATAACACCGAAAAGAAAGTTTTTTTTTTCTTTTTGTTAAATAAAAATCTTCATTTTAAACAATTTCATTGTTTAAACAAACAATTTCTCCACTTGTTTTTTTCTTTCACCACTAAAAAGATAAACACCGTTTTCGATCTTCATGACATTTATTTTGGGTTGGTTGACACTAAATCTAGACAAATAAATAAAATAAATAATTAAATATTTAACAGATTTCTAAAATCAGACTAAAGCTATTTGCACCGCGTTATCCGTACACCTTCGACGCCGCACTTGGGGCCTATCTTTCCTCGAAAATATCGTCGATGCCGCCGAAATCAAGACCGTAATCGCCATCTTCCTCGCCTGGCGGGACAAAGGCGCCGTTGAACATTTCCGCGAGGCGTTCTTCCAAGCCCATTGTTGACGCAATTCCATAAACCAATCGCATAACGACCAGTCGGACAAAGTCCGGAGTGGATGTCTCCTTGCCTTGGGCGCCACCAAACAGCTGTTTCGGCTCTTCATGCACTGCGGATGTTGTCTTCGGTACAGAGGATACAATAGCCAAAGAACTGAGCCCGATTAAAGCTATTAAAACGTATTTCGATGCCATTTTTATTGTTGTTGTTTTAATTGAGATTTAGTTTAAGCACAACGGATGCGTACGTTCTTCCGGTCTCGGAAACAAAAAGATACTATCTGGGCAGACACCTGCTTCGCAATTGCCTTCTTGGCCAAGTCGTTACTATCACAGAACTGAGAGCGACCATGCTCGCAGGTAGTAGTCGTTGTTGCGGTGTGGCGCGGCTGCCCCACGGAGGTGCCCTCTTCTTTGCTAAAATGAGCATATGATCGTCGAGATGATGATAAATGGTGAAAAGAAAGGGAAATGGTTTTCTACCTCGTTGGTATGTGTGCTTTGTTGTTGGATCGAGATTGAATTGCAGTTGCGCATGCGCACCTCTTCGCGTGAATCGGAGTTGGTATTCGAGAATTGGAATTGGAAGTGTGTCTTTCTCTGTGTTTGGCGAGGCTTAAGATACTTTTTTTTTTAAATTTTTCTTTCCTTCATTTTTGGCCTTCGTTTGATTGCTATTCTTTGGCGATGGTCGTGTTCTTATTCTTCATTTTTAACTCTTCTGACCTAAATAGGGTTCGTAAAAAAAGTCGGAGGGGCAGTGTTGTGGACGTGATGAATGTAAATTATCTGTTTTTTTTTTTTGCGATCCACTGAAGTATGGGATATGAAATAAGTACCTACGTGTTGTTGTTGGCATATTCTTATAATTATGACGCTTATTACACTGAAAGAAAAGTCGGAAGTTTTACTGCGACGATGAAATAAAAAAAGTTAAACAGACTTCTTCACTTGTCTTGTTTAATATTTTCCACTCAACTTGTCAGACGCTTGATTTTGAAATTGAATGCTTATCGCTGTATTAGAAAGTTTTTGCAACTCTTGATAAGGCCGAGATCCCAGGGAAATCTACCAGTCGTTGAGATTGACCCTAAAAGACAAAAGTGGTTGAAGATGGATGGATGACTCTGTTAATTACCCACATGATCAACCAAATTAATTTTTTTTCATTAAAATAGACACCCAAACTCTGAGCTCCTTTTTCAAAATTAAATTTTGTTAGTTAGTGTAATATTTTTGATATTTTTTTGTTTTTAAAATAACCACGGTCCTAACAGTGATCCTTGGGGTACATCTGATTAAAATAAAAAGGTTAGGAAACACAATCTTGTTTCAACTTCACAGAGGTATGGTAATTAAAATAAAATAAGTGATAAAAATGTGTGACTAACCGTGTCAAATGTCAAATCTCTTAATATAACAGAGGTATACCGAAGTGTCAAAAGTTCGAAAACATATTGAAATCTCGAAATTTTTGAGTAACTAAAGGCGACCGCAAACGAAAGACTAAACTGACAATGCCATTAGAAAGCTTTTTCGCTCTTCTTCCATTGCTCGAAGTAGGAAAAAAGAGAGAAAACCATTAAAAACGGTGAGGATGGTATAATCCGGTAACTAAAAAAGCGAACAAGTTATCTTGATCAGCACGCCCGAAGGTAAAATTATAACAAATTTAAGCGCAATCATATTCAAGATCGCACGTGCTGCTTTTCTTTCGAAAAAGTAAACATTTTTTTTAATTAAAATACCATAAAAACTGACAACAAGAAACGAGCATGACTTCAGCTGTTTATAGACTCATTAATTATTACGATTTAGAAGCAAACAGCTTCCTGATGCTGAGATAAAAATAAAAACAGCAACACGGACACTATTGCACTTTTAGTTGAAAAAAAAACTTGTTATTTACCTCGTTGAAATTTAATATTAATTTCGAAATAAAATAACTATTTTCACTGAAATGAGAAACCTGAAAAGTTAAAGGCGGGAAAATGGAGGTAACCTTCGAAAATTCGAAAGTTTCTCCAAGGATAAGAATATCTGCTAAAATCTGCTTGCAAAATTAATATTGAAGCAAGATCTATGCATTTTTCGAAGGTAGTTCTTGGAGAATTTGTCGCCTGGAACATGAGTCGAAAAGAAATTTTCAGAATAAGCTAAAAATACTTGTAAACGGTTAAGAATATCTTTTATAACAACACCATTGCCGAAGGAATAAGGCTGATTGATTTTCTGCAATGCAGACTGTTGAGGTGTTCACTGTCAAAGCCCTGACATTAAGCCTTAACTTTCCGAGCTAATATTGCCCTACTCTATGTTGCAGGTAGACTTTGAAAGGCGATTTCCCGAAAACGGCCTCACAAGAAACGGCCAACGGAAAAGCAACGACGGACGCCTATTGACAGAACTTAAGCTCTTGTGCAGATGTTTTGATGACAGACAAGACACGAAGGTTAGGACACTAAAGTCACTACTTTAAGACCTCAAGCAAACAATTCTGCAAAAGTACAGAACTTTCATCGATTCACTAGGGAAGAAGGAAATCCAAGCTGTTATTCAGAATATAAAAAAAAATCAAGCTCCCCCAAACTAGATACAACACACGAATACAATACGAAAGTCTCTAGCCTTTGATTTTTGTGTTTTACCCTAGAAAAATGAGTCAAATCTTATGCATAATCAAACTTCACAAACTTCCTTTACAAAAACCATTTCTGTTGATAACAGCGACTATCTACATCCGCAACACAAAAGTAAGTGAATTCAGTTCACTTGAAAACAAGGATTTTTCAAAATGCGGTACACCAATTTCCATGTTCGAAAAACGAATTCTTGGCTAAGCTACGTACATTCATTATAAATTCATTCTTAAAATTAAAACCCGGACTGTCGGAGTTTTACATATGAGGCCGATTCCATCGATATTTATTCTCGATCCTTTATAATTTCGTATGTAAGAAGTCCTGTAAAAAACATATGAAGCCAGTTTAGAACACAGGAACTTGCCTTTCTATCAATTTACAAAAGCTATGAAAAGATGATTGTCCACCGCTTACTTCATCCGTTTTATGTCCCGTGTGCAGTAATAGTTTCGGTCATTCTGTGGTGCCATCAAATAGTACTAATGGGTTTCTCTTGGCTGCGTGGAACGTGCACGACGTGATGGCTCGTGCAGTGTGGCACTCATGTGCATACTCAATTGCATGAAGATTGTACATTTCTGCACCTGTTTTTAATTGCAGATCAGCGCCGAAGTAAAAACAGCTCCATTTCAGCCGATCCAACTGTCCATCCAAAAGAATGAACGTTTCTGGAACAATTCCACCAGTGGACAGGTCGTCATCGTGGTTAGATCATTCAACTTGGTCGCTGGCTGGTATGTCTGCCAGATGACGACTCTGCCGGCGTTGAGACATATGCGGGCAAAGAAACGGCTTTCTACTTAATTGATATTCAAGCTTAATAAAAATTTGAATATATTTGAATGACACCGATGACGATAATCGGGTTCTTGTTAATGGCTTGATGTAACTTTTTCCTCTGCAGCAAAGACAATTAGTATTCTTTATTGACAGTTCTTGAAAAAAAAATAATTCACTAAGATATTCATTGACGGTAGATTCAGATTCACTGCTGTAAAAAGCGTTATGCAACTCTTGGAATTGTATAACTTAGATTTTCGAGCGAAAAAAAAAACAAAAAAATCTCAAGCCGAAAATTTTACTTCTGAACGGCAGCCTTTCTCGATCAACATAGACAAGCAACTGAAGGAGTTCAAACTTATCTTTATAGAGAAGAAACGTCACTTTTTAGAATCTTCGACTCTTAAGATACAGAAGCCGAAGGCCAAACTTCAAAACAAAAGTATCATGCTGCAAATTTAATCAACAAGTTGAAAATATTGACTTACAGCTCTAGAAATCTGTGGAAAGCTCTACCATTTGCACTCAAATCAGATTAAAGTTAAAATGATAAAAACGGTCAGCTACCAGGAGACTTGGCAGACTGGGAAAAAGGTAAATATGCTCCCTCACAGCACAGGTTTAATGACAGCCTGTGAATGTTTATCTTTCACTGATGTTTAGGTTCTCATCTTTATGGATACAATTAATAGGACTACCGGTTGAAAATGTCGTTATTGCAGACAACGTTATATCTATTACTCTGTGGTGAATTTTGACCATGACGGCTGTCACATCAGAAACTTCATGTCATTGTATTATTATTTCAGTCTTGGTTATTGGTCATTAGTGAAAACACACAAGTTTTTGTAAAGCCGTAAAATGTCTACATTCCTGCCATCAAAACAACATTTGCGGGAAGTTTTAATATGCTTCTTTCATTTAAAGAAAAAAGCAACCGAAGCGCATCAATTGCTTACCGAAGCTTACCCGGGCTATACAATAGACGTTAGAATGTGTCAGCGGTGGTTTAAGCGGTTCAAAGATGGTGATTTCGACACCGAAGACAAAAAATGCCCCGGGCAGGTGAAAAAGTTTGAAGACCATGAATTGGAGGTATTGCTCGATCAAGATACGTCACAAACGCAAGAAGAACTTGTAAAATCACTTGGCGTCGCTCAGCAAACCATTTCCGATCGTTTGAAAGCAATGCGAATGATCCGAAAAGTAGGACATTGAGTGCCGTATGAATTGAAGCCACGAGACGTCGAACGCCGATTTTGCATGTTCGAAATGCTGCTTGAACGCCACAAAAAGAAGTCTTTTTTGCATAGAATCGTCACTGGTAATGAAAAATGGGTACATTACGATAATCCAAAACGTCGGACAACGTATGGATACCCCGGACATGCCTCAAAATCGACGGCCGTTCAGAATATTCATGGCCTGAAGGTTATGCTGTGCATTTGGTGGAACCAGAAGGGTGTTGTGTATTATGAGCTGCTAAAACCGAATGAAACAATCACAGGCGAGGTCTACCGACGACAATTGATGCGTTTGAGCCGAGCACTGAAAGAAAAACCCCCGGAAACGGTCGCAAGACACGATAAAGTTATTTTGAAACATGACAATGCTCGGCCAAATGTCGTCAAAACTTACCTTGAAACGCTCAAATGGGATGTCCTACCCCACCCGCCGTATAGTCCAGACCTTGCGCCATCCGATTACTATCTCTTCCGATCGATGCATCATGGCCTGGCTGACCAGCACTTCCGTCATTTCGATGATGTCAAAAAATGGATCGATTCGTGGATTGCGGCCAAACCGGTCGAATTTTTCAGAACGGGTATCCATGAATTGCCAGAAAAATGGGAAAAATGTTTGCCAGCGATGGGCAATACTTTGAATATTGAATTTATATCTATTTTTCCTCAAAAAAGCATGGATTTTTGGAAAAAAAAAAAACGACATTTCTAACCAGTAGTCCTATTTTAACTATCTCCCTTCTTATAAGATGAATACACCTCACTATTCGATTTATAGCCTGTGTTCACATAAATGGATCTGTAAAGTTCCCGCAAGCTTTGGCGGAGGAACTAACATCAAGAAGAAAAAAGGGATACTGCAAGATGTGATATTTCGTGCCCAATCATCCAAGCCCGGACGAATGGAGCTGTTTTGAGATGAATTTGACATCGAATTTCGAAAACATTGTCCAACATTGAAAGACTAACTTTTGGGAGAAGCTTACAGTACCCCTGAGATCAATAACATTGAAAACCGGCGGCCAAATTGGTGCAAGTATACGGCAGATTTGCTGACGAAATATTGGTCCTACTCTTTTTATCAACCAAGACTTGCTTTTCACTTGGCTCCCTCTATACGGTAAAGCTCGACTTTAAATAAAGATTTTGCCACTTTTTCAATTCATTTTTTTTTACAGCTTGCTTACTCTCAAGGGTTTATAACTTATGACTTGGTTTCAGACGGAGAAGTTGGTATTAGTTTAATTGCATTCTTTCGATTCGTAGTATTCGTCATTGTTTAAAGGTTGCGTCATCAACCTACTGGCAGTGTAAACAGAGCCAATGACAAAATCACACACCATTAGCAACATGAACCTTGAACTAAAACATGTAAATACATATATTATAGTATTAACTACACCACGACTAAACACTTAGACTCTTATCCATGGACCCACAACTCCAGGGATGGCGCCGGTAATTTGAGTCGGAAAACAAATGGTGACTGGGCCGAAGTTCAAGCATTTCAGTCGTCTTTCATCGAATACCTAGAAAGCCCACTGGCAGTGAAACCTTTGACGAAGAAGGATTAACAGATGATAATGGCGAGTCGGTTACAATAGCCTTGTTAAGCGACTGAAAATTTAAGAAATCACAAGCGGCATGAGCTGGAAATCCTTGATGAGCCATCAAAGAAAGACGTAGTTAAATTCTTGAATTAAATAAATGCTGCTATTGGGTGCAGTTGAAGGTCGCAGGAGTAATAATAATTCGTTTTTTGTCAATTATGTCAAAAGAGTTTGAAGGGAACATAGAAGAAAAGCGCCTATCCTCCTATCCAAATATTGGAGGACATTTGAAGGAAAAATATTCTTTGTAGTGCGTTTCTCGACATATCACAAGTCTTCGACAAAGTGTGGCAATAAGGCTTGAAGTAAAATCTACGGCATGGTTATCCCACGCAGTTGTGAATGTTACTTGCATCATTTTTAGAAAATACACTCTACTAGTTCAATTATATATCCGCCAGAGTTCCTTGGCCCGATATTATTCTTATTGTACAGGAGAAATATTCGTTGCGGAGGAAGAGCTTTGCTGTTAGCTTACAACTTTAGGTTTTTCGAATACACGTAACTTGCAAATGATTCAATCTTTCGAAAATAAATTAATTCGGATCAAAAGAAAATCTAAGTGACCTTTTTATTTAATTACGATAAAAAAACGGAGATACACCATTTTGTTAAACTTTTTCTGATTTAACGTGCTTTCTGAAATTTCAAACTAAAATTTTTCATCAAAGAAGAAAACAGAAATGAAACAAATTCTTTTGTAAAATTGCCTCAGCATGCAATCCGAGCCAGAAAATTATTTCTTTTCCAAAAATAAACTCATAAACTAAACTGTCATAATTCATATTTTCAAAAGTGATGTCACTGAATTCGTGTCAGTTAAGAATTTTATGTCGAATTTCTTCTTCAAATTTACCTTGGCTATTATTAAATTAGAGAATTGATTTAATTTTTATAAAAAAGAGTAAAAAGTAAATTTTTCTATATTTTTTTTTGAAAGTGCACCATCGACCCTTGATCGGATTAGAGCATTAGCTAAAGCTGCTTTGGAGAATTCCAAGCCAATGGAGGAATTCAAGGATTCGCTTAACGGTGAAGTAAACAACCACTCCCAATGACGATTATTCGTTTTGTCTACACCTAAACTACGTAAAAATCGTAAGTTATTTGAGAGAAAGAAGCCTCTCTCATGATATCAGGTGCCTTTAAATTTCATTCAACAAAAAAACAGTCCGAGTTAATATATTTGATTCATTTCAAATGTTGTGTAAAATATACCCGGAGGTACATCAAGCGCTTAAAGAAGTCATGTCTTTGGACATGCGCTCACTTCAATGCACCTTCCCCTAGAGTCTCTGGCATATCCATCCACACAATAGCATGCATCATTACATTTGATGTTAACAATTGAACACGGTTTACCCAGGTTTTGACATGTTGTCTGGCAAGCCGATCCACACTGATACTCCTCATTTTTTCGAGAGCAATTCAACCGCGCTGTAATGGCAAAACTTGTAAATGAAATAATTAAATGAAAAGGGATTTTACCCGAAAAACCGAGAGAAAACAATGTCATAAGAACGGCAACAAAACAATTTATAACTACATAAGGCTTCATTGTTAATGTGATCTTTTCAGTCTAAGGGTACTTTTATGACTGGCCTCATATTTCCCATAGGCATTAAATTAAAAGTTATTAACGAAATCAATTACGTAATGTTAATCATTTTTGCTTTTATTCATTTTTATTGTTGATAATTTTATTTAATTGGTTAGAAAATGCAAACAAGGAAAGCTAACCAAACTTTAAGCTTGATCAGCGGAGCTATTATATTTACCATTAACATTTTTTTCTTGATAAGTGTTGAACATAAAACACTTGTTATAACTTTAAACTCTGTTCATGAGTTGAATATTGATGAAACTGTTTGATCATGAAGCGGTCTTGAATTGAGTCATTTGCCAAGTTTAAAGTAAATATCACGGCTAGAAAAAATGATGTCGCAGTTCTTTGCAGAGAAAATTTTTAACAAGAATTATCCAGAGAACATTTTTAAATATTTAATTAAATAACTTCATTATTTTTTAAATATTTTATTTATTAAAATCGAGTTTTGAAGTGCGGGTCTAAATGTTCTAGAAGCGATGCCGTCTGAATACCGTGTCAATTGTCTTATGATCCTGATTTAGTGATTCGTCTATGGATTGTTATGGAACCCTTAATGACACGTCTGACTTGAAACGCGTCAATCAACTGGCAATACATGTCAATCAGCAGTGACTGTTTCTCAGTGGGCCAATAATGGCAAAAGTTGCACAGCACAAGGTTTCAGACAGCGTTCGGAATCCCAGATTCCATTTTTGGTTTTGGGGTTCCGTACCCAAAGGGCGGAAACGTACCTCCTCTGTCTGTTCGTACATCCGTCCGTAATAGGTAGGCTCTTGCAATTTTCCGAAAATATGGATAACTATGACAGCTATATCATCAAAATGGGAGTCTAAATGCAAAAAAACGTGTTTTTTAGAAGCCTCAACTCATTTTTACGCCAAAAACTGAGCTATTTAATTTTTAATTGATTTCAAAATGCGCCAAGAAGTAGGACCCATTGTATGCACTTGGTCGCATTTCTCAAAGTAAAATTTTGCACGCCGATTGCGCATAATTTAACTTCGAATTTGAGCCGAATATTCTGTGCAACTGGCGCCATCGATTAATCCACACGATTTTAAATAATTGTTAACCTTATTGTCTAAAATTTTGAACCAACGACTGTTGCTCCTATCATTCACTCTTCGAATATTGAGGAGACGGTTAAACGCGAGCCAACGAACGAATCATTGGACGAACGCGCAGTGCGCCCTCGACTTGTGACTCCTCTTAATCTACTTATTTTTCAGACCATTGATCCTTGGACGACCTGAGTCTGGGCTGGAGTTACTTTCCAACATTCCAATTTATTAGACCAAGCTTTCTGTTATCCACGACGATGTGATCCCAGAACCGAAGGTTCGGACTTTATTTTTGACCCAGTGGATTTGATTTGAAGATACTACATGGATTCTAACTCGAGTATTTCGGTTGATTCCGTAGAGATACGCATCTTCGAACAATTGGCATGATTCGATTTTCCAGCGACTCAGTAATTCTTTAAATAATTAAGAAAACACGGACCATCTCTGTTCAATAGTTTTGCTTTGAGCTTAAAGACTTATATTAAACCACCTTTCAGTGTGATTCTTGATCGTAATAAACTTGCAATCATTTGCTTGTGCATTTGGTCGCCTCAATGCAGTGTCCCTTAGAGTCCCTTGCGAATTCAGCTTTGCAGTAGCAACCTTTAATACATACATAAGCTCGGATTGGACAAAGTTGACCCAAATTGGAGCACGTCGTCTCGCAAGCTGTATAACACTGATGAAACTCTTCGTTTTCTCGACAGTCAGGTTCCACTGAAATTGAAATAATATTCGTGAAAAAAATTTTAACGTTCAAAATTGAAAAAAAACAAAAATTTTTACTTGTCAAACCGATGGAAAGAACCCCAGTTAGTATAAGGAAAATCAATTCTAAATGCACCTTCATTTGAGTTTAGTACCTTTTAGGCTAAATTACAACAAGCTACTGTCACAAGCATTCGATTAAAAACTTACAAGGCATCACTTACGTACGAATAATTTGTATAGTTTAATTATATCTTGACAATGATCTAAATTGCAATAATTATAGGTTTCTGGATAATTGAATCTTAGTAACTTAATTGTTGTAGGCTATTTAAGTGCTTGCTTCACATTCGCTTGTAAGTAATTTGGAGACGCGCCTAAAAACAGCTTTAATAAACCGAAAAAACACTCATCTCTTATCTTAAAGCTTACAGCTCGGCAACCAAGTAATTGCGGATTCTGTTTAGAAAATAGAAGAAAATTCTTTCATGGACCGAAATAACTTTATTCTGTAATGTATTGCCCATTTTGAGCAATGACCTTTTGCCTTCTCTCAGGCAGCATCATAATTCCACGTTCATAAAACTTCTGCTTTTTATCAGCAAAAAACCGAACCAGGTACGATTTGTCATCACCATTTGTATTGAAATATTTACCAATTAAGGAGTTTTGCAAAGATCGAAATTAAAAGTAAAAGCAGGGTCATGGTAGTATATGGTGGATGTGGCAAAACATCCCAACCAAGCTCCAATAATTTTTGCCGAGTGACCAAAGATGTATGTGGCCTTGCATTGTCATGATGGAATACAACACCTTTCGATTTGTCAATTTGAGCCGCTTTTCTTCAACTGAATTGTCCAATTTTGTAAGTTGTTCAATGTAGTCATCTGAATTGATCGTTCGGTTGGGTGGTAATAGTTCAAAGTAGACAATTCCTCTGTAATCCCACCAACCTGATAACATAACTTTCTTTTAATGAATATAAGCTTTTGATGTAGTTTCAGCTGGTTCACCTGGCTTGCTCCACGATCTTTTCCGATTGACATTGTTGTAAACAACCCATTTTTCATCACCAGTTATCAATCGTTTTAAAAATGGATCATTTTCATTACGTTTCTTTAACAAATCTTTCAACAGACGCCAAACAAAAACTACACAACCGATCAAACATTTTTTTTTTTACTGATTGACAGTTGAAGTACCAGCTATCAAATAACAAAATGTGTTTGACATTCCGATTACGTCAGCAAACCAAAAAAAAATCATTTAAGCCATACTTTAGGACAACGCATGATTTCTTAAACCAGGCTGACGGAAGATAGCTAGAGACACATCGCGGCCGGTGCCTTTTATTGGGTCTCACTCATTAAAATATTGGTTTGGGTCCGAGTAGACCTGCCCATGCCACGAACTTCCTTAGTTTTACTGCAGAAAAAAGTATTTTTTATTTAAATTTTTCAATACATTTAGTGGATAGATTTAAAGAATTTAAAATAATGTTTTCCTTTTTTTTTAACATTTATAGCTAGTTGGACTTTTTTGTCATAAGTGTCAGAGGTGGCGCTTCAGTCCGTATCGGGCGAACGTCTCAAGCTACAAGCTTCTCCAGCCACCCTGGTCCCTAGCCAGCTATCTCCAGTTTTGCACGATAAGTTGGTTGATGTCGCCTTGCACTTGTGTGTCCCACCTGAATAGCGGTCGTCCTCTACTGCGCTGTCACTCGGTTGTGGATTCGAACCCTTTTGGGCAGGAGCATTACTGTTCATTCAATCTACATGACCTAGTCATATCAACCGTTGCAATTTTATCCTTTTGGTTAAGTCGATGTCTCTGTACAACTTTTACAGTTCATTGTTGAGCACCATGAAGCAGGACAGGGACAAAACGGGTCTAATTGATCGAGATTTTAGTTCATCGAGAGAGGGCTTAAAACAATTGCTTTCTTAGCCCAAAGAAACAGGTCTTCTTCGTTTGATCTCAGCACTGGTATTATTATCTGTATTTACAGCAGAGCTTAGGTAGACAAAGTCCCTAACTACCTCAAAGTTATAGGTATTTATGGAAACGTTGTGACTTTGACGTCGGAGTTGGGTGACCTTCATTGATGACAGCGTATGCTTCTACTACGATGTTTCCACTTGAAACTTTGCTTGCTTTTGTTTGGGATCTGTAACCCTGATTCATCTGTTGGTAGAATTCTCGAACCTCATCCCTGTGTCTTAATCTATCAACATTCTCGTTCGCGCATTTCTCATGCTCTTCCATAGACTCTGCGACCGTTGCAATAGCTTTGAAAATAATGTGAATGAGATAAAAGCGTTTGTGAACTCGTTGTATGAGGTTGTGTCTTCGCAGTAAGAAATCACTATGGCTTGCAAAAACATTTTTGAGAAAGCACGAGCTCTATCTTATTGAGCTACACGCTGAAGCTGATGCGCCTTTACAAGATGGGCTCAGAAACGAGCCTAACCAAGTAACACTTGCATTTACATAAAAGGGTATAGTTTCTGAACAGATGATCATTCCATTTTATGCTTATCGTGTGGGACTTTTCAATCGAGTCATAGTAATTGTATCTTCAAAGACAAAGGCCTCTTTATCGTTTCAGTAATCGTTTATTTTATATATTGACACATATCATATATTTTTTTATATAACTGAAATACCTACACTAGCCTTGCAGCAGCCTTGCAAAAGAAAATATTGTAGGCACAATACAAGCTAGCTGTCTGATAATATGTTTGACAATATTATAATATAATATGACAAGTTTTTTTGAAAAATATTGTCCCCTTCCCATACTTAGAGATAAGTCGCAGTCATTGCGGTAACTACAATTATGTTTATAATCACAATTTAAATTAAGGTTTCGATGCCCTTACGAGTGTCGAAAATTTGCGGCATAAACGGCTGAATCTTTTGATTGCGTTGGCCAAGAAGTTTGATGTGGCGGCTCCAAGTTACAGTAGACCTAAGAATTTGATATAAATTCCAGCTTGATACCTCCACGCCTTCCTGAGAAAAAGGGGCTTGACAGACACACGGACGGCCAAAAAAGTGATTCTGTTAGGGTTACGTTTTTTCCTTTTGAGGTACGGAACCCTTAAAACAGATCCAATATTTGGACTAAATCATGAAAGCATACAGGAAATCCCCGGAGGCAAAAAGCTATAAAAATAAATAGGAAACTTTTGCACAGCCTTGCAACTATCATTACTTTTGTGAGTCAAGGTTATATTCAGAATGTCGAAAAAAAACATTTTTTACTTTAACCAGATCACTGGAAAAATTAACTCATTTTTTGGAAACATTGCGAGGGGAATCACATTTTTTCAAGTCGTTTCCACTTCAAGAAACATTGACATAAAATTACTAAATTATCTGGGTAATTCCATGAAAAACGCACAAACTCCTTGACATTGCAAACAGTTTATGGCTATGCCACTTACTAGTCAGGTCTTCACTAATAATGCTGTACCCGACAAAACCCATGACTCAACGCCCATCGAACAGCCTAGAGGCAAACATGCGGCATCGAATATTATCAACCGAGCTGTAATGGCAAAGACCTCGATGCCATTGAAGCATTGGCGTATTCCCCCAGTAAGGTGTAGTATCTTTGTGAATATTGTGCCACTACGTCAGACAACATGACACATACTAGCAGGTAAACATATTCAACTTTGTTGTTTCCATGTCTAAATCAAAAATTAATCAGATACGGCTGGGAAGATTTTGATACTCGTTTTCGTTAAATGTATCTACGGATTTGTGTGAGACTAGATATCCGGAACGTCTGGTTGTTTTTAAGCTGATTATCCCTCCCCTATTGAGGTACTTGGTTCAGTTGGATTTGACTGCGAAAATTTGCATTAAAGGTGATAAATTATATGAGATACTATTCCGTTGGCTGTCAGCTTAAACAAGTTAGCCTGCTGTTGACTCGTTAATTATAATTCGACGAATATTGTTGGACGAAGGTTAGCACTTGTTTATGTATTTTTTGGATATGGAAACCTTGTCAGGAGTTATTGCCTTGTTTATTCATGGTTGGCATTGTCTCGTAGATACTTAAACAGTTTTTCGGACGTCGCGTTGTGAGCTCTGCATCGAAATTAAACGAATCTTACAAATAGCACATTTTAAGATTTTGAATTTATTGCAGTGAACAATTCTTGGATAGGCTGAATTATGTGATTGCTTTTGTAATTTTTTTTTATTCCAAAGACTTTTAAAAAACTAACGAAAAAGAATTTCTTAGTCAAAATTTATAAATCCGAAAATCGGATCTCAATAAGTATACTTCCAAATGTAGGTTCAGGGTGTATGCGTTTTTTTGGGGCTTTTTTTACTTCTTTCAGTTTCATCTTTTAAATGGAATTCTAATATCTGCTTGGAAATTGGAATATTATTTCGAAAGAAGGTCTGAATAGGTCTTAAAGAGCCCGTAATTTTACCTTTCTGCATTATTTTCGAATTTCGAATTTAGGCCAAACCCAGAAGAGCATCTAACTCTAAGACAAAGCCAGCGTCAATCCTGGTACTTTACAAGGGTCATTCTTATTAAGAGGCAAATACGAGAACACACTCGTTATCGGTCACAACGTTGCTTATGTATTCGTAAATCTAAGTAGCATTCTTGAAGATCTATACAACCGATTACAACACTGAAGCCTCACAATAATAAATTGAAATGCAGGACGATGGATAAGTTCCTTGCTTTTACTATGGACTCTTGGCTAAGTTGGAAAGATAACACAAATGATCCAGTCATAATGGGTTGCAGGACAGGTAGGATATAAGTTTTCAATCCAAAAGTTGTCTACTTTATTAGATACAAAATGCGGCTACTAGAACCATTGGTTTACAATTTTACAATGATTGACATGGATTGAAAATGATAAACTGCCTTCACATATTTGTGTATGACAGTGACCATTTAGGATTTGATTACAAAGTAACTAATCCCACTGATATTGTGACGCACAGGACGCACATGACCAGTTTTTTAAAACAATGTCCAGCTTTGAGCCCCCGCTGACGGCTGCTGGAAATGTTTTCTTCAGGGAAGAAACGACGTCAGTCTCCGAACTTGCAGGCCACGAAAATGTTTTACAGAGATTCAATTGTTGACTATATTTAAGCAATATTTTTCGATAGCCATTTAGGTTCAAGGTTAGATAGTGAAATCCAAGAAAGTCAAAATGCTTACGTAGGAAACAAATATTAAGATAATCATCTGCTGAGAATCTATACACAGCGTATACGCGGATATGAGCAAAGTAAATAACTAGAAAAGCTGGTAGCGCAGTGAGTCAATATGTCCATCTAGCTTTTGTACATTTACCAATCGGATTAGAGAACTCTAGATAAAGTCGATTAGACTCATGCAAAACCACAAAGCTGCACACTTTCCCCTGATCCGCCATGAAGAACGATTGGACGAGTTTTGCAGAAACCGTACCGCCATTACAATAGTAACTCATAAGATTCTAACACATCGGGTCACACACACAGGTCCTTCGAGCCAAACATGGGCAGAATTTACCCGAATTGTGATTTTTGACGTAACATGAATCCATAAAAGATAAAGAGTGGTTGTTCAATACCGACTCAAAAAGGAGCTATCCAGGCTCACTTTTACTTTTGCTGGAGTGTCAACCACTAGTAAGTAATGAGGCCTAATGTTATTTCCTATGCTAAAACTTATTAAGCTCCGTATTCCAACAATCTCGCCATCGAGCCACGAATGCCTGTAGCTGCTTGACGCTTTAGAAAATCCAAGCAGAAATCAGAAATAAAATTGTTAAACTATTGAAATCCAAAAAAAACTTATACTCACAAAAATAGAAAACAATAAATTTAAGAATTTAATAAATAAAACTGGAAATTGCAAAAATGTTATACAAACAAATTAGTGTCAATAAATTAATAAACTAATTTAAGAAATGTTACATTATATACAGGTTCGTTACTCTTTGCTTCAGTTAATTATGTTTTTCTTTCGTTAATTTGAAACTACTTGCAAGTCCATAAAACACTCACACCTAATCACGAGTACAGACAATAAATAAGACAACAACTCTTTCCATCGGAAACCAATTAAAAAATGTGAAGCCCAACTCACCCTAGTCTAGTCTTATCGAAAAGAAATTTAATTCGAATATAATGAGCAAAATATTTCATCAGTCCAGTCGCTCGGTCGGACAACCTGCTTGGCCAGAGAAGATTCAAGTCATCATTTCGAACCACCAGCCAAGCTATCGACAGTCTTAATCTGTACATCAAGCCGGGCAGTTCGCGTTTTAGTTCCCTCAGAATAAACATATCTCAGATCGTAGGTAATTTTAACTCATTTCACTGCAAACACATAAGTTCAAACTAGAATCGCAATCCAGCCTCAAAGCTCGTCTTGATCTGGCCATCTTAGTATCTTTTTGATTTTTGGTTTTGTTTTATGATAATTCCCTGCTGTATACGAGTTACGCAACCGGATTTATTTAATTTTATTGAAGCCGGTTTTTTGTAATTGACTTTGTGTGTTTGTTTTTCTTCAACACTTCATGTAAGAAGAATTTACAAGTGCGAAATGTAAATAATTTAAAGAACAAAAAACCTATTACATCGGATCAATGATCATAAATCAGTCGAGTGTTATTTTTGACTTAAAGATAAATTCGTGAGATGATTTGTTTTTCAATCTAATGAAGTGTGTGCTAATTGTTTTGATCGATACAAAGTGACTTAAGAATATATTTATTAATAATTGAGTTCAAAAGTTCATTGCGAACCGGTGTCGGTTTTATTTTGAAAAACGAAAGCTGTTATCGGACTTGCCAAGCTGACATTTATGACATTTTACTGAACACTTATCACATTTGGAATAGATTAAATAGACACACAAACGAGGACAACACGAAATTGAAATTGGTGTCGTTATTTGTAGTCATCGAGACTCGTCGAGATTTCCAAATCACGCCTTGGAAGTAAATAAATATTCATTCAATGACCCTTCCCACTTTTGTTAGTTCGTGAACTGATAGGTTTTCTGTAAACTTGGTAATCGTATTTTCAATTTGGCTTATATTCGGTAAGGCTCATCTAAAGGCATTGTTTAAATCACTCCTTGGAAATATATAAACCTTCATTCAATGACCCTTCCCACTTTTGTTGGTTCGTGAACTGATAGGTTTTTTGTAAAGGTGGAAATCGTTTTTTCAATTTGGCCTTTTTTCGGTAAGGCTCATCTAAAGGCATTTTTAAAATCACGCTTTGGAAATAAATAAATAATTATTCAATGAGCCTTCCCACTTTGTTAGTTCGTGAACTGATTTTCTGTAAACTTGGTAATCGTATTTTCATTTTGGCCTTTTTTCGGTAAGGCCCATCTAAAGGCATTGTTTAAATCACGCCTTGGAAATAAATAAATATTCATTCAATGACCCTTCCCACTTTTGTTGGTTCGTGAACTGATAGATTTTCTGTAAACTTGGTAATCGTATTTTCAATTTGGCCTATGTTCGGTAAAGCTCATCTAAAGGCATTTTTTAAATCACGCTTTGGAAATAAATAAATATTCATTCAATGACCCTTCCCACTTTTGTTGGTTCGTGAACTGATAGGTTTTTTGAAAGTTGGTGAGGCTCATCTAAAGGCATTGTTTTAAGTGATAAGGATATGTTTATTTCATAAATCTCTCAACTAGTTTTGATGAAGCGTATTTTGTCGGATAAATTTTGGAAAGCACGACAATTTTTTTGAGTGCTAGATCGACAGCTAAATATGCAGTTTATTGCTGATTCCGAATGACAATGGAACCCTTAACAAGGCAGTTTACGCAGCAAATTGTGCCGGATATAGTTTCCCTGATTTGACTATCAGACCTTTTATTTGTAGCCGGCGCTTTATTCTAGTGTCTAGCCAGCCAAGTTCTAGTGAAATTTTCACTTTTGTTATGAATTCCAAAGTAGAAACAGCTCATTGTGCCTTGGCAACGAATAAGGGATAATGATTTTTCTTATTGTACGGAGCACAACTATACGGAGAAGAACTAAAATATTGATAAGTGATTCGAAACTCAGATGTATTTAGGTAAGGGATTGCGCCATGGTGGAGTCCGAATAGAGACCAAGATTTTGATATCGCCTTAGCTTATGTATAATTGGAGATTTCAACTGCATTGTGTTGTCGGTGTTATGCCTTGTAGCATGACACCAGCACCTCAAACCATGGCTAACAAAAGCAAGCTTATACTAAATATTAACCAAAAGTCGTTGAAAATCAACCCAAGAACAAACTAAAATTTTTGGGCCGTTCCTTCCAGTTTTTTTGGGACTTACATACATATGCGTATAGTTTACTTCAATGGCGATTCAGCCCGGGATGGACCTGAACCTCGCCCATCATATTTCTTCAGCCAATTTGATCCTTAGGTAACTGCTTTCGATCGCACACAGTTAGTTGGTGGAAATTCTCTTACTAGTTGTGCGCCCCCCCAAAGGTAAGGTATCCAGACCTACCCACCTGAGTTGGACCACCTAAAGGAAAGTTTCTCTATAATGCCAATTTCGTTGTTCGCGATAGGATCGCACTTAGACGAAGTTCTTTAATACCTCGAAGTTAAATGTTCCTATTATGAAGTATTGAGTGTGTTCGACAATATGCTAAATCCTGGGAGAAGCCTATAGAAGTCGATACTAGAGACCTTTTCGCGGACTTACAAACCGCATTTGAAAGCATTTAACGCACAGTACCTTACAAAACGATGGCCGAATTCAGGCTCCTAAGAAAACCGATACGGCTGTATTGCACAACGTTCGAAAACACGCGATGTACCATGCAGTTTGAACCAATCAACTTCGAAATGTCGCGTTCCACCTTTACAGCTTTTAACAGCCATTGAAAAAAAATCTCAGAAGTGTTGAATACTAAAGGAGCTTAATGATTCCCGGATTTAGGGATCTATATATATACTTTAAGGACATAAAATCATGCTCTACAAAACAATCATCTTGCCAGTTCTTCTATTTACATACAAAGAAGTCCAATGTAGACGATAAGTAAGACAGACAGACGGTGACCATTGGAGTCACCGTAGTTTAACCAATAAATGTTGGTGTATACCAGGAGTGCGTCCTTATTCCTTGGCTGATTATTGTTTTACTTGCTCGTATATGCTTCAGAAAAAGTTTCATAAATTATTCTTTGCTGACGACGAAGCCAGGGTGGATGATGAAGAGGGAAATATGTATTATATGAGTCTTAGTAGACTGTATACATGTGAAGCCTTTTCTCAGAAAATCGAGACAAAGTGCTTAAAAAATGTGAGGGTTATGATTACTGCAAGGCCTTAGCGTAGAGGAAAAACCAAAAGACTCGTAGCTTTTATTTTATTGTAATGCTCGCATCTGAACTGTCTTACATTTTCTGAAAGAGCACTGACATCCCTTACAATCGAGGTTCTCGGAAAAGAATATATAATTTTCGTTTTCAGATTTCTTTGCTCCATTTTGAAATCATATTTTCTTTACTTACAGACATCAAAAAGAGTGATGTATGCAAGGTGGCTGCTGATTCCCATCCTAGTGATCGGGACGTGTTCCGGCGATGACTTGAGTTCCTTAATTGGCTCAATATTCAACACCACTGAGGACACAGGCGTTACACCGCTCATTATTAATCCAGTGCCGCCAACTAATCAGCCGATTAATCCACCGGTTAGAGTTGACCCACCAATAGTAACACCAACAGCCACGAGTCCACCGCTTGTCGGTGGCGGAACTGGACACTCGTATAAGCCATGCGCCTTGGGTAAAGAATGCGTACGTGAATACCTCTGCTCCAGTGGCAAAGTCAACACAGATGGTGCCACACTGATTGACATTCGTATCGATGACGAGTCCTGTCCACTCCTGGAGACCTGCTGTTCCATTGAAGATAAGGTGACTTGAAACCAACTTCTTAATAAAAAAAAATTATCTAGCAAAAGTTTCTTTTAGGTGGAAGAACCAATTATTAGGCCTGTCGAAAATCCAACCGGATGCGGTTACAGGAATATCGAAGGTATCGGTTTTAAGGTCGAAGGCGACGTTGATAACGAAGCCCAATTTGGTGAATTCCCATGGATGGTGGCAATTCTGCGTGAAGAGAAGGCTCTTGACAAAATTCTCAGTATATATCAATGTGGCGGTTCATTGATTACCCCACAAGTTGTGCTGACCGGAGCACATTGTGTCCAGGCAAGACCAGCGAATGTATTCAAGGTTCGTGCTGGCGAATGGGAAACAAACACCAAGACTGAACTTTATCCAGATCAGGACAGATCTGTCGTCGAAATGGTTGTCCACAAGGATTACAACAAAGGAAGCCTCTTCAATGACATCGCTTTGTTGTTCCTCGATTCGCCATTCGAATTGGCTCCAAATGTCAATACAGTGTGCCTGCCGCCAATTGGAACAAACTTTGATTTGGCACGTTGCTACGCCACTGGCTGGGGCAAGGATCAATTCGAGAATGGACAGTATCAAAATATTTTAAAGAAGATCGACCTGCCAATTGTTCCGAATGCTCAGTGTCAAGCGAACTTGAGAAATACTCGATTGGGTAAACGATTCGAATTGCATCGTAGTTTCTTGTGTGCTGGCGGTGAACGAGGTAAGGACACTTGCAAGGGCGATGGTGGTTCTCCTTTGGTGTGTCCAATCCCTAATTCACCAAACCGTTTCTACCAAGCTGGCATCGTAGCTTGGGGTATTGGTTGCGGTGAGGTAAATGTTCCCGGAGTGTACGCCAATGTACCTTATTTACGCGGATGGATTGATGAACAATTGGCCTACAAGAGGATCGAGGCAGCTCCGTTCACAGCATAAAATTTAATTAAAAAAAAATTATAGACTCGGTCATATGAGAAGTATTTTCTGATATCAAATTAATAAACTCATTAACTCAATGTGTTCTTAGTCTTTTATTATTCCTCTTGAGAATGGTTTATTAGTTGACTGACGAAGCAAAACTTTCTGATTTTGTAGAATTTGGGTTTCTTAGCGTTGTGAAAGCTTTCACAAAGTTCGAGGAACGACCTCTTCTTAACATAACTGCTCTCAAACTAATAAACAATAATAATTGAACCAAAATGTATCATCCTTTCGCAAGATGCTATGACAAAAGTCGTTATGACGACGTCAAAATCGTGCTTGGTAACTCCATAAGGACCAACCTCAAGCAGAGTGGTCACAAAGTAAAGCCTCTTAGTAACTGCAATATGCATCGGCTTCCCACTAAGAGACTTTATGACATAAAATTATACAAACATGATAAGCATCACAAGATTTTCACGCAAAAAGATCCACAGAACATCCTAGCCGTTCCCAGACGCCCAAACTGAATGCCAAATTGACCACGTGCATATTGACGCAAGTCATTCGTCGCACATTCTAATCAGGTGGCCGGTAAGAGGGAGTTATGAAGAATCTGACGGCTTTTTGGTAGCTAAACGAGGACGAGAGAAAAAAATCCCTGCGAAAAAAGAGCCTACGCATTCTATGTAAAAGATTAGTCATGTTAACAAAACAATAAATAAACATAAAGGTTTAAGTAAAATTAATACAAATTCATGGTAAGATTTTATGTATAAGTGTTCAGTTAAAATTCTATTAAATTGGAATTAAAATTATTACTTCAAATGGGGATAGGGTGTGAGAATGGTTAGCTGCTCTGAAAGATAAGTTGAAGCTCATTTTTAAATTGTTGAGGAATGATAAGAGCCTTGGCTAGTAGAAATCTCGTTGTCAACGATGTTAATTTTTTGGGTAATCCATAGATTTCGAAGAATAAAACTCCTAGATTATAAGATGAATCGACAAATTCGATGTATGAGTTATTTAAAGCAATTCTCGGAAAATACGAAAGCTCTATTTTTGCCTTGGAAATCATTAAACACTTCCATTTACTTTGGTAGAGAACTAAACCACATTTCAAAGACCATTCTGAGACTCGTTTAAGGCCAAAAGCGTTGATATATAATAGAGAGATAGATATGTTATTTGGTATCATAAAACTTTACAAGTAGGTTTGTTACCGCACATTTTACATTCAGAGATATGATAATTTACATTTCATCTTTCTTCTGAAATATTAATTTTATTTAAAAAAAAAAAAAAAGATTTATTATATAACATAACATTTAGATTCTCAAAAAAAAAATAATAATTCAAAACCAAAAACATTAGGTATGATATTACATAAACATTGTAATGTCAAATAATCGTTCAGCTTTAAGCAAAAAAAAAACTATAAAAATTTAAGTCAATGAGTAAAGAAATATTTTTAAACTAAAGATTAATAGATAAATAAATAAATATGTAAATAAATCAATAAACAAATAAATAATAAAATGAATAAATAAATAAATAAGTGGGTAGATAGATAAATATATTCATTTATAATTTTGTACATTACTATGTCAATAAATAACAACTTAAAGGTAATTAAACTAAAATATCACAGAAGAAAAGTTGTTATGAAACATGAAGCATTATGAGATAAACATAAGATAACATAAAAAATTAATCAAACAAACGCAAAATAGTTTAATCAAAATTTATGTATTAACAATGATAATCAAATGTATATAAAGAGAGAATAAATAAATAAAACACGTACATCTATAAAATAAAAAAACCTTTCATGTAATATTAACTGATTTAATATCACAGTTAATTAATTAGACAATTGATTATCCGCGAATGCACAACGAATCCTGAACGGATGAACAAGTTTTCGAATTCTGTCAGAAATCAATTCAACATTCCCTTTTAGATGCAGTTCTTTAGTAGAATAGTGCCAAGGTAAATTGAACATCATCTTAAGGAGTTTGTTTTGCGATATTTGCAATCTCTTAACGTGTGTTTGACACAGCTACCCCATACTTGGCAACCATAAAGCAGAATAGCTTGGAATATGACTCTGTGGATAATAATCTTGTTATCATTTGATAGTTTAGATTTTCTATTTATGAAGGGGTATAGCATTTTAGTAGCGATGCTTATTTTATTCAATATTTTTGAGATATGATCACTAAAAGTTAACCTCTTATCTAGGTGTATGCCTTAGTATTTAATGGTTTTTTCCCACCTTAGCTCGCCACCATTAATTCTGAGTTGGTTATTGGGCATATAACAAGGTTTCTTTTTTCGTTTGAAAAAAAAATGCTTGCATTTTATTTGGATTAATTTTAGTTCTCCATATTCAAAAATTATCTCTGTCGCATTATAAAGTTTTCTCTCAATGTCGAGAGAAAACTGATGTGTTGAGAAAATTGCTGTATCATCTGCATAAATAGCGAATTGACAGCCCGGCAATTGTAGGAAATCAAAAGTATATATGTTATAAAGGATTGGACTAGTAACTGCTCCCTGTGGTACACCTGAGATTGGACTGAATGGACTGGACATGCTATTGTTCACGAAGACTTGAAAACTGCGATTTGCCAGAAAACTTTGGACAATTTTAAGATGTATTGGAAAATACAGGTTTATAATTTTATAAACCATCATGCCAGAGGGTATCGAATGCCTTCTCGATATCCAGAAGTATCAGTCGTGTTGATTCGCCAACATTTCTGCTTTGTTTAATGTGGTCGCAGTTTCGCAACACTTGATGGGATGTGCTGTGAAAGCGTCGGAAACCGAACTGCTCGTTGGTTTTTACGTCCCGATCTTCTACAAATTTTTTTAGCTTTTCTTTCAAAATTTTTTCAAAGATTTTACTACAGGAGCTTAATAAGCTTATGGGTCTTTAGCTTGAAACATTGTCTAAGGGTTTTCCAGCTTTCAATAAAGGGACGACCTAGTTACAACTGTATTCCCGCTTTGGGAAGTGCTTTCAGGTATATATTTTTCAATACCATCAAGTCCTCTCGATTTTTTAACTTTTAAAGCTTGGATGATAAGTTTTATTTCTTCATCTGTTACAAGGTCTTCAGTGGGCGTATCGCTACCAATTTCATTCAGGTTTCGGTCTACGATCCTCACCACGGCGTTGGTTCTGCGATTCCCTACGTTCTGCGAAACAGAATGATTTTTGAGAAAGACCAACGCCGTTGATACATAGTGAAAAATAGCTAATGATGAGGTATGAAGAAACCCAAATCTAGAAGAGAGTTATATTATAGTTATCCTACTTACTGTAAAATAGCTTGGTGTGGCCAATCATAAAAATGGCTCAAAACAATAAAGCTGCGTTTTAAGGTAGTTTAAATACTGAATGTTGAGTATGCACCAGTTCATCTGTCAGCAGCTGGAATATCAGTTCTATCTACCGCATCTATAAGAAGTATATGTTAAATAGACGAACCTTTGTCTTGCTTACAAGATTCGCTCTATTGTAATTTTTTAACGTCTGAAATCTTTTTGCAGAGTTCAAGAGTATAATGAGTTTTCATGCGTTTTGTTCTATGTAATACTTGAACATTTATTGCATCGGGCAGATGTCAACATGGAAGTCAATATCTAGGCATAACTAGGGAACCAAACTCTTTAATTTGACGACAAAATATCGGGCCTTACAAAATACTAATCTTGCCAGTTCCTTTACATGAAAAACTGATTTAAGGGACCTTCGGAAGAAAATTTCTTAAACAGATGTGCGGTCATATTTATGGTGAGGTTCCATAAAAAAATGGAGAGTACTTTTAACGCAAATAACTGAAATTTGCTTTTTTCTTTTCAAATGTCTGCTCTCGATTCCAGAAAAATGCGTGCTTTGGCATTTCGACACCGCTTGAGTTCCGAATATTTAATCGCTTTTGGTGTCCTCAAAGGTCACTAAGAGGGCTTACTATCAAAATCATTAGGGCATTCTGGGAAATTTTCAGATAAGACCTTACCTTACTTAAGAAAAAAATTAAAATTGAACCTTATCAGCCGAAAAAACTAAACCAGCTTAAGTAGAATCTCACGTCCAACACGACTAGTTGTTCTTGAAACCTCTTGCTGGCCGGTGATTTCAAATTTTAATCAATTTGTTTGCGCTCTTTGAGTACGTGTTCTGTTTAGCATCAAATCAAATCGTGCCAAAAGCTTATTGTTTAAGTATTGTTTATTAATATTGTATTTTTAATAATAATTCCATAATTTACAGTAGAAGGCGTATTTAAATTTCATCTTTGCCTCAAGTTTCCGTTTTCCAAATTCCTTTTTTTCGATTGTTTGTGTTTCGCTGAGGAAAGTCATCTTGAATACTTGTGACATTCAGTTAGTGATGTGCGAGCGAATCGATTTCTATCGAAACTTACATTAGCTCGAGAAATATTGATATTTCTCGTGCATGGTTATTCTTACTTCTTTTTTTGTATTAAATACTGCTATGAAATAATGTAAGCATTTACTGCATACTTGTAGCCCTTTGTAATGTAATTTAATTACTTTTTTGAATCATTTTCGCACATATTTCGTATGATTTTTCGATTTTTCAAAAAACTCGAATACTTCGATTATTGAAATCATTCGATTATGCCCATCACGAGTCTCGAGCCACTTTACACAACGTTAAGTTACAAGTTTTATCATGGTTAATTGGATGAAAGGATTTATGCTTACAGTGTATTGTTAACAGCAGTGTTTCAGTGGATCTCTTTGAGCAATTAGACATTTTGCGCACTTTGATTACATTATTGGCATTGGTAACATCTTTTTGATACAAATGCTGCCATGTTAAGTGTGTCTACTAGATATAAAATACTTTAATTTTGTCTCTGATATCACCCGTTCAAATTGCTCCAAAAGTGTGTGTTGAATTCCATCCTTCAAAGAATCTTACCAAGGCTTATAATAAATGTACATCAAAATATCGTGCGGCATGATTTTAACAGCAGCATTTACCACCTGGATTTTTTAATCTTTCCCTTAAAGAACAATGTTTGAAATTCTGGTTTTTCTCTTCAGTTGAAGCAATCCTTTAACCGCAACAGTTTTTTTTTACACTCCCGAATTGTCATGCGACAATTGGCTACGTTTTTCTTCGTCTTTTTTTTTTGGAGTCTCCCTGTCGCCAAAATATTCTTCTGAGAAGACTTTTTGCAGTGTGATGGATAAATTTGAGTCCACTGGTTCAGTAAACGAACAGTCAACATACGTACGACGACGAATTGTAAGATCTGCCTAAAACATCGCCGCTGTCCGTGAGACTGTGCAGAAGAATCCGATTCAGTCAATTTCGCGTCGCAGACCAAAATTTTGCGTCGTTACTTGGGCCAGCACCCGAACAAAATTCAACTGACACAGAAGCTGAAGGTTAACCATCATGGATAACGACTTATGGTCGCTGAATGGGCACTGGAACAGTTGGAAACTGACCCTCATTTTCATCGAAAAATCATCTCCATCATCTGACTGATACCAAACCACATGAGATCGAAGAGTATCCAATGTGTGAACTTTGTGTTGGCTACATCATCGGTCCATATGTCTTCGAGAACGACGTTGGCCAGGCCATCATCGTCAACGGCGAGCGTCGAGGTCGATGTCTACCAACTTTTTTTGGCCTGAATTGGATCATATGGACACCAACTACATATGGTTTCAACAGGATGCCGCTACGTGCCACACAGCTTATGCCAGAAAAGCTGGCATCTTCTTTTCATCATATTATTATTTTTTATCTGTCCTTAAAAAAGGGGCATAATAAGCCTAAGTCCTGTTTCTACTGAAACTGTTAAGCACATTCAAATCCATACTCGAAGGTAGAAAAATCAACCTTATCCACCTTTTTATAGAGAAGGCCAGACTTTTTGCTACAAAGCTTCCAGATGTAACTTACTTCAAAGTAGGCAATCTTTTTTGATAGCTAGAAATTTTATAATGGTCTCAAGGTCCCGGCTGCCATGCTCATATTATCAGGGGTTGAGAAACGAATTTGGAGGCAAACTTTGTCTCTTGAGCGGGCTTCTTTCATTTAATTTTTTATTTCTTACATTTCAGACCTAAATGACAATCATGTGCGGAAAGCAGTTTCAAATCCTCACTTTGTTGCTCGTAGTCTGTGCAATGAGAAGTATATCCCAAGATGTCAATATGCGTCCTCTCCGTGGTAATGGGGAATGTCCTGCTAGGCAGAAATGCGTCAAAGCTTGGCTTTGTAAAAATGGATTTAACAACAAAGATGGTTCCTTCATAATTGGCAACCGTACAGCATGCCCACTCCTTCAAGTGTGCTGCTCGACTGGGGATAAGGTGACAAACTGCTCAAGTTAACTTTACTTCATTTGACTTCATGTCTTATAGGTTGAAGAACCAGTTCCAGAAGATAATTATACACCACTTGAATGCGGGTATCGCAACCCTAATGGGGTAGGCTTCATATTAACGGGAACGTCTCCCAACGAGGCCCACTTTGGCGAGTTCCCATGGATGGTGGCTATTCTATCTGAAGAGAAATCATTGCGGACAATTTCAACCATTTATACTTGCGGTGGCTCATTGATTACTCCGAAAGTAATACTTACTGCCGCACACTGTGTGCACACAAAAGCCCCGGGTAAAATTAAGGCACGTGCTGGCGAATGGGAAAGCAATGTTGACACCGAACTCCATCCGCATCAAGAAAGACAAGTTGCCGAAATAATTGTTCATGAGCTATTTGACCAGCGCACCCTTCATTTCGACATTGCCTTGTTGTTTGTCGAAAAACCATTCGATTTAGCTCCAAATGTCAATACGGTTTGTTTGCCGCCTGCGGATGCTAATTTTGATCCGAAACAATGTTATGTTACGGGGTGGAGAAAGGATAAATTCCAGAATGGAGAATATCAAAATATTTTGAAGAAGATTGATCTGCCAGTATTGCCAAAGTCCGAGTGTGAGGAGGGTCTGAGAACTACGATTTTGGGTAGCAAATTCGAATTACATGAAACGTTTTTGTGCGCTGGGGGTGAACTTGAAAAGGACACTTGTACAGGTGACGGCGGCTCCCCACTTGTGTGCCCAATGATAAACGCACCGAATCGTTATTATCAAGTTGGCATTGATTCCTGGGGAATTGGTTGCGGAGAGCTTAATGAACCCGCGATGTACGCCAATATACCTTCGCTGCGAGCATGGCTTGATTATCACTTGGAAAGGAAACGCGAAGCAAAATCTTTCTATACACCATAATTAGTTAACGTTGAGTGTAAAACTTGCATTAAAATAAAAATTAACTTGTTAATAGAAATAATTTATACTTACCTAAAAAAAGTTTGTGTATTTTCATCACTATCGTTCCCGAGAATATCTGAAAAAATGGTAAGACTGAAAGGTAAGACTTGTTGCCCTATTTAATTAGAGCCTGGAGAAACCCATAATCGGATTCAAACATTTTAGTTCAATTTTTCTTAATCCTTGTTGTGTACAATCAGCAATTCGAATTTGGAAGTACGATAAGGCAGACTACTGCATGCAGCGAACCAACCCGTACAGACAGCGTTGAGCTGTCGTGGTGAAGGCGAAACGTCTAGGACCTACGAGTATATATACGTCATCCAGACATTCACAAAAATCGTTTGTATATTTGAGCAACAAAAAAAAAAAACTTGTCATGTAAAACTCTCACACAAAGGGTTCGGCGCCTCCCAATCGTATGCAACAATATATACTTTGTTTTAGATGTCTCAAAGCCTCGCTCATAAATACTATATGTATTTATGTAATTCAAATAAGAAGAAGCAATTCAAAATGGGAAATTAAGAAGTTTAAGAATATAAGAATATAAAACTAAATGTGTGAATCTATTATTCTGACAGTTTTTTTGCAAATTCATTACAAAAATTCAGCTTAAACCGAGTGCAAATTCGTTCGCGATTCGCTGATGAATGTCAAAATGTAGTGGTGTTAGTGCGAACACCAATTTTCTATCTTAACGCCTATAACATCCGTGTTTTGTATTTTGCTATTTTCTTGAAAATAAACAATAAAAGGCAAGTCTTTGATGTGATTCTGGGGTTATTTCATTTTTACTTGTCAACGTTTTCAAGAAATATATTTAAAGAAGGGATTGGAAAATAGTGACAAAATAAGAAAAAATAAGTGTGTGCCTGTCATTCAACTCTCTGTTTTAAGTGATGTATTGAAATGCTGGGACATTCGCAACTCAAACACACTTCAAAATCACAATAAATATTTTTTTTTAATAATTAACTTTTAAAAATCGAGGTTTTGATTAATTTTAATTCAGAAAAATGACGACTCGGAAGCAAAACACGTGCACAAGGATGTGACACTTCGTTGGGTTGGGTAGAAAACTATACAACATTCAATTCGCACTGATAAAAGAACATTTTGACATTTATTACTAAAATTGCCTACTTTAAAAAACTGTAAAGTTGTTCCATGAATCGGGACCGTTGTTTACTTTTAGGAACCCCAAAAAGAAGCGAAAATGCTGAAAGAAAGACAGGTTCTATGGCTGCTCATACCCCAGCAGAAACATACACATATGTATTGCGATTTAGAGAGCAAAGCGTTCACAAGAACAGATCGAGAGAGGAATCAAGAGCGAGGTGCAGATTTCAGAGTACGGCGATTTCAAGATCTTCAAAAGACTCAAATATCAGAGCAACGGAATCTATGTTGCAAAGGCATGCAAATATTACCGGACATATCCGTGGTGTATTCAAAGAAATCTATGAATTTTGTGAAGCCACAATTGATAATAATCATAAATGAACATTATTTGACCCTTGTTACTTCTAGTCTGTCGTATGACAAGCTCTTCAACTTGTAAGAAATAAGGGACGGCGCCACTCCATATTGCCAATGCTTATTTCAGGCGTCTTTTTTTAAATTTCTCAATGAAAAGCAATTTCACTTCTAATCCCAATGCGTTTGATTTTTTTCCTATACGCTTTCGGAGGCAGTGACAACGATCATCCCAAAAGAAAGTCCAGTAATATTTTCGACCCGTCTTGACATTCAAAGACAAAAGTGGTCTTGAATAAAAAAAACCAAGGAAAATGCAACGAGCGGACCATTTTTAAAAATTTAGGTCGAACCCCTACTTTCCCTTTTCACCCGCAGTTCTGTGAATTCTTTTGAGTTGTGCAGAAAAAACACAAGGTTGCAACATGTCACTCAAATAGTGCATAAAATAGATGTGATTATGTCTAAGTGGCTTCATAAACCCATTTTGAAATGTTTGGAAAATTGGTACAGACAGCTATTAGATAAAGTCGTCTAAGAGACAAAGACTAAGAGTATCAGCCGAAAGAAAGGCTGAGGGAAGCCAAAAAAGCCGACCTCAGTGGAAGATCGTTTTTTGGTGCTCCAAAACCGTGGACATAGTTTCAAGACTTCGGTGGATTTTAGAAACTTTCTGCGACGAGTTATAGGAAAAATAATGTCGTCAAACGCAGTAAGAAAAAGGCTTGTGAAACCTGTACTAAGAGCACTCAAGCCAATACTGAAGCCGGGTTTTCCAATAAGAGTCAGAGGAAAACGATCCTCAAACCAAGGCTGCGAAAAAGCATCCGGAGTCAAAAGAAAACCTTAAGAGGGTATTCTAGTGTAGAAATTTAAAAGAATCGTTTTTTTTATATTTTCAAAGTTTAACTTTTGAAGACTATATCTTCAAGAGGATTTTTCAAAATTCAAATTGTTTTTGGAGATATCGGTTTTTTGCTGACCCGGCATCCAAACTAATCGAACAAAAGACATTAGAGATTCTCCGTCTAGCTGAACCGATATTTCTCAGTAAAACCTTTTGTCCTTTGTATATATTGTAACTCAAGAACCCAAGGTGACTTGTTATCAGTATTTAGTGTTCACTTACGTCCAGCTACTAACAGTTGAATTCTTACCTTCAAACCACATGGACGTTCATATGTGCTGTGAGTGAAATAAAAATGTTGTGAAATATTTTTTTTAATAAAATGGATTAAAAATCCTCTGCGCAAAGGATTACACGTCCAGATAGACAGACAAAAAGGCGATTTCAAGGCACAGGAAGACACCAGTTTTACGAGTGCATCAGCGCATTCATTTGCTGTGAAACGAGGCAACGCCCAGATTGGCCGCTCCGAGATACGAGCATCCAACGCATTTTTCGAAGTCGAGGAAAGTCGGAAATACGAAGCAGGAATGGAAGATTGAATAAATGTTAGTCTACAATATCATTTCATGACTTAAACTGCGGAAAACTTTACGCCAAACTTTAAACGCGTTTTTCTCGATACTGTCTTTTTCAAAGCAATACACACGATTTCTCAGGTTCTACTGGACCGATTTACCTGAAGTTTTTAGAGAGTCTTCTTAATCAACTTGTCTATGGAACTTTTACTTTCTATTACTTTTTTTTTAATTCGAAAAAAAGTGTAACAAAATTTGTTTTTTTTTCAGGCAGTCGCCATTTTGTGAAAAAAAAATCTTTCCAAATTTTCCGTAGTTCCAGACATTGCGACTTTATTCTAAATTAATATTTTTTTTTGGTTTCAGATTGCTAGGAGGGTTGAAATCGTGGGTTTTTGAGACCCCCACTTCATCAACTGCTAATTTTTGAAATTTTCAACTTTTTTTATTTTTTGATTTTTTTCTGTATTCTTGTTATGTTAATCAAAAACAAATAAAAAAAATGGATCCTGAAAATATTAATTGCCTTTTTTTATGACATTTCAAAAATTACATGAAATTCATGCCTCTAGACTAGAATACCCCCTTCAAACATTTCTTTTGCAGACCTTCAACACCATACCAGCATCCACATGGAAAAACCTATATGAGTCAATGTCTCGCCGATGTGGAGCTATAATAAAACCAAGAGGAGGTCCAACACAGTTCTACTCAGATAAAGAATTTTTCTGAAAAGCAGTTAAAAACGAAAACTCTGCACCAATAAAGCTTTTGTCTTTAATCCTGAAAATGAGCCAAATACTCAAAAAAAAATATTTTTCGGTCTAACAACTTTTTGCTCCTGTAAACGCGTGTTAAAAAGTTTAACACTCCAAATGCATCATGAAACGATTTCAGTCGCGTAAGAAAACAAAATCTCATTAGAAAATATGTAGTTACTGGAACAAATGTGACAAAATTCGAAAAAAAGGTTGCCCAAAAATTTTTCGAACGGCAATGTACAAGTTTTTGACTAGAATTATTTTTTCGAATTTCCAAGATGTACATGAAAAATAAAATTATGCTATAATTTCCACAATATTTAATTATTGAGCTTTACCTTGTATCATCAGACCTAATATATGCTGTGGGTTTTTAGACCATAAGGTTCACAGAGAATTGCGTGCTTTAGCAGTTTGACAGTGCTTAAGTTGCTAATATCACGTTTGGTCTCCTCCTCCAAGGCTACCAAGGGATTCCCGCTTAGATAATCATGTTTAGATTGTTTGCACAAAATAACAACCAAATTCGATTCAGATTATATTTGATGACTATACGCGGGTCTCAGTTCGCACTCTTTGTGAGTAAAGTCCTATGAAGTGAGCATGGTTGCAATTTCCAGATAAGACCTTATCTTAAATAAAAAAAATCCCAAAATAAAGGAAATTTTGGTACAACTTTAACCTTAACCTTATCAGGCAAGAAACTAAGCCAGCGTATTAGCTTTGACGACAAACACGACTAGTCGTTTTTAAAACCTCTTGCTGAGCGGTGTTTTCAAATTTTGAATAAGTCTTCTCTTGTGAATCGAACCAATTCGTTTAATTATTTTAAAAATTAATATATCCATCAAGGATACGAAGCAACTGTTCGAGATATTAAGAAACGTGCAAAAGGTATGTGTTGATTGATTTCTTGATATTTCTATAATCTTGGATGGAAGGTGGATTTAAGAAGTTGTCTAAATAAATTTCGAATTAACACAGTCTTAGACGCTCTTTTACATGTATATAAATCGAATTCAAACTGAAATCTAGTTGCAGTTTCACATCTGCGACATAATTGACAAGTTTATTTGTGATTTATTGTTTCACTACATATTGTCCTTTAAATTTTATCATGTGCATGTATTTAGGGCATTCTGGAATGAGTTTTTCAAATGGTCTATCATAGGCCGGTTTTTGTATGCACTTTGTTTGATTTTGTTTGAACTTCACCAAATCATGAAAAATATTCGTAACGTAAGTTCTTTGACTACATTCGAAAACTGACTTATTGATAAGTACTTCGAAGACAATCTAAAAGTAAGCCTATTCTGAATTTTCGAATCTACAATCTCGACATCCAATAAACATTGGTCATTATCTTGCGTTAGAAGCCTTTGATCTTCAGTAAATCATCTTCGTCATCATTATTATCACCATATGTTGAAAACAGTCTTCTTGAAAGTACTTCTTTAAGGGTTTAATTTAAATACCGTTCACTATCCATCGTCTCGTGTATCTCCGGGGCTGCAAAGATGCAACCAGATGCGTTAGTAAGCAACTGTGACGCTTGCACCTGAACGATTCATATTTGCTAGATCAACAAATGCAGGTCATGCTCCTCTGTTCAGTTCAGTTTTAATAAATTTTTTTTTTAATATATTTATCTGAATAAATTATTAACTAGACATAAACGCTTATGCTAGCTTATGTAACTTAACTACACTTAATTAATTTACTGCTCCTATGCGAACGCGCTAAGCTAAGCCTAGAACCTCAACTATATCTTTGCTCCGGAAGAGAGTTCCCCAAAATTCTTCTGACAGCCACCAACATTGTTGCTGCTGTTTTTGAACATCTGCCATATCCCATGTTGATACCGCTGCTGAAACAAGACATTCTTCGGAACCGCGTGCGATGTTTTTATTGTAGGTAAGTCGCCTGTCTATATTTGAACGAGTTGCAACGCCAGACTGTTCTGAATTAGACCTTAAGAATCGAGGTGGAGGAGTGATAAAACCGTTAAGGCACACTTTTGCGGCAAAAATCGTTGGGGTAGAAAGCCCAGGTTGTTGATTGAAATCATTGCTCTTGCAACGTGCCTTCGGATAAGTTTTATTACGAAATTATCCACGCTGACCAGGTTTGCTTCACTGTAAAGAACCTCATTGCCATAGAACTTTGGAGTTCTTTATAAACGAAGACAATCTCTGAGACATTGAATGTCAAAAACGCTTATCTTTTCCATCAAATTTGCTGTCACGTTGAACATGCTTTTTGTCATGGCAAAATTCGCTTTGGCTCTGGCTGGACCTACATTGTTTGTATGTTGTTCATGCTCCTTCCCCGTGATTCGTGTGCTATTTTGTGTTGACATTCAATTTTGTTCGTTATTCGATCACTCTCCGGATTATATCTACCATTTTATTCGGCGAATGTGTTTCAGATATGTAAACGGACTCCGTTGATTTGATCATATAGTATACCGCGCTATCAGAAGATCATCTTGGTTTTACGCTTCAGGAGTTCTGGAACATAAGGTGTCGTATGTTCATACATAAAATAATAGAGACACAAAATCCAGCTTATGCATTTGTTAAACTGCAGTTCACCCAGAACCTTGAAACTGATCGTTCCTCAGTCAAATTAATCAAATACTGCCCGCTTATTTTGTGTCCATTGTACCAGACTTTGCAATTTACAACCGAGAGTTGTTAAACAAATTAACGGAGCAAGCCAATTCAAAATGAAACAATTTGCGTCTATTTTTGTAATGTAACGTTCTTTCCAATTCCTCTTCCTTCAGCTCATTTTCAAGAGTATCTACTTTGTAACCTTAATTTTGTATTAAATTCTAATAAAGTCTTAACTTGTTTCTTTCATTTTTGAATTTTTCCTTCCTATTGCCCATTACAAAATGTACTATAAAAGTCTTTCTTGTACTTCAAGGTGTACCAAGGTGAGCTTTTTGTCCAAACGATATAAGAAATTTCCTCGACGATAAGCAAGATAAGTTTGATAAGAATTTATCATTGTCTACTTAAATTAAACTGACCGATTTAAAATGATTTAAATTATCGCGGACTTCTTTATAGAACTCTACGAGCTCTAAATCTTTTCTATAGAAAGCAAATAAAAATCTTTTAACGTTAAGGCAGCGTTCACAAAAAGCGCTTTCGTTCGACCGTTCTTTAACAAAATGATCAAGATTTTCATTTTGCATGGATTTTCGTTTGAAAAACAGAGCATTTGGCCGGTAATCATCGATCAACTCAGACGCTCCTGAAGGTCCATTGAATGTTTTGAGTTCTGTTCCCAAAGAGTCCCTGTCCGTTCGTCCGCTGCCACAGAGCTGTATCTTCTTATCCGCTGCAGGGAGACACTTGCAATTTTCACAGAAAGTGTACTGCTTTTGCCGCTAAAATAACAAATAAAAGGGGGGTCACCATACAAAAAAAGTGTTTCATAAAATCGCAAATTAACTTAACTGCTAAAAGTAGGCAATGAGTTTCACGGCACAATTTAACAACTTTTAAAAGTGGGCAATGAAACCGTCGACCGACCATAAAGTAAAAGTTCGAGTTCAAATAAGAAAAAAGAAATGTCAAAATGTAGTGGTGTTAGTGCGAATTGAATGTTGTACATTATATATTCCTCCCAACCAAAAAAAAATGTTCATGAGATTTTGATATGTGTGCGCATTTAAAGCACGAAAGAATAATCAATGTTAACATTTTTTCTTCTTTTCAATATTTTCCAATTCCCTTCTTTAGAGCTCCAGAATCACATAATACGCTTGTCTTTTATTATTTACTTTCAAGAAACGACTATTTTAAACAATATCTTCAGTTGCGATATCAAAACACACACACGGATGTGACAGGCGTTAGGGAAGGAAATTGAATTTTGCACTTACACTTAACTAAACTGTTTAATTTCCCATCTAGAAGTTCTTATTCTTATTGGTATTACAAGTAAATCTTTTACTTTGTCGTCCGAAAATATGAGCGATACAATGAGAAATCTAAAATTAAAGAAATTAAATGTTGCTTACTCTTGGGAGGCGCGGAACCCTTGGTTTGAGTCAACTCTCACTTGACTACCTCTCTTCTGTTTTAAAACATAAAAATTTTAACGAAAGTTCGGAGTCAAAGTCCTTCATTACCACAAACCTACAGTCGAGGGATAGAAAACCTTCCTTCCGAGCTGAACAAGTGTTCGACATGGGATATTTTTCTTTCTGGTAAATAATCGCAGTTCTGGCTTCAAGGGGATCACATCCAGTCGGGTTTTGCTTGCAGGTTTTGATATAGCTTATCCTGGGAAGAAATTTAGCAATAATCGGAAGTCATTTGTTAGTGCGACTTTCTCTTTGTCCTTTCTTTAAAACACTTCTTGAATTTGGTGGTCAAATAACTCAATCTCCGGATGCGTATCGATTTGATTCCATGATTAAAGAAAAGTGCAAACTTATAGGATTCACATTTCCGAAATATTTTTCCAATCTGTGCCGTGGAAACCTCGACCAAGACACTGCTAAATATGGCCTCAACTTAATAAAACTTGACATAAAGGTTCATTACACAGTGTCAAACATCAAATGATAAATTAAGCGAGATATTTCAAGTGGTCTTGAAATCAATAACATTCAAAATCGTTAACTAGTTGACCATATGATTGTCGCCCAAATTGGTGCAAGCATGAGGTGCATTTTCGATGAAAAAGAGAACAAACCATATTTTTTACCCCAGGTCTTTTTATTTACTAGGTCATCTTAATGTGATCATTTTACGGTCCTCATAAATTTTAACTCTTACATTTCAGACGATATTCACAACCATGTGCAGAAGACAGTTTCAAATTCTCGCTGTGTTTCTCGGAATCTGTGCAATGAGGATTACATCACAAGATGTTAATAAGCGTCTTCTTCCTGGTAGAGGGGAGTGTCCTCCAGGGCAGAAATGCGTCAAAAATCTGCTGTGTAAAGATGGATTTATCAAAAAAGATGGTTCCTTTATAATTTCAATCCGTTCATTTGGTCCATGCGACCTCTTAGAAACGTGCTGCTCAACCGGGGACAAGGTGACAAACTGCTCATCTTTACTTTACTTCATTCAACTTAATTTTTTATTATAGGTTGAACAACCAGTTCCAGAAGATAATTATACACCACTTGAATGCGGGTATCGAAACCCTAATGGGGTAGGCTTCATATTAACAGGAACGTCTCCCAACGAGGCCCACTTTGGCGAGTTCCCATGGATGGTGGCTATTCTATCTGAAGAGAAATCATTGCGGACAATTTCAACCATTTATACTTGCGGTGGCTCATTGATTACTCCAAAAGTGGTACTTACTGCCGCACACTGTGTGCACACAAAAGCCCCAGCTGATATTAAGGCACGTGCTGGCGAATGGGAAACCAATGTGGAAACCGAACTTCATCCGCATCAAGATAGACAAGTTGCCGAAATAATTGTCCATGAGCTTTTTGACCAGTACACCCTTTATTTCGATATTGCCATGTTGTTTGTCGAAAAACCATTCGATTTGGCTCCAAATGTCAATACGGTTTGTTTGCCGCCTGCGGATGCCAATTTTGATTTTGAAGAATGTTATGCTACGGGCTGGGGAAAGGATAAATTCCAGAATGGAGTGTATCAAAATATATTGAAAAAGATTGATCTGCCAGCGCTGCCAAGGACCAAGTGCGAGGAGGGTCTGAGAACTACGCACTTGGGTAGCAAATTTGAATTACATGAAACGTTTTTGTGCGCTGGAGGTGAACTTGGCAAGGACACTTGTACAGGTGACGGCGGCTCCCCACTTGTGTGCCCGATAAAAAACGCACCGAATCGTTATTATCAAGTTGGCATTGTTGCCTGGGGAATCGGTTGCGGAGAGAAAAATGTACCTGGAGTGTATGCCAATATACCTGCGCTACGTACATGGCTTGATTTCCACTTGGAAAGAAAAGGCGTAGCAAAATCTTTCTATACACCGTAAATATTTTTTGTTTTTTAACTTATGTCTGCTGTAAAAGAAACATTTAAATGACAATGAAATAAAATAATAATTACTTCACTTAATAAAGTTTGTTTTGTTAAAGGCACTTCTTGCCCTCTTTATTCAGAATCTTGAATCTGAATTTGGAAGCACGATATATGACAACCACTATAATGGATTTGAACATCACTGATTGATTACAACCAGGCGGATACTCAGGCTCAGATTCTCCTAGAATCGATGGTAAGTAAGTTTTGCGGATCTACGTTTCTACGTACGCGATATTTGCGAAAATGAGTCTTCCATCTGCCAAGTATCGTGTGATGCACTTGAATCTGGTATCAATTGAGATTCTCAATTAGTGCATTTTCGAAGAATTCGCCAAAACAAACAGCTACGCCAAAACCGTTCCTAAATGCCTGAATCATGTCTGGGCTTTTCGCAGCATCAACACTGAATGGCAACCTGAGAAAAACAAGTTCAACGGCATCTTATCTGAATTTATAAGCATCCTTTTACACGACTATGGACATTTGTGTGCAATAAATAAATTCCTGGAGATTGATCGCTGGAACCGTGGTTGGCCCAAGTTGAAATCTGCGGATCTTGCCACAAAAAATCGTTTATTATGCCACTGAAGCGCTCTTCCTGAACTAAATGGGTCCTTCCACTGTTGACTTGCCGCAAAAATAAGCAAATAATGTCGCAACTCCAAAAACCTCACCAAACAGTCACCCGGTTCAGGATACATTGGTTTTTCTATGACTTTTCGAGCCCTATAACTATGCCAATACGATAAGTTCACACATTTTATTTATTTTATATATTCTTTCGGGATTGTGCTTTCGCGATTTGTGATTTAATTCCAAAGTCGATGGACTTCCTGTATAGAGGTTAATGATCCGGTCAAAGCGGCAGTTTCCTCTTTGTTCTAAGTTTCAATCCTCTCGGGTGTTTAACGCAATATAGATGAAAAAAATTTTTCTTCCGAAATCTGGCCTGAGGGTAAAGTGATGAACACAGAATTAGGTAAATGGAACTCGCTAATTCATTGGAAAATTATTTGCGAAAAACAAGGAAAACCTCAACGCTAACACGAGTAAGAGTGTTTGTGTCTACCTTGAAAAGAATCAAGTGGCTTGGCAATATTTGTGGAAGTACCTCTGACAGACTCAGTCCGGTATTTGAAAAAAAAAATAAATAAATTCTAATCATACGTAATGATTTATTTGTACTTTTTAGCAATAAAAAAACACTCCGCGCGTTATATCAAAGTCGATTTGCAAAAGCATTGTTTTTTATTTTGAATTCATCCGAAGCAATGGCAACGTACCTATGCTTAATCCTCAAAATTTCCCAGAACTTTCCCAAATTTTTCTCTGTGAACTTGTTCTGATAATCCAATCTTCGACCAAGGGGGTTTTCCCACAAGACGAGTCAGTGGCTTCCAGCAACACATAATTTTTTTTTTTCTGCTTATCAAGTTTTACGTCAAACAGTTGAATGCCATTTGTGATAAGAAATTGTCTCAAGCTTGTCTTCTGGTACAATTGAGTTAAGCTTAGAAAAAACAAACCGTAGAATTAGGCTTCAGAATGTCGTCTAAGATCATCATTGTTTTGTCGTTAATAGCGCTTGTTTATAGCTTTCCAGCAGCTAAAGGCTCCAATCATCATTCCTCAGTACAGTGAGGAGTTTTAGGGAAAGGCGGACTTAACATTCCTAGGTCTCCGTCCAAACGTAGCAATACACATTCATTCAACCATCGGCAACTCCTTTAAAAAATACATTCGTGAAACTGTTTCCAACTCAACGCAGCAACGGAGAAACAAGCAACAGAAACAAATCCAAGTTGCACGCTAATTGCTACGTATGGATGAGGACTAAGTGAAAATTAATAATACATTTTTTTTCAATAAATAAACTGACTCAGATCTTACGTTCTTCATTTCTTTTTTTTATATTTTTATAAAGCAAGCCGACAAATTTTGTTGAGTGAATGTAAGCCAAACTCTTCCAAAACAGCTGGACCGATTTTAATGCAATTGTGTGTGTGTATGTTTGAGGGGGTAAATTTGGTTTAGATCACTCACCAATTTTATTTCATATCTATTTGACCGATAAAAAATACACCTTCTGAGAATAATTCATACGAAGTTATGTCTTTGTTATTTACTTCGAATCTTAAACGGCTCATCGAAAGAAATATATTTCATTTCTTAAAATATATAGCTTATCTGCACTTATTTTTTTATGACGGAAAAGTTGCATTCTGACTAGAAATTTTAAAGAGGTAAGACGTAAGGCGATAATTAGAAAGGATCATGTAAATAATGTAGGATTACTTAAGAAATCTAATGGATCCTACACGACGGACCAGACGGATACTCTCGATACGCTGTTGAGCGTTCACTTCCCAGGTTCATCTACCAGTGCGGGTGGCTCACCAGGCAAGTTGTTCTAACAGAGTTAAAAGTCTATGCGGCAAAATTTGCAGTAGTGATAAGGTAAAAAGGGCAATTGGCTCATTCAATCCCTTCAAAGCACTCGGTGGTGATGGCATCTGTCCTGTCCTTCTCCAAAAGGTAATGGACCGTATCCTGCCGGTTCTCATCGCTTTATTTAGAGCTAGATGCAATTGGGGATTTATTCCCCCGATCTGGCGACAGGCTAACGTTGTATTTATACCTGGAAACAGACCTCCAAAACTACCTAAATGAAATAAGCCTATTAGTCTATCCTTCTTCATGTTAAAGACCATCGACATATAATGTATCCTCGTTTTCAAAAAAACATCAATAGTTTGCCAATTGTGTGCATTAATATCTTGGGGCCAGCACACATCACCGAACCGCCAAATAAGTTCTTCATGAAATTATTTTTGCAATAAAGCCAAAATGGGTGCTGTTTTTATTAAAATTTTCGAGTTAAGGTTAAACCAAAAACCGGTTTCATTTGACTCCTGCCCCTTCGCAATGGATAGCCGTCTTGGCAATCGCAGAATGGTGGAGGTTGTTAAAGCGAGTCCATAAAGCTCGCAAAAGGACAGTGATGTACGAATATGATCATGGAATCTAAACTAAATATTTTTGTTAATTTGTAACAAAAGTAAGAACAGCAAGAAACAACAAAGAAAAAAATTATTAACAGAAGAATTGTTTCCAATTTTAATACCATGTTTTGAAATGGTTGGCGAACTAATTAGGAACGTTTTAAAAATGTTTGCTTACTTTCGGAATTGTTATATCCTAGCTAAATATTTGGTAGTAAACTCTTTTATCGCGATTACGTCCTAACGATTTCGGGGCATCGATGCAATTAAATTGCATATATTTTTTAAAGTGGTACGTTGTCACAAACCGTCCTTGCCACTTCAAATAATTCGTTAAGATTTCCAACTTTGTGCTCACCGACTTGATGGCCACACTTGAACATCCTCGGAATTCTCTTCCAATCCATTATTTTGCTACTTTTTCCGTGTGCTTTGGGTCATCAGTTTTCCCCCAATATAGGGTAACATGACATTTTCTAATATTTCTATGTAGGTAATGCTTCAAATTCATTATACCTTCTATTTGATATAAAGGCCGGTTCCATTGATTGACATAGAATCCCAAAGCATCCGACTTCCTCCTTCGTGCCTCAAAGCAACCGTCGTGTATTTCGGATTATATGGCTCACATTTTGGACCCTCTGTTACCGCTCCATTTATTTTTGTTCTATCGATCCATAATATTTTAAGCAAAATGAACAAAAAAAACGGATCTTAATGTTTTTGATCTTTCCTAAATTGTTTTTTATTTTAATTTTAAAAGACAAATATTGTTCCATTTGAAGTGAAAATCAATAAAAAGTGTGCAATTATTTTTTTTTTTTTTTTTCTTTTACGAAATTACGATGTTCCGATCAGAGAAGCTCTACTGTAGTTAGTGCCGATTATTTCGAGTTGTTCTTCCTCGGACTACTTTTGGTTTGACTCAATGAATTTTTCAGATGTCAAACCTTATCAGTGCAAAAACGAATTGCAAAAAAAGGGAAATTTCGGTTTAAATTTGACATCAACCTTTACCTTATCACACAAGGAGCTAAAGCAGAATTTTCGCTTTCAAAGTAAATATGACTATTTGATGAATTTAGTCATTCTCGACCTGTTCCGTTGAAAGGTGATTGATTTTGATTTCCACCAGTTTTTTTGATATATTAATTTTGAATAAAAAAATAAATTAAAAAAAATAAGTTTAAAAAGAAATAGAACTTACAATTGCCATTCATTTTAGCTTAATATTGCGATCAAGGATTGTTGAAAACTAATACAAATTAAATAAAAAGTGATTAAAAAATGTGTAGGTTTATTTCAGAATTGAAATTTTCAATCGATTTGATTTGACTCTCATTTTTCATCAGTTTTATTTGCAACCTAAGATCAGCAGCCCGTATTTTTAAATTAAAATTTCGCCGGTAGTTTCCGCTGTCCAAACGCCTTCAATCGCCAATCGCTGAGAAATGTGATGTTGCATTGTATTGCAGCATCGTTTTGTTGCTCATTTGGTCTTCAGCCGCTGGCAATTAGTTGAGGTTAATATATTAATAAAACTTACAATCTTTCTTGATGGACACTTTCAGATCAGTGTTTCTATTTTTTCCAAAGCTAATATTAGGAGACGCCACTCCTTGTTTTGCAATATTTGTTGGTAGATTTATAAGTGTATGTAGCGTGTGTCGAAGTTTCTTAAGACACTTAACCTGTCCCAGTAACTCTGAAGGTTATATTTTTCCTTCAAAAACAACAAAGTGTACTTCTTCTCACGTGTCTTTTGTCCTCTTCGGACAGACAAAGCCATATTAAATTTTTATTAAAAAACTAATTCATTTCAACTAATAATAATTCAAACTTGCGTCTCTTAAAATCTCGCATTTACTGAAACCATAACAAGACCATTTTTTTACGATCGAAAACCCACATGAAGTGGTATACCTTATAAAAGCGGCTTTTAAGGAAATGCATAAAGCAAATGCTTACATTAACCTCGACCGCAAATTGAAAAACTGCGTCCTTTCACACAATTCCCATTTATTGACTTGTCAGGCGAAGCCGCCATCTCCATTCAAACCGAAGATCGATCTTCAAGCAATCTTTAAATCAGTGGAGAAGAAGAGATCTGAAGGTATCGATAACATATTTAACATTGTACTTCGACATTTCCTTCTGAAAGCTTTGGGCAAAAGTGAACTCTTCATATCGAAGGTCGGCCTTCTAACAATCTTCAAATATGTGAAGAGGCAGAAATCAGTAGGAATCAATAACATAACTAATAGTGTACTTCAGGATCTCCCTCTCGATCTAAGAGTGATCTTCAAATCATGAGAGAAGATAGTTCTAGAGCCTCAATACAACAAAAAAAAATCTATTTCTATTAGGAACTATAAAACGGAGATAATCTGATACTTAAAAATTGGTTTGGGTGCGAGTAGGTCTGCCCATACCATGAACTTCCCATCTCCACCACCATCAAATTCCATTTTCGTTATGATAACATCATTCATACCATAGACAAATACATGCCCCTAAGGAAAATCTTTCTTTAAGATTTTTTGAATCATTTAAAATACGATTTGCGTATTTATCATTAATAGATTATTCGAATATATTATTTCGAGTGATCAGGACAACAATTTGGAAATACTTTTTTTTTTGATTAAGTAACATTTCTACTAGAAATTAGTTCCATTTTTAGTTTCATAATATTACTAAAAAAAATGGCTTAATATAATTTAAAATTATGTTTTGCGTTTTTGTTTAATATTGAAAGCTAGTTGCACTTTTTTCGTCATTAGCTTTTTAATTAATATTTTGAGGACTGTAGCCCCAGTCCGCGTGGCATTGGAATTTTATCCTTTTGGTTAAGTCGATTTCGCTGTACAACTCGTACCGTACAGTTCGTGTTGAGTCTTCTCCTCCACTCACCGTCAATGCAGATCACACTTTTCTCTCGAAACAACCTAAGGCGCCTTCATCCGCTTTTGAAACTGTCCATACTTCTGCACCATATACCATGACGGGACACTTTAGTTCTACGAAAGAGGACTTTACACAATTGTTTTCTTAGCCCAGAGAAAAAGCAATTAACAAGAGGTATTCTTCGTTTGATCTCAGCGCTAGTGTTATTATCTAAGTTTACGGGAGAGCATCTGTAGATAAAGTCCCTAACTACATCAAATTTATAGCTGTTTATGGTAACGATTTGGGTGTCTTTTTTTGATGACAACATATGCTTCTTTGTGCCCTCGTATACCGCCAAACCCATCTTTGTCATTTCTGTCTAAATCCTCATAAACGCACTGTTGACGTCAAGATGCGTTCTCCTTTTATATTAATACCTTCGCCGTATGCGAGTTACTGAACAGACCTTTCTTAGACTTAAGCTTAAATATTTCTGTCTTTACTCCGTCTAGGTCGGGTAGATAGCATTGTTGGTTCTTCCATGTCCTCAGCATTGATTGCAATTCTGCTACGATTTTTACATTTCGAATTTTGCAGGTTTCGGTTTGGGGTCTGTAAACTTGAGATAATTGTTTTCTCTGGTGGTAGAATTTTCGAACCTTATTCCTGTTTCTTAATCTCTAAACCATGACATAGCTTGAAAATGTTGTGCACGAGATTTAAACTTTTGTGACCTCGTATTATGAGTTGCGTCTTGGCTGTAAGAAAGTACTATGGCTTGCAAAAACATTTTGGAGAAAGTACGAGTTCTATCTTGTCGAGCTTCATGTTGAATCTGGCTGGCTGTTCATGGCTTGCATTACATTACTCAAAGAAATAATCTCTTCCTGTTTAAAACAAAAAAATATAGGACCAACGACCCAAAATCTTAGCCAGTCTTCTGTAGGCACATAGTAGCACTCGGCCATCCTTCTAATAGTATCCAACTCGACGTGAAGATATGTTTTTTTTTATAATTTGCTCGCTCTCAAGAGGTTATGAATACTCTTTTAATGCAAGTCGCACAGAACGAGTGGGAGAATTAGGAGAAAAACGAAAGATTTTTCTAGTGGTTTGAGAAACTCAGATGTATTTGGTTTCAATTGAATTCCGTGGGTAGAGCTCGAATTAGGATGGATGATTTGATATCGACTTATTCAAAGTTTGGACGGTTTGGCTCAAATTTAGAGTTGCGAAATTCGATTTCATTTCAACAACTTTAACATTGGAAGTTGAATTTCTATTCGATTTTGGCAGTTGTTTTTCAACTTCTTCAATAAAGTGTTTTAAATCAGACAGTCAGAATTATCAAATATTGTATAGCCTTGTTTCAAAATTATTACATTTTGTGAGAACTCTGTTTATAGGGATTCATATTTTAAAAGCTTGAGGACCAGTCGCATGGTGACACAAACTAAATTTCAAGCATGATCAAAGGCTCGGTCGCCTGGAACTGTTTTTTTTTTGGGAATTCAAATTTGTCTGATTCGGTTGAACTCTGCAATTTCTTTGCAAACTTTCCCTTCATCAGAAAACTTTTTCTTAAAACTTGTGCTGAGTTATCGCTGAAACATCACTTACAAATTTTTAGTGTTACTAATGTAGGGATAAGAATTTTAAAAAGTTTTTTTGAAATGAGAAAAGAGAAATTTGTGTCCAGGCTTTGCTTTTTTTTGTTTGCAGAATTTAAATTGTTTCGGTATAAACATTAAGAAAGGCCGTTTATCTGAACTTCATATATTTTCGGAATTATTTCTAATCAATCAAATTTGTTAGATTGCTTTCCTTTCTATTAACCATTGCTTGGAATATAAAGGCGTGTCCTTTTTGAAAGGGTTCAAAAGTACATAATTTCAGTCCCGAGACTTCGACCGCCTTTTCCTTCCGAGCTGGGAACTGCTCAGCATAGGATCTTTTTCTTCTTGTTATTATATGGCTTTATGAGGATCACATTCAGCCCAGTTTTCTTTGCAGATTTTAATGGTTGTTTCCAGGCCGGTTTCGAAAGATTTTTTATCAATGTTTCATTTTCTGGAAAGACCTCTAGGATCGCGTTCATGATAAGAAACCACAGCAGTGGTAAACAAACTAAATCGGATGTTATGATCCTCCTTGCAATATACGAGTAATTTAGTTTAAGCCATGTATTTTTACTGTGTCAATTAGCTTTCTCTCGATGCTTTTTCTTTAAAATCGATTGCCTCATGTAAGTTGCGCCTTGAGCTTCTTTTTGCTAATATATTATAACGATAAAAAAGCGTCAAGCTACAACCGAGCAGGTTTTGAACAAAAAAACTGGTGGCTCCATAATTTTCTAAGGATGTTTTCATGTGTCAGGGTTGCAGACGTCACTCTGAGTCTTGAAAAATGGAGAAGACTTACAAGATTCACATTTCTGAAACAATTTTCAAAATACTTCCGTGGAAATTTGGATCAGGAAATAGAGAAACGGGCACTTCAATGTATGAAATGGCCTCAACTAAATACTGTTTTAGTCTTTTTGGTAGTTAGTAACTTACTTAGTTTAGTCAATTGGCTAAAAAAACACAATATTGATGAAACTTTTGGCATGAAAATTGAACGAAAAAAAATTTTATATGAATTTGTCCGGAAACTTATGAACGGCTGTGTATATATTTATGCATATTTTTTTATCTGATAAGGTATCTGTAGACTATAAATTAAATTAATTTTGAACTTTTTTTATTGGAAAACTAAATTGATTTTAATTGAAGAAGTCAATTTGCCCCTTTTTTTGACAGTTTTTTCGTCATACAATTCAAACCACCCTGTGAAATTTAACCAAAAGCTTTTCAGGTGATCTTTGTGCACACACGCTTCGAATGAAACCAATTTGGCTTCGATAGCTTGATTTGTTCTCGAGTTAGGCTGTACGAAAGAATCCGCACAAACGTACGTACACACACACACACACAGACATCTTTCTAAAAATGATGGAATCCGACTCCTGGGACCGCCAAACGTGGAGAAATGTAAAAATTTTGAATTTCGAAAATCGGACCGATTACAAGAACTTCCTGATGGGAAGTTAAAAATGTTCACAACGGCATATTGCAAGGGCAATTTCGAAACTTTTTTCCCCAATTATGAGAGAATGCGTTATTGTTACACCTCAACACCGAAGGTCTGATAAGTTTAGCAGTCCTTAAAATTTTTTATTCAAGTGTGACTGTGAATAGTCTTCGGTTCAGTAGAGCGGTTTCATGCCGTGACATAGCAATTCTGGTGGCTAGCGTAAAATCTTTATGGAGCTCCTTCGTCTGACTCCTTATTGTGACATGCGACATTAAACGATTTCAAACAAATTCCAGCGTTTTTAAACAAAAAATAACAAAAGAGATCTTAAGATGCGTAGTCCCTACAGTCAAGCACATCGATGGTTCACTAAATTTCAGTGGATGTTTTTATTCTGCACCATGTGGTAGCGGACTTCTTTCCTATCGATGTAATCATGACCAACTGAAAAAAGTAGAAAAAATTTAAAGAACACACATAACAATCGGATTTACATTTACTTAGCCGTTAGCCTTTCCACACAAATGGAAGCTACGAATCCAAAATATTATTTATTATTATTATTTATTAAACTAAACATAAAAGGTAAACCTCACATGCCAGTACCGATCAGGACTTTTAGGTGAATGCAAAATATTCTAGTGAAGAAATGAGGATAACTGCGATGTATAAATTGGACTGTCCAATCACATGTCCTTTTGGTCGGCGATATTTGCTGGATCCTTGGACAAGCTTGGAAATCAATTTCATTGAAAAAAAAAGTTGAACGTGAAAAAGAGTGACGGCCAAATTGGTCCAAGTCAAGTTGGGTTTTTTCGATGCAAATGAGGTCTATTATTTAATCTTGGGGTAATACCCAAGATTGGAGTGTTGGGAATTCCCTTGAAAACATTTTTATAAATGACGCAGCGAAACCAAGGCTAATAAGTTCGTATACGAAACCTTCCTGCCAAATTCCAGTCTAATCTCTCTGATAGTATGTTTTTTTGCAAAAATTGTTTTGATTTTTTTTGGTTTCGCAAGAGCAGTGAACTTTTTTAAGCCAAACTGTTTTTTTTTTTGGATTGGCTATTCTGTCCTGCGGTAGTCAACTTTCCCGCCAATTTTCAAATCCATTCAAATTTTGTTTATAACTGGTTAAGTATATATTTATATAAATATTGCAATTCTGTTTTGCAGATAATAATAAACGAATGAGGAAAAGTGACACAATCATGATTGGAAAAAAGTTTGTCATACTTATCCAGTTGATTGCATTATGCTCTGGTGAGACTCTGGAGACATTTGTGGGAAAACATTTCCAAAAAGAATCGGCAAATGGATGTGATGGTGGCATGTTGTGCGTCCCGCCGTACCTTTGTATTAATGGAACTATTAATACAGAAGGTGTGGGCCTTATCGACCACCGTTCAAATTTGAAGTGCGAAATACCGAACGTATGTTGTGGAAGGAAGCAGACGACTACGACAGAAGCGTCTAACACTGACAGCACAACCAGCACTGACAGCACTGAGGTAAAGAAGAATGTTCATTTTTTTTCTTAAACAAAAAACTTATTTAATTCCAATACTATTTAGTTTACAAAGCGGAAAGGATGTGGATATCGAGCTGAAATTGATACCACGAAACAAAATTTTAAAACAGGTCCAACGGACCCACAGTCCGCTGAATATGGTGAATTCCCGTGGACAATGGCTATATTGCGTAAAAGAAATCCAAGTGATGAGAATTTTGCTTACAACTCTGTAGGCTCTCTTCTTACTCCACAAGTTGTTCTTACATCTGCAAGCAAAGTGCACACGATACCGCCAAATCAGCTAATAGTCCGCGCTGGTGCATATGACAACGAAAACATCCAATTGAATCCCGAGGAGGATATTTCAGTCGATAGAATCATTATACATGAAAAATTCAACAATGCAAATCATTTTAATAATATTGCGCTACTGTTCCTTAAACAGCCAGTTAATTTTAGCGTAGTTGTGAATACAATTTGCTTGCCTCCAATCGGAGCTTCGTTCGATTTTCAGGATTGCTTTGGTACAGGCTGGGGAAAGCTGGACTTCAAACGGAAAGCGTACGCACAGATTATGAAGAAAAGAAAATTGCAAATTGTTCTTCACGAGAAGTGTGAGGAAAACTTGAGAAAGACTCAATTGAGTGAGTATTTCGAGTTGAATGAAAGTTTTTTGTGTGCCGGCGGAGAAAAAGGTGAGGACATGTGCACAGGCGATGGTGGGGCACCCCTAGTATGTTCAGTTCGCAATTCACCGAAACAATTCTATCAAGTAGGTATCGTGTCTTGGGGTATTAATTGTGGGTTGGAGAATGTACCAGGAGTCTATACGAATGTGCGACATCTACGACCATGGATTGATGCAAAACTGTCCGCGGAAAATGTCAATGCAACTTTCTACACGCCATAAATTTCCATCTCTTTTCAACATAACATTCTCAATGAGAATGATTCCTCATTTTCGTACATTCGAAATATAATGATGTTGCGAAATGCAAAGGTGCGAAAAGTGTATTTTTTTTTATTCAAAAGCAATAAAACAAATCTGTCAAAGTTGTATTTATTTTTAAGGTTCCATACTTCAAAAAGAAAAACGGAACCCTAATAGGATCATTTCCTTATCCGTCTCTCAGTCTACTTTACGGCCAGGAAAGCGTTCAAATATAAAATTGAAAAAATTGGTTTGGGCGCGAGTAGGCCTGCCCATACCATGAACTTCCCATCTCAAGAAGTAAAAAGGTGCTATTTTATTTGCCTATACCATGAAATTCAATTCGGATTATGAAAACATCATTCATTCCCTAATCAAATGCATTGCAAATAAAAAGATCAAACACATATATTTTTATCTACCTTTGCGGAATACTATATACTCGTATATGTTTTCGTAGTTCTGAATCATTTAAAATTTCTAATAAAAGAAAATTAAATTTTTTGTTTTACTGCAGAAATAACTTAATATAATTTAAAATAATTTTTATCGTTTTTTTTTAAATGTTGGATGGTTGGATTTTTTTTGTCATTAATCATTTTATACTAACTTGAGGTGGCGTTACACTCCTAGCATACAGTTCATTGTTGAATCTTCTCCTCCACTCACAGTCAATGCAGATGGGACAAAAGATTACACTTTTCTCTTGGAACAACCTAAGGGGCCTTTATCCGCTTTTGAAAGTGTACATGCCTCTGCACCATATAGTAGGACGGGGATGATATGGGTCTCATAGAGCGATGCTTCAGTTCTTCGAAAGAGGGCTTAGCTTTCTTAACCAAAGGTATTCTTCATTTCATCTCAGCGCTGGTGTAATTATCTGTTTTCACAGCGGAGCCAAAATAGAAAAAGCCCTAACTACCTAAAAGTTATAGCTGTCTATGGTAACGTTCTGACCCAGACGTCGGATTTGGTTTTTCTTGATGGCAGCATATGCTTCTTTTTGCCCTCTTTTGTTGACAAGGTTCTTTTGCACTAATGTCCCAAGCATGATGTTAAATCGCATGACAGTGCATCACCTTGTCTAAAATGTTGTTTGACATCAAGTGACGTCTTTGCCAACCTCAATGGAGCAGCTTGATTTCTCCATCGCCATTCTGCACAAAAGTACGAGCTTGGCATGGATGCCAAACCTAGATATGACTTCATAAATCTCGTCTCTGTGGACGAAACAGACACCAAAACCAACCTTGAAATTGATGAAAAAGGTGGTGCGTACTGACTTGGCGCTCATGGGTTTTTTTCCAAGATCTGCCGTTATGTTAATATTTGGTTTATGGTGGACTTTTCTGGTCGAAAACCACATTAATGTTGACGAACTGCTTCAGACGAACTGCTTCCTACGGCGGAAAAGATTTTAAAGGCGATTCTGAGGAGATTGATACCTCTATAATTGGCTTCCTTCCTTCAAGATTGGGCAATCAATACTGAGATTCCATTCATCTCGCATGCTTTCTTCTGACCATGTACTGCAGATGAGTTGGTGCATACTCCCAACTAAGTCATCGCCGGCGCTTTTAGAAGTTCTATCTTGCTATCTGTACTTCGTCTAGGTCAGGTAGATTGCATTGTTGGTTCTTCCTGGTTCTCAGCATTGACTGCAATTCTACTTTAATATTTCCATTGCGAATTTTGCAGGCTTCGGTTTGGGGTGTGTAACCTTGAGGTAATTGTTTTTCTGGCTGTCCATGGCTTGCATTAAACGACTCAATGAAAGCATTTTCGACTGAAATATAGGACCAACGACCCAAAATCTTAGCCAGTCATCTCTCAAGGAGTATCCAACTCAACGTGAAGATAAAATATTTTAAATTAGAGTTGCGAAAATCAATTTCATAACAACAGCGGAAGTTGAATTTGTATTTGCTTTTGGCAGTTGTTTTTCAACTACTTCAATAAAGAATTATAAATCAGACAGCCAGAATTATCAAATATTGTATAGCTTAGTTTCAAAAGTATTACATTTTGTAAGAACTCTGTTTATAGGGATTCATATTTTAAAAGTTTAAGGACTTTTAGAATTATTTTTAATCAATCAAATTTGTATGATTGCTTTTTGGAAGATATTAACAGCTGCTCGGAATATTGAGTCGTGATTAACTTTATGTCCTTTTTGAAAGGGTCTCTCTTCCGAACTGGTAACTGCTCAGCAAAGGAGCTTAAAGAAGATCACATTCAGTCCAGTTTTCTTTGCAGATTTTGATAGGATTTTCCACGCCGATTCCGAGAGATTTTTTTATCTCTGTGTCATTTTCTGGAAAGACCTCTAGGATCGGGTTCATGATAAGAAACCACAACAGGGGAAAGCAAACTAAATCAGATGTTATGGACTTCCTTGCAATATACGAGTAATGCAGTTTTATCCATGTAATTTAAATTTGTCATTTAGGTTTCTCTCGATGCTTTTGCTTTAAATTCAATTGCCTCATGTAATTTGAACCTTGAGCTTCTTTTTGCTTATATATTATAACTATAAAAAAGCGTCAAGCTACAGCCGAGCAGGTTTTGAACAAAAAAACTGATGGCTCCATAATTTTCTAAGGATGTTTTCATGTGCCAGTGTTGCAGACGTCACTCAGAGTCTTAAAAAATGGGAAGGACTTACAGGATTCACATTTCTGAAACAATTTTCAAAGAACTTCCGTGGAAATTTGGGTCAGGAAATAGAGAAAGGGGCACATCAATGTATGAAATGGCCTCAACTAAATACTGTTTTAGTCTTTTTGGTAGTGTCTATAGTTAGTAACTTACTTAGTTTAGTCAATTGGCTAAATAGTATTGATAAAACTTTTGGCAATAAAATTGAACAAAAAAAAATTTTATACGAATTTGTCCGGAAACTTATGAACGGCAGTGTATTTTATCTGATAAGATAGCTGTAAACTATAAATTTTATTAATTTTGAACTTTTTTTATTGGAAACTAAATTGGTTTTAATTGAAGAAGTGAAAATGCCCCTTTTTTGACAGGTTTTTCGTCATAAAATTCGAACCACCCTGTGAAATTTAACCAAAAGCTTTTAAGCTGATCTTTATGCGCATACGCTTCGAATGAAACCATTTTGGTTTGGCGCATGATTTGTTCTCGAGTTAGGCTGTATGAAAGAATCCGCACTAACGTAGTACGTACACACACACACACACACAGACATCTTTCTAAAAATGATGGAATCCGACTCCTGGGACCACCAATCGTGGAGATAAGTAAAAATTTTGAATTTCGAATTACAATAACTTCCTGATGGGAAGTTAAAAAGAAAATAAGGAAAATCTTCAGGAGTCCAGATAAACTCAAATACGAATATGAAAATCCACCACTTCATGCTTATGGTCTACGAGGGGAGGGCAAGAGCAATGATGGTACTACGGATAAGTATACAGAAGCGATAAGGACAAACGCAAAAAAATTTAATTAATGACAGATTACATGCATAGTTTCAAGAACGCGAATAAACAAAGACTATGCCTCCAGACTCATCAGATCCTTTTGACACGTTGAGGTCCCGAAAAGGGCTTCAGAACCTTTTATTAGAATTTCTTAATCGGCTGTTAAGTTATGATATAAGCGGTTAAATTAATCAATAACTAAAATTTACGGAGTTTCAAACCGCTCATCGAAACTAATGTGCTAAAATCAATAACAAATGTCACTAAGTATATAGTTTATCGAACTACGAAAGAACGTATGCTGAACCCGCATTCAAGCCAACGTTTGGACATAAAAACTTCTGTCGGGTCCGCTAGTATAGAAATATAAAAAAAGAGGAAAGAAAATGACAAGATATAAAATTCACCAGTACGTTTCACAATCATTAAGCAGGACTGCAAAAAGTAGATAAGATAGTACGTATTTTTATTTTATCATTACTTCACAGGAAATGAGGCCTTCTCATGCTTAATCTTAGGTTATATTTAAGTTTTTTACAGATGCGAAAACCTCACATTGTTAATTTTTTAAAGTGAAGTCAGCTGTGTCGACCCACTTCCTGGAAATCACCAAGCATTTAGTTTTAAGTGCTCTGTAACCAAAGGTCATTATTGTAGAAGCAAAAAATACTGCGGACTCAGTTTTGAACCTTGTGGAACACCTCCAAATCAATCAGAACAATGAGAAAAGTAAAATTGTCACAGTCAACAGCTGTTTTTCAAAAAGCGTTTATAAAATGAGTAGGAAAGCTGTGTTTCAGACTGATACCAGAATTATTTATGCATATAATTTATATCTGGGCATTCATAATCCTTTTTTTAGACCTTGGATAGAAGCAGCATAGGCAAAAGGTCGAAGCTCGTTTCTAATATTTTCGAATGGGTAGAAGGCAAAGTATTGAACGATGAAATTATTTTAAAAAGATGCTTAAGGCATTCCAAAATATATGGAATATGGTTTTAGAGCAAGCCGGATACAGTTCTAACTGACGAGACTAGTGCACATCTAAAACTGCAGCTAATTTTATTATAGGTTCTATTTTTTGCTTGCCAATGTGCCGTTGGTTTTTCAAGAGTGAATGACCATCTTAAGACGGGTCTAATCTCAGGAAAAAATAGATTATTATTGCTTCACGTATCTCAGTTGCCATCTTATTCCTCAACCTTTTAAAAACGCCGCAAAATGCACTAAGACGAAAGCGCTTCCAACATTTATATAAGTTTAGTCGCTTTTGAAAATTGCTATTTTTTTCAGATGTGCAGATTTGCTTTTAAAGACCAAGCAGCTTAATTATTGAGGTTGTCTTCAATCTAAAGAATAAACCTCATAAAGAATAGAATCAAACGAATCATTAAAGTCGTTCGTAGGACGGCATACACAAGAAAACCTTGGGGATGATTTTTGAGTGAAAATTTTAACACAAAAATCTTTTTTTTTTTTTTGTATTATTTTATTAAACAGAGAAAACCTCGCGGTCACATAGATCTCAATATCTACTTTTACCAAAATTCAAATACCAATCTAAATTTACACATGGCTTTGGAATTTTCTGTCCGTCTAAATTAAGAGAATAATCGAATCTTTGAATTCTTTAGTACTTAGCAGTAGCTCTGTACCGAAAAAGTGCCACCGGCATCGTATTACTGAGCCTCTACTGTCTGTCCATCTTTCCAAACGTTTGTCCGTCTTGCCGTCTGTCCGGTTGTCACTGGGCTGTATCTTCTGAACCATAATAGGAACAAACCCACAATTTACCACTTAGGCCGGTATAAAAACAAATTTAGATTTAGATTTATTTGATGCATGTAACATGACAAGACTTTGTCTTTTAAATTAATGCTAGAGTTTATCCACATTAAAATTTTTGAAAATTAACCAAGCTAATGATTAAGAAAAGAAAAGTAGTAATTAAAAAAAAATATAAAAATTCAAATGTAAGTTAAAAGCTGAAAAAAGTACGGAACCCTTCTTGCACATGTTCGACTCGCACTTGGTCCCTTTTTTCATCCAGTCAAATATCCTTGAATTATTATTGTGGTTAAACGTTTAGATAATTTATTCTGATATATTTTAATTTTATTGCTTGAAAAATTTATACAAAAAAAGACGATTTTCAAATCATTACAGCAGAACCGTGTAATACTCTGTAGTTCAGGTCAAATAATCACTTGACACGTCCATTGGCTTATATGTCGTACGATTTGACTCATAGTACGACTTTTTGTGAGGTTTGTGACTACGAATTGACAACCTTCACATAACTAGGACGATGCGATGGTCGCATGATTGAAATTGTGAAACTTGGGAACCAATTAAACCAAAATATTACTATGGTTTTTAGTCTCAATAATAAAAGTTCTATGCCTCTTAAAAAAGCACCCGTTTTACAAATTATTAAGGCCGTCACATGAAAAAAATAATTTAACATCTATTTGAGTACGTTGTACTGTGGTAACACGACCTTTCTTTGAACAGCAGCTTGGAAAACTTGAGGAACCGTTTTTACTGAAAGTAAACAAACAACAACTATTTGCGCAGTTTCTGCCAAAAGTCAACCGAACCTATACACAACTGTGTAAATTTGAAAAGTGATTAAAAAATAATTAAGGGAGATTGCTTGTAGGAACAAAAGCCAGTCGTATAAATACAGACGCCAAATGACATTCATCTTTAGTTATTTTTTTTATTCATTTCGAAAGCTGACAGTTTTTGAGCATAAGTTTTCATCATGAAGACTTTCCTTTTCATAACAATCTTGTGTGCGTTTTTTGCTGCAATAGCCGCTTCCGAAGTAATCAAACCATTGAAGAAGTTTGCTAAGTTACCTCCCGCTCCAGTTGTCTTGTTACCGCCAGGAACTGATCTTGATGTTGAAAAGGTTCTAAAAAAATAAGTACTACATTTTTTAAATTCAACTTCGATAAATAAACTTTTTGCTACAAAAAACAAAAGGGTTTTTTTAAACGAAACATCTGACGCTATTGATTAAGTACTCGGTTTGCAATTGAATAAATTGGTTGGTCTCGTTGTCAGTTACGAGTCCCAAAATTAGTCTTAAGCTATTTATCAAGTTTCCAAGCCTTGTGCAATAATCACTGAAGTGGTCGACCAGCCATAGTGTAGTCTGAGTAAGTAGGTGCCCATGCTGTTTTGTGATTACTGGAGTTCCAAGTTTGTGTTGTCAATATAATGGTTGCTGAAGATGATGTTATCGGCTTTATTCTGAAGGCATAACAATAACTTATGCAAAAAAAACTGTGTTTTTTCATACGCTAAATACTTGCTCACGGGTTGTGAACGCTGTTAATCCCAAATAATAATTTAAGGGTTTCATACCAAATCACATGTTTCTTTAACTCGCAACTCAATTTCCCGTTGTACAGATCAGTATAAGCTCGAAATCGGTTTACATATATTTCCAATAAGAGTAATGAAAAACAATAAAGGATGTATTTTGCAAACGATCGGTTATGAATTAAAAGTATATAAAAAATAAACTGTTTTTTGATGCATGCATATTGAAGAAATGTGTTAAACAATAACTCGTAAATTGTTTGCGCAATTTCATTAGAGAAATAAAGCTCCACGCGACTACAGTCTCTTCGAGGTGAGAATTTGACCAGTTGACGGAGTACAGCCAGGAAATCTGCGCGGAAATTTACGGTGCATCAATATCTACGATCCATGAACCTCAAAAATATAGAAAAAATGAAGATAATTACCGCCATTTGCAAAAATTATATCATCTTTCGATAGGTTATATATTCTGGGCCACCTTGTCTTATAGGAATATGAACTTTTGAACAAGAAAAAAAATTGCTTAGTATTACCTTGCGCAACGCTATTTTTTATTTAGAATAAAAATAAAAGTATGGAAATAATTCTCGTGAGAATTTTATTTTTCCACATTAAAATTTATGGCGTGTAAAAAGATGCATTGACATTTTCTGCGGACAGTTTTGTATCAATCCATTGTCGTAAATGTGGTACATTGGCATATACTCCAGGTATTTTATCCAATCCACAATTGATACCCCAAGACACAATACCAACTTGATAGAATCGGGTCGGAGAATTGCTCATTGCGCACACAAGTGGAGACCCACCATCACCAGTGCACATGTCCTCACCTTTTTCTCCGCCGGCACACAAAAAACTTTCATTCAACTCGAAATACTCACTCAATTGAGTTTTTCTCAAGTTCTCCTGGCACTCCTCGTTCGGTACAATTTGCAGTTTTTTTTTCTTCAAAATGTTTGCGTAAATTCTCTGTTTGAAGAAATATTTTCCCCAGCCTGTTGCAAAGCATTCCTGATAATCAAACAAAGCTCCCTGTGGTGGCAAGCACACTGTTCTCACAACTGGGCTTAAATCAAATGGCTGTTCGACAAACAGAAGCGCAATATTATTAAAATTATTAACCGGGTTGAATTGTTCATGAATGATGACTTTTTTGACTGCGCGATTTTGTTCGGGATAAAGTTGATTGTTATTTAGGTTATCCCATGCACCAGCTCGGACAATAAGCTCATTTGGGGGTATTTCGTGCGTAATGGTTCCTGTTGTAAGGACAACATGTGGAGTAAGTAAAGAGCCTCCCCGTTTGTACACAGCATTGGAATCTGTTGGAAATTTCACACGAAGTATAGCAACCATCCACGGAAATTCACCGTATTTAGCTTCATCCTTGCCCGATGAAACATTATTGCTATCTACACCGTTAACATTTTGATGGCCACATTTAATCTAAATAAATTTTTTACTAAATTAATTTCTTCTTTGAAAAAAAAAAATTATAAATCTTTTTACATTACATTCACATTAGTAGGAGCAGGATGGTAACAGCATACGCGCGGTGGAACACACTTAATTGAACGGGGGTTAATGATATTTGCACCGGATGTTTCAACTACTCCGTTAACGCAAATGTGCGAGTCGACGCATACTTGTCCACTTTGGCAGGTTTTGGATTCTGCAGAGTATGCCCCAAACAGTAGAATGAGCTTCACAAATATTTTCTTAACCATTGCTTGTTTTTCCAATTGGCTGAAATTAAAATTATTTAAAATCTATATACATCTCAATTCTAAAGCTGAATAAAATATAAATAAACCAGTCAATGTGACCTTTCATTCATTTTTTTAAAGCAATGACCTCTTCTTATTCTTAATAGTGGACATTTGTTTACTGTTCCATCGCAAGGCTCCAATCTCACCCCTTTCTACTAAGTTTTAGACTTAATTTTAATGCACTAAAATTGATGATAATATGGACGCAGAAATGTTGGATAAACTTAACTATTTTATGAACTTTTATCTTATTTTCGTATTACTTGTGGTCTTGCTACAGTGTTTTTACTCTACGACTTGAAATTTTTGAATTCAAAGTTCGTACCGTTCAAATAATTGTTTGTTAAAATGATGTCATTGACTTTGCTGAGCAGACACACTCTCTAAAAAAACTGCAAACACTCTCTAAAAAATAGTGGTGAAAAAAGTACTGCGAATTTAACGAATACAAAAAAACCGATATCTTATCCTCCGTCTCAAGTCAGACTCCGCTCATACAAAAAATTTTCCAAATAACAATACAATTTGTTTTACTCTTTCTTACAATCTTTCTGCTCCCCAATGCATGATGAAGGGGCCCTTAGGAACAAGCAACTAGATGCCCAAACGAAAAGCCTACGTAAAAGCATTCTAGAAAAAACGGATCATTTTGGGTGAGATAATCTTCCCATTAACAGCCATTTTAAACTCAACGCCCGAAATATTTTTGGGAAGCCAGAGCAAGCGAATTTCAAGTCAGAAACAGTCTTTCTCGGAGCGACTAAAATTATAAACAAGTCTAGCTTGCTTCAAAGCTTCCTTCCCTGATAAGTTACAAGTTAAATTTGTGATGGACTTTCACTAAGTTTTGGAATTCAGAGCAAGTCTTATCTTAAATTTGCACCCATGCTTGCTTCTTAGATTCAACTCACGAAAACTGCAAAATTAGTAATGCGAATAACGATCCGATGAAGTACAACCCTTAAATAAATTGCTAGTAAATAAAATTCAGATAAATTTATTTAATGCAAATAAATATATACTTGATTGTTTTCAAATGCTGTATAAAGAAGATGCGATGATGTTTTCCGAAAAGACGTTTCTTGTTATGAATTACTTCTCATGATAAAACAGGACTTACCTCTGAAAGACGAAACCAGGCAAAGTTAAAATACAAAAGTACAAACTCTGTAATTATATAGTAAAACCATTTCAAACCCATAGAAAAAGACAACAAGTTTTAAAAAAAGTGTAACGAGATGTATATGAGAAGTACATCAATCCGATACTTTGGTCCCGAAGGCTACCTTGCATTTTATTTTATATTCCCTACATTTTCGGTGGATCTCAAGGGAATATGAGTACCCTTATACTACATCTTCTCAAAGCAAGTGCGAGAATAAGGCGATATATAAAGGATGAAGTGGTGGTATGAAACTCAGATGAATGAAATTGCTTTCTTTTTTCTCTTTGTCCTTTTCCATTCATTCAATTCGCAGTATTTTATTTGCCAAGCAAGAGAGCACTTGTTTATTTTTTTCTCCAAAAGCTTGCGTCATCACTCTAGAGTTATTGTAGCCACAGAATATAACATTTTCTTGTGATGTAAACATGGAACTTGAGCAGGGTCATTAAGACAGAGTCTTCCACTCCAGTTATACGTTAATTTGATACTAACTGGAGCTGATTTGAAAATCGGATAATCGGATAAGGCTTCTATGAACCCTTTAAGCCAATTGCGGCGTCCAATTTATTTTGTTCATTATTGCTCTCTTAAATTAAGATGCTGCGAAAAATCCCAGGAGGCTCTAGGCTCGGAATATTTCAAACCCATTTGGCAGCCTTTTTCTATATAAAACATTCTAGATGTTAAGGAACTTATACTTTCTATTTTATGATTTTTTCACTGATTTTGTACTTTCAAGATATATCCCACATTTCTCCATGTTTCACAGATGTATTTTCTATTTGTAAAATTAAAAATTTCTTGCTTGCCGAAATCATTAATTTTAATAGGGTACTGAATGAAAAACTTGTTGCTCATCACGTCCATCTTTTTTAAAACTATACCGACAGGTGACAGTAGTCAGAAACAGAAATTTAATATCTAAGGACACTTCGATAGACGCTGCATGGACCTATTATAGAGCTAAGAGTCTACCAGCAAATTTTTACCAAACAAACTGTTAACTTAATTGAAAAAGAAACTCTTGCGGAAAACTATCTTGAATGTGACCATATATTTTAAAGCGGTTAGAACAACAAAAGTTGTAACCATGGTTCAAAAATTATCTCACAAACATCTTAAATGACCCCAAGTACCGAACGCAATTTGACATCACGCAGAAAACGGGATGAAGGAAGTTGGAAAGAAAGATACTTCCGGCAAAGTTGCAAGTTAAATTTTTGGCTAGTTGCTTAAAATGATTAATAAAACAGGTAAATTATTCTTACTATGTTCTCAAGCAATAAACAATAAATTTTCTGCACAACACAATTCAATTCAACACAAATCACAATTGAAGATAATAATAACCTTCCCAGAATGAGACGTCGAACACGACTAAAGTCATCAACAAGACTCGCTTATGGGTAAAGCTACAACACCGTTTTCGCTCTCTGCCTGATAAGGTTAAGATTAAATTTAGACCGAAATTTCCATTTTTTAGATGACATTCCAGCAAAGATAAGATTTTTTGAAAATTTCACAAAATTTCACTCCACAAAACTTTACCTATAAAGAGTGCGACTTGAGTCATGCAAATACCCATTCAAGGAGGACCAAGTCCATTCCATTGGAACCAACAATAGTGAGGCCTCTCTGAATGGAACATAGTAATAGAACTGATTATTTTCTTGTTGTGGTATAAAAGACAATGAGAAATAAAAAACATTATTTATTTTTATAAAAAAAGCGTACGAACAACATGTTTCATAGTACAGAGATTTCCTTTTCTTGGTTTTATACTTGTTTTCAATTTCTTCCTCTACCCCACTGTTCCTGTGATATAAATTCGAAGACTCTATTTCGGCAGTTTTGATATCCAATTTACGTGATTCGTTATAAAATGTCTTCCAATACGAACTTCCTAACTTTGACAGTCGTTAACGGTCATATTGTTTAAGATACATCTGTCAAATCGGCTGTCATTTATTCAGTCTGTTTTGCCGAAATACCATCGACGGATATAGCTTTCAACAGCACATGTTAATAATAAAATTGTTTTATTAAAATGGGTGTTCTCATTTGCTCATTGGACGGTCGCCAAAATCCTTCCAAAGGACTATTCGCAGAGGGATGGATAAATTTGAGTCCACTGGTTCAGTAAACGAGGAACCAACACACGTACGAAAATATCAGAGTGTACAGGAGGCAGTCGATTTCGCGTCGCTCACAAGAACTCGGCCTTCCGCAGACCACAGCTTGAGGAATTTTATCTTCATTTGGACATTTACCCCTCCAAAATTCAACTGACACAGGAGCTGAAGGTAAACGACTATAGACAACGACGTGTGTTCGCTGAATAGGCTCTTGAGCAGTTGGAAACTAACCCTTATTTTCATAGAAAAATCATCTTCAGCGATAAGGTCCATTTCTGGACGAAATTGTTAATTTGGAGACGGTTCCAATCCGCACGAGATCGAAGACCATCCAACGAATTTCGAAAAAGTCGCTGTATGGTGTGGATCTCGGGCTGGCGGCGTCATCGGTCCATATGTCTTTGAGAACGACGTTGGCCAGGCCATCACCGTCAACGGCGAGCGCTATAGGTTGAATTGGATCATATGGACACCAAAAGGATCTTCACCGTGCGGATTCACAAAATAATTAACAGCTTTCTGCTTTGTTTTATAACAGTACCATATTTGTGCGTGAAATGAGACCTGAAACCTGAAATCAATGTGCACTTAACAGCAGAAAATCTTGTCGACCAATTGACTCAGTCCCACATTTATTCTCAGCAGTCCCGAAATTTTATTCACAGAGGAGTGTGGTGATAGATACCCAGAAATTAGATAGGAACAAAAGGAATCGATTTTCGTTAGGTTTCCGGAAGAGAGCAATGATTCATGCCTCGAATTGGAGAAGTGAAAAGCATCCCGAGAAACAGGCTTAAATTTTGTCCAACTTCGGGTCCAATTTTTGGAATTCAAAATTTTTACATATATCCACTTTTTGATGTCGGGGTGAATTAAGGGCAGACTATTGGTTTGTGCGTGATTTGCCTGCCCACACCATGGCCCCATTTGATGATAAAAAACTTACTTAAAGAATGTAGTGCTCATCCCTGCTGGGTAACGAAATGCATCGCATCTTTACAATTATCATTGTGAATGGTTTGCAGACTCTAAAGAAGGTCCGTAAAAAGCATTGAGCCCTTTAATCAACATCTAATCTTCTTTAAATAGAAAAGAATTAAATTAAAACACTCCATTTCCATGAAATGTCCGTGTCTTGCTATCCAGCAAATGAAGGGTTCAACATGTGATCTTTTTCTTTCTGGTAAAGAGTGGCTGTTTGGTCTTTGAGGGGATTCTCAGTCCGTCTTGCTTATCCGATTGCTTATCTTTGGAAGATAATACACAGATGAGTTACAATACGGCGTCTAGCTGCAGTAAAGATGTTCCACAGGTGTGTAGTCAAACAGACTAGCAGAGGCGTGGCTCCATAATTGTCTGAGGATATTTCTGCTGCGTCAATATTGCAGGCATCAGTCGTAGCAGCGAACTTGACTTGACTTGGTACCCAAAATAGAACGACAAACTTTGAGAGATACTCTAGTGAGTCTAGAGAACACGAGACAACATAAGAAAGTTGATTGATTTAATACCTCGACTGACAGTCAAATTGGTTCAAGAATGGGCGAAATCGCACTTAAGTCTTATTATGTACAAGGCTTACTTAATAAAGTTATTTTGTGCATCTGCTTCATAAGAAAGCAAATTTAATTTTAATAAAACAGAAATTGTCCCATTTTTCGAATATTTTTTTCTTTGTTATCAAATTTAAAACACCTAATCATATTTAACCAAAATCTTTTCTGGTGTTTCTTTTGTAAACGCTTCGAATGAAATCAATTTGGATTCGAAAGCGTGATCTGCTCTCCAGATATGTGAGAGAAAAAAATTCGTACCAGAGCCCTATTTCACCAAGTACTTTTTACTTTGCACTTTTCGACTTTGCAAAGAAATAATTTCCTGCAAAGGGAAAGTGCGGTGTGTACGATAAAAGTTATAAGGTTATGGTCATAAGCTTCATGATTTATATTTAGTTATATTTAATTTCATTCTTAATAAATTAGAAGAATAAAGCGCTCAAAAACTCGCAAGCCCTTATCCAAAATGGCAGAACTTTTCCATTTTTCTGAGTTAGCTCCAAATAAACTGTGATTTTTTTATGCTTTCAGTTGGTCAAAATTGCTTTTGATTTGACTGCGCTGTCAGAGTATAATTAATAAATTATCTAATTTCAAGGGCATTTCTTGGCGATCATGCTTTAACTAAAGTCGATACAAAAACGGTCGATCGAATACGTTTGTCGCGAACGCTGCCTTAACGGTAAGAAATATTTAATTGTTTTCTTAAGAGAAAATGTAGAAGCTAAAAAGGTCTAAAAAAAAGTCCGGAATGACATATCACTATAAGTTACGGTTAATGCACACATTCTTACAAAACGATTTAAAAAATAGATTTAAAATTATTTTCAATCTTTAAAAAAATGCGGTTAGGGCTTCATATGTATGTATGTTCTGTCAATTCAGAAGTTCAGTTCAGATGCATAACTCAGAGTATTATAAAGAGTTTTAAATAAATTATAAAGCTTTTCATAATGTTCCGATTTAAAGAGTGTACATAAATTTTTTGTTTTTTTCAAATATTTGACAAGACTTTTCTGTTAAACTAATGTTTTTCACTGTTCAATAATTTTTTTCCACATTAAAAATTTGTACAAAAGGAGAACTTTCTGCGCTTTCAAAGCGCAGTTTAATTTTTAAGTTATATTCAACCATATTTAAATTATATTCACGAACTTTGTACATCTGCAAATGAATTTGTTTTCCCCTTGCATAAATTTAATTATTATTTATTTATTTATTAAAACTTTATTTCATGTAAGAACTTAAAGTAAATATTCTTTTATTACTACTATAAAAAAGAGAAAATATATATATCAAAGGAGCTTTAAATTTCAGTGAAAGAGTTAGAAACATTGTCAAAGACAAGAGTTGAATGAATGGTTCATTCATTGTTAGAAAAACATATTTAAGTTATCAATATTAACTATCAATATGAAAGGAATAAGAAGACAGTAAAAATAAAGTTAGATTTTTAAAAATATTTGCAAAAAACTATTATTATTATTACACAACAAATCGAATTATAATATTTAACAATGAATCTATTTCTTCATGATTGAAAGAAAAAAGAAAAGAATTTACTTTATTTAAGAAAACTGATTCACGTGTCTCATGTCAGACTTACAGGTGAACTATTGAATTAACGAGGCGTGGTGTAGAAGAGTGAAAAGTGTGATTTCCTTATGTTAGGTATATTTTCTAAATTCTGATTATTAATACCTAAATTATGGGAATCATTCAATCTTGAGGCTGAATGTCTGGAATTTTCAAAAATGTGTTAAAAACTTTGTAAAAAATATAAATGCCTGAGGGGAAGCATCTTACGGTTCCTGATTAATTCAAAGCTATGAGCTCTGAGGTGAACTCGTCACAAGATACGAATCTCATATTTTTGTTTTGAAAGCAAAGGTTTCATTTTATAGGAGCGAGTACCACCCAACAGATCAACCCATATTGCAGCTTAGATTTAAATTAACCATTGAAGTTGAAGTGATAGTACGAAGTATGATCTTTCCAGCTTAACCTGCTATCTTAAATAATTCTCAAATACTTAAAACTGTCACGCCGTTCAATATAAAAGCAAAAAAAAAGGAACAATTTGCATTTTGTCAAAAATCTACATTTCACTTTCCAAATTTGGGTTTGGTGAAATAGATTTCGATTAATTGCGAAATTGCAAGGTACAAAGTGAAAAGTGTTTAGTAAAAAAGCGCGCCGAATATTTCGGTCACAGGTAAATTTTTTCCAAGCATTCCAAGCAATATTAAAATCTCAACGTAAATTCAACCAATCGTACAATCATCTTGACTGCAAACTGAAGCAAATCGGATGTAACTATTATGTAGAAGAGAGGTTATAAAAAGAAGTATTTTTCACGCGGAAGTATGTATGTGCAAGTGAAATTCAAGAATTACTCGAGAAAACAGACTTTCCTCCGAGAACAGTAGAGCAAGCCATAGACGCTGCGACTGTTCTTACAACTCGATTGACGTCAAATGTCCAATTTGCTTACAGACAATATAATTTTTGGTATAATCTCATAACACAACTTCCATTTTTTCAGCAAATAAAACTATCACACGGTGTTTATAGATATGTGGTCATATAGAAAATAAGCACGACATATAGAGACGTTGTGTGACATGCCCATTAACGTAACGATCGAGTTGTAAGACTTGGCAAAAAATCAAAATTATTTTCCATACAACCAAGACATAACTTCGTACAAGAAGTCCATAAACCTTTCAATCCCGTGCACAACCTGCTCAAGTTGTACCAACGGTCCCAGCGTCCTATGGCTTGCTTGTACACGCCTTAAAGGCTCAACCTGAGGAGGGTGAATATGGCGTTCATTCATTTTTAGACATATGAATAGCCAACAGAACGTAGCGAAGAATAAAATGTCAAGAAAACGACAGTCTTAGAAGCAGACATTTTTATTCAGCCTCTCAAGTTCAAAGTTAAAAGTAATCATATTACACTGTGTCTTTTGTACCAATTGCAAACCGTGCTCAACAATATCTTCAGGAGCTGCTCTAATAAATGTGAAGACAAGACAGAGACAAGGTATACAATATTAATCAACGATATTTTCTTTTTTTCAACATCAAGTGGGAAGTTCATAGGGGAAGTGTGGAAATTTCTATTTATGCATACAAATATACAGTCAATGGCAAAATTATTTGCACTTTACAACTCCAATAAAATTTTGACTTTCTTATTTTCAACATTCTCTTTGAAGGGTTAAATTAAAAACAAATTTCAAAATCATTATTATTGATAAATTACATGAAAAGTCAGGGAAAATTATTTGTAACAAGTAAAATATTTTTACTACGATCACAGTGATTTTATTAACATGGTATTGCTTAGTAACTGGCCAGCAATGTTTTCGGCAAAACTTCGGAAGATTGCGAGAAAGACTCAAGCAAAAAGACCACGCACGGGGTAAGAAGATGGCCGATTTAGAAGTATCTCGTGAGAGTCAAGAAAGACTCTCAACAAAAAATGGCTTTGAAAAATGAATTATGGAATATTATTCTACTCATGTCCTAAGTCTATGAGTCGATGCTAGATTGTTCGTATAACATCTGAAACGTGGCACGTTGCTGAAGCCATATCACGCCCAAGCCCAAATTCGTAACTTTTGGCTGGAAAAACTACAGCTCAATCAAATTTTATCAAATTTGGTTTTCCCCAGACATTAACTTGTCTTTATGATTTTCGAAAAATATTCAATTTAATGTTTTGTGGAATTTGTATCAAAGGAACGTTTGGGTAGGTGGTAATCTTTGCTCGAACAAGAACCTGGCCTTACTGAACACATTTATATACTTTGAATCTATCTGAGGCTAATCAAAATACTAAATTTAGGCTTTAAATTAATATTATCATTCCGCGATCTTTCTACGAGTATTAGAAACGATAACTCTACTCAAACACATACATACTACATAATCTATAACAGAAATAACTTTCCAGATATTGTTGTAAATTGTTAGTGTTTTAGTTCCGAAAATTCCAAATTAATTTAAGTTATTTCCATTTTGCTTGAATTTCAGTTGCTCTTTTAAGTAAATAATTAAAAAGAAAAAAACAAAATACTGGACAAATAGTCAAGCCGGTACATGATGCATTATTTTCCAATGAATAACAAACGGGTTGTCTTTCTCATGCTTGATATGAGATCTTTATAAGTATAGGTTCCCAAACAATCTCAGACTCAAGCTCAATGAAATCTTCTGCTATTGCAGTCATAGTTCATACTTTGTGGGGACAACATCAGCTTTACTCGCAGTTTTCAACTTGTTCGTCATTTTAAGGTAAACTGCTTTTTAGTTCCATCCATAAAGCATTGAAATTAGTCATTCGTCTTGAGTTGATTTTAATTAATTGGTAAATAAATTGTGGCTTAAGTTATTCTGATTTTCTGATTAGGTCACGATCATAAAAAAATTAATAACTTTGGAAAAACCATGACGCCATATAAGTTAGTTCCTGTGCAAAGTATAACCTGGGGAATAGTGTAAATAAAACCATTGTTTAATTTAAAGAGGGGATTATTGTTTTGATGCGTAAAAATTTACATAGGGTATACATTCGTGAACCTTCCGTGTTGTAATTCTTCTTAAGGCTCGAGTGATTTCAAAGTATATTAACTTGAGAGTCAATATATTTATTAACGCTAAGTTGCTTCCGGAGTAAGTTTTTAGAAATCTTCATATTGCAATTGAAAAGTCTAGTTGAAACTAGAAGCTTGCTTGTAAGCGAAATTTAAAGTTCAAATATAATCAATATTGGTTCAACAAAACAAATAGGTTGAGAATTTGAAAATCCGGTTAAGTGTTAATTATGAAGCACGAAAAATTATCGAGTTCTTATATGGTAATTGTTTTACCATCGAAGTAATTAGTTTTCACAGTCTCGCTAAGGAAAATAATCGTCAAACATGTTCTTGGTAAATAAAGGAAAATTTAAAATCCGGATTGCAGCAGAATAACTTTATAATTTCAAACATAGATGCATATCTTGAATTTTGTTTCACGCAGTTTCGAAAATCGTTTCAAGCAGGTGACTTCTGGTGTTTGTCATAATTCTTACCAGCATAGCAGCACTTTTGTCGGAAATTTCCGCCCCGATGATGGCCTTAAGATATTGAAGGATGCCCGAATGGTTGACATAAGCGTGGGTTCACACACCACAAACAAATTGCAAGGGATCCCAATCGGGGAAGCGGGCTGAGCACTTCAAACCGCCCCCTATTGAAAGTGCCCTATCCTTGAACAATACATTCCCCAAGTTCAATTTATCGTAAGGTGGAATAAAATGCTCCGGCATGTTCACAAATCAGCCTGAATTCATTGTCACTGTGACCTCATTCTTATCGAAAAAAAAGTAGTTGACATTGAACGATTGCTGTTAGCTCAGTACCGTGGGCTTAAAACCTATTGCGTCCCCCATAAACTTAAAGTGATTTTTTTTTAGTTTTAAGTATTATAATGCATAAAATAAATGTTTACAATCATTAATTCGTTACTCGCAAAAATGACTGCTAAACTGCGGGTGTTTGTGTTTCAAAATATATTTAAAGCTCAGTTAAACTTTACAATTAAAAAATAAAATACCATTCTTGAAAATACAATTTGAATTGCACTGTATAGTTGAAGTTTCTTTTGCCATACACTTTGGGAAGCACTGGTGTTTGTTGCAAACATCTAGCTCTGTGTCTGGTGTTAACTTGATGAGCTTTTGACTCAAAAACGTTTATCTATTCCATATTTCACAAGTAATGTCATCATGAATATTTGCTCTACTGTAAGGGTCGTAAAATTACTCACTCCTCTCTGGGCATTTGGAATTAGTTTAGGCGCCGAACGTTGTAGATTTTACAGGCTTTCCAAGTGGAATCTTAAAGAACTACCCTATGTTGACACTCCACACCGCAATCTGTTCCCCACCCGTGCGAAGTAAACGTGTTGAACATCTTTTTAAACAGAACACAGCAAAGATAGCCCTCTTCAGATCTGCTCTGAGCCGTTGCAGATGGATCTCCCATCGAGAATGTTCCACATTTATTATGTTCCATAAACTCTTTGATTGTCTCCTATGCGTCCCGTAAGTGTGCATTAACTTCATTTTTTTTGCGTTCATAACCAAACCCGTGTTATGGGACCATTTCACTGCTTCGTCAAACTCCTCCGACATTATTGATGTTGCTGCGTTCAAAGACATATGTTGAATGACAATTGCCGAGCCATCTTCAGTCTATTTAGCATTTCGTTTGTATGCAAGATGAATAAAATCGGACCAAGCTAAAATCCTTGTGGTACACCGCAATATAATCTCTTCCGCCCATTTATTTCCTCTTTTATCTTCATCCTGATACCACGGTTGTTCCGATAGGTATAAAGCCAGTCTGCTAGTTCTCCACGAATTCTTACATTCTTCAAGACCTGCATCGTCATTTTAATGGTTCAGGGTGTCAACAAAGCTGAAGTCTATGAACATGACAAGCACTTGGTAATTTTTATTCATTAGTTCTTTGTACGAAATGCCATGGAAGCTTTCCGTACTCCTTTATTTTTTTGCAGCTTTCCTTTAATCTTTTGATTTACCAAATAGCCCCAGATCCGTCTAGTTACCACTTCTTTAATACATTTGCTAACTGCGGGCAATAAAGAGATAGGTATGAAATTACTTATGTTGGCTTTGGTTCCAATCTTGTATATTGGCCGCACAGTTGCTGTCTTGAACTTAGTTGGCATTATACGCTAGTTCAGGCTCATATTTACTATTTTAGCTAATAAAGGGGCAAAGACGTGTTCGCGCTATTTGTACTTTGCTGATTCCTAACAATTCGTTTTATTTGCCGTGTTCCCTTATCTCATACATTTAATCCATTAAAAAAATGGAAAGCTCTCCCTTGAAACATCAATGCATGTTTGCTCAACTCATCAACGATCTTTCAATCTGGTTTCATTGGTTCAATGCCTTATTTAGCATTCGTCGGATCTTCGCCAAGATCTCGGCTGTAAGGTTTAAATATGCTCCGAGATAGAAAAACTCCTCAACTACCTCAGTGTCATGGCTTTCGATCGTGATGTTTCAACCCAGCTGGTTTTCGACGGATCAAATTGTTGCGAAAAGCACGTGTTTTGTATTAACCTTACTTATTTGAAGATCAACTCCTCTGGCCTCTTCTTTAATCGGCATGTAAGCTTTTACGGCAGCATGTTGTGTGTGAGCATTGACGTCAATATCGTCTGCGTTTTCGAACAACTAGTCGAATGTGATTTGTACTTACTAAAATATCGTTAGTCTTTCCTAGAACATGGCCTCTAATGAACAATTTTTCTTTTTTCGATTTCCTAGGCTAGAAACAGTTTTATTCGACAGTTTTATTCGGACGTATGGAACTGATATTCCAGTCGTTGGGCAAGCTTTCCTCCTGCCAAAACTGACAGCTGATCTGGTGCATGCTCCTTTTCCAAGCATATTTACCAAGCAAGGATTTAAACAAATTACGTGTTATATAATTATCCGTAGACTCTTCTTGTACTGGGAAACTGCGTAGGTTCTCTTCCTTTACTGCCTCCAAGCATTTGTCATCATACCACAACTGTCTTGTTCTTAGCGGTTTGTAGCCTTAAGTGGTCTTTTTCGGATATGCAAGGGACTTTCTGATTGTTCCCGGTGAAACTTTGAAGGCTTCGCCTATTAATCGATGTCCTGCTAGTAAGTGCTCAAAGTGGACACTAGTCTCTCTGAAATTACGCATACCCAGAATGTTTGAGGAGTGTCTTGAGTCAGTAAGAACGTGATCCATTTGATTCGGGAGGCGTTACTTATTGGGATTCGCTTTACGTTCCAACTACTCTACCACATATGGTTTCTTTAACGATTTTGAAGTCATACTTCGGACATGCTCCGTTGGCTTCATTTAGTTTCCTTTTCATAGAGTCTTCAGCATCGTCGATGAGGCAAGTTCACATAAAGAGCTGACATTGAAGAACACTTCCGTAATGCGGATCATAATCAAGCAATCTCTTACCGGCTTAAAATCGATGACTTTTCTTTAAGAACCTCCCAATATGTACAGCCTTATGTGACAGGTACAGCAATCTTTCCTTTTCAATATTACCGATCCTATCAAGCGTACTTCCTGAACCGCTTTTTAATGTTTTTTAAAAGCTTCAGAGTTTGTATGTCAGCTTGAATTGTGGCACAAAGATCATGACTGGATCTCGACCATCAGCAAATAACCCTGTTTCGGCGCTTCCTAATTTGATCTTGGAAATCAAAAAGAGATAAATCCGATCTTTAAAGCCATCAGTTAAAGATTATTCTTTTAAAACGAATGTCGAATAGAAATAAAGCGGTCTAAAAAAATACTTATATTAAAAAGTTTCCAAGTATTTCGTTCTGCGCAGGTGTTTTTTTTATGTTTTCAAATAATGTTTATTTTAGCTTAACTCTTTTCAGAAACTTAGCCATGTGTTTAAGGCTTATTTTTATCGCGCTTCTTTTGGCCGGACCAAGTCTTGGCGAAAAGTTTGAAGACTTCATTGAGGACTTCTTCAAAAAGGAAAATACGCCAAGCCCACTTGATGAAGTCAAGCCGGTTTTGAGGTCTTGTGACCCCGGAACGAAATGCGTTAAAGAATATCACTGCTCGAAGGACAATAGGAACGTAGATGGAGCAACACGAATTAACGTACGCTTTGGCATTTCCAGCGAAAGTGAATGTCCGTTTCTTATGACGTGCTGTCCCGTTGAAGATATTGTAAATTCAAAAATTGAAAGTCTTTATTTAAATATCACATTAAATTTTTTAATTTAGGTTAACGACCCAATTTTAAAGCCAGCTACGACTGAAACTGAATGCGGCTATCGAAAAGGAGATGGCATCGCTGTAAGAATCGAAGGCGCCACCAATGAAACTGAATTCGCCGAATTCCCATGGATGTTGGCTCTTCTGGTTATAAAACATAGCAATGGCGAAGACCGAAATGTCTACCAATGTGGAGCATCCTTAATTCATCCCAGAATCGCACTGACCGGCGCCCATTGCGTCTACAATAAGCCAACCAACATGATGATGGTCCGAGCTGGTGAATGGGAAACAAACAGCAAAGCTGAACCATATGCGGACCAGGATCGATTCGTGAATGAAGTGGTTGTCCATGAGGCGTACAATAATCGGAATTTACGAAATGATGTAGCCTTGTTGTTTCTAGAGGCACCGTTTGATTTGGCACCCAATGTTGGGACTGTATGTCTTCCCCCAGCTGGCTACACGTTTGATTTTACGCAATGCGTTGCCAGTGGCTGGGGAAAGGACAAATTTCATGGTGGACAATATCAGAATATTTTGAAAAAGGTCGAGCTACCAATTGTACCGAGCTATGTGTGTCAGGATAATTTGCGGAGCACAATTTTGGGAAAGTATTTCCAGCTGCATTCGAGTTTTATTTGTGCAGGCGGAGAGCGCGGTAAGGACACTTGCACGGGTGATGGAGGCTCTCCGTTGGCTTGTCCAATAAACGATCGCTATTATCAGGCGGGAATAGTGGCGTGGGGCATTGAATGCGGGAAAGAGAATGTGCCGTCGGCATATGTTAATGTAGCAGAGTTCCGCAATTGGATCGAGGAAAAGGTGACTTCGAGGGGAATCGATCCATCATACTTTGCAGTGAAGAATAAATAAATAGAAATGTATTATAAAAAGTTAGATGGTCTTTCATTAAAAATCCCAAGTTTGTATGAACCTAGCCAACTTCTCGGAAAGACACTAGATTGAGCCAAATACCAAGAAGGTTGGGAATACTTCTAAGAAAATCTTCCTTTCTACTTAATACCCGACTGATTAACATAAATACTTTTCCAAATCGCATTATAAACCCAACCAAAAAATAAATCTTGGTCAAGGATTTCACTCTGGTTGGCTTTCTAGACTATTCATTCATGTTTAAATAACAATAATAATAATAATAATAACAGTGGGATGTTTTCCACTAAAAAGAGTACGAAAACGACAAAAGGACGAGGTGTCTCCTGTTTGTTTTTTTTTTCCTCATTACCTTTTATAAGAATGTTGGTGATTGCTTTTGGAGAAAAGCACGAATACAAAAGCGGAGAGCGAGTGCGTTTGTAAGCCTCAAGTATCTCAACTCATCCTCAGCAGACCCAAATATAATCGCTAATTTTTTCGCTGATTTCTTCAGCCAATCATTTGCTGACCACAACGAAGAGCCTGACCATGATTTCTTCCGATATATGAACAACTGCACCCATACAACTGTAACCTCAGTTGATAAAACACCTGAACTGGTAACAGAGAAGATAAGTAAACTCAAGGATGATTATTCCCCCGGCCGCGACGGTTTAGCCGCCATAGTGTTAAAAAATCCATCAGATTCAGCAGCACTTTTCAAACTTTCCATTTCTCAAGGAGTTTTTCCTTAACTCTGGAAAAACTCATATCTTATCCCCGTCCATAAGAAAGGTTCTAAAAACGATGAATCGAACTACAGACCAATTGCTAAACTCTCATGCATTCCGAAGCTCTTCGAGAGCATCATTTATGAAACCGTGTTTTTTCACCGCAGATCCATCATATCTTCAAATCAACACGGATTCATAGGAAGTAGGTCAACAACAACCAACTTAACTGAATCCGTATCTCGAACCTTCTGTGCCTTGGAAGAAGGTAAAGAAGTCTATGTTGTAGTCACTGACTTCAGCAAAGCTTTTGACAAAATCTCCCACAGTATCATACTCCTCAAACTTAAGGCTATTGGCTCTTCCAGCAGGCTTTATCGCGTGGATCAAATCCTGCATTGAAGATCGTCGATACGTCGCCCCTTTCAAATCTTCCAAATCCAATCCATTTATAGCTTCTTCAGGAGTCGCTCAAGGTACGACGTTGGCGCAATGATTTTCATCCTGACAATAAATGATGTCGATCTTATCATCCAAAATGCATGTGTATCTGTATATGCTGATGGCATGAAAATTATTACGAACATATCATCCCCCACTGACTCATACCTCCTGCAAGATGATCTGACCGGATTCTCAATGTGGTGCAAAAAAAAAATTCCTGGAGCTCAATAACAGCAAATGCCATGCCATCACATATACACGCAAGCATCTATCACAACCTCCCAGAACCTCCTTCATCTGCAACGACGCTGTTCCTTCAGTCTCATCCCTTCGCGATCTGAGTGTAATCTGTGATATCGAACTTAATTTCCTCTCTCACAACGATAACATTATAAGTAGAGCTAACTCTGCGCTTGGCTACGTCAAACGATGGTCCAAGGAATTTTCGAACCCCTATGTCACAAAATCCCTTTCATCACCTTTGTAAGACCCCTCCTTGAATACGCTTCCCAACTACGAATTCCATATTCAGCGAGTCGAGGCCGTCCAGCGCAGATTCATTCTTTTCGCACTACGTAGTCTCGCCTGGGCAGACAGATACAATCTTCCCCCTTACTCACATCGCCTGAGACTTATCAACTTGCAATCCTTTCAGTCTTCCAATTCATTCACCAGGTTCTAACCGGAAATATTGACTGCCCGCGCTGCTGCGATTGATCTCTCTCAATACTTATCCCCGTAACCTTAGATCTGTCTCCTTCTTCCGTCTCGTCCCTCACCGCGCTAAGTATGGCACCAACGGATCTATGTCCAGAATGTTGCGTAAGGTCAACGCGGTGCAGAACAATTTTAATTTCCACTGCAACAGATACACCCTTAAAAATGCCCTTCATTTGTATATAATCCTAAACCAGTCATCCTCTTCTGGTCTCATAAATAATATCTCCTCCCTCCCTAAAGCACACATTTCCCCATTGCCTCTCCCTGACTAAACTCCTAGTTTTTAAACAGCTGTAAGTTTGATTGCTTATTTTAAGCTAATACAGATGCCCGGGGGCGATAAATTAAGAGCCTGCCTTGCCTGGAGTAAATCTTGAACTTTTATTCAGTTATTTAAAAGGAAGCTTATTAAAATAGAAATCTAGATAAGTTTTTCCCAGCAGTTTGCTTTGACCATGAAGACTTCACTTTTTCGTTGCCAAATCTTTTATCTAAACGATGGACGGATCCTCGATTGAACTTCAAAGTTTCTTCCTGAACTTCTGGTAATTGACATGGCCGCTGAAGATTTTATCAATCTCATTACATCATCCAAATAAACGTAGATGACTATCTCACATAAAATTCAGAAAACGTGGTTTGATTTCCACTTATGAAATAACTTGGATCGAGCAAGCTTAGGCTTAACATAGACAGTTGCATTTGACCTTATCATTTTGAACGAGTTTGGCATCTGAATCTTTTGTTGCAAATGCATGCAAGTTGGGTCGATGAATCCTTTTTCCTTTAAAGCAGTAAAATGACTTTAAAGCATTAAGATTGAAAATTCATCAATAGACTTCATCTCCATAATTAATGTAATTTATTCTTTGCATACAAAAGTTCATACAAATGCGACACAAGTTTTTGAATTCAATTGCATGAAGTACTCCAAGGATTGCATTCTTTTACAGCTCTGATTCATATCGGGTTTTTCAATAACAGCGCTACAAAAGTTTGAAGTGTGAAAGTACGTTCGACGCCATTATGTATGGAACTCGATTTCTTTTGCATGGCCACCACCCAATTTTCGACGGTTTTCAAGCATAAATCGGCCGATACTGCTGCAATTTCACGTTCGATATTCGTACGAAGCTCATCAACCATCGCTGGCTTGTTGGCATTGACTATAGACTTGACGTAGCCCCACAGGAAATAGTCTAACGGCGTCAAATCGCACGACCGAGGCGGCGAAGCGAGTGGACCATTTCGTGAGATAACACGTTCTCCAAACTTGGTTTCCAATAAATTGATTGTGACATTCGCTGTGTGGCTTGTGGCGCCGTCCTGTTGGAACCATATGTCCTCCGAGTCTTGATCATCACGGAAGAAGTACGGCCGAATGACGCCGCCGGCCCATAAACCACACCAAACCGTAATTTTGATGCAATGATGACTCATGGAGTACGTGTGGATTGCTGCCTGACCAATACCGCATATTTTGTTTATTGACGGAGCCATTCAGCCAGAAATGAGCCTCATCGCTGAAGATGATTTTTCGATGAAAATCCAAATCATTTTCAAGTTGGTGCTCAGCCCCATTCATGAACTTACGACGCTTCTGGTGGTCAAGCGGCTCCAGTTCTTGCGTCAATTTAATCTTGAAAGCATGTAGGCCAAGATCTTTTCGCAAAATTCGCCAAAACGACGTCACAGAGATGCCCAACGCCTGAGAACGACGTGTGAGAGACACATTTGGGCTTTCTGCAACTGAAGCCTCAGCGGCAGCAATATTCTCGACACTACGGGCCTTCTTTGTCTCACTGGCACGGGAATATTTTGTACTGCGCCTGTGGATTAAAATTTTTCCACTAGACGTTCAATTGTTGATCTGCTATTACGACCATAAATTGGACGTAGCGCTGTTAACGTTGAGGCCACTGACTCCGAATTTTGGTAGTAAATTTTAATAATTTCGAGATCGTTGTTGGCTCGTATATCTTTCCATCATGAAATGGCAAACCTTACTGAAGAGAAATGTCAAAAGAGTGGTAAGAAATATTGCGTCGTTTGCTGTCCCTGTCACTCTACTTTTGTAGCGTTCCTGTTGAAAAACCCTTTACATTGTCGTACTGTACGAGTATATCCGAATCAAGACTACAGCCCCAAATTTTCAACCAAGGAAGAAAGAAAATTTTGAATAAATGGTCCGTTACACTGCCAGCCGACTGGAAATTGTTGAACAAGACTTTTTTAAAGTCAGAAGCTTACAATTTGAACCAGATCACGGCACTATTTGTCACACATTCGAATGGAACAATCAAGTGCAATTTCTATCCCATCCTTCTTCTTCATCGCAGCGAACCTAGCAATAAGAACATAAAAAAAATAAAAAATTAACACAACAAAAAAATGTATAACAATTTTTATTTATCGAGTCTAACAACAAGAGTCTCCAAGCCACCAATTTGAAACTCTCCAAAATAGATCTTCTCACTCTGGGCGTTCCCCAACATGACATGCCCACTGTAATACATCGACGTCATGTCCATAGACACCATATTCTGTCCGAAATTCGAAATCGAAACGAAGGAATTCCTTCTCGGATAAACCCTCTCCACCACCATGATATCATTCCTGCTGTTCCGCACTTGCGTGTTTGGAATATTTTGATTTGGCTTGCAGATAACGTTCTTATAAATTGACGGAGACCGATCACGAAGCTCGATCATTCGGGCAACCTGTTCGAAGTTCTCCAAGTTAAACGACGCACTCTTTGGTAACCATGGCAGCGTCTCCCTATTGGTGAACTTGAGCGCATCTGACCACTCCATGGTTGATAGATGGTGCAAATGTCGAGATTCCGCGTGTTCATTGTTGGGATCATGGGCGTTCTCTAGGGCGATCTCATCACCGTAGAAAATATTCGGAGATCCGGGCAACATGAGCTGCATAATTGTCGCGGCAAGTGTGGCATTGCCATTCATCTTCCTTGAGACACGCTGCCGATCAACGCCACCAATGGACCAGTGAATCCAAGCGCCATCCTCCCTCGGAGCTAGAATTCCACTCAAGGCTGATTGAATTTGTTGAATCATGCGCTGCGTCCCATTCACCACGTCCAAATGTACATCGACCAAGTCGACGTGGCTAATGATCTGATTCGCCCTCTCGAAACTAAGTTTCTCGAGGAGTTCACCGTCAATGATCAGAGCTCGATCCGGTCCAAGGATTTGTTTCCACTCGGCAATATTATTGAGAAGATGCTCATCCTCGGCATACATCTCGAGACCTTTTATATAGAATCCATCGACTCCAATGCCGATCCACTTCTGGAGTGCAGAGGAGACTAGATTTTCGGTAGAAACCGGAGTGGCGGCTTCAGTGGTGTTTCCATCAGCTGTGCGACCGATTTCGTTTGCTTCCTCTAAATGTTTGAGATATGGATAGATTGGCATATCCAAGATCAGTGATATATTCCTCGCATGCAGTGATCGAGCTAGGGATACCAGATCCGATGTGCTTCCTATAACTTGTGCTATATTGACGAGCGATGTTACGTTGTTAAAGTCATCGGGGTAATGCTCGGTCGGAAATATAGAATTCAGTCGAACTGCTGCAACGCCAAGCGCAGATAGATACTCGATACGATTGGAAATCCCTTTCAAGTCGCCGACGCCATCATTATTGGAGTCCTGGTAGCTAGCCGGAAAGATCTCATAGAAAACGCTTCCTCGATACCACGCCGTTCTACAAGTAAATTTCAAATAAGATTACACATTCGAATGCAAACAGAAAACTAACTTTGGATTGCAGGTCCTTGGAAGTGTGATGATCATTGCTACAACCACGGCACACATCGCCAGCAAGCTGGACATAAAAATGAAGAATGTGCATTTTCGAATAAGCGGCCAATTCCATGAGACAAACGATGGTGTATCGTTGGAAAGCTTCCTGCCTTTCATACCCAAGCCATTTGAGTCCTTAAAATAAAAATTTAAATAGAATTTGTTAGTTAATGTACGGAAAAGGAGAAAAAGGAATAAAAGAATACTTTTAAGGGCGAACAATAAAACAAAATACATTCCTTTCTGTCAATAATTGGACCTTTGACTCCAAATCTGAGCCCTGTTCGAGGGAATCCTGGTCAGAGTTCTAAGAATTTATAGATAACGACAACGCAACTTATAGACTGCGTGAGATCCTCACCAAGGAGCCCACAATTCGTCGCGAAGCTTGTCAACACTACCAATCTTCAACTGCTCCATGAAATGGGATTATTGCCTACTTTAAGGAGTTAAATTGAGTTGCGATTTTAAAAAACAAGTTTTTTTTGGGGGATCCACCTTTATTTTTAAATTGGTATAAATTTTATTATTTGTTGCCATAGCGGCAAACTGTCTGTACAAATGGAAAGTTACGGTTCAAAAGATGAGCCCTGAGACTGTCGGGCAGACATCAGAAGCTTTGTGTACGGAACCCAAAAAAGGATTACTTTTTTGTATTTGTATTTGAACAAGCTGCTTAAATTTCAAGGCCTTGCTGGAAAGAGGTAAAAATGGACCTCAGTTCTAAGACCGAGAAGCCTACTCAATCCACAGCAAAAGATTATCAGAACGCGACAAGGTAAAATCCTTTCAGTCTAATTGTGGATTGTCAGCGAAAAGTGTCTTCAGTATCATTATGAAAGCAACAACATCAAAATTTCTATTCCTCTTTTTTTTACAGGGAAAATGAAAATGCAAGAAAATGTACTTCCGCCAAAATGGCCCGGCCACATTAACCGAATGGACAATAGTTAGGAATGTTTTCGATGCGGCTCACAAATCCGGTCTTCAAAGATCGTGAATGTAAGAAAGCAGCACAAGCTCAGGCTCAGATCCATCAAGAATAGATGGCCTTATCAGTAAGTAGGTAATCAAAAGTCCTGGAAGCTAATGGGAGAAGACTGCAGTCCGTTTAAATGTAGAGCTAAGGAACAGGACTTGACTGATTCCTTCAATATAGAAGATGGCAGCATTTTTCATGGCTAAATCGAGGTTTTCCCGCAGGTAAATGTAATGTAGGTTAATGTGGTTACAATCTGAAATCGAAACCTCTGTTTTTTCAAAGCACTAGTCAGCAACCTTTGTAGAAATTCGAATTGGAAATAAAAACAGGATCTAAATGTTGACTGAGCTTAGTAGAATCAACCAAGCGCCACATCTAGACAAAAGACATGATTTGCTAGGCTGAATCCTATCCTACATTCATCAAGAGGATCATTACTGGAGACGAGACGTGGGCTTATGAGAAAAACACGCATTCCACACATCGTGGTCGAATTACGACATCAGTTATCGACCAATACGTGACTGAATTATACTCATTTGGTATGACAGCTTACGATATCGAATGGTGAGTATCGAAATTTGGCATTCTGTCATACTTGATCTGGCATTTTTTTACTCGGTATCATTGTTGCTGTAGGATGAAGTTGCTTTCGGGAGAAAAAACAATATGTAAGAATATTCTTTTGTTGTTATTTTCTATGTTTTTGCTTATTATTTTAAATATATTTTAGGTCGATGTTGAACAAAATTAACCCCCTGCAGAAGGAAATTTTGGGGAACTTTATGAGATGTCTTTCAACAAACGTTGCATTAACAAAAACTGGAGTTGGTCACAATGAAGTTTGACTTCCAAGCCAGATGGACATGAAAATTTCGTCAGCGTGTGGATTACAAGTTGCGGTTGAAGAAAGAAATATCTGCAAAAACGTTCGGAGTAAAAGAAAACAAATTAGAACACTTTTTCAGACGATAAACATATATCGGAAGATAGCACTGATGAACATACCGAAAACCGAAAATAAAAAAATATGAGCAAGTGAATGGCGTTTACCAAATGTGCCGAGGCCAAAAAAAACCTCGTCGTATTCAGTCAAAAAAGAAGGCAATGCTCCCTTTTCATAGATTACAACGGTGTACTGCATTATGAATTTTTGCCAGAAGGCCAAACAGGAAAAAAAAGGTATTATTTGTGTATAGCAATTCGCCGACAGAGACCAGAATTGTGGGCAGAAAACTCGTGGACTTTGCACCGTCGCACAGTGCCATCATTATTCGTAATTTTTTGACGAGAAATGCAACAAATACCATTCAACAGCCACCGAGTTCACCTTATTTGGCTCCCTTTAACTTCTTTCTGTTCAATCGAGTTAAAAAAAAAAACATTACGGGCAACGCGTTTCAGCATCCGAGAGGAAGTAATGAAAAAATCGCAGTAAGCCACTGATGAACATACCGAAAGCCGAATTTAAAAAATATTTCGAGGATTGGATCAAGCCCTAGCATAAGCATAAGTGTGTTGCACTCGGTGGGGATTGCTTCGAAGGAGACAATATAGATTTATCTAGATGAATAAACATGTATTTTTAATTTTCTGAACACAGTCCGGGAACTTTTTGATCAAGATGGTGTATGAGAACTGTCAATATGATTATTTAAGGGATCAACATTTTTGTCATTCGAGTTAGTATGCTTGAGTCTAGTATTTTTTTGGACTCAGATGATATTTCTTCAGAACCCCGCGAACGTGTCATTTGAACGTATCCCAACAGCTGAAAGAATTTGAACAACATATTGCCTTCATGTTGACACATATTTTTCATTTCATACAATTTATTTCTCATACACTTTAAATTAAATTTTAATTATCTTGAAAATACTCGTGCATATAATCGGAAGCATAAGAGGCATCTTTATTTAAGAATAAGTGTCGATAGTCACTTCAAATCAAACAAAACTAAAATTCAATGCATGGATGGGGACCCTTAAAAAAGAACTTTATTGCTTAATTATAAGATTATTTAATAATTTTCAACAAATTTAAGTTTACAATTAATATATTAAATACAATTACATAAAAGTTTGAAAGCAAGTACGAAAATTTCAAAGTTGACATTGAACAGTGAGACAACAACCTCAAGGTTACCAGAATGTTGGAATTCGACTTTACATTCATTTTGGTCTAACTATTTAAAAGATTTCTCAATTCCATATTTTTAAAATTAAAAAGCAAGTTTCTTAATTGTGTTGTTAACATATACGTTGTCCTTACGGACCTAATGGAGAGGTAATGTCATCTACTCAATAATATGGCAAATAGGAAGAATTTTCACATAATAGAACAGTGGAAAACTTGGGTGTAGACGATGTTTATGGGAGAGTTTTCCCAACATATATTTTTGCAGTGTGGTTTATTGAAATATGCCCTTCCCCAGCAGCTTATACCATATTGCAATTTTGAATAGAAAAGTCCATAGTAAATTGCTTTAAGGAGTTTGTGGAACATACAACTCTTAAATAAAAGAAACTACGGAGTGTGACCCGAAAATATTTTCTCAATGCATCCGTGTGGTAAAAAAAAGGTAGCTTTGTATCAATTGTCAACCCTAAATACTTGTCTCTATCGCTACAGTTCAAACTGTTAAAATAATTGGTTGACGCAGTGCAAATATAAGGGAAACATGAATTTAGGATACTCAGGTGCATGGTAGTGAATATTTGATGGAGTTTTGGGCGGATAAACTGAAAACTTTAAACTAACTTGTGCTCATCAAACCATACGCCCAGTAAGTTAAGATTGTAGTTTATATCTTCGTTACGCCTTTTCTAATATGTTTCAGTCCACTCGTAGTTGTTCCTATTTTCACTCTCTGTGATCTATTTGCCCAACAAGATTTGAGCCACTACCTACCTACCTTTCAAGCTTTTTAAATGATGTAATGTCGACAAAAAGATTAGCTGTATTCTTGTCGTCTCAATTTGAAATGATTTGAGGGCAAAGCTCTAATAGAGCTTTTTCCGTAGACTACCCTCTTTGGAAACCAAACTGTGCGGAACTGATGAAACCAATTTTATTTTAAGCCATATCTGTGAGTTGCAATATCTGGTAAAGAATAAGGTTTAAGAAATCTCATGACAGCGTTTCTATCTGCCGGAATATGATGCAAGTCCGTAATGACTAGAGGGTTCGTGGTTTAGACTACCCAGTCCATCAGCGTTGTGCGACAATCCCGCTTTGATAGTTAGATAGTTCAAAGCAGTGAATGCTGTCTTAGGAGGCTTTGAAGTAGATGAAAACTTTAATACGGGCTTGAAATGCGTTGGTCTTTTCTAGGATTCACCGTTTTCTTGATTTTCAAATAGCTTTCAGACGTTTTCACAACACACTGAGTAGGATATTGTAAACTCGATAGTCTATGCAATACAAACGAACTTCTTTATTTGTTTATGAAACCAAACTAACGAATCGGCGGTAATTCGGGTGCAATCTTACAAAAGCAATAAATATAAAAAAAAACAAACATTAGCGTGAAATTGAGTCTGCAAAGTCACGAGTTTTCCCACATTGTAAACATGGAATAATAGCTTGCACGACTCAAAGGCATAACCAAAGTTAAATTGCGTCACATGTTTTCAATTCGAAATAAATGCACGATGTTTATAAATATTTAATTCAATTTGACGCGACGTGCCTTTTTAGTAAACAAACTCATATCATAAAAAAAATGCAGAGACTGCTTGGGTGAGACGAAAATGATAATACTAAACTTAATCGACCTTTATTTGCCTTTTGCTTCCCTTTGCCGCGCCGAAGGACATCTTGAACATAAAAACTTTCACCCAACCTGGTTGAACCTATAACAAAAACACTATCACTTCCTCATACCTGCATCCCTTCGCCGTTGTTCTTCCTTAGATGATGATAAGCGTTGTGATTGAAGAGACTCGATGATGCCGTATCTGCGACGTCCATTCCGATGCCAGAACTACTGCCCGACGATGAACTTGTCTCGGCCTTGGTGTCCTCACAAATGCCCGAGTTATTACTATCATTGTCGGCACTTGGTGTCAAAGGATGCGAGAAAGCCAACGGCGTGGATGAGGTTGTCGACAAAAGGGGACAAATGGATGCCTCTTCCTCTGGCAGAAATGTCGAAACCGATGGTGATTCAATAAGTGTCGACGGCAGCTGTACATCCAAAAAGGGTGGATCCGTGGAAATACCCATTGCGCTTAGACGAGTTAATCCGAAATATTGAAACTTCTTATTCAAAATAAAGAACACAAAATCGAATATCTCGAAAACCGTTCACGAATCGCTTAAATAACAAATAATGACAAGTAGCTGAAAGAATCTCAAGACAACCAACGAAGAGTCTATTTTTATCGCAATAATCAAAATTTTATCTGTTCTAGATACTTTTTTTATTCACTTCTTACGCGAACCATATGCTTCGGTTAAGGCAGTCACTTTGCATCACAAATTCTCTGTTTGATATGCTCGAGTCGTGAAGCAATTAATTTCGATTAATTGAAATCAATTGAATTGCGAATCATTTTATTCTTAATATTTTTAGTTAATTGTTTTTTGTGCTTGTTGCTTTTGAATAGCGAGCTGAGGGCAAATTTTTGTGCCTTGAGTTGTTATTGGGAAGAGACTGAATAAATGGAAAAAAAAACTTCCACGAAAAGTCCTCTCGTTGCTGGAAAACGTTTTCGACATTCTGCGCCGACTCGAAATACGTCGAAAAGGGGCAAATTTGGTTTGGTGGCGTTTATTGTGAGAGTGTGTTGTACTTCAGAATTGGTTGAAACCAGAATAATGTTGCCAGATTTACATCTATAGCGTAATTTCAAGATAGTGTCATTTCAAAGTGTTTACGATCATGAGCAGCAATTTAAGTGGAATAATAATGGTGTCTAGTAAATATGTTTTCTAAGAATAGAGTGAAAATTCCTTAAATTCTTTGAGTGGAATTTTAATATGTATATCGTTTTCTATTGAAACATTCAGCGTGGTCAAATTTTTTCATCACAGAAGTAGACATAGTGCGCCGATTGTAAAGGAGAAGATTGCGTTAATATATTGATGACATTCGTCGACGGGACGTATTCAGCTTCTGGGTTCGAAAAGGGCGAAAATGGCTGTCGCCTCGTGAATTTCGCACTTACCCAGGTCTTTCGACTAGCGATAAAGATCCACCATCAAAAATACAATTTTCCAGCTTTTCTGTCTTTATTTTTGTTATCTTTGAATTTGTTTTACAATCTTCATATTCTATTCCGGACATACGAATCGGCTATCCATTCACTTACCGGATATATCAGCTAATGGCGGAAAAATACTTTGAATTAAGTGAATGCAAAAAAGTCAATGTCGACTTCTCTGTCCCAATTCAGACTCAACCCATGGAGCAAATGAAACTAAAATATATCTGAGCCCCAAACCAATGCTCAATCTTTCAGTTCTTCTGCTCGCTCTGTTCATGACAAAGGTTGTCAAAATTCCTAGAAAGTAAGCAAATAAAAAAAATGAAAAAGAAGCAAAAAGAATGTCAAAATTGTCGACTATTCTGCTCAAAAATTCAGGTATTTAAAAGAGGGGAGTTTATATTTGGTTTGAAAATCCACTGGTAGTTTTAGAGATGCCAATGCATCCAAAACCGTATGGTTGTTTGGTGTGGTTTTTGGAGTGAGTGCGAGTTGGAATCCGCATAAACTTGTAGGTATGCAAATAGTTCGTTCATCGCGAAAATCAGGTCTCGAAGAGTTTTCTCGCTTTTGTTTATATGTCTCGAGCACGCTTTAGGGTTTGATTTCCTTGCGATTTCATAAAATATCCGGCATACTACACGCTTGATACATGCACGCGTTCCTAAGAACAGGAGTGATAACAGACAGACTGACAACAAAATGATTCTCTAATGATTCCGCTTTTCCTTTTGAGGAATTGAACCTTAAAAAGAATATATTCTCACTATAGTCACAATGGAGTCGAATTGCGGGTAACGTGACTCATGAGACACCCATACTTATCCAATCAATCTATTTGATTCCGGGACCATGACGAAGGTCATGTTAAACAGTTTCTTCACATCGGCGAGGATCCTTGCGTATTAAGAAGGAGATAGTTTTTGAGGAGAAAGCTTTAAAAGCGGTGTGGCTATTACTGAATATTGCCACTCGCTATGGAGTTCAGTTTTTGCATACCTCATACTTCACTAGCATCTCTGTTTGATCCTTTGATTAAATATCAGGTCAAAAGACGTTTTCTCTTTTAAAGCCTGTAAAGAAGTCTTATAGTATTCTTGGTGGAAGAGGGCATTATTTTTATTCAAGTTGAGCTTTCATGCAGTCAGAAGAGTTCGAGGATAGAGGCCACTCTATAGGCTTTCAATGGCATTATGGTCTTGCAGGCCAAAAAATTTCCTCTTTTCGTTTAACCGCGCGCCTTACGTCTCTCGAACTTATTTTTAGGATCACATTAAATGCATTAGTCGGTCTTGCCGTAAAGAACCATTATGTACCCATGGCAGCAGTTCTCTGAACTCTGCTTTGCATGGGGATCGGATGAACACCAAACCAAAAGAAAAGCTGCTCGCAATGAATGCTTTCTACTTAAGACATTAAACTCCCAAGTAAGTTTAAGATCCACGATGACACTGGAACAGAATAATAGTGTGCAATTGTTGAACCATGAAAGCTTAAATTCCGATATCTTGCTATTTGCCAAAAACACCTCGGTTTTTCTCGCATAAATCGTATATGACATGCAGCTCTTCGTAAAGAGTTCTCCCCAAACCAACATCCCTGCAACATTCACCGAATATAAAAAGAAAGATGTGCCTCTTAAAATGTTTGCATCAGTTTGAGGACCTATAATGAACTATAAACTTTGATAAAGTAAATATCATAGCCTGTCCATCATAATTTGATTCGAATATTAATTTATTCTTATGCGAAGATGGCCCAGTAAAGCTTCTTAAACTTCAACAACTCGAAACGTAATCTTTTGCAAACATCTCAAAAAATAAAACAATAAATTTACGTCACATCCTTCAGTTTTAATCGTCCTTTCTCATAAAAAACAATCTCCGCATTGGGATTGTTTGTTTTAATTAAAGGCATATCAGGTAGAAAGTTCTCGTGATTTTCAATTACCAGCTTCCTCAAGTCATGCAAGTGGCTCAAAGACCTGCCAAAAAATGTATAGTTTCCGATGAGAATCAGCTCTTTTAAGGACCCACAGTTATATTGAAAAAAATCATCAACGATTTCGTCCAAAACCCGGCAAAAGCTGAAGTCTATTTTTTCCAATTGATTTGAAATGTGTCTGATTAATATCAAATATTCCTCGCCAAGTGTGGTAAAATGTAGTGTAAGACTTTTAAGCCGCTTACAGTCAACTAATGGCCTGATTGCCAAAACCCCTATTTCCACCCTTAGGCTGTATCCAATGGAAAACGTAAGCGAAGTTAAATACGGACTCATGGCAGTTATTAACTTTCTATCGTCTTCTTCCTCACCAATCGACCTTATGTTAAAATGTAAGTTTTTACACCTTCGCAGGTGAACTTGAATTATTTCGTCGAGTTTTTCACAAACTCCAAGTATTTTTATTAGCTGATGATTGGTCATGTAGCTGAAGATCTTGATGAGGCAGTCGTCATTCAGGTCGAGTAGATTCATTTGTTCTGAATCTGGCTGCATGAATGGATCGGAGGAGTCTTCTTTGTTGCAGGCCATCTGCAAAAGAAAAAAATGAGCTTATTTAATTCAAACAAAGAGATAAATAAAATGTCAAGAGCAAAACAGTTTGTTAGATTTCGATAAAACAAAGATTTTTAAAATCTGAAAAAAATTATACGAGTAGACTCATGTTTAGAGCTTCTGAATTTATTGAACTTAATGAACTAGAAGAGCAAACCAGTACACAAACCAGATTTGAACTCAACTCAGAAGGAAAATGGGAAAGCCAAGACCGAGAGGAATGCGCTCTTCTTTAAGGAAATGATGCAAAAAAGTGGTCACGACAGGGACAAGCGCAGACTCTGATCGTTCCTATATGTAGGTAACTGTAACTGAACTACATTCAATTCAATCTTCATCATGCCAAAGGAGCAAAAACTAGAAAAAAAGTTCATTACCATAATTGAGGTCCCATGAACCCATTTAGGAGCAACCAAAAGGCTGAAAAGATGATCCGATAACATCTTTGATGACCATTTGGGCTCTTATGGAGTACATAAGTTCTTGCACTCTCGTTGGGGTTTTATTTTTGTTTTGAGAAGTTCCAAATTCTTTTGATTATTCGCATTGACCTCTGACTTGGATAAACCATAAGAAAAAGAAGTCTGCAGCGGTCAAATTGCGCAATCTTGCCGCCCAATGAAAATCGCCAAAGAACACATTAGGCAACCCCGAAAAGTATCATTCAAAATGTCCCTTACCGAGCAAGCTGTGGGTGCAGATGCATCCTCATCAACCTGTTTGAATGCCCCAATTCATCAAATTAACGACGCCATCATTGAAGTGGTCAAACAGTGATAGTAGTCTTTCTTAGTTGGTAGATGCGCTGTAATCATAACACCATCTTCGTTAGAGTTCCAAGTTCGTATCTTCGACATAATGGCTTCTGAATATGATGTCATTGGCTTTGCATAATGCAGTAGACGTCAAGTATAACGACTGCTCAATATAACGAATTTCCAATATAACGAATCAAATTCTTTACCGTAAATGGTTCTGTTTAACGAATGCTTTAAAATTTTTACTTTCTTTCACGAAGCATTTCTAGTTGTCGGTTGATTGTCGTTTTTTTTTAATTTAGAAAAAATACCCGCTAACCGTAATCCTTCTTCCTTGGGCAACAAAGTGGAAATTAAAGACAAGTGTAAAAAAGGAGTGTCATTAAGGGAGATTTCTTTAAAATTTGGATTACCAAAGTCTCCGAATTGTACCATCAAGACAAATGAAAGAAAATATTGTAAGGATAAATTACATATAAATTAGAAATTAAATGAAATTAGATATTTCTAAAAAAAAAATTGTTCCAAATCGAAACCTTCTATGTGAACCGGTGAATTCCCAAAAATGAAACGAGCTCTTTTTAAATGGTTTCTTAAGTAGCACAATAACAACTTTCCAATGAGCGCGATAATTCTAAAATTTAAAGCTTAAGAATTTCATGGAAAATCATTTTGTGCAAGTGACAGCGGTCCAAAAAAAACTGGAAGATAACCAAAAGGCAAACTTAAACTAAAGACTTCTTTTTCAAATCATAATTGTTTTGTTTATTAAAGACTTATTAATTAATTTTTATTTTCTTATAAATAAATACATACATTTAAGGACGATCGGTAAAACGAATGACATTGCATTTTATAACAGACAACAGAGTGATGACGCAATCTTGTGAAACACAAAAACTGCATTATAGCGAATAAAATACTGTGAATTGAACGAATGCAAATAAGTCGATATGAAGTTCTCCGTATCTATTCGAACTTAAAGTTGCAAGTCACTTCTGCTCACTTTGTGCAAAATAATTTTATAGTGAAGTCATAGTCCCTCGAGAGCAACCAACTTATTAATTGACCAAAATCAGATTTTGGGTGGAAGAGTTAAAAAAAAATGCCGACCGCCGCAGTGAGCGTGAAAAAACAGTGAATATTATCTTCAGAAGAGACAAACTTATTGCAGCATTTGACCTAAGGAAAGCCCCATCGTCCGTTATTGCAGAATACAAACATATATTAGGATCGCTTCTTCACGCATCATATTCCCCGGATTTATACTGCTCGAAATATTTTCTAGGAAAAAGTGGCTCGATATGTGGCTTGCTTAAGATACTCGATTTATCCCCCGAGGTCACGAAGTTGTTGAAAATTGCTGCGGAAATTTCAACGTAAAAGAAGATTGTCGAAAAATAAATACAGAAGAATATCAGAAAGATGCTTAGATATAAAACATGCCCGTTCATCTTTTTGAATTGTTAATGATTTCAAGTAAAAGGAAAAGTTAAAGACATGATCAAAACATTAAATGTACAAAACCAATCCATTTTATTAAAAAGAACAGGAAACACAACAAAAAAAAGAAAAGTTTACTTTAAATGTTGTATAAAGTTATAATAAACATAATATAAAAAAAATCTGTTTTTCTCCACTGATTGCTTAGGGCTGAACTCCTTATCTTGCCTTCCATCGTTCGTGTTGAAAGATTTTGTCACCTGATAATGATGTGCAACTTTTTTGTCAAAGTTTTAACCAATATCTCTGACACGGAGACATGAATGTCACGTAGCTTCAGAAACCATCTATACAACGCAGTTTCCATTTCGACATTTCCGATTTATGCAATGACTTGTATTTCCTTGCTCCAGAAATTTATGTTTCATACACTCACGAAGAGATTTCGTCGTTTCCGTCCTTGTTATTCCCACAATCGTGGCTGTAGCGATTTGGTATCTGTTCTGGAATGCTGCGATAGGACGTTCCGGTTTTTTTAATTCTTCTAGCACGGCATATTTTTGTTTAAGGCTTAAAAACTCAACTTTACCCTCACTTACTGAAGGCATCTTACAGAAATAAATGGTATTGGAAGCAAAGCGTAAATCTTTTAAAGTATCGAAATTTCAGCTGAAATGGTGAAAAAAAAAAAGGTTATCTTTGCAAACGTTTAATCTATAGAAACGGTTCCTGTTTGGGAGTTTCAACTGCGTATTTTTAGCCAATTTATATGAGTTTTCATCATGAGGTCAGCTCTTGAATTTTTGAAACTATCCAAACTGCAATTTTGGGGCAGAAAATTCGCAAAAGAACTTTTCTTTTGCTTCTTTTGCGAAGATTTAAGTTTCGAATTCTTTCCAAATTAGTTTATTCAAACCTTGCGAAAAGAGCGCGAAGCACAGACCTTTTTTAGGAAACACACATCCTCGGGGTCATTAATTAATTTATCTTTCTAAATCGAATCTAGCCTGGCTCACCTTTTTCTACTTCAAAGGAACCCGCCACTTGGACACGTTTATTTAAACTAAATTAATTGGCGGAAATTCCTTTGAAATTTAAAATTTTCAAATTCAATTGCAATTCGACGGTTGGAATGCCCTTCTGTAGAAGGAAATTTCCACATAGATACAAGCACACAAGCACATTCATATTTTTTTTTTTTTGATTTTCAGTAAATTGATCAAACGACTTGGTCACAGTGACGTCACACTCATTTTAAAAGAGGAAACTGATAAATCATCGAAAATTTTTCAGAAAACCGGGGAAGTAAATAGTTTTTGTTTACGTTTTGGAGAACACAAGTAAACAAACGAATTCAAAACACATACCTGAATATATAAACAAACTTCGGAATATGGAAGCAAAAGCAGTGAAAAAAGCAATAAAATAACACAAGCACACGAAAATAAATATTTGCTTTGGTTGATGGTTTGTTGTTATTGTAGATTATAGCAGTTTTGACAGAAGTTGTAAGAAGAGTAAAAAAAAAAACGGAAGGCAACTGTGGATTGCCAGGTACAATTGGAATCCACAATTTCTGTTCGGCCTGTTTGTTTCGATGTTAGAGTGTGTGCTTGGGAAAGCCTATTCGTTATTTATTTGTACTGGTAGTGTTTGGCCCAAAGAATAATTTGGAAGCGCAAATTATGTAGATTTTGTCTCATATTAGTTTAAAGTTTTACTTTTTGTTTCAGGGTGAGTTTGAAGAAAATAGCCGAGGAAAGAAAATGCAAAGAAACTAGAAAAAAACTTTATTTCTTTTCAGAGTCTCCTATTATCTCCTTTCACTCTCCATTTAAGGTCAGAAAAATGGCGGTTCTTAAAATAGCTATCAACAAATGACCCCATCTCTTCATTATTGGTAAAACTTTTGGGAACAGAATTTAATTCGTGAGTTCACCTAATACTCGGAATGGAATGTTTTTCCTTCTAGACAATTAATGAAAATTGTACCACAAGCATTCAAAAAAAAAAACTAACCAATAATGTTGCTTTTGAGCCGGTTATTCATTCAAAATGCTGATCAACTCAGATCTGAAGTAATAGACCCAAATTTCATATGGGATTATGAATCGACCAAAAACTCGGCAATTTTCATGCAGGACTTCGCTTAGAACTTGATCGAAACATCCGCTGTTTCGGTAAACCATCTTGTTCGCCACTTTCTTAAATGCGTGGTCACCGCATTTATCGACTATAGCGATGTTCGTCTTTGCAGCTTGCACAGCTTTCCATTTTTAACTGAGGAGCACAACCCTCCAGAATTGAATATAAATCCACTTTGATATTGGTTGAGCTGAGCCATTGATATTACCCTCCGTACGATCATTTTTACAGCAATTTCACGAAGCTCTGCTCTTTTTAAGAACAATCTGGAAGTGTAAAAAAATGTGTCTGTCATTTTGAAAGCCTAGTTATGTAGGTTTGCATTCGAAAAGTAAGGTGCACCAAAATATGCGTCTATGCCTAGCTTAACCTATGAAACTATTGAAAAACACTCACCCCATATTGTTTTGCGAAATCTTTAAATTCTTAAAGATGCTTTTTGAATTCCCAAAGCTTTTTCCATTGCCTTTCCAAGATGATATCCAGTAATCGCGTTACCCCTCCTTAAACAAATTTGGCCCGATAAAATCTGCTGTGTATTTGCCCCAGGGAACAACTTTTACGAGTTTATTTGTGTGCGTATCAGTTTAGATGGAAATAAGCACCTTGCTCGTGACGAATTTTGACTGAATATCGGCCACTGGGGCTCATCTTGGAACGAGCACTGCGAGGCGGTTGGCCGCACGAGCTGTTTCATGCGTATAGACATTTTATTCAAAATTATCTGTTTTGGCACTTCGTTTTTTAGTTATTTTTGTAAAGAACACATTTATTTGAGTCGTGATTAACGTTGGAAGTGCATTAAGTGCTGCCAAATCGCACAAGAACTCCCTATTTGCAGGGAGCTTTAAAAGATGATTTCATATATTCGAATTATGCTTTATATATGTTTTATATCAGGGAAGTTACTTCAGGTTCTAAATGCATGAAAAATGATGAAAGCATTTTCCTTATCTATTAATATGGGTCTCAATCTTATAACGTCAAGCTAATTTTAGATTCTAAGCTATATGAGAACCCCTACTTTCATAAAGTAGATGACTGCACATATATCATCTATTTTCACGGAAAGCTACGTTATCACATAAAACATCATCAATCGTAACAAAACGTATACGTACTTTGAACATTTTACGCATTTAAACACGTACATAAATGCTTTCTGACAAATGAATGAATGAGCCTGTCACATGTGCGGGAACATGACGCAAAGAAAGGAGTCCACTGACGTAGGCTTGGTTTTTTTTTCGTATTACTCATATAAATAGTTACTTAAAACTATTAAACGCATTGAATGATCTAAAAATTACATAAATGACGTCATTGCCAACGGAGTCTTAGTTTTTGGTTTCAATGTTCTAGAATCTTAAATAAATACGTTCTAAATTAATTGTATATACTCGATTTTGGTTGAATGCGATAAGAAGTTTAAAATGGGCCTGCTTATGTTCTGTGTTGTTTGAGAAAACAACAAGCTAGGGGGTATTTCCGAGATAACCTTTTTATTACCTATATTCACCTTATCTCTCCTTAGTTAGTACAAGCACCAAATTTAATTCTCATAAATGTTGGATGATTATTTTTGAAAGCTATTTAAAATCTTGTCATTAAGAATTAATTGCTTGGTTTTAATAACAGGTTATGGTTGTCTATTTATGCTACTATAAAATTAATATTCTTTGTGGTAGCTAGTTCCTCAAGCTTAAATGAATATAAAAGTTAAACGTTAAATCATCTTAATACCATTGGAATAACTAAGCAAGAAACCGAGAAGCTTGATTTTTGTATTGAAAAAATTGTTCAAGTAAATCTCAATCATAACAATGCATCATTACATGGTTCTTGAAACGGAATCAAGGTCTTCTATAGGCTTTTTAGTTGTATCTTCGGAGCTCTACGAAGTGATTTAGTTCTCTAGCATTATCTCCGAATTGCACGCATTTTAACTTCGTTGATCAAGTTTCATTCCAACCTCAATAGGATGAATAAAATTGAATAAGGAACCTTTAACACCATGGAATTTAAACAGGGAGACCAAAATAAGAAGAAATGTTGTTGTGAACATTTTGCAGCATCAGAATAAGAACAAAAATATATGAAGGTTAACATCTCAGGAACCAGACACTCTTTTGTGTGTTACACAAATCAATAAAAAATGTCTTGTCAGGCTATTAAGCCGGACCTTCCCAAAACAGCTCTATAAATAAGATGATTTGTCCTTATTCAAAGCAGTCCTTTCACCCATTATTGTTTTGTATTCATTTTTCCAATCACTCGGAACAGATCTCCAAGTCCAGCATTTAAAAAGTGTTCAGGTATAACAGAACTCCCTCCGGCCTCATCAGTACATAGCGCATTTGTTCAGGGCTACGTCTAACGAAAACTCAATTTGACGTATCTCATTTAAAGACTAAAAACTTCAAAATGTAGCTTTATAATTGAACTCTTGCAATTCACGTGAAAACTTTTTGGGGTTTGAAAATCCCTTTGAAACAATTATTTATTGACAAATGCTGAATAAAAATGGAGTCTTAAATATTATAACTCTAAAATCTTGTATTTAAACTAATTTCGAATAAAATACTGTGAACTAAGCAAATGCAAATAAGTCGATGTCGAATTCTCAGTCTCAGTGCGGACTCCACTCATGGAGCAAATGAAACTAAAATATATCTGAGTCTCAAACCCATGCTCAATCTTTCAAATCATCTACTCGCTCTACTCCTGATAAGGGTCGTCAAAATTCCTTGAGAGTAAAAAAAAATCTTAAGAGACAAAATCATTTTCCAAAAAACACTTATCTTCAAAAGAAACATTCTACGCTGTTAAAGGTTTCTGTCAGTGAGGAGGGCAAATGGAGGAAATGTGTAACTGCGAGCTCCACGAAGTTTACAATGATTATGAGGTCCATGCTGACTTTCAGGAATTGAAGCAAAATGGCCACTCATTTTCTTATCACGCCTCTGTTTAGGCTTACGAGAATCTCAAAATTGACGACTAATCTGCTCGAAAATTCATCTATTCATAAGTGGCGCAGTAACTTCTCGGCGGCTACGTCAACAAGCAAGCCTGCCGTATTTGCTGTTGGGAAATCCACTCGTAGGTGTAGAGATGCCAATGCATCAAAAACCGTAGGTTGCGGACTCACGCAACGAAAGTTCCGTATTTGTAGCCAATTTTTGTTAATGATGAATGTATGTAAATACAGATTTACGGTTTTCGGATTTTGCCTTTAACTTGTGCTATAAAACAAAATTTATTTATTTATCTTTTGTCTGCGTCGATAGCTAAATTTACAGCTTTATGGGACTGGAGTCATTAGTACTTGGTATTAATCTCAACTTGATACCTCCACGCATTCCTGAGTCTTATGAGGGAATCGTTTTTCCTTTTGAGCTACGGAACCTTTAAAATAATTGAAAAAAAAAACGTGCACAAAAATTTCAACGCATGATAGGTATATCTACAACCATATCATTTGGCACATGTACCAAAAAAAATTGAGAACTGAGTGTACTTTGGCATGTTACTAGACTTAAAATTCCGTCTTTGTTTAAATATGAAACCACATCGTGATTATATCTGCAACATAAGTTCAACAGTTCACGAATATTTATATTTTAATTTGAAATTTATTTAAGTATGTGCCCAACAAAATATATAGAAACAATTATAACAAATTAATTAGAGAACTCGGTCAATTGATAAGTTTAAGGTTAATGAATCGAGTCAAAATAATGACAATAATATTATTTTTTTTGCAAAGAGAATAATAATATTTTTTACATGTCCTAATCGAAATGCATTTATAATAAGTCGAAGTAAAGAAAAGCTTTGCTTATGCAAGTATTTTGGTTAAATTCCCTTAATGAAAAATCTGAAAGCAATCTGAACTCATTCTGATTCAAATATGCAAAATTTTCATCTATTTTGGTTAAATTGCCTAGGTAAGGAGTAAATATCACGACTGTTTTCACGGGTTTTGTCATAATGTTAATTTGCCCCAAAGGAAGAAGCCAAGCACTGTCAGATCTTTATTCTGTCCCACCGTATTCAATGTCTTATTTTTCGTGTGTCTTCAAGGCTTGTATCGGTATTTGAATTTGCTGATGTGAACTTTTTCTCACTCCGTTAACTGGAACATTTTGTTTAATAGTAGTTTGTCATCAAGAAATGAAAACATTTTGTGGATCGATAGTGCACTTTTCGTCCTAAAATGCCACTGATATGAAAATCTCTTAGGAACCATAAAAAAAGGCTGTACTTTTCAGCAGATAGGCGATCTCGTTTCCTTAAAAATGGTCAAACAATGCAAAGGTTCAATCGTAGAGTATACTTCTTTATTTTCACATTTTGAAAACGATTTTGTGAATAAACATAATCAAGTCATCTCTAGCTGATTAAGTAAGTTAGGCTGGAACTTCATCGCCCGCCGTAGTCTTACTGGTCTTTTATTTTGCCATCACTTCTTTCACTTTTCTATTCTATTCTGCAATCAGGTCATCACTACGTATATGCTCTAAGAGCTCACAAGCAGATCTCGTCCTTGATCATGATGATGAGCTATCATTTCTCATGGCCCTCTAGCAGTACTCCAAATAATAAGAATAGGATCTCTTCAGCCCTTAGAATACGTGATCAGTAAAGAGGTTGCTTGCTCTTGCGTTTGTAGCACATTAGTTGTGAATCTTTTTAAGAAATGGTTCGAATTTCTTTTTTAAGCGCGGACATCCTCGTCCGAAGCTACAGTTAATGTGTACAGGTAAGACTTTGAATTCATTTCGAAGAGAATATAACGAAAATTATTTTTGTCGAGTTCATTTATAAACATTTAAAATATTATTTTATTTTACAAAATAAATATACTAAGTATAATAATAATATAATAATAATAATATAATATATAAAATATAATAAATAATTTAAAATAATAATTAATAAATAATTAATTTCTTAACTTAATATAAATTGATTTTTCTTAACAAATTGACTAAAATATTTATTTTTTATAATAATTGATTTTATAGCTTACCTTATGACATTTAAATTTTTTAAAATTATTGAATTGAATTAAATGAATAAATAAATTAAAAAAAAACTAAATAAATTTCTATCTTACAAGACTGGATAACTTTAAAATCGAATAACATTGAATTAAAAAAAAATTAATTAAAATTAATATAAATATAATTTATTGAATCCCTTAAAATAGAGAAAAATATTTTCATAATATTAAATATTTTTTATTAAATAGACTCTGATAAACAAGAGTTTTCAGACGCATCTCAGTGCGTTCGGACATGTAGAGAACTTGATAAATATCTTGCGTCAATTGGTTTACGGTTTGTTGGCCTGGAGACCACCAGCTTCCATTGTTCCCATGATCATGAAATGTTGTTTCCACGTTTACTCGTCTAAATTCTTTAGGTGAAATCCATAAACTAAAGTCTTTCTTCGGAGATGCTATTACGAAGGCTGTTTTTTATTGTCTAGGCGGTCGTAGAAGTTAAAATATGCATATAGATGAGTCTGAATTTATTCTTAGTATGATTTGTTATCAAAAATTCGCTTACATGCTGGCATATCAAGTCTTCCTCTGTTGACAAATTCGTGGCGTTTTTGCTTTACATAGAAATCAACAAACCCGGTTTTAATCGCCTTTTTGCCCTACCCATTGCCTTACATCTCTTGGATCGGTCTCGAGCCTCCTCAGATGCTAGGTATCATTGAAAACGAAAACAAACCAACAAGATCCGATTACGCAACGCCGAACATACGCTCAAAATCCCTTTCCAAAGTAATGACAAGATAAGGAAAAGTGGTGACCATTTTTGTACAGTCTAAGACTTATTGTAAATAGGTTTGTAAATGCAAGATCAAGACCTTAACTAACTAAGGTAAGCTTAGTCTTATTTTGGTCTCATTTCATATGTCAATATTTTTTGTTATTGTTTCGAAACCAATCCAAAAAGAAGCAGTGACTCTGACCTAAGCTAATCGGAACGGATCTTATAATATTAAATTGGACGTAATTTCGACGTCTCTTGATATTTTGAGAGCTTTTTGAAATCATTTTCAAGAAAATTATTAATTATATTTACTGGTACAAAAAGTTAATGGAATGAGGCTCTCTTTTGATGAAACAAAAAAACAAAAAGTGGCAAAAACAACAGTGGACTTAGTTTGCTTATGTTGCAGGAAAACATGAAGAAGAAAATAATTTAACGTAAATGCCAGAGAAACAAGCTAAAAGAACTAAAATAAACATAAACAGGGTCTTATACCGGAAATCCTCCAGATAAGGAAGATATACGGTTTCTTCGTCCTCCTTTAAATTAAATTAAAGTCCTAAATTCACCTCAAGTTTGCATCCATGTAAGTTATACGTAAGTGCTCATACGCAAAGCTATACGTTATGTCAACGACCTTTTAGTAACTATTGCAAGTCAGTTTAGACGCATTAAGCTGCGTTGAGGTTTGCATCTACTTTTCCGATGAACGATTTGCGTCAACTTTTCAAAACTGCAGGCAGAGTTCAACTTCAAGTCATTATCATTTCATATCCCCATGTTAATAGGAAAAATTTCGAGAGAGTATTTCTGATTGAAACAACTAGCGCCAAACTGAGTTTATAGACGAGAAAGACTGTTATCGGACAACGCGATGACCGACGGCCCACTTAGCTAGGGAATGCCTGCTGGAATAGATCTCGTTTTTTGCATGAGACTCTCCTTATAAGCTCAAACACTGATAACCCCAAAGACGAACTTTATAGATCACGCTAAGCCCGATTCACCACCTATCTATCTATCTGCTTGGTATTAATATTTTTGCGACGTTGCTCTATATAATGTATCATCAGTTTACATAAGAAAAATAATAAACGGAGATTATTAGGTTCCTTGACGATGTCAATTAAATATTTAGTTAAATACTAACTTTGCCCGTAAACAGACGTTCCGATTGAGACGAGCAAAACGGTTTTAATAAAAAAGATATAAGACTTTAGTTATAAGTGAAGAGGAATTTTAAATTTTATTCAAATTGATAACAAAGAAAAGCAGTCTTCTGTCGAAAAGGGACAAGTGTAAAGTGTATTGAAAAAGTTCTCTTATATAAGACTGGCTTCATCAATATGCAAAATTTTGTACATCTAACAATAAGTGCTAGTGATATTGTGTGTAATTTTCTAAGAAACGGAATTAGCCTATCTCAGAGAATAACTTTAAAAGGTTTCGAGGAACCTGAATAGATTTGCTTTAAAGGAGACTAAAATCCCAGCGGATATTTACTATTCCCAGGTAAGATTCTTTTATTCTTCAAGAGAAAGTGCATTTGAAGCTTCCACTGGAACTGTAACAATAACCTACGAAAAGACTTATCTGAAAAGTCCGAGGGTTCATAGAACATACACTTATGATTGTTCAAATGACCTTTGGATTCATAAGCTTTCTCTTTAAATGTTTTCGGCCCCATTTAATTTCGGTTAGCCTCATAGATGAGAGTAGAAAACAACTTGCCTTAACCTTATAAGTATATGCGAATGCGGAACGTTTTGAGCCACACGATACGTTTAGGTCGCTGCAGCCGAATCTAAAATTCCACGAGTCGTTATAAGAACGTTGGTGGAGAGACCCTTAAACATCCTTTCGTTGAATTTTTAAGGTTGCCGAAGACCGAAGCACAAATGGTCTTATTGTTAGTGAAACACATACTATGCCAGAGACATAACTGGGGACATAAAAACACCTCCTACTATTTTTGAGCATTTCTGAGGACCAATACCAAAAACAAATGTTGAATGTCTGGTGCTACAGTTTTTTGCAGACTCCAAACTTTTTGTGCAGCTTTAGAAGCATGTTTCCCTATCTTGCAAGTACTATAAATTGCCCAACTATGCCCCATAGGCTTTACATTGTTGTTTTGGACAGAAAATATGTCAATAATGCTGCCACTCCAAAAACATAATCAGCAACCAAGTAACCATGGTGCCATTCGAACTTCAAATAGCCTCAATCCTTGCAGATAACGCGGTGATCTTGATACAAGATAGCTCAAACTGTTTTCTTGTTTTCCGTAGATTTGCACTTGTTGCTAACTTTTAATGGGTGGTCATTTTTACACAGCACGAAGAGAAAGAGAGGAGATTGGCTACACATAACTTTTGAATTGCTGCGGGTAGCATTGAGAGCGAAAATCGGAGCAAAAGGACGCGTTCCAGTTGCGTATTGTACACCAAAAGTAGGCTTAAGCTTATGGGCAATCGAGAATATGAGGGTAAAAGTGTTGGTGTTATAAGTTCTTAGTTGAGCATACGTTGCCGTTTTGCCGTTTAATGTCCACGTCCTTAGAGCAGCGGTTTTATAGTATATAGTCAAAATTTCAAACTTAAAAGGGGGATTCTATGAGGAAAACAGAATCCACAAGACTCAGACATGGAACCGCCCAACATAGCTTGTACGACACTGTTATAAGCACCGATTCTCGGCAAAAAAGTCGGATATCGAACCCTGTCAAATTCATTAGAAAACTCATGAAACTGTCTTTGCTTAACCAAATGGATGTAAAGATTGGTTCCATTTTCAGTAAGACAGTTCATCATATCACCAGTGGACAAATTGTTTAAAAAACCGTGCTTTGAAAGTTTTCATGGTTCAAGGCATATCATAAGTTGATCTTTGTAAGATCGGACTGTAACTTGTGGGAGAACAATTTTTGGTTTTTTTTAGGGGACAAGTATGATACAAGTTATTTTTCGTATACTCGGAATGGGACCATTAGATAAAGGCAGATCAAAAATCTCCCGGCCCGAATTACAGCATGGAAGAACCTCCTCCAGAACTATTGCGGTTTTACGACGTAGACCAGTGAATAAAGGTATGTAAAGATCCTTCGTCCCCTGCGTATCTGCGGACTTGTATTTGACCGTCTCAAGCATAAGCTGAACTAGATGCGCGAACTTGAAGATCTTCCGTTGATATGAACGCAGAATGTCCTCCTTAATGTGCAATGATTTCATTAAGTCGTCATTTAATATGGCAAAACCGCTGTACTTCGATCACCAGTACTCTTGAATTTTCGCACCTTAAGACTTCAACATTTTTCTGAGAATCTTCGATCGCACAAAACCTGCAATCATCGTGTTCGTTCGTTGTTTGAAATTATGTCATGGTGAACGGACAGTCCCTATGCAGTTAACTTGAAGACAAGCGTTTTCGAGAGACAATGTCTCAGTAGGAATATTTTGCTAGAAAACAATGGATAGGTGACTCAACTTAGATCGAGAGCTAAGCAGGTGCAAAATCGTTGGATAAGTAGGGCGGTTTAAGACCGCGATAAGGAAAATGTCGAGCGGCAGCACCTACAGCTCTAGTCAACACTTGAACAGGTATTGACGGAAATTTTTCTTCGTTCCCCTACTCATGTGGATCCCTTAAAAAAGGTTTTCTTTCAACATTCTTAGAGGATAGCGTTAGAAAGGTGCTCTGAGGGTTCTCCAAACTTTAGAGGACTCATAAGTCATTCAAAAGCCATTTCCACTGCCGATGCATGTCTCCTTTGAGTCTCCGAAAATCCATGAATGATTGTTGAACAGGCTCTCTTTCACAACGCGTTACTGACAGATGGGGTTGCTGGAAAAGAGGCATCCTTTTATCTTATTTGTGGCTTTATTTGTGAATAAATCATATCACAATCCATTTTTAAGACCGGAACTTGAATTTTAGGGATATGACCGGTGCTATGAACTTTTTCAGATCAAAGAACGAAATCTTTAACTCTCCAAAGTACTTACTTCAGCTTAAAAATGTCAACTAAAACAACTGTGCAAGCCTTTAAAGCACCTTACCTTGAAAACAGATGAATGAAGGAAGATTGATACTGCACTTGGTGTTGCCTTCACCATCCATCCATGTTGCCTTGGAACTTCATTTTCTGTTGGAATCTTCCATAGCCATGATGCCACAACTTTCGACCTTTTAAATAATCATCCTTTTAAATCATTTCTTATCAAAGGTTAACTATTTCTTTTCTTGTAGAAATTTCCTTAGAAACAAAGACCAGCCCTAGTTATGGCCTTAGATTTCGCTGCCGGTTGCGTGGGAGGTATGTATTATTGCAACGCTATCAAGAATGGGAAAGCTCAAGACTTTTCTTATAAATCCAAAACCCCTTAAGAGGCTAGTCAACTTTTAAATATCTTAATGTAGTCTACGGGAATTCCAGGTTGCGCTGGTGTACTAGTCGGACATCCATTGGACACAATCAAAGTACACCTACAGACGCAGGACCCAAAGCGACCCATCTACCGAGGGACATGGCACTGCCTCAAGACCATTGTGGCAAGAGACACAGTGCGCGGATTATACAAGGGAATGTCTAGCCCGATGGGCGGTGTTGCATTCGTCAACGCCATTGTCTTTGGCATTTATGGCAATGTGCAGCGCAACAGTAATGATCCAAATTCTCTGCTGTCGCACTTCATAGCTGGCAGTTCGGCTGGATTGATCCAATCGTTGGTGTGCTCCCCAATGGAATTGGCTAAAACGCGACTTCAATTGCAGGATAACTTCAAGACCACAGTGAAACACAAGGGTCCGCTATCCTGCTTGTCACACATTCATCGTACCGAGGGATTGCGAGGACTGTTTCGGGGACTTGGCATAACCGCCATTAGGGATGTTCCAGGTAAGATCACTCATGCATCTTAGAACTCTTTTTGCAGATATTCTTTTCTGTTATTCAAGGATTTGCGACCTATTTTGTGTCCTACGAACTGATGATGCAACAAGTAGCGACACCAACCGCATTCCACAGTCTGATTGCGGGTGGACTTGCTGGGACCGTGTCGTGGCTTCTTACTTTTCCTGTGGATGTGATAAAATCCTGCTTGCAGGCTGACGGAATGATGGCAAAACCTCAGTACTCTGGCGTGGTGGATTGTATGCATAAGGGCTATCACTCGGAGGGTATTGGGTTTTTCTGTCGTGGACTGACATCAACGCTGCTGCGGGCGTTTCCAATGAACGCGGCATGCTTCTTTGTTGTATCGCTTGTCATGCGATTGTCACATAGCACACATTTGCAGATGGAGCTTCATCCGGCGGATGCTTTAGCTATGGTTTCATCCTCTAGTGTGCCTATTCAGCATTCACATCGACACCTGTATACGTACAAAGATATTCAGCACAAAAAGTCGCACATGATCAAGAGTCTTGTGTTTCTGGGTGCGTTCAGCGAAGCCGTTTGCCACTCGGAAGTCGAGGAACTGGCCAATGAAATTTATTCCGATGACAGTATCGAGTACTATTTGTTCGATGACAATCGGCTGGCGAACGAAGCCGCCGGCATTAGTTGTCGATAATAGCTTCTGATGTGAAGAGCGTTTTTTTTTTATTTTATTTTAATTAATTTATAATGATTGATTTATTAATGACGAAATAAATTTGTGTGTAGTTTTTTTTTTGTAAATAAATAGGTAGGCTAAAATTAAGGTTTATAATTAAAAGCATGTGGGAGGCCATATGGCAAAATATTTTAATTTGTTTTGTTTTTTCATTTCATTGTATTCGAAAGTTAGGAGAACATAAATAGACGATAATGTATGGTCTGTTTAAGGACGAAAACAAGAATTTCCAAGTGGGAAATGATGTTCCAAATTGATTTTCATTTTCTTTGTTTTTTGATATTTTACGAGTCATACAGAGTCTTGGGTGAAATTATTCAGCAACGCCGTTGGAGTCTTTATAAATTTTGAAACATCAATGATAGAAGATATAGAAAACATGACGACTTCGTTTTTCGATGTCACTGAATGTTTGTTACAAGGCACAGTATCGCTTCCGATTCTCCTCAGCTGAGTGACTCGCTAGCTTTCGCTGACGGTGTCATTTTGTAAACATACGGCTCAAAAATTAAGACGTCCAGACCGCACTATAACAAATGTTCGACAACCTATAACCTGGAACCTCAAAATAGTTCTAATTGTGAAACTTCACTGTTCATTTGGATACATTTTTGTATTATCATGAAGCTGCACTCAAACAGTTCTTCAACTCAGACTATCTAAGATTAGATGTGATTATCATCTGCATTCAGGCCTTTGTGTGTCCAAATCTGACTTATGCGACATAAATCCACCTCCATTGAAAAGCACGGAATTTTTGAAAGAAAACTTGCACGACTCTCGCCGCCAATCTTGGCATTTTTCAATCAACTTTTTGATAATTTCCGATGTCATGGATCACCGGGCTACTTGAAGGATTTCTCAAAGTTTGACTTAAGGCATGTTTTCGAATTCTCTGTCAATTTTGTTTTTTTTGGTCCTTTTGATCCACGTTAGCTCGGCGAAGTTTGGAAGATTGTTTCGCATTGTTTTTTTTTTTTTTTTTCAACTCATTTATTTTCCACAATTAACACTATAAAATTTTAAAATACAAATGAGAAATACTTAATTCGCTAACTAATAAAATACTGTGTAAGACCGATGATCGGTTCGCAACACATAAAAATTATAAATTAAGCCTTATGTATATGTAATCAGTATTAAATTAATAATATTTTTTTTTTTATTTATAATAATCTTGAAATCTAGAAAGAAAAGTGGAGTTAAAAAAAACTTTCTCCTTTTATTGTTATTTTTCTTACAAAAAAAACTAACCTAATTTAACCTAACTTAACCTAATTTAACCTAACTAAACCTTATTTAACCTAACTTAACCTAATTTAACCTAGCTTAACCTAACTAAACCTAAGCGTTATCTTCAACCCAGTCAAGCCACCAATATTTTGCTCTGTTTAATCTATTAATATTACTTAAATCTCTTTCAGGCACGCTCATGCAGTACCTCCAGTCAGCAGATCCATCCCCCGAGTGCATTGGCACACCGTGAACCCTTTTGTCTGTTGCTCTTCTAGCAGCATGGTATATAATAGGAACATTGTTCGAGTCCGATAAGTAGCCATGTGCATCCAGATACAGGAATGCTTCAGGTGGTAAATGTCCGTTTTCTAATGAATTTCTAAAATATCCCGGGTTAGGATAAAACAAACCCGAAATGAGCTCATTCTCAGTAACATTCGCCGACCGCGCAAAATGATTCCTCACAAGGTCCAGGATAACGTTGTCAATCCTGGACACGCCGGAAACATCCAATAGTCTTTTGTTAGAGACGTAATGTCGAAAGTCGGAATGTGCGCTTCTGTACAACCGTGTGCAAGCTCGCAGGCACTTTCGTTCAAATATTCTAAACTTTTCCATATAGGATGGACTTATGTTCCACCATACTGGACTCGCATAAGTCAGAATTGGACGCACAAAGGCTTGGTAGCAAATAATCTTCACATCGGATCTTAGATAGTTGGAGTAAAAAAGTCTTTTGAGCGACATAAATGCTGCTTTCGCTTTTTTTAACTGAGTATTAACTTGTACGACTCACGCCGCCAATCTTGACATTTATCAATCAACCTTCCGATAATTTCCAATGTCATGGATCACCGTGCTACTTGAAGGATTTCTCAAAGTTTGAAAGTGAAATATTTAGAACTTTGTTTTCGAATTCTCTGTCAATTTTGTTTTCTTGGTCTTATTGATCCACGTTAGCTCGGTGAAGTTTGGAAGATTGTCTCGCATTGTTATCTTGCATTGACATGAATCCAGTATTCTAATAGCATGTCTCTTTTGTTGTTTATACGACCAACGATCCTGAGAGGATCAGAGCCTAAGATAGAGCTGCTCTACAGCCCTGATGGTCCTGAGCACGCTGCTTCCAAATGGTTAGGCTAAGTATCGCCCGCGATGGCTTAGTCCTTGAACCGGAAGTTCGGTTTTATCGTTCTTCTTGAACTTGGTGGCTTGGATTCAAAGATTCAAAGTGACCGAGCCAGTGTTGTTGACGGATTTTGGCTTTCCAGACTATATCCATATCTTCGTAGCGTTTGCGGTTTGCGGTTATGCCTTCTCCTCCATAAGAGCAAATATTCGACGAAGGATTTTTTGTCCAAGGATCCCAATATTTGTTAAGCCGCTTCACCTATCGCCCAGCATTCGGCTCCATTTATCAGGATTGGCAAAATCAATGTCTTGTAAAGCAGTATTTATGTCTTTCGTAGTAGGAGTTTGGATCTTAGAAGTTTCGGCAAACGGAAGCAGCTGCGGTTGCCTAGGTTTGTTCTCTCTCCTATCTCCACTGTGGTGTCGTTTGTGGCAAATATATTCCACTGCGGTATGCTGGGACCGGTGTGGTAATGTCCATATCGTCTGCATATCTCAAAATCTGTGTCAACTTGGAAAAGAAAGTACCTTCAGTGCCGGCACCTGCCCGTCGTACTATCTTTTCCAAGACAAGATTAAGGAAGTCACATGACAGTGGTTCTCCTTCCCGAAATCTGGTGCATGTTATTGTATTATGCGATTTGTCTATATTTCTTCCATTGTGTCACCTTCGGATAGGTTGGAGGAATCAACTCTACATAAAAACTGTTGGTTGACCAATCAGGCACTAATCCCTGATTCAAGGGCAATTCAAGTTTACAAATAACTTCCGCGTGACAGATATATGTATAATATAAAAACTGTCGCAAAAGGTTACACGCATTAGGATGCTTCCGCCTTTTCTAGTGTTAAGTAGCGAAACATTTTCTCACAAAAAGATGCACACAGCAACCTGACTCTCACCAGGCAGTCGAACTGCCAACCAAATTGACCATGTTGTTACTGATGCTAGACACTTGTCAAACAGAAAGGCAAATGTACTCTCTGATCACTTTTTTGTATTTCTTAACCAGACAACCATAAGGAGGATGTAAACCAATTTTTTACAACACTACGGTCCACTTGAATAATGGCAACATTTAAATTCCACTAAAAAGTGAGTTATGACCAGCAAAATCGATATCCAGCTATAGTTTTTAATTGTAAACAAAGTTTAAGTATCTCTACAAAGAACACACAAATATTACTATCCTTTATTTATTTTTTATTTTATTTATTTTCGATTAATATAATAATATTAATAATAATTTTTACGTACAAAGCCTAGATATTTAAGAGGTAGTTATTGCATAAGTATATAACACAAAACCAAGAACAAAAATTTAAATATTAAAATCTAACAAATATTATCATATAATTAAATTTAATTTTATAACAAAATATTTAAATTATGGTTAAGGAGAAAAAGATAGATAGAGGAAAAATAGGCGGAGTGAGAAAAGGTTAAAAGAAGAAAAAAAGATAAAAGTGCTGTGTTATTCTTGTTGAGTTGAGTAGAAATTTAATATTGCAGACTTGAAACAAGGAAGATTGGGCGCACTCCTGATGTGAATAGGCAAAGCATTCCATATCCTTACAGCATGGATAAAAAAGAGACGAGAAGAGTTAAGATAGCGGTACGGTTGACTTATGAGATGACGTGTTCTGTTTGATCGAGCAAATTGCAGTGTCTTATACAAATTCTAGGGCGTTTTATTACAAATTAGGTTGTAGAGAAAAATGCAACATCTAATGTTGTAGTAATTCTGAACGGAGCAACCGAGGACAATTTTAGAGTATTGCGAAACATGATCATATCGAGATAACTGATAGATATATCTGACAGCGTCATTAAATGCTACCTGAATCTTATGTAGAGATTCGGAATCAGGTTTACAAAAAACGATTTCAGAATACCTCAAAATTGGGACTATCAGCGTGTTTACCTTTTTTCCACCTGGTATCTACTGGAGTAAAGTATGCTGAAATTCGTTACATGTTCAACAATTTTCTAGTCTAGTATCAAACAATTTCATTTCGGGTATATAATCGTGGTTTACTGATTGGCGAGATAAAGGCAAGATTTTAGATTTGTTGGGGTTTAAAAGCAGCCCATTGGCAATCGACCAGTTATAAACAGCCATCAAATCACAGTTTAAAAGCGAGGTAAGTTCTTCAATTTCAAATCTAGGACAGGATATGTAAAGTTGAACATCGTCAGCATACATACAGAAGGAAGATCATTAATAAATATACAGAAAAGTATCGGGCCGAGTATAGAGCCTTGAGGAACACCCATGCTTACCAACTTGAATACAGACATTTTCTCACCGACCACAACTCTTTGGAACCTGTCAGATAGATAACTTCTAACAAATTTTACTGCAGTTTTTGAAAAAGAGAATTTTTTTTTTTAGTTTCCAGCAGAGCAATGCATAATTTACCCTGTCGAAAGCCTTTGAGAAATCGAGCAAACCGAGGAGAGTAATGAATCCTTTATCATAATCTCGTCTTAAAAGTAATAAAATCGGTTTACTTTATAATATTGAGGAAAATTTTTAGATTTTGATTTGTTTATTATTTTAGTTGTTTATCATAAGAAGTTAAAATTCAAGAAAAAAGTTGTAAATGTGTGAAACCACCGTCTTCGGATGCAGTACAGAAATAAGTCGTACAATAATTTTATGCAGACTCAAAGCCACGAAGAAGTGATTCTTTATTATCGTAGTGCTTCCCACCTTCTTACATTGTCTATAATATTTAAATCGGGTAAATATGCCGGCCAAGTAATAATTTTCCCTTTTTGACTTGCAAAAAAACACGCAGTTTGAATTGGGGTTTTATTTTGTTTCAAAATCCAAGGCCACCACATCGTCCAATTAAAGAAAAGCTGATTCCAATAACCTTGTAACGTTAATCCCACCATTTTAATTCTCTGAACAAATATCTCAAGTGCTTCATCTAGTTCATCTAAATGAAACTTCTTTTCATGCGGAAAGACCAGACTCCGGCCTTTACTTAAAGCCTTATCTTATTTTTCGCAAATTTAACAGTCAATTTGTTGGCATTTACTCCAGCCTCTAATTTTATTTTTCATATGGAATGGCTCGAATTGGAAAAGTTGCACGTCATCCATTTTCGCAACCTTCAGAGTGTTAAACGTCTATTGTCCACTAAATTATAATTTTGCATGAATATCCTCAACAAATATTCACGTATGCAATGAAATTCACAACTGCCTTTATTGCTAATTTTTCCGACTCTCTATAAAAAATAACATTTTTAAAGGTGCATTCTCCTGAGAGATCCCGAAACTTTGTATCCACTGAAGAATTGGATTAGTATATGATATGAATAGGACATTATCCTCTATTTAATCACATAAGATTATGGCCTTTATTCCAGGTAACCGTTGATTTAATATTAAATAGATCAAATTTACGCACTACGCCCAAACCTGGAATTGAATCGCCTACGAATTCCAAGTCGATACTCGCCGTCTATTCATCAACTTGAAAACCAAATAAGTTAGTAGTCATTGTACAATACAAACCTATGGCCAAATTCGGGGCCCTGGAAAACTGATTCAATTATATACGTTCGAAAACGCACGATGGACTGTGCAGCTTCGACCAAGAACTATCGAATTATTTCAGACTTGCACCGAATTCTTGAACAGTCTATTTAGCTGGTGGGATACGAAGACATTGAAATTTCCACAGAGATTGAAGAAGAGGCCAAAAGAGTTGGTCGACAAATTGTTGATGAAATAAAATACATGCCGAACACCGGCTAGAAAAAACACTAAAATCGACAGTTCAACATTGAGGTATAAAAAGCAATAACTAAATTTATCGCGGGGAATATATTTACTCCACAAACGACACCTTAATGTATATCCGACGCATCCAAGGCAGTCGTTGCTACTCGAAGGACTAATATCATGCGAGGAGGACGTGTGCCAACCTCCGGTTTTCGGATGGGAAGTTTGGTCAGCAGCGAGCACGTGCTTTCCTAAAAGGAAAACTCCTGAGCACTTTAAGCATACTGGGCTTAATATCTATAAACATAATTCTTAGCAACCAGTCCAAACCCTTGTTTAGAAACGAAACATTTATCGATCAAATAAATATTTACAGCGATTCAATCAAAAGGACGCTTACAACTTCAAACAAACAACTCAGTTCTTGACAAAACCTCTGCAGCGCAATCATGGAGTTAGATATCAGCGACACTGAGAAGGAATTGTCGGTGGTTAAATATGAACCCCCACCTCCAGCTGAACCCTTTGTTCCCTGCGAGCCGGATAAAGGCAATCTTGATGCAAAGAACCTTTTGCCACCGGACCATCCACTCTTGGCCAGATTCCAACAATCCCTCAAGGAGCACCTCTTGCACATTAAGCAGCAGCTCACCGACGAAATAGACGAAATCCAGCATCAAATCAAGCTCAAAGAAGTGGAACGCGAAGAATCCGGTGTCAAGCTGTATGACATGCAACAACAGATCGAAAGGCAAAACGAGGTCTTGGAAAATTTCTCAGAAAATATTCGTGAAACTGTGGCCAAACGTCAAGAAGGTGAAACGCTCCTTGAGTCACTTCGCAATGAGTACGATGACAAATATGCCACAGCCAAGGAACGCAAGATGCAATACAATCAGCGAGTCGTCGAACTTTCGCACATGCAGAATCTGGAAAATAATCTTCGCAAATGGACCGACGAATTTGAATTGGAATTGAAAAGCTCGAAACGTGTGGTCAGCAAGGATGCTCAGCTGCAAAAGAACATAGCTGAGGAGAAACATAAATCGGATTTGATGTCCTTCAATCTGCAAGTGGAGCTGAAGAAGCGCGAAGAAGAATATGAAGGACTGATGAATCAAATCACTGAACAGCGAGAGATGAATAATATCATGCATTGCAGCTTATCGGACGCGAATGCAGACTTAGAAGCTCTGCAACTGGAGCACAAACGATTGACTCAATCTTGGGGTGAGGTTATTGTGGCCATTCAACATCGGGACAAAGTACTCTTTCAGGCTAGACAAAGTTTGGAGTAAGCTTGTTAAATAAAATAGGGAAAAGAATTAGCACAAACATTTATTTATTTGCCAGGAAGCAGCAGGAGACACTGAAGCTGACAAAAGCAAGTATTGAAGGAACAGCGAAACAAACAGCTAAGGAAACAGAGGAAAATGCAAAACTTCAAGCATTCAAGACTCGTTTGGCCAATGATCTTGTTAATTTGAAAAGAGATAGTAAGTATAAAAGCTTTGTCAAAAAATGTTGCCAAAAGGGTATATTGATGACTCCGTCAAACTTTATCGAGGTCTTGCAAATACTGCGTAGGTTCCATCTCTCTTGAAATGAGTTTGGCACGTCCACGACAAGATGGAAAGTTTTGATTTTTTTTTATCCTTTTTTAAGACTTTCCATTTGAATTTTATCAAGATGCCTTCTTGGAAAAATACAGCAGACATGCCAAAAGATTCTTTATTCTTTTCACCTGTCTGAAAAATCTTTCTCTATTAATAACTTAAATTCCTCAATCTCTTGTGTTGACGAAAAAAGTTGCTTTGTTCTAAGCTCTAAGGATGGAAGCTAGAAATCCTCTTCTGGTGAAGCAGTAGCTCTTTTCCAAAGTTGTAACAGACTGCAATCATTTTAGAAAATAGTCTTAAAAGAATTCAGCTTAATTATTGCGTTTCATTTATTTTCCCACCACTCTATTGAAGGTTTAAAAATTCAAATGTCTCCATTGCTACGAGTCCCGATAGTAGGGATGGAGAATTTGCTATCGACTTATTTGTATTCGCTCAATTCGCAGTATTTTAATCGCCAAAAGTTGAGATACGGGGAAGTGAAAATTTGGTGTTCTGGAATATTGCAATATTACTGACTCACTTGGTCCACAACAGAACCACGGACATCATCTCCCTGAACGAAGAAGAAGAAGCTGTTCAGGAAAATACCCAGTTCAGTTGAACTGTTCAGCAGAAAAAACGAAGTATTAATAAGGATTTAGCTTTATTCTCTATCCACATAACTAACCTTACCCACTCGTTATTAAGCCTGCAATCATCTTCTTCATAAATGAAAACTTTGTACTTATCATCCGGTTGTAATTACTCCTCGTAGTTCCAATGATATTGGTTGAGAACTCCTTCCCGAATGAAACTATCCATGCTTCCATTTGTATTATTCTCTCCAAAGTAAATCTTTTAAGTCTTTCTTTTTAAAATAATTTCAGCTTCTTATTGCATCTCTCAGTTCGAGGTATGGTCAAAAGTCGTGCCTACTCGAACCTATTCTTATGTTCTCTCCAGTTAGCTCGATTCATTAGTTGCAGCCTCTAGATGCGTTCACAAAGCTGGACGAGAGTAATTTTCTCTTGCGTGAGTCATCGATGTTTAAAGACATCTTGAATATCATAAATACATTTTTCTAACGGGAGATATCGTCTTATGAATATGTGCGCAGGGTAGTCTTATAACTGTCAATCACTGGCGACCTTCAAGACAAAACCATTCCTTGGCTTGTCTCGTTTATTTCCCAATTATCGAATGAGTGATATATTTTGGGCCACCTTGTGTAACAATCCTCCGAAGACTACCGATTAAGAGTCAGCAATAAACTGTAAGCTTAGCCCACACCAATGGTGGCGAAAACATAGCACGGAAGAATCTTGTAACCTTTTAATCTCGTAGCCTGGGAGCTAATGCTTATACCTTTATTGTGTTAATTTATCTTTTGATCTTGAAATAAGTTTATGAAGTTTTGTTATCAAGTTCTTTAATTGACAATTTCAGCCAATAAAGAGTCAAAAATCCTCGCGAAACTCGAGATGAAAATGGAGGAACTTCCAAAAATTTTGGAACAAACCGAAAAGGACCATCAAGAAGCAAAAAAAGAAAGTAATCAACTCCAAGCTCAACTCAATACAATACAATTCAAGCTAGAGAAACAATATCACATTAGGGCTGACATTGAAGAGTCAATTCTCAAAATAGCTCAAGATCAACTGATGTGTGACAAGGCTAGTCAGTATCGCCTCAAAGTCTTAGCCGAACACCAACATGGCCGACGCCAAATGGAGACGAATCTAAACAAAGTGGAGAACCAACTTTCTGCCATTCTCATGAAGTTGGAACGCCAAAAGAATGTACTTCACCGGCTTCATGAAGAGGAAGCCGACTTGAACGCAACCCTTAAAAGCCTCAACGATGAAGCCGACAATCTCAACAACGAGATTAAAGCCATCGAAAATCAAATCTCATTTAAACTTAAATTGATCGAAAAGCTTTCAAAAGAGCTGGATATTCTAGTTAAAAATGCTAAAGGCTTGGAGATCAGCCCAACCGAATATAAGGTAAGACGTAAAACACATATTTACTTTCTTTTGGAAACAAAAAACTTGGTTTTTGTAGATGAAAACTATGGAAAAAGCTATTCAGGAAACTGACATGAAAGTTCAGGAGCATCAGCAGTTTTGGTTGATTCTGCAAGGACACATTGTTCATCTGTCGGAGAAACGGAATAATCAGCTTAATGATATTCAAGTTGCACGGAAGCGTAAGTTTAAGTCATGCAAATCTAGAATATAAACGAAGATCCAATTTGTTTTAACAGAGCTCATGATCATTAGTCAAAAGTCCTTAAAGATTGACAACGAAATGGAAAAGACTGATAGGAGCGCCCGTGAGATTGAACGAGAAATTCAGAGCTATGCCACCAAATTGGAGCTTCTGAGTGGCAAGGTCTACGAAAGGAGGAAGATGCACGAGGCGAATGAATTCGACTGCGAAATGCAACATTTTGAATTACTGCACAAGCTTAAGGTAAGACACCACAGAACTGTTCACATAGAAATCAAAAATTAAAACTTTTCGAATCTTAGGAAAGTGAGATCAAGGTCCTTGAATTGGAGCAGGAAACCGTTGATTTGCAAAACGACATCGATTTACACAAAGAGCTGGTTTTGGAACACCACCGAGAAGCTCTGTCGTGGGAGACTAAATACAAGCTTATCGATGATACACTCCGCTGGCGCCGGAATGAGGGTGCCATTGAAAGTGAGATTGGCAACATGCGAGCCGAGATACATCGTATGCAAATTCGCTACAAGGAACTGAGACGAGCTCAGGAGAAGCTCATCGAAGACCTTGATCATTGTGTGATGCATCGTGAACGAATTTTTGTTGTGGCGTCGACAAAGCAAAAGATGGAAGGTGCTCACTTCCGCTCAAGGACAAACATCCAACAAAGAATCAATGATTTTAAAAACAAACTGAAACAAGTGAACAATGAAATTTCTGCCGCTGAAAAGAAACTTAAGGAATTGGCCAAGGAATATATGAAACTCGAAGCGATTCGAATCAAAGCTCAGGCGGAAGTGGATGAGGAGACTCATCAGAATCAACTCGTTTCAAATGAAATCGAACAGGGGTTACTATTGAAGTACCAGAATTTGGATAGTATCGTTCGAAAGCAAAATCGAGCTAAGGAATACCGCAGGCTTTCGGCCGCGAACCAACAACCAAGGGTATCAAAGTCAGAGACGTCCATCGAATTCAATTTGCAGAAACAAACTGAGCTAAATGAACGTTTGATAGAAGTTGTGGAGTCGCTCTTAAATGATTTTCCGCAGAAAAAATTCATTTTAACACGATTGTCACAGGCTTTGAGGGACTAATTGTGTCCGATACGCTGTTCAGGCACCTAAATTTTCGTCATTGTAACAGTTTTTGTCATGTCAAATAAATTGGTATATTTTGAATAACATAGTGGTTCGGTATTTTGAAATTTCCTAGACTTCGGAAGCTTAACCTTTGACTTTTCGCGAGCATACCTAATGACGCATATGCGGCAAACCCCTTAGTGATGCGGACGCAGCGTGCCAATTGTGCGACATTACACTTTTGCTGCATACTTTTGAACATTAACGTGTATTTAAATGGATATATACTTAGATACGGAATCAATGTTATCACGCTACGAACCAAAGAGATGATATCGATTCGACCAAAAATCTTTGGAATTCTTAGGTAGAGGAAGTCTGTGTTTCTTGAATTGTATCTTTTTATTGTGACGTTCTGACAGATACGTCTACGTTGTGTTTCCGTGTGTTTCCATATGTACGTCTCGAGAAGGTGCCTGAAATTCGCAACCTTTTCTCAAAAATCATTTTGAAAAAAATTCTCAACTACGTCTTCTTTTTACACCAAAGGTCATCATTACCAATCTTGACAGAGCACCAATCTCAAGCTCGATGAAGAGGCTTTGACTTAGGGATCCCTATGATTTCTTCAAGGTTTTTGAAGTTTAAAGTTTTAGGGTCTAAATACTCTATTGTTAATGGGAACTTGTAATAAGCAATTGGAAGGCTGGAAAGCAGATAAAGGTCTCAGATCCTCCAAGGATCAATGAAATTGAGGAAATTAAGGGGACTCTTCAAACGCTGTTGTTTTTAATCAGTCGATCCTTCTTTCGCAATGATTATGGATAGATATTCATTTGGTAAAAAAACTGAAGCTGCTTTGTATAGCTGGGGTGGGAAAAGGTTAACACCGACAGTTCTATAGGCGTAGGGGGTTGACTATCACTGTCTCCACTTTACTATTGTCGATCCCTCATCTTTAAGTTATAACGGGTTGTAAGACGATGGATTAGTTTTATAACTTTTCAAAACATTTTGCTTTGTGTCATGAAACCCAAAGAATCTTCACTCTAGCACTGAAGTGGGCCAAGTTGACATTGGAACCTCTTGACACACAGAATAGTTGAGGAGTAGCCTACTTCGATAGAAACTATATAAATTGAATCGGTGAGTGAATGAACAGTTCAAGAACAATGAACTTTTAATACAAACTTTATTTTCTATTCATTCAAGATATATTTGAGAAAATTGATAATTCAAATCCCTCATAAATAGTGTTTGGGTGAATTTTTCTCCCGTTTCTCTCCAAATTTAAAATTTGGACATATGTATACTGTTCTTCCACTCAAAAATTCAATTAAGACCTCGCTTTGTTGATTTGGAGACATCAAGGTCCGCCTTAGAAATTGAAGATTTATACTGGTTGCCTGACTATATTCTGACAATACACGAAATCGGAACAAGTTTACATTCGCTTTGAAAATTACTTCTCCCAAATTACTTGATATCCCAAAAAAGGTCAGACTTCTAAATGTGAGTTTTTTAATTCATAAACGTTTGTTTAAAAAATGTTGTTTTTACAATTCTTTAATGGAAATGGCATGTAAGCCGTTTTCGAGTTTTTGTTTCAGAATATCAACACCAAGTGCCGCATGACAAAGTAAACGATCGTCAATTGTTGTCGTACTTTTTAAACTTTTTTCGCTTTTTGTATGTTAGATAAATGCTAAATGAAAAAATAACTAACTAACAAAATATGTTACCAAGCGGAGTCATAGTTCTCATATACCTCAATTAATTTATCTAGTTCCTTTTCTATTAAACACGAGATGATTAAAGTTACGCTTATAAACATTTTATCTTCCCAATCTTCTCTAAACTCCTCTAAAATAATTACATAATTCGTAAGTTTAGATGCTTGTCCTATATTCTCATAAAATGTGTCATAAAATTCAGGTTGAGATTCAAAAGACAAGCATATCCCACTCTACGAACACATCCCTAGCTGTTCCACCACCAACTGAACAGCCTCCTCCATACAAAAATAAAATCTCAACTCAACGACCCATCGAACGATGAAAATTCATATTCGTTAAAAAAATAGCTGAACAAAAAAAATATATTTCGTGGGATAAACTCAACGAACTAAACGAAAACATGTACGCCGCCATTTTCTCTCTTGTGCATTTTATGTCAATAGTTTACCAAATATTTTTTCGCTCAAATTAACACCACGCATTAATTATGTTTTGATTATAAAACAATCATAAAATGTGCAACAATCACCAGCATTATGTAATCGTCAAGAAATCACCGCCCAAATAAACAATTTCAAGTGGCCGAACGATAAAAAAAATATTGAAAAGTGCAACACCACAAGAACATTTCAAAGAAGGCACACCAAAGCACGGAACGAAAGAAGGAATCAAATAAAAAAAAAAAAAATCAGTGACGACCTCCAATCAAAAGAAAACCAAAGCAAAGAGTTTCCCTTTCTCTCTGATTCTTTATAAATGTTTTCCACAAATTAGAAAATAGAAACAATCTAGGAAATTTTGTGAAAACCTGTGAATTGTTTTTGGTTTTTCCTTTTTTTTTTATTTATTTATTTTTTTTTTGTTTTTGAGTTTTCATTATAATTTTCTTTGACTGGAAAATCATCTACATCACCTTCCACTTCGACGACTTTCGTATTCAGCAACATTTATTAATATAGGAATAGTAGTAGCAGTACCAAGCAGCAACATTGTTTCCCCGGAGGTGGTGAGTAGTTTTTTTTTTACTGAATTTATTATTTATTTTAATTTAAGAATTTGATATTTTTTCAAAAATGTTTCGAGTGGATTTTGTATACATATTGTATTGGATGATATGCCGTATGCAATTGGCTGAATACATTTTCTGATTGCAAGTGAGACATCGGGCATCAGGTCGTGACATACTCGTCATAGGGGGAGTGAGTTTGTTTGCACCTAGTATGTTGTGCAAAGTGTAATTGCTCAGTGAATATATTCTTTTGTTGTCATCAAGAGGAGGAGTGCCAGTGTATATAGTCAGTCCATCTTGATGGTTGACTAATAAAATGAATAAAATGCCTTGTGGCGTTCGCAAAATCCTTAAAAATGCTGCTGTCATAAAAAAAAGAATGTCCAATCGCTGCCCAAAGAAAAAAAAACACATCTAATAAGTGCCGGTCAAATGACTTTGTTTTTTTTTTTTTATGTTAAGACCTATTCAAGGGAGAGTCATCGTTGCCGCTGCTTTATCGTGTTAAGCGATATCAAATTTCTTATCCCAGTGTGGCCACCTGTGTCTGTCTCAGGAACTGATATCACTTGTTGATTATTTTTCCTTAAATTTAGATTTTTTTTTATTGTTGCTTCTTACGAGCTTTGGGGGCATTAATCACTTCACAATGTTTCGACGGCCTTTTGAATGAGTTAAGAAGACTATTCGATAATTGTCCACCTGCGCTTTGATTAAAATCAAAGTGGAAGTTGTTTAGTTGTTTGTGTTTAAATTAGAGCGGTGACAGTTTTTGATGATAGCCAATCGTAAGTTGTTTATCGGGATATACTCTAGTAAACCGGTTTAATATTTGAGGCTGAAAACTAAATCTATTCTAGAATAATTAAAACCAATGCACCGGCTTGTTCTGTTGTTACAGCATAAGAAACACAAAACGAAATTTGTTTTTATATAGTTTGTTCGCATTATTAGAAATACATTGCTTCTAAAAAAACAACGATCCTCTTTACGATTTAAACTGAAGCACGTTTGTGCTAAGCGAGCGCCATTCAAAAGACCAGAAAATTAGGAGAACAACTTTTATGTATTTATCAAACGCAATTATACGAGAAGAGGTCAAAATGTTTGCGGAATGAAAGCGAAGGAGCTTCAAATTAAACACACAATTATATGTCCTTTTTTATATATTTTCCATTTACCCTGACACATTTTTCAGTTCTCTCAAATATCTTTGGTGGCAAAATAGGTCGAAACATATTTTTAAAGAGTAACCAGTAACAATCCGGCAAAAATGATTTATGTTTGCTCGCCGCAGCTGTCTAATACCTCGAAAGAAAATATTTCACTCAAGTTTTTGTTTCAGATACTCCAAACATTTCTGTAAACTATTTCTTCTTCAACCTGGCATCTTCCAATACAAGTTTTTATACCCGTTCTATGATTTCTGGGGCGGTAGCGTCAATTGGTTGTAAAACCGAGGATGGTTTTTAACGGAGACCCTTCCTTTTTTATTTCCACTTATAGACCATGGTTCTGTTTATATCCAATTTCAGTTCAATTTTCTCCAGACTGGTTGCTTTCTTCCCGATTCACTTGTTTGCAAGTCGATCACTTAGAACCTTAATACCCGATTAGGCTTAAACTTAATACATTTAATGATTATGATTCACTTTATAAGTGCTTACCAAAATAAACAGCTCCATTCGCCGCCAACCCCTTCATTTTGCAAACTTTTTGACCTCCCGTCGTATGACTCATGAGCATCAAAATCACAAAATCATCTCAAAACTCATTCAATATAAAAAAAATTAAATAAGCTAATGTTAATTGGTATGATATAAGCTTTATTTAATAACAGTACTGTTTAAATAAGATTTAGGACATATGCGCGCCACTTCTAGCTCGAATGAAACGAAGTCGTTAAGTCCAATATTCGACAATAATCAGCAATAATACGGCGAATGTTGACTTCCAAATCGTCCCACGTGTCTGGTTTACTTCACATTCCCCCAAGAAAAGCGATCTAAAAGTATGAGATCAAAGGGTCGTGGAAGCCAGTTCAATAAATTGCTGGTGTCACGCGCCATCTCGTTGTCACGTCGATTCCATTCAACTGAGAAACTAAGAAGTCAAAAATCATGTTTCTACAGCGCTAAAGAAATAATGAATGATGAATCCATCAGCTCATAAAGCCCATCAAACATTGAGTTTTAATGGATGTAAGGGCGTCTCATAAAAGGCTTCTGGGTTTTTTCCACTCCAAATTCGGCAATATTTCTTCGTCCATTTTACCAAAATAGGCTTCATCGGACAACAAAAGTTTACGTTTAAAATGAAGATTAAGCGGATTCATATTTTCCGAAATTTTGGTCACGCGCTTAAATGCTTCAAAGCCAAGACCATTACGTAAAATCTTCCACAAAGTGGACGGGCTTAGCTCAAATAGATTATCGACTCCTTAATGGATCGATACTCTGTGGACAATTCAGAGCAAACTTAAGGACAATCTTGGTCAAAGCTATTCGGGAAATAGGGGAGAAATGAAGAAATGAATAGCTTTATTTATTTAAGCTTTTTAACTTACTCTTCTCCCAACGTGTTCATGGTCCTATCTGAACTGGCACTCTTATATCGAAATTGTTGTCGGCTTAGAATGTTGGAAGAAATCGATTTCACGTCACAAGATCTTATTTTCAAAATTTCAGGATTATTTTTAAGCCTGAAAGTCTTGAAACATATTCTTATGCTTCATGCTCATCGCCACTTTTATGTTAAACAAAATACTCATCTTGAGCGCCTCGTTTTAAGTTACAAAATAATTTAAAGTTATATATGTGGAGTACCACATTCATCTTCGACACTTTAAACCAAAGTACGTATGCACCGCTATAATCAAGGTCAGTTGCCAGAAGACTTATCATTGTTCCATACTCAATCCAAACATTCCATTGCGATAAAGTCGTTTCACCGATTAAAGCTTGTTACTAACCCTTATCCTATTTTATCCGCATTGGCATTTCTAGAACTCACATAATCACAGATAAGATTGCCTATCATTGGCTGCTACCGATCAATGACAAATCTCAAACAATTGGAGAAGACGTAATAAAATGTTGTTTATTTACTTCATGATTCCATTATAATCAATTTTTCTCTGCTGCAACATTAATCTTACTCAGACAACAGTCTTCTCTAATCACTATCTCGCTTAAGATTCGTAGGTTGATAATCAAACGCACAATTCTCACGTTTCTTTTTGACGATAACTTTTTTGACTTTCAAGTAGGCGCAAATCCGACAGCGAAATGATAAACTCTTTCCGAGTCACCAAAACAAAACAAAAGATGTTCTCGGCAGCACGTAATCACCGTTTCCTTTCCTCAACATTTTCGCTGCGATAAACAATTTCCCGTGCGCAACTTTTAAGGAAATTCATACAAAATGTAATATATTCTTTGGACTCAGCAAGTTATTCTTAAATCCAATCCAATGTGCCGCTGTAACTCATGATATGAAACAGAAATTTGCAATGAAGTTGTTTTCAATGTTCGATTTGTTCCCATTGGAGTTGTGTAAAGGTTCGTTATATTTCTTTCGATGGAGATTAGAAACCTGATTAATTTTGGGCTGTTACTCATTTGGAGTTGTGTTTTTATGGAATGGCACAAAACTTAGTTGCTTGTTGGAAGTATGTCTGATTGATCTATCTTGGAGACTCTTGATGAGATTAGGTTGACAAAATTAGCTTATCTGCTCCTAGTTAGTTCAGGCTGAAAATACGGCTAGATGCACGCTTTGGATTGATCTGATCTGATGTCACATAAGTTGGTTTGACCATCTATTCTTTGAGGAAAGACAGGAAATTTGAAATCAAATCTTAAGGTCTTTAGGCTTGGCATAGACAAGTGGCTCTGAATGTATTGCTTGCAGAGAAAGTTGAGAACTGTTTTCTCGTCAATAGCAGAAGGATTATGTTTTTTGCAAATTATTCAAAGTCTGCAAACTGTTATCTACTTAATTTTTTTTTTTGTTTTATTTCAGACAAGCTCTCTTGCGGCTGACTCAGCAGCTCATTTGCATCGGGTGAGTTAAACATACACAACAAAAAACAACGAAGAGAAGGAAGTAGAACCTGTGGAATTTCTTGATCCTTGCTGGCGCTGGTGATCTACACATAAAACAAACACCCACAAGAACCGATAAAAAATGGCAACGAGCGACGATGAACCGATGCATCTGTATGAAGTGTTTCAAAATTGTTTCAATAAAATCGCCAACAAACAACCCGTTCCCAATGATCGAAATGGCTATCAGTCGCCCTATGGAGGGGGCGGCGGAGGAGTTGACAATGGCATGTACTCGGCAGATGAATTCGTGCACGACAATCCAGGTGGCAGCGGGCGTTTCTCGGTAACAAAAGACACCAGCGGAGGACTATATCAAACTGAACAGTATTTCGATGGGACCGGCAGCCACTGGTATGCTTCACCAGTTGGTGGTTATGCTCCTCAGACTCCGTACCAGAACACACTAGGCCATCCACAGCACAGTGACCAGGACCATCATCATAACCTCCACCATCAACAACAGCAGCAGCAGCAACAACACACGCTAACTACAAGTATGGTGCACATGGATGGTAGTCAGCAACAGCAGCACAATCCAGCCGCAACATCTCTACCACCGATGAGTTCATTTCGCGGCAACGCCACGGTCCAACAAATGGGTACACCAGGAGGTTCACAAGGAGCTGCTACTGGTTCGCCAGCTGCTCTCTATAGTTCGCCGCCACATTTGGGTCCTCCGCCGCACCAGCAACAACAACAGCAGCAACAACATCAACACAATATCCCACACACTCAGCACACCCTCCATCATCAACAGCACAGTCCTGCACTGCAAAGTTCAGCAGTAGCTGCCTCTGCTGCTCTCCGTACGAATGCCATGTATATTGCGCCAGATCAAAGTATTAGTAGTTTCAGTTCGAACCCATCGACACCGGTTAACTCGCCACCACCACTCACAACGGCACCCAACGCACAACAAGCCGCTGCTGCTGCCGCCGCCCATCTTCTGCTCTCTGATAAAGCGGTTGTTGCTGCCTCGAGCAGTGCATCTTGGCAACACTTAGCTGCTGCAAGTAATCCGGTTCTAAATGGCACTGGTGCTGGACCGGCTTCTTCGGCCGGCAATAGTTCAGCCAGTGCGTATGCGAATGACATTGTGCCACCAAATCTTCATATGGCCTTTCAAGGTGCCCGTATGGAAGAACGTCTTGATGACGCCCTAAATGTGCTGCGCAATCACTGCGAACCGCAACTCGGAGGCCTCCCATCGATGGTGGACGGCCTGGATGCTAGCGCTGCTGCCGCAGCTTTGTCCACATTTGTGCCAACTTCTCCTTCATCTCATATCGGTGGTCCCAGTACGATGACATCACCTGGCGATGTGATCAGCATTGGGCCCGATGCAATACCAACAAATATTAAAATGGAGAGAAACCTTCCCGTTGTGCCACCATCCGCCACCACAACAAAGGCGGCGAAAAAACGAAAAGAGCCCTCAGATGCTGACTCAAAACCCACCAGTTCCATGGAGGCCAATTCAAATGGTTCCGGAAGTAAAGGCAAACGTGCTCGCCGCTATTGTTCCAGTGCCGATGAAGATGACGGCGAACCCGTTGTTAAAGCGATGCGTGAAAAAGAACGCAGACAAGCGAATAACGCCCGCGAACGAATACGTATCCGTGACATAAATGAGGCGCTCAAAGAGCTCGGTCGCATGTGCATGACACACTTAAAATCTGATAAGCCACAAACGAAGCTGGGTATCCTTAATATGGCTGTTGAAGTTATAATGACACTCGAGCAACAGGTACGTGAACGAAACCTTAATCCTAAGGCCGCCTGCTTGAAGCGGCGCGAAGAAGAGAAGGCCGAAGACGGACCGAAAATGTCACAACATCATATGCTGCCGCAGCCGCCACCATATCCGCCGATGCCTGGAGCACCGCAGCCGACGAATTTACCGCCACACAATCCGGTGCAACATCCCCAATAGCAGTTGAGTTTGTTTCGACATCATCTCTAATTATTTTATATTCTTAATTACATTTCATTTCCCCTTCCCAAAAAAAAACCCTCTCCACCCACAAAGCCCAATTATTATTTCTTTTTTATTCCATTATTTGTAAATAATCTGCGATTTTTTTTATTATAATCATAATTATTATTTAAAGACATTTTCAGTAGGTCTAGATTTCTTCCACTCAAAAATGATGAAAACCCGCCAGCCCCTTCAATTCTTATGGTATACCTCTTATTCGAAACTCCAAAAAAACAAATTTTATCTTTTTCAAAGAGGTAATACAAAAATCACACCACACACCCCGTAGATTAATTATGATAAATCAAAAATTTAACTGACTACTTACAAAAAAAAATGAAACAAACAAAAATCGTTGTTCGCCAGACAAAAAATAAAAGTACAGCATTAGAATATATTGTATATGTATAAAAAAAAAAGAATTAAAGAAAATAACAATAAAGTATAAATATAGATATATATACAAGAAAAGAAAATTAAGTGAGAGAGAGAAAAATTTTAGTTCAAAGTAATAAAAAGGCAGCCATATTTATATAAATAAAACTATATACATACAAAAAAAAAAGTAATTAGATTATGTACGAGCATCTATGAGCGGCTCAACAGCTCAACAAAAGAAAAACAAAAATCAAATGATAAGGTTTATTAAAATTAAAAAAAACTATAATTCATTTTATAGATAAACACATCAATACAACAGGCAAACAGAAGAAATCTTTTTAGCATTTTTGTTTTTAATGTTTTTAAGCACAATTTTAAGCGAAAGAGAGGCAGTTAATAGAACACGTCTGTATATGGAGTTGATATGTAGCAACAAAAGATGAAAGAGTTTTATTTTTTAAATTAGGTCAGTTTGCGTTCCATCCTAGAATTCGAATTCGACGGATCATATTTTAGTTAGCTAAAATTTGTAAGGAGAAAGTTCGTTCATTTTGACTCAAAAAACTGCTAATTCAAGCTGCGATTGTTTTCTGGAGTTTTTCCAGCTAACGAAGTAGGTTTATTAGTATTATAGCAATTATTAGGCATGGTCTCAAAATCAGCAAAATTAATTTTATAATCAAAACATAATGCACAGCGAAATAGATCACCATTACAACAGTTCTGGTTTGCGCTTCACTTTGAAGTGTTATACGCTAACAGGCTAACATAAGTTATTTATGCAAAGAAATTCTGCCTCAATTCTCCTAATTCTGGTCCATTTACAGCAGTCACCTCGTCACGATTTAGACGTAGAAGGTTTGTCGCTTTATTTCTTAAATTCAAGAAACACATGCACAATCAATTGCGTACCTTCCACGTTCCCTTTCTACTCTGCATCTATTGGAGAAAGCGCCCTCAACACGGATCAACTGGTGGTCATGTAGACCAACTGTTATCGACTTGCAAGCAGATGTACAAGGATGTTTTTCATTCTTGTCCATGGTCCAAGTTGCTACATCGAAACCGTATCGTGACATGAGTCGAAGCGGCGGCAGATAGGGTGTTTTTAGTCCGAGACTTTTCTTTGTGCCGTAAAGAACTTGCTGTATGTTATTCTTAGCGGGTTGTGTTTTGCATTCTGTGAATTGCGGCTTGTGAAAAGTATTCCTTTAATTCTCGTCAAAAATTTTTGTTTTATTCATTTTGACGCAGTTTTCAAAACTTAAAATTAATTTATTTATGCCTCTATCTTATCACTACATTCAGTTTTCTTCACGCTGCACACTTCTATCTTTCCAAAATTTGATGCACAATAAATAATTTTTATTTCAATGGTGCCATAACTACCGAAACTGATTGTGCCATGTTAGCTATGCTGTTTTATGTTCAGCCACTTACCGAATGACTCATTTTCATGCAGTGATTCAAATTAGTTAAACAAATTCTTTTATCCGGCTCGCTATTCTTTTAACTATCGTGTTATTGTGCTCACTTACCTGGTTGCGGCTCTTTTTCGTTTTATATTCACAATTAAATGGGTGCCACTTGAATCGTTGCAATAATTTCTTAATCGAATCTTATCCTCCGTGATTTCACTGATGCAGAAATCCCGTTAAGTAAATTTTGAAACGACTTTGTTTTGTTTTTCACTTATGAAGGCTCTAGTTTCTCACACTGTCCAGGTTGCATTGTCCTTACGCATGCGCAATAGACACTTTAAATCCAAACAACTTTAAATCCAAGCAAATTATATTTCAAAAGACATTCGAAGACTGTTTCTTTTTTCCATTCAATTACGAGAGAATCATTGTCACGATATAATTAATTTGCATTCGAAAACGAAAAAGGGAAATTCTTTTATTTTTGGTTCGATGGTAAGACATCGTTTGAAGTCTAAATGAATAAACAATTGATTTATTCTGAAAATGCAATGGTAGGGGGTGCTTTTAATTCCAACTTTCTGGAGAGATTCATACTTGATTTGTTGTTTCAAACTCTTTGAATGTACCGGCGAATACTGAAAAATTATTAACCGAAGCACTTCAGCTTAAGTCTTGTGCCTGGATGTAGTTCACTTGAAATATTTCTTTCCGTTGAATCGAGTCGTAGACATACGAAGTTAAGTAAAGAAACCGACTTGAATACGTTCAAGGCTTCTAATGGTCTTTTACGTTAATTTGCCTAGAAGAATTTTGTATTATAGCTTCTACCCATACGTTGGAAAATAACTCGACTCTTTCAAAATTAAGAAATAAATTTAATTTTTGAATGTTTTCTTCCAATTTTTGTTCATGAAAAAAGAGGACAATTTTGAATTCCTAATTTTTCATTGGATTGCTTTCCTTAAAATCGACCAAAGGTTTGCTGAACTTTTTTTCTTTGATAAACTGTGATACAAATTTTAATTACCGAACTTGAACTTATAAATCGACACTCTTATTCTTAAATTCGAATTCAGTCGATAAATGTCCGAAATCGAGTAAAGACTGATGTGGTTATTCATTAAGACTCTCTCATTTCTCGTGATTGATTTTTAATGCAGTTATTGATGGGGTTAGGATTAAAATGGACAACCACATAAGTCTTCAGTAAAGAAGTGATGTTTGTATAATTCGAGTCTAAACTGCGTGAATTAACTCCAATGAAATCGAGACTTGTAAATGATTTACAAAACGGAAACATTTAACAGGCGTTCACTTGTAACCGTGTCCGTTGTTTCCGTTTTTTAAAACATTAAATTTTCAACCAAAAAAATATCGTTTCGGTGTTCCAACCTCGCACAGAATGTTACACAAATGTTTTTCAATTTTCCTGATTCGTGCAAAGAATATAGAAAGAACGTGAAGTCTTTTTCATTTGATTCTCTGTAAAAAATGATAGGCATCTTGAAATATGCATGTCGATAGGAAATTTGGTGAAAATTCCCAACAAATATGTCTCCTTTATTTTTATGTTTTCTGTATCAGTCGTGAAAATAAAATTGATATATTGCCAGAGCATGCTCTTCAAATGAATAAACTTTTATTGCAAAATAAGTGAATTTGATTGTAAGACAACCACTCATCTTACAATCAAATTCACTTATATTGTGCAGTGGAAGTTTCAACAAAGGATGCAATTCACTGTTTCAAAAAATATATCATCCTATTTATATAGCCCAAAGAATACGTTGTTGTTTTTAAAGTCCAACATTGTCAACAATTTTTAAGACCACAGTTACATCTTTCGCGGTTTTTTTTGTGTTGCGTTTTTGAGACTGAATTCCAGTGAACATGGGAGGCAAAAAACGTATTTTGAAGCCAACACTAATTAAAGAACTTTTGTCCTGTTTCCCGTTTCCATTTATAAATGAACATTGTTGTCCGCCTTACTGCAGACAGAAGGTCGTGTCTCACGTTTTGGTAATGCAATCCAAAAAAATCAAGACTTGCATATAGCTGAAGATGTGCCCTTCCATTTTGTTTTCTAGCCGCCTTTTAGCCAAAATATACTTAATTTTCTCCCATAATCGATTTCAGATTAAACGATACCATTTAAAGGAACTTCGAATAAAAGTTTGTGTTAGTTTTATTCAGTTGTGTAAGGTTGTTGTGGGACTTGAGCCGGAGATAACTTAAATCGCAGGAGTTCGCTTGCTGCGACGAAAAGTAGCTTTGTGCTGTCGAAACAATGAATAAAAATATTATAATTGAACAAGTCGCCAGCGATGTTTATCGACCTGTGTAGATGAGGTTTCGATTCGATTCGATTTTTTACAAGCCGTATTTGTTATTTGGAAACTGTGTTCTGTTTTAAAATTTTTAGAGGTTAAACGATCATTAGAACCAATCAAACCGATAAAATTTCTTATGAAAGAAAGAAAACTATTTTTTGAGATAGTCTATCATTAAAAGGCCATCTCTGCCATAAGAGTTGTTTGATCTTGACTGTGTTGCATATCTCCTCCGCAGACTCTTGCCCTATTGCAATCTGTCAGTGTTTAATTGTGGCGGAAAATACTAGACTTTAAAACGTTTGCTTTCATAAAACAACGACACAAATAATTTCCATACTAATTCAAACTACTACTTCAACTCTCTGTTCTCTGTTCTCTTTCAACGTCCATATTTAATTCTTTTAGTTTATTTTAGTATTAATCATTTAGCGCTTTTGTTCATTTACTTTAAGTGACACCGTTTTATTTTTATTTTTATTTTATAAAAACAAAAAAAAACTTATCAAATAAGATATGAAGATGGAATGTATAGATAAAAAGTTTAAACAATAAAATAAACTTGAGAAAGGAATCCTTTGGAATACAAAAAAAGAATATATAAATTGGATTAAACGAGCGAGAAACTAAAAGAAAAATAAAGTATATGGCCAAATTGACAAAAAAAAATAACGTTTTTTTTTATTATTATTATTATTATTAATTTTAATTAAAAAGCAAAAAAAGTATATATATATATCATTGAAAATTTAAAGAAGAAAAAGAAACACTTAATAAATAAATTTTAAGACGAAAGCAAAAGGAGATGCGCAAAAATGTTATTTTATCATGTAATTGAACGTAAACATATATATATATAAATATTTAAATATATATGCGTTTATTGATTTAGTGATTTGAAACCACAACAACAAAAACAGTATTTTTTTTCTAATTTTTATTTGTTTTTAATCAATTTTATTGTTTGCTTTTATTTTTTATCAACAAATGCAAATGTTTTGCTTATTAAAATCTATATATACATGGTTTATATATATAGTTATCATTTCTTCTGTAAAAAAAAAACACAAAACAAAAACAAAAGAAAATAGTTAAATAAATATTCGCGAAAAAGAATTCTATAAATGAGAATATTATGTATATTTTTGAAATTATGATTTTTAAGCATGATTTGGAGAGTTCGTACGTTCGTTTCGTTATCTTTCTTCCCTTCGCCGAATTGTATACCGTTATATTAATCATATTTTTTATTATTATTTTTTATACATAATTTAATTTTTCATTTGCCTTTATTTTTAGTAGTTTTATTTTTTTTATTACAATTTAGAAGATATATTTTAATTTGTCTTTTCTAATCTGATTCATTATAAAATATAAAAAGGAAAAACAAAAACATTAAACAAAAAAAAAATGTAAAATCACTGATATAAAAAAAAAGATCGAAAATGATCGCAAATATAATTATTATAAAAAAAAGGTATAATATATCACATATGTATATTATATGTACTTAATTTTATAATGTGCCGCATTTTTTATTTACCCTTCGTTTCTATTTCCTGCAAATCAACGATGGCGCAAAAATTTTTCGATTGCATTCTTTGGGCATGTCATGTTGGGACGAATGCATTTAAAATAGTGGGGAAGTGAGTAACCTCGTAAATGGTACTCAATCAAAGTTAAAGTTATCACTTAATTCCCGTGTAATGCAGATGGAAATGGTTGTTTAATCAGAGCACTATCAAGGCGAAGGATTTTTGATTTTAGCCATGGCATTTCAGTTTACTTGGGAAAAGTATGTCCGTAGTGATTTGAAGCAATGACTAATCGAACGCATTTACATTTATTATCTCAAAGAAAATCAGTCCCTTTCAAATTTGAAGTCTTTACGAAAGATCGAGGGAAAGCTTAAAGGTTTCCAGCGGAAAATTAAAATTGTAAGTATACGACGACTACTGAGGTGAGTTTATTCGCAGCGTCACTTGTCAGGAGTACGAATTAGGAGAGCAGCGATTTTTTCAATTGCTTTAAATATTCGACTACTTCGCGGTTGCCGCAACTAATCTGTGCGATAATGTTCAACAGGCATCAACGTTAATCGGCATTTCGAAATTTGGAAACAGGAAAGCACAACTAGTGATCATTTACCGTACGCTTTGCTTTGGCGATAGCTTTAGTCAGAAGAAAGCATGCCCGATGAATGGAACCACAGTATGGTTTGTGCAGACCTAAATAAATGAGAACCTCTTAAGTGCGCCAACTATAGAGGTATCAGTCTCCTCAACATAAGATATTTTCTGTTGTATTAAATGAACGTCTGAAGCCGTTCTTCAACAACCTGATAGGTTCAAATCAGTGTGGCTTTAAATCATGAAACCAAATATTCATATTACGGCAGACCTTGGAAAAACACATGAGCTAAAAATCGACACCCACAACCTTTTCATCGATTTCAAGACCATGACTAGTTTTGGCATCCCTGCCAAGCTCGTCCGTTTCAGCAGGATGAAGATGGAACATTCAAGCTGCTCTTTTAAGGTCGGCAAAGCCCAACTTGTTGTTTAAAAAGGTTTAACACTTCTTCATCATCATATTTGAAACAATAGTCATCATATTTGAGCAAAAGTCCCGGGTCAACACTAGAGGCAGTATCTTCCAAAGGTCTGCTCGCATATGCCGAAGATATTGATATAATCGAAGAACGCAGCTTGATGTCATTAGAGCTTTTGTCATTATTGAGTCACAGAAGGGCAGAGATGGGTTTGGTGGTTAACGAGGGCAAAACGATGTATATAAATCATGTTATCAAGAAAGGACACACAAACACGATGACTTGGTCATAATGTCACCATAGAGAGCTATAACTTTGATGTAGTAAGAAACTTTGTCTACCTAAACTCCACACAGATAATAACACCAGTGCTGAGATAAAACGAAAAATAACTCTTGCTGCTCGCTGTGAATTGAGTAGTAAAGCCTTCTTTCGAATTTAAGTGTCGCTCTTTTAGATCTTCATCATCCCAGCCCTGCTATATGTTGCAGACACATGGACACTTTCAAAAGCGGATGAAGGTTGTTTCGAGAAAAAAAAGTCCCGTTTGCAAAAATTTGTGAGTGTAGAAGATGCTTCAACGAACTGTTCGAGTTAAACAGCGCGTCGGAAAGCCTTAAAGAAATGTATATGAGCACGGTATAAGAATGAATCCAAAAGTCTTATTTTTCAGTCTTAAACTGTCTTGCTTTATACAAACTCGCAACTGAAGTGTTCAGCAATAACAGGCACGCGATCATTGTTTACGTGTAAGTTGAGAGCCAGAATGTGGAATCATCCGTCGTAGATTACTCAGCACAGACCTAAACCAACGTTACAAACATATTTTAAATGAATTTAAGGTACACTGTCGAGTGAGTATACAAAGTTCGTGGATTGTATAGGAAAGGTTAAGAGGCAGAGGTGTGTCGAGTAAGAAATGTTAAGAAATAATCGGGACAACGGACATCTTTATTTTTGGGACGAATTTTAATATTCGTTGCCACCACGTACAGTTTTATTTCGAATTAACACAATTGGGTTCAAAAGTCTTCAATACGACCTAAATCACCTCAAAATGACGGTAAAGGTTCTGTAACTCGAAAATCACTTCATTGACTTCAACAGACTTCAGTGATTTCACTGAAAACACTGAAGAATGACCAATCAATGCCTTCAAAATAAATGATGATTTCATATTTTGAAGTCAAAGTATGATATCGAATTCTTTGATTGAAGACTTCAATGAATTCAATCTAAAATGATTGCATTCTTTTACAACTCTGCTCGATGGGACATCACTAGCACAACTGATGTTATTTGTCAAAGAAAATATTGCCTTGAAGATTTCACCTGCAGAAAATGGTTAGAAAAGAAAACTGTTCGGTGGAGCATTTTCATTGGTTTTCATAGAACAATTTGCAGTGTGTTGAAATTTTCGCAGATCGTTTTAGTTTTTCCCAAATATTTTTAAAATACTCATTAAGCTTATTCGAAATGCTGACAGAATCAGTGTTACAATTACAACTATCTCCAGCAACTTCCTCGACCGTTCCTCAATTCGAAGCCTTTATACTGACTCACAAAACCATTATGGTTTTGAATGAGTGCTTTTTACAAGAGCTTTTGGAAATACGCAAGTGGTAAGAATACCAAAGAAGCACCGAACCGGATCCTACGAGTAAATCTGTTTCCTCGTTTTGAACAAAAACGTCTTAACATACGCTTCGTAGATGTTGTGAACATTTTTGTTTTTCGAATGCAGGTGATAGTTTTCAAGGTTGAAACTTTCTTTACATAAAGACGGTTTGAAGACTAACCCGTGGAATGTCTTGATATTACATAAATTATCCTTAAGATGACAAAGACCGCAAATGTAACGCTAAGCCCTGCGTGCTCCTCATTGTAGCCTCTGTCTTTGTGGGGAGTTCCTCCTTCTAGTTCAACAGTGAATTTCAAATTGAGTTTGAAAACAAATGCTTGCATCCTTTCTGTAACAAAGAAACACAAAGAAAGAATAACACAAGAGGACAACAAAGAAAATGAAACTCCTTGCAACTCTGTCTGGGTGTCTGTGTCTGTATATAAGTGCATTCAGTTTTATTATTATTGTTAAACTTATTTTCATTCTTTCCTTTACTTCTTTTTAATTATAATCAATCTTTAACATTACAAAAAAAAAACAAGATATAAACTTTCGTCCCGGTCATCTCCTATTGATGTAAACGATTCTCAGATTTTTATGAGATTGTTATTTATATTCTGTTGGCGTTTCCGTTTCGCATTCATTGCGTCGACGATTGGCTGTCTTTTGGCGTTGTACTTGCGATTCAACTCTTCTATTTCTCTCTCCATCTCTGAGTCAATGTTATTTAGACGTTGATTCAGATCGTCAAATGTGAGAAACTTTAAAAACTCAAATTCTCCGTCGACGAAATTATTGTAGTGATGTAGTTTGTTGTTGTTATTTTGTTGCTGATGTTGCTGCTGTTGCTGTTGCTGTTGATGGCGGACATCGAGGACGTTGTTCATTGGATGTGGTGGAGCGGATGGAGCAACGGCGGCAGCAGCAGCTGCAGCAGCCGCAGCTGCATGATACATATGTTGCTGCATTCCGTACTGATTGATGGCAGAGATTTGATTCAATTGCATTTCCATATGCTGTTGCTGTTGTGCTGGCCACTGCTGTTGCTGTTGTTGTTGCTGCTGATGCGACTGGTGCGATTGGTCGTGTATGTTTTGAGCATCTAATGATCCATCGATGGCAGCATCCCCAGCTGACGCCTTTTTAGACATTGGTTTGGAGGCATTCGGGCCAACATCGGAGCTCTTCCTGTCGAAATGCTCGAGAAACTGTGGCCGATACTTCGGAATCTCTGGATTCGTGTCGTGTTTCTTCATAGTGGAGTCCTCCGAGTCGCTGTTTATTACCATGGTGCCCAGATTTGACTCCAGCTCGACGAGTGTTCCACTGTCTGGCACCATTGTACTGCCGTCGGCCTGAGCACGTGTGTGAGAATCGTTTTTGCCTGGCACCAGTGTGCCAGCGTCTTCAGGGAATTCCTTGATTGTGGCCGAATTGGCTTGATCCTCGTCCTCTTCGTCTTGTTGTGTGAGCAGGCTCTTTGCCTGGCTCATTCCTGGCGGTCGATTTATTCGCTGACTTTCCCTTACTTCGCACGCCTCCTCGATCATTTGCTTGAGAATGGCACGGTTTTTGGCGTTTTGGATGTACTCGTGCTTCAGCAGATCCGTTGCTGTAGCTCGCTCCTCGGGGTTCTTCACCAGGCACAAACTGGCAAAGTCAATGAATTCGGTACTCCAGCGATCGGGTTCGCGGAACGATGGCGGAGGTTTCTGTGGTATCATGAAAATTGCCCTCATCGGATGAATATCACCGTACGGTGGCTTTCCCTCAGCCATTTCGAGCGCTGTTATACCCAAGGACCAGATGTCCGCCACACAATCATAGCCAATTTCCTCGATTACCTCCGGCGCCATCCAGAATGGAGTGCCAATCACCGTATTCCTCTTCGCCATGGTATCAGTCAGTTGACCGGCCACGCCAAAATCCGCCAGCTTCGCGTAACCCTCCGTGTTGAGCAAAATGTTTCCTGCCTTGATGTCACGATGGATCTTTCGCCTCAAGTGCAGGTACTCCAGACCTTTTAACGTATCACAAAGAATCGTAGCGATTTCATCCTCTGTCAGCGTCTTCTTCCTCAGTCGCATAATGTCGGAGACACTGCCGGCACCGCAATACTCCATACAGATCCACAGATCATATTGCTTGAAATAACTTCCGTAGTAACGTACCACGTAAGGGGAATCACATTGTTGCATGATTGAGATTTCTTTAATGATTTCGTGGAGATCGGACTCCACTGGCACCAGTTTGATGGCCACTATTGAGCTGCTCTCCTTGTGGAGAGCCTTGTAAACAGAACCATAACTGCCCTCGCCTAGCTTGCAAATGATGTCGAACACCTTCTCGGGCGGCTGCAGCAGGCTCTCCTCGGACAGTTTCTTCAGTTCACTCTTGGAAGACATTTTTTCGAGCACAATTTTTTTGTTAAATTTTTTCTCCTCTTGTTATTTTCGTTTATTATTTATTCGCAACGTACTAAATATAGAACATAGTGCAGTGTGTTGAAATTTAATTTAATTATTTTTGGATAGAATTATGTGATGAGAAGCGATTTTGTCGGCGCTGTTCTTTGCTTTCTTTTCGTTTTTTTTGTGGTCTCGCACCGAAACAATGAACGTCAAAAGGGATACTTTTGTTCTTTCCTTTTGGTTGGGCTTCGATGAGGAAAAAGTATCCAATGAAATGAGGATGGAGACGATACACTGGAATTGAGGGCGCTTTTATTAACGTTTTATTGATGGATTTGTTTATTTTGGTTTGAGAACTTATTAAATGAACGCACAGGAAATAATAATAACGAGAAAAATTAAGAATTTAATCGAAGAAGAACTGTGTGTGTGAAAACCATCACTTGGGGGATTTGACATTTGTGCTTGATTGGTATAATAAGATAGGGAATCGAACTGACTAACATGTACTCTGTATGGGCTTCGCGTTCCGGGGGGTATAGCTGTTTGTTACCCTATTTACATCATCTCACCAGCGATGAGGCTCATATAGTTTGAAGACTGCTCTGAGAACTCTTCAAAATAGGTTGTGAAGAATTAGAAAATGACACCGTAACATTTCAAAGCCGTTTTCTGAGTTGGACTGCTTTGTTTCAGCTCCTGTTATGACTTCTCTTGAGCTTCGATAAGCTCTCGCTAAAAAATTATAATTTAATTAAAACAGTATGTTGACCTTTTAAGCTTTCAGAAGGCCTTTATAAGTTCCTTAGCGTAGGAGCTATACAAGAGGATGTTATGTATAACTTTATCTTTTCTCAGCAAGCGTTCTGTAAAAATTAATGCATGCATTTAGTCATTAATGACTGAAGTCTAAAAATTTGCCAGAGATAGTAACAAAATGTGTTCATCCTGGTGATATAATATCATTTTTGTTAAGTGCTTGTGTTTACATGTTATTTGCAGTTATGAGACTCAATCACATTTTGATTGAACGTGTTTCTTGCAAGCTCAGTGCAGCCATCGATTTGTTGGAAAAATTAATTGATTTTGTCGAAACTGGAAGACTTCGGTTAACTAAATTTTATTTACAATAACATATTTCAGTAGAACACATAGTTTTTTGTATCTATAATGTGCTCGAACCCCACCTACTCCACATAAAAAGCATTTTATACCATTTATGCTACTGCTTCTAACTTCAGTGTGCTTGCCCAGCCAGGTGATGACCTCTTATCTGTCAGGCGTAAAAACGTGCTTCTTCAAAATAAAAATAAAAACCAAAACACCCGCACATAAGTTTATTTACAAAAGTTTTTTCATCAAAATGTCCATGTCCCTGCTTAAAAAGAGCATGGAAATAGTGGAAGAAGGTCTAGAACACAATAAAAAACAGAAAGGTAAGAAGCAGGTGTAATAATTCAATCAGTTTCATCAGTTTTGTTTACAGAAAGGGAAATCAGTGAGAAACAGAAACACATTTTTAAACAAAAAAGAAATCGACAGAAGACTGACAAAACTTTTAAGAATCCTGGTGAGTTGAAAGCACGATTAAAGAAATAATTGATAAAAGAATAGAAAACAATTAGCTCAAAAGAAAACAATAAATGATATAAGAAAAGAGATGCTGTTGGAAGAGAGAAGAGCTGATGAAAATGTTCAGAAATTATTGCTACTGACCAAAAACACAGTCAAGATTCCGCATGCTGATAAGGTAAGATCCAAAAATTACTTGCAGGTTCTAGTCGTTTAGAGTTGTCTTTTTGTAGATTCTTCAAAGGGTGCACAAGGGTCGGTACAGTGTGGAGGAAAAGAAACCCGAACAACAAGAATCTTTGTATACAGAGGAGGACTTCGCAGCCTTTGAGAAGGAATTGGCTACGATGATTTAGATAAGCGTTAAGTTTTTTATTAAATTTTGTAGAATATGTAAAAAATTCGTTTTATTTGAGCGAAAGTTTCTTAATGCGAACGGAAAAAATAGAAAAGAATGTTCAGTCCGTGGAATTGAGCAAGTGGTAGTGATATTGCTGGGTTGCCAAAACTTGATAGATTCTCACTGCACCTCACAGCACTGAACTGAACAAAGTGGTCGAAAGCGCTGGGTAGTGTTGACGCGACTGAATTATTAAAAACTTGCACCGGACAAAAGCAGGGAAAGGTTGTTGGGATACGCAGACAATGTCAATATTATCCAGCGCTCCCAACGTGTCATCATTGAAGCTTTTACCGCAATTAAGAAGAGACCAAAATAGTTGTCTTCTAATTAAAGAGGATGTAAGAAAATACATACAAGCTGATGACGAGAAATCGAATAGGATAATAAACGAAATCTGTTACATTGAAGAGAGGAAGGAATAAATCAATCTCGGGACTAATATCAACTTCACGACGCGACGTCTTGATGCTGATCCTGCTTTATCGCTTATTTGATAAGCAAGATATTGATATTGCGGTTTAGTCTGCGAGGAGGGCGGATATAGAAGGATAACCATGAGCTCTACAAACTGTTTAACGATGTGGATCTAGTCTGGACGGCCAAACTTCGTCGACTGCAACGGCTGCGCCACATTGAATGAAAGGAAGACTGAGCTCCAGCTAAGAATATCTGCTACTCCCATTAGGTTCACAAAAAAGGAATACCGAAACTTCGGTTAAAAGACCAAGCAATCGGCAATGCCAGAAAGCTTGGCTTAACCATAAATGAAACCCACATTAGGTAAGGGTATCCAGAAAACTCGATAGTCTGATTCTAACCGTTGAGGTAGCTACCGACTACACGAGTCTCGTAGGTTCAGCGTCATGGGATTTTCAATTTCGTAGGTTTCAAACTAAGTTTGCACGGCTTTGATTTTGGCCATTACGTTAACAGTCGTGCGCACTGGTGCATTCTTAAAATGCCGCGGCCGCTTTTTATTTGATTTCTTCACTCAAAAGCTGCAAGTATCTATCTTCTGAAGATATTCAATGTAAATTACCTCAAAACATTAACACTTAGATCTTGCGTGTAGATGAAACTGTCTCCACATTTTTAAGAACCAATTTTCTGCTTTGAGCCAAGGTTTTGCCTGTCCCGTGATCTGAGGATAGTCCACGCAACAAAAGTCGCGTGGGCATCAACATTTTCTCGTTGCCTGTCTTTCTGCAAAGGTTTGATAATTTTTATTTTAGAGAATGTTTGTACCTAGTGTACACTTCATAGCAGTGGCAGGAAGTCAGGGTAGTTTTGCAATAGCAAAAGACTTGATCTTAAAATTCCTAATCAACAGGCGTAGCTCAAAGGTAAATCCACTGAAGCCGCACTACAAAAAGTAGTATCAACAGTCGGGAATGCTTTTGAGTACAAAGCATCAGTTGCAAGAGTACTTCTAGATAATGAAGGGGCCTTCATCAATATCAAAGTACCGAATTTGGTAGACACTATCGATCTTCAGAAATAACACACAAATCACTTGTTGGTTGGAACATATAAAATCGAACCGCATCATCAGAGCCTCCGTAGGAGTTGAACAAGTAGGGATAAATTCCTTACAGGGACACCACAATAAGTAAGTGGATCACCTCTTTTGTGGGTATTAGTGATGGACAAGCTCTTTAATAATGAAGGAACATACGCCAAATATACAGCATATGCGGACCACCTAGCGATTCTTGTACAAGGAAACCATTTGAACATAATAGGCAAAATCATGCAAACAAAAAGACCCAGAAAAGTGACTTCCATGTCCACAAAATTGGAGGTACAAAACTTGAAATACTTGTGATTGATAATCGACAAGAAACTAACCTGGAAGCAAACTCTAGAAGAACGTACTACTTGGACTGCCATGGGGACTGAAACCAAAAAAAGTCCACTATATACAACTGTATCATGATACCAACCCTCCTTAAAGGCATTAGGCAGTATGGAGGCCAAGGGAAGCCTAAAAATATGTAGCCGACAGGCTCACAAAAGTGCAACGCTTGGCATATCTGGGAAAAACAGGCGCACAAAACTCAACGCTGACCACATCCATAGATGTAATGTTAAACATGACACAGTACAGCTGGAAGTGGAAGGACTGGCAGGATTCTTGGCCATAAGACCAGAGTCGGGACACGGATCTACTGCCCCAGCCCATGCAAAACGTCTTTAACCTTTCGTGACGGTGTTCCAAGTAGAAGTTTTCGCATTATTAACTGGAGTAGAAATCGACCTCAACACATGGGGAAGCAAATACTTAGCTGCTCAAATCGTACTGCGGCGAAGAAAGCTATTGCAAACCCCTTACCGACACTGCTAAGAGAGTGTAAAGAAAACGTGAAAAGAAGGTGTAACCGTGTAACTGGTTACGAAAGTTAAGGAAATAGATGGGAAAAGGAAATAGAGACCAGAACCTTGTAAAGGAAATAGGTGTCCCACCGACAGCCATTTCAATTCATACACAATTGGGCAACCCAGGAATTCAAAAATTACTGGCTCAACTTAACAATTTGTAGAACGACAAGATCAATAATAAATGAACCAAGAAGATGAAGATGAATGGTGCCCTGTTACTAGAGGGCACATTAACCCAAATCTCATCTTATACAGATTCTGATTAACAGAAACCTCAATATGCGAAAACAAAATACTGTGGGCACTCATACCAGATTTGACGAGACTCAACCAGAAAGGGGTCGGTGGAATCATGGATTTTGGTAAACGAAGCAAAAGATTTCCCGACCACACAAACCAAGCCGCTCCATAGTCATCCCTTTACACCCTCGCTTTTATGTACTACCTTTTTTATTGTCACGAAAAATTTGCACACAAAGGAGTAGACTACTCCGATTCTACCAATTCCTTCAGACGTTAGATTTCTAAGCTTGTCGCTTTCAACCACAATCATTATTTTCAAACATTAACTGCCATATTTAGCTCAGGTCGGGTACTTCTGGGACTACCGTGGTATGGTAAGGTGCTCTGCAATGTTCATTTTTACCTTCGGCTCGCAAGTCTGACATTCCTCTTCGCTGTCAATTTACCTCCAAAGGCTCTTCGCACAAACATGCCTTTCGAATGGCAAAGCCATGCGCATTACCAAGCCATCCAATTTCTTGAGTATCCAGAACACATTCCATAACAAATAACTCTACAAAACGGTTGGTTCCGCCCGCTACGGTCCGACATCGTTCAGTCCGCTTCCACATCTTGACAGTTACAAGTGTCGTCTCCACGAACGTGCAACAAACAATTTAAAATAAAAAAAAAACTTTTCTCTTTGTCAATAGATCAATAAATACCAGTGGTGTTTTAAAAATAACTTGGGTCCAAGCCTCAACAGAAACCACTAGATCCGCATTTGGTGTTCACCTTAAATCAACATACCATTCAAAAAAAGGTATTTAGAAGCATAAAAAACAAACTTGATAATTTTTCCTCAAAATTTCAATCCTGCCCGTGCGAATGCTGTGGTGCAAGGACACCCTACTTTATTTTTAGCAGTCCATAGTTTTTTTTTTTTATTATTAAAACGTGAATTTGATTAATTCAGTGTTCAGGACAAATGTAGTTTCGTGTTAGTAAAACTTTGGAATCTTTGGAAAAGGATGTGTCCACGTTGTCTCCTGCTGAAATGAGAAGGCAATTCATTTATCGATTTGAAACTGTTTTTTCTTTTTTTTGTACGTGTTCATTATTCACACACACGCATTGCGCTTCCTCCCCTTCCGGGTGATGGAATGGTATATAAGTCAACAAAAAGGACACCTTGTCACATGAGAGTCTAAGGAGGCGCGGTGTTTCTTCAAATACGAAAATAAGAAATAAAAAAAAGTAAATAAAAAGATTTCATTATGAACAGGACGAAAGGCAGCAGTAATGTGTGTTCTTGGTTAGTCATACGATGAATGCGTAAGGACATTTGTGGGCCGGGAAAAATGGAATGCATTAGTGGGCTAGATATACTCGTACTCGTGTATACTGTTTTGCTTTGCTCCCGTTTGTGTATCTAGGAGCAGTTTGCGGCATCATTAAGAATAACCTTCGAAGGCTCAGATTTTTGTTTTTACGAGTTTTTCGCCGATTACTCGACCGGCAGTGTGTTAAGATGTTTCGCATTGGAGAGGACGAGAAACAATGGTCTCATAGAATAACTCATTGATGCTTACATCCTGTCTAATGGGTCAGAAGGCAATTTCTGCTAAAATGAAAGCGTTCAGCTTTATCATTAATATTTAAACGTATGCTTGGATATTTCTTATAATGCCACCGATCTCTGGACGATCTTAGCCTGAGCTTAAGCTGCTGTCTGCAGTTTGTCTGACGAAGCTTCCTGGTTTCAGTGATTGATTGATCTTTGGACAGGACGCTTGGTCTTCCCTTTTTAGGGTTATATTATTAAGCCTAAGCTGTCCGTCCACTCCTGAACCGTAATACACTCGTGAACTCTATGGCCGATTCTTAGAATCACAACACAATTTTACCCTTAAAAACAGGCTTCGAGAAATTTAAAATGAAAAGTGATGCAAATTGTACCGGGGTAAGGAACCCTTTGTGTGCGTGTCCCACTTGTACTTGTTTTTTTTCCTGAATCTGGTGGTTGATTTTGAACGCATTCGAAGTTTGAGCATTGTTGTCCAATCTAATATTAACCAGTCAATATTACTGCTGGAATCGTGGATATGGTTCGGAACTAGATCCACATTTTTATGCACCTCGAAGAGTTCGAATTTGTACCTTCCGTGAACCGTGTTTCCGACCTAACATTCTTTCCCTCGAAGGCCCTTCAGATCTGCTGTTTTGCTTATCGTCCAACATTCGGCTCCGTGTTAGAGAACTGTCAAGGTGAATGTTTTGTGGAACATGAGTTTCGTTCTTCAAGTAAGGTTTCCGTTAAGGGATTTTTTGTTCGACGTATCAATTTCTTGTGAGCATTACTCGTTCTGACCTCTTCTTGAATCGAAATAAGTGCTTCAATGAAAGCAAGTTGGGGTCGATGGTGTCAATATAGTCAGTGTCCCATCAGTTGGAAAGACTTGGACAAAATATTGCTGCCAATGTCGACACCTGCGCGTGCAAGAATTATGTTGAGGAAATCACATGGTTCCTTTTCGCTATCCAATTCTAGCACAATTTGGAGTTTCTTGATCCAAACTTAACAGTTCATGACGTGCTTTCGATCGTTGTGAAAATTTACAAGATCAATTTTCCTGGGATCCGGAATCTGGGATTGTCCGATTTGTATGTTGCAAAAATACTCAGGCGCTCACTAACAAAAACTTGTAAGTGGTTTTAGGCAAGGATATGTCGTCAAAAGACCTTATTGAACATGAGACGGGTAAGTCTAACTTTCCAGTCCTTCGATCGTTCTCATCTTCCCTTCCAGAATATCTTCCCCAATTAAAAAAGTTCAGCTTGTTGGTTGGTTTTATTTTTGGTTAGTTGGGGTAAGCCTTATTGCTCGTCACTTATGCCTCTGATTGGGTCCATTGTGTGGGGAGGATGTTATAGGATAATTATAGGGCATCTTAGTTTGTGTTGTCGGGAAATCTTCTGTGCTTTTGCGAAGTCCATCATTTCACTGGTCTCTTTATTTTTGAGGTGACACAGTATTTTGTGCAGCGATCTCGCTGTTGCTCCAGATCTTTTAGCTATTTAGTAAGCCCTTACACCAGTTCCGGTGTTCATATCATACATTTAAAGAGTTCAGCTTGTCTTCAGTAGTGGGAGGTCTACCTCATCAGCTGCAGTTGGGCTTTCTTCAATACCTATCATTCTCTCTTGGTCATTACCGTTTAATGGCTCCTGGAAATGCAGCTTGAATTCCCTGCATGCGGGGGACTGTCAAGATTTCCTTAAAAATAAAGTAGGGACTGGGTGCCTATATTACAAATCGCAGAGAGCTTATTTTGGCTTTGTTGTGGTAATTGACAGGTCTCGACTGTTTCAGCATTAATACGGTAGGCATTGACTCATTTGAAAATCTTTTGTTACGATACTCCCTGTGTGCTGAGGTGTTTAATATTCAAACTCCTAATTCATGTCAAGTGCAGCTTTTTACCATTGGACAGCTGGACTCTAAATAGAGATGCTACTAAAAAGTGCTGTAAGTCCGAATCAGCAACCTCTGAATTTTGGCAAAAGACAAGAGTTTTGCGAGAACCAATCGGTAGTACGACCTACTGTGAACAGCCAGATTACCTTGTGGAAATGTTGTGCTACCTACACACTATTATTTACTAGCTAAGTTTGTGACACGGAAGACGTTATCTGTTTTCGTTTCGCGAGGGTTATACATTTCGACCATACCTCCAGAGATGTTTTCTTTATCGGTTAAGACATCGAGCTTCCCAAGTATCATTTCAACGTCGTACTTCGGACAGGATCCGCAGGCTTCGTTCATAAAATATCCTTTTCATTGAGCTTACAGCTTCATTTATTGAGTCTTGTACACCAATGAAGCTCTCACTCTCTTTCTCTGAATCAGCAATCGGCTGCCTTCATTCATTCGTTGTGCAGCCTTTTGTGACAGCCGTAATACTATATCCTTAAGGTGCGTGTCCACTTGTGAGCACTACCGCTAGTTAACTCTTGAGCACAACTCTCAGATCCGTGGCCACTTAGTTTATTTTTGTGATAGTGATCCGTTGGCTGTTTTAAGAGTAATGACATCTTAAAAGTAAAAACTTGCAGCAGCTTTTGTGGTAAGCGTTATTCCAAAAAAAAACCTCAACAATTCAAAAAGTTTTGCCAAGTGAAAAGTAGTGAGGCAGAGTATACAAGTACATAATTCATTCTGTTGGTGCAAACATTGATCTCCAGAAATTGAAGAATACTTTCAAAATTATTTATGCTCAATCGGTTCCTTGGCTTAAATTGGTAGAGCAATTTTAAGAAAATTCTCCTCATCAATTTTATATTTCCTTTTCTTGGTTGGGGATTGCCGAGGAATATGAAAGCCGTTGGAATCCTCTTCATTGCACATTGAAATGCAAACTCCAAATAATAGTGGATCAAGGAACTAATGCACAATTTATTTCTCCGATCCAAAACCACTTTCTGGAAGAAACATGCCAGTCCTGTAATGTTTTGTAGCTGATGGTGCTTTTGTTATGACTACTTTGGTATTAAAGCCTTATCCGTTTCGTAATCAACTCGCATCAAATCGTATTTTTTGCTAGGAAGAATAGTTTAAGAAGGTTGAGGCTTGAAAAATGCACAACTACACAATTTTGAAAAAAATTGGTCTTAACTTGTTTTTTTGATTTTTTTTATCAAAATTTTGAGTTTGCATGCGAATTTTTCAAAAACTATTAAAGTTTACTATTTTATTTAAGCCCAGGATTAAAGAACATGTTTCTGGCTTTCAAAGCCGGTATAGTACTTTATTGTAAGTGTTGCCGTTGTTGTTGTTTGTATGTTTTTTCATTTTAAGTCATTTTTTTTTAAATTGCCCCTACCCCCTAAACGGTGCGAGATAGACCCCCCCTCCCATAGTAAAAAATGCTTGTTTTTGACCCCTCTATAAGAAATCGTTATCAATTTTTGGCGCCCAAGTTATAGTACTTGTGCCAACCAAATATATTGAATAGTCAACATAGTTGAACAAACAATCGGTTCCGGCTCCACTTTTCGTTTTACAAATTTTTTTAAATTATTGCATCACCTGAAAACATTATCTTAACACTTGATTTGCATCATTAATAATTATGAATTAAGTTTTCAGTGCATGAAAATTTTTCTGCGAATTCTTTAAACAAAATATTTAGTCAATTAATTTCTGTGTCTCATCACATGTCCAGAATTTCGCCATCCTACAGTTTATGGCACTTTAATTATCCGAGAGTGGTTCACGCATGTGTCTATTGGCGAGAAACTCTCAGAAAGTCCGGTTCTCGAGAGTAAGCTGTGAACTGTTCGCGAGCTGTTCTCAGAACTGTGTCGATTCACGAAACTTGTCTCGAGAGTAGCCTGAAATCTACTCGCAGTAATTTTGCTCTCAAGTGGATACGCACCTTTATATTGTATGAGAATGGTTTCCAGTCTTTGAGTGGGTCTATAACTCATAACAAGGTTTACGTTGGTGGAGTGTGGAGCCAACTCATAACCTCCATCTTAACGAGATGGTTTTTCAGAAGCAATGCTGGAATTACGCAGGGACAATGTTAGGGCTAGTTGGCTTTGCACATCAAGAACTTTATTATATTGACTTCTCAAATCATTTAAAACAAAAAGCCGATATATAGTATTTTATGTTTTCATTTTCATTGTGAAGGACATCCTTGAGTTCATTAGGAGTTTCAACTACATTTTGGCTAGTTCTCAAGATGTCAACCCTTAATGTCATTATTTGAGGAAAACATTTTGATTCCCTAAACCAGTCTGGATAATGTTCGCACACAACCAGCCAACATTCACATATTCATGTGTCGTATATATTTTAACGAGGCTAAGCCTATAACTACGAAAATAACATCCCACACAATTGAAGAAATTAGAGGCCGGAATGCTTGAGTATTCGCCTGTAATACCAGATATTTGGTACGTTTCTGAATTAAGAATTTATGAGAAGGGGTGAATGGGTGTTAAAATTGAAAATTGCCACGAAGAGGGATTGATCCTTTTAGTATATCTAATTCATGAGGATATTTTCGGTATGCGTGTGAACAGGCATGTACTGTGCGCTCCAAACATGAATGCCACAAATAATTTGCGCCCCCTCAGATGATGAAAAACTATTTATGAGCCTAACTATTTTGATACATGAAAAGGTCTTGAAGGTTAGTACGTACGTGATATGATTTGATCTTGTGGAACATCGGGCTTATTATAAACCTTTCGGTCTTATGAAAATTTATTTTCCAATTTAAATTCAAAATTGTGTCACTACCCCGAGGATTTAATGGAACGTTCAGATTGCAGTGTCAGGTGCGCTGGCTTCAGAATGCGACACGATTAAGTGCACAGTTTTAAACGTATCCTTCCTATTGCATGTGATCCGAGTGAGCACAAAGATTTATTGAAATGCTACACAAAAGCGCTCAGTTTCATCCTGGAGCTGGAAGAGGTACGTTTTATTTACCTCTTGAATTAAAATCCGTAAGCTGATAAATGATTGTTTGGTGGTGGAAGTGGTTTTCAAAACATTTGGTTTATAACTCCACGCAAATTGCATTGAGGTATGTTGCCATGTTAAAGGAGAGAATACATTTTTGCAATCCTGGAAAAACTCCTTTACAACTATACTGCAAGTGTACCTGAGAGTTTGTAGATTTACACCACTGATTTCAAAGCACCATACAGGGTGGCCCAAAAACACTCATTCGATGTTGTTTTGCTATATAATCAAAACTGACCGACACAGTCTTATAGCTCTGTAGTCATAGCTTTTGAGTTGAGTTGTATGAATGCCTCCACGATCGGTGGTATCTCCGTTAAATAGGCTTAATTTATTAATGCGAGTTTCTTGAAACCTTTCGAGTGCAACGCCGTTTCTGCTTATTTAAATAAAGATCTGGTAAGTGAAATGTTACTTGTCATATACTTGTACAACTTGTACAACACCTCTTGTTACTATGGTAGCAGAGTTCTGAACTCTGCCTAACTCTCTTATGTTTGAGCTGGGCATAAGTTTAAAATATCATTATCGGTCCGTAATTTTTATCTTTATCTATAAACAGAGATAGTTCGGATGTGTTTGGATTCACGCAAAGTCCTCAGCTTGAAGTGCAGCTTTTAGACCGTCATTTCTTTCTTTTTTCTTTCTTAAAACTTTAATCCTTGTTTCGTTAAATTTTTTTCAATAGCCACAAGAGAAGGGAAACTTATCCATCCAGCGTTAAAGCGTTCCGTAATGAACCGACCTTTTTCATGTGGATTTTTATAATTTGGAATGAATGGTTTTGGTTTTCAAGTCTCGATTCAGAAAAAGACTTAATCGAAATCTAAGAAGATGGAACTGATTGTAGTGATTGAGTTACATGTAGAACTGTCAATGTGGACCTGTGCTGTAAGCATGTTCCGATATAAAAATATGTCAATCGAGAAAGCCTTCAAGTGCTTCGAGTTCAGTCAAGTAAGACTGATGGCCCGGAAATATTTATCACTACTTTTGCCTGCTTGCAGAATAAAGACTTCTGGGAGCCTCTTCGAAGGCCCCGAGCATGATAGCTCGAAAACCAACAAGCCTAAGGAATTTATGTGTCAGGAGGTGTCACCTTGAGTCTTATATTGCCTCTTAGGATGATTCCCGCTAGAGATCAACGGGTTGAAGCTTATTTCGGTGATTTAAGCTAGTGGATGTTTATACATTAGTACTTAGAGTGATTCAGTTCTACTATTCAGCCGATTGAAGGATTTGTGTATCCCTTAGATAAAATCTAGCTGAGTCTGGAAAATCCCTAAGGAGTGACAGTATCGTATAAATCGAGGCAACCAAACTATTATATTCTACAGCATTTTTCCTTTCGAATTCAAAGATATATTTAAGTATATGCTTTTCCAGATGTGCATCACGAAGTTGACTTCTTACATTTTCTTATAAATGCGCCAGCTCCATTCATGCACAAACAGAATGAAGACAAATCCCACAAGCTACCTAGTTCGCAAGATTATGCTTGTGTCACCTTAATACTCTGATGCATCTAACTCATACAAAAAGAAAAACAACAATTCCCAACTAGTTAATGCACACGTTCTTTGAAAGGTACTTTCATTAACATCCAGGAATCGTTTTCCGTGCGCCTCCTCCATCCTGATGAATATTTGCAGTTCACTCAAGGATATTCCTCCACGGAATACCTCGGCAACCTCTTTCAATCTGTGTTCACCTGTCTGTAAATGAGTACGGAACACTTAGGAAAAGCGAGAACCTTCAGGACGATGCCAACGATTAAAAAGAATATGAGAAGAATAAAAAACACAGAAAATGTCAACATCCAGTGACTCAACAAGGCATACAATAAAGTGCACCCATTTTCTCCTCTGCACAGTTCCTATGAGCAGATGTGTCGAGGACGAGTGTAATGAACATAAAGGATATTTCCATCGTCTTACTTTGTTTTTATTGCTTCATCTCTGGCAAGTCACGATTTACGAAGCCGCTTTCCATTCATACGCCACTGTGCTGTGACACTTGACATTGTGCTATGTTCAAAGACCGAACTATGAACTTTAACCAGACATCGCTGTTTGCGTCCTGCTGTCAATAGACACTGTACTCAAAAATATGACGACGAAAACAGGGCACACAAAAAAAACGAAACTTAAAAATTAAATGAGAAGTTCTCATGAAATATGCAAACTTTACGTTGGTGCCCCCCCGGCAATTGCAATCAGCGCTGAGGTTTAATGTAAAACTTAAGTAAATGTTGAACTTGTGCCCACAAAAAAAAAAAAAAAAAAATACAAAAAATTAAACTTCATGAAAAAAATTAAAATCATTCTGTCTCCTGTTATAAAAAAAAACCTTAGCTTGAAGTTATGTACGTTTGTGCGAATATTTTCATCTCGCATGTCTCGAGAACAAATCAAACAGTCCGAAGCTTTAATTCAGAGCGCATTTAAAAAATTTTTTGCTTAAATTTGATTCGGTGGTTATAATTATACAGTAAAACAAAAAATACTATAAACAAATGAGACATTTCACAGTCCCGATCAATTTAACTTACGGTTTTCATACTTATAAAAATATACACTTCGGTTCATAAGTTTTCGGACAAAACTTTCTGCCACAGAAATTCAGATAAATTTCTTTGCCTTATTTTGATTTTATTGTCAAATATTGTCAATACAGCGGTCATTAAGCCAAATAATCAAATCCAAATAGCCTTGTACATAAAAAGACTTCGGTATATAGTATAATGAAATAGTTATCAAATCGATTGCCTTCTTGATGTTTTATTTTGATGTTTAAACTTCCTGAAGAATCTCCGTAAGTTTGTCTTTCGATCTTGGCACAATTTGCGGAGCTTTTGTGAAGTTCGCCGATACAGAGTAGGTCTGCAACACGGATACACCAGAAAAATCCTAAGACAATTATGGAGCCACCCCCTTGCTTGTCGGCAATAGAGGATCTTTACTGCAGTTTTCATTTCATCGGTGCGTAAGGTTTTCCACCAGTCTTTTAATATTCGCTGGAAAATCTAGCGCCAGATCTTTGATTCCACTGATTTTGTAAACGAAGCCTGACTTAGATATTCTGATCACATGTTTATGTCTTCTAAAGAAAATCGGCCTGGGAGGAACTATAAAAATATGCAAAAAAAAAATACAGACTAGATGTAGTCCCCTCAAAGATCAAACTGAAATTTTTCAAAGACAACCGTTTTAAGCAAATTTCGTTAACCAACACGTTGTGCGAAAATGTCGAAATGTTTTGACAAAATAAGCGAAGATGAAGTCATATTGACTTTAGACATAGCAGCTTGCGAAAGGAGCAAAGGCTTATTGGCAGACCTAGAAGCACATAATTCATTTAAATAAAGCTTTAAATTTTAAAATACACCAAATTACTAAATTTTATTCTTAAATAACAAACATCGTTATTAAATGGCTAGATAAAATAATCCCGGTGAATTTTGCCATTTGATAAGCGGCCCGTAATTTGTAAACCCACAGAACGATATCTGCAGAAGCTGGGCTTATGAATATGAAGATAGGACTATTGAGCATCATCATTCCCTATCAGAATGCCAATTTAGACCTTACGTTCTTCGGGTAGAAACGTATCATATCTAACCGTACCGCAGTATTTTTTTCATCATCGACAAAAGGGAAGTTGATTGGCAAATCGTACACAAACCAATTTTTCAGTCATCTTTATATACGTACTTTAAATAATTTTTGGTACAATAACTTCAAAATATATGAGGAATGCACGGTGAATTTAAAGTGTTAAGTTGAAGGTGTTTTCATTTATCGCCATGTCGTAAGTATAAGTATTCGTAATTTAACGTTTAAAGGTATGGCAGCGTATCAAACTTTAATTTTGAGATTTTTCAGTTAAATTGTTCCTCCTTTACGACGAAGTTATGATCTTAACTCTTCCACTCTGCTGCATTATTAGTGGGCCGCTTGAGGCGTACCTCCATTTTAGTTTGGCAATATTTCGAGATGCCAGCCAGTCGCAGACCACCTCAAATTACGGGATTGCTGTTATCCAGACATGCTTAAGAATTTTACTTCTAACACGCGACGACAGTTTCAGCTGTAATGGTAACGCTCCATTTTTATCGAGATGGATTGTATGACGTGAAGCTATTCCTCGAATACTTGAACTTTCTGTTTAATGAAGCTTTGTTACTCCTGCTATCATGCGAAGTATCTTATTTCCATTTGATCTCATACTTTTCGTATATTGCCCAATATTGTGATCATATGTAAGAGCCGGGTATACATTTACAATGTGAGGCCTTGTTTTAAGGTTAGGGAAATTTTTTAGTCACAGATGAGTCGACAGATTTATTTTTGCCATTAAATCCACCCTACGGTTGCGAAGTGATTGATGTCTTCATCACAAGTTGTTGCGATATTGATCAAAGTTCATGGAAGCTTGAACTACACAACATTTGTCAAAAAGCTGGGCCAGATTGAATCAAAGACTAGTGAACACGAGTACCTGTATTTCTTTTTTGGAAAGAATTTGGAGGGTATTTCGTCTGCCCCAAGTATTGGAATATTTTCTGAACTTTTTCGTATGTTATGTCGCATACTTCCTCGTAGTTACGAGACTTTTTTCTGAAGTAAAGCCGGAAAAACAGTTCATTTTAAAACTATTAAAAAGCAGTTTGGGAAGGACTGTCTTTTTAATGCAAGGTTGATACACTTTAACAGAAGGGGCGTCGGACAAGTTATAAGCCTGAATTTAAGGATTAAGGAGTATGGACAAGTTCCAGTTAAACAAATAAAACTAGGTAAGAAAGAGTATGCCTTGACACACTGTTGAGCATGAAGATCTGGGTTCAAATCCGGGTAAGAAAATCCGGCATTTTTTCACGGCCCACTTCTACCGAGTGACTCACAATCAGTTCGATGAGTACAAACTGTCTAGAAAAGCCTCTGGGGTCATACGGGGTTGGCAATAAACTGTAGGTCGTTGGACCATTTACGAAAAATGTAAGACGCACGCACAGATGGTGAAGTTAGTTTGTGGTCCTCAAAAGCTGTTGCACCACCAATTTTTCTTCCTTAGAAAAGGAGAAAACCTCATCATATCCTCCCAGAGACTGTTTGGTTCCGAAAACCGCTCAATTTTACCAAGAATTTGATTAGCAGTTTGTATTTTTTATGGTCTTAACTTCACTATCCCATCAAAAAACTTGTCACCTTGAGTATCTCGTTCCTGACATATTCAAAGCTCCCTCGATCAGTATCTTTTATTTTTAACCAATCATTAAAAAAGCTGCTCTGGCATGAGCCAATTCGGCCTTCCTAGACATGACAAGGAAACTTTTAAAAAATTCATTGTTGACTGGATGCTAAGATAAATGTGAATTGCGATACTGTCCTCATTAGACTTCTTCTTGCATATATCAAGGATGCATACAGTGAGCAAGCTTAATGGAACGGAATCGCGTTTTCGAGAGACGCCTACTAACGACTTTTATCGATACTTATAAGGCCTCGTTAAACGGGACCGAACCGTATCAGAGCGGATAGCCGACTTAGCTAATGCTGATGTACCTAGGGCACATAATAGCTATGAAGCACGAAACTGTAAGTCTTGATGGCTCTCCACGCGGAACCATTGTTCTTCCATATTACCTGAAAACGGCTTTTCTTATAGAGATATCCCACACATCTCAGTTGGGAGGAGGAACATTCCCATTGTTTTCCATTTGTTTCGAAACCTTTTGTATAAAAAAAAAAAAGGATTTTCGGTAAATATTTTAACTTTTAAAATATAAGAGTATATTTTTTCTACCTGTGTGGTTTGTATTATTTAAGATGTTCTAGGCTTGTGACTGAAGTCCCCCATGGTGACTTTGATTTCCTTCCTAGATGCGAAAAATGAAAATAAAATTCAAGTTTAATCTAATTCAAATTCAGCAGGATTTCGTCATATTAATCTGGTTTCATTGACCTTGTTTTTTGTCAAAAGTCAAAACATTTCTTTAAATTACATTTGCACATTCTTTTCAAAGACAATGTCCTTGACTTCAAAACCTAGAAGCAATTAATTTCACTTTTTGGTGGCAAGGTTAATGTGCCATAGCAATGATGGTCTAAGAACGCATCCCTTGCAACTTGTATTTTAATTGACAAATAAAAAAATTTAATGTTCAAGAATGAGAACAAAAATTTCAAAGTCAATTACAGTCGGTGGAATAAGGGGAGACCTACAAACATGTTTATCCCCCGGTTGAACCATGATGATGGCCATCGGGTCAGCTCAACTCCTTAAATATCTGGAGCACCATGAGTACGTTTAGTCGCAGCGCCCATGTTACACACAATAGTGCAAATGGCTGCAAGTCAGTAAAAAAAAGAGAAGAATATAAAACAATACTCTGGCAACACAAGAACTCTTCAAGTGTACGAGCATGACGTTGACGGGCTTGAGGGTATTGCACATCGAATGTCAATAGCAGAGCGAATACTTGAGCCTTAAAAGCGTTTAACTTGAGTCATGAGAGGTTGGGACCACCCTTTGATTTCAATGTTTATGAGTTACACATCAAAGTTTTTTCACAGAAAAAGCTTTGATGAAAATAATGGCGGACAGTGGTATCAAAAAATTATTCTATTTTTTTTATTTTTTATTTTTTATCCGACCTAAGAATTACGGTAAAATTTTAAAGTCTTTTGAGCCATGAAATAAATATCTGAACTCCTCCTAAACGGTTGGACCGATTTTGATCTAATTTTCAGTGTATGTGTTTTAGTGAGTCCCTGGATGGTTAAGATTCATTGACTGATTAACATTACATTATTTTAAAATGCAAATATTCATAACAGTTAGAATTTATGTAAGAAAAAAATATTTGTCGGAGATATCGTCAAAAATTTAAGAACAAATCGGAAGAGATCGGTGTACGACACTTGGGTCGATTTCATAACAGCGTGGAGTGGCATTCAAAAGGAGGTTTTATAAAACTAAGTTATTTAGTCCTAAGACGACTCATATAAGATAGTTGAAGTAGTGGTTTAATTGTATTAGATAGTTTTAGTAGTTGCTAAAGTTTAACTGGTTCGGATTTAAAAAAAAAATTTATAGACGTAAGCTATAGAAATTTGTAAGTGTCCAAATAATTTAACCGTGATTATAAGTGCCATAAAAATGTTGGAGATTAAGAATTAACAATATTAAAATAAATATTTCAAAATTAGAAAATCTTACGTTGGCCGAATAATTGTGTCAATGACTGTATTTTTAATTGAAAGTTCGTACATCGTACATCGTAAAACGTTTGGACAGCACAATGTTTGTCGGGTCCGCTGGTTCATTATAAAAAATAACGATTCGAACACGACTTAAGGCTCATGGCTTCTCCGGTCTTTTTGAACCAACTCTTCGCATTTGCGGCTTATCTTTACATTAAGGTATTTAATATAAGGCATGAAGGCCTTACGGCCTTGAAGCTCTAATGGCTTACATAAGCCAATAAAAACCTATAGAAAGACATTAAATCGCACTTCACTGGCGCCATTTTGATTGAACGAATCCACAATCATTCATCACTGTCCCAAAATTTTAGGCATTGACTGTAACGCGATCTTCCGCTAAGTTTTTAAAATAATGATAATGACCGTCATACTGCATTTCGTCGTCTCCAAGGAACCCAAAATTCATGAAGATCCTTTGCGTACAAACGACACGTCTTTAAGAGAGTTCAGAGCTGTTGCTACTCTCGATGGAAGCTTACCTTCCGACTTCTATTGAAAATATTTCCCGATCTAACTATGTTTGCTCAAGCCTTGGCCATGGCGATAAGAGAGTGGAGAATGAAATAATTACGGAGCACTTAATTCAGTGGACAATAAAATCGTTGCGACCATACAAACCGGATCGATCAGACCGTATTATCCCCGACTTTAGTTTATTTTCGCAAGCACACACTGAGCACACACTGCTCACTGGACACACAGCATGTGTACCGCAAGAAGAGACAGCACATCCCAAATATAGCACGCCGTCTACGAGTCAACGAGCGTTTAAAAACTGTCAGAGCCTTTAAAAAAATGTCTTGGAAGGAATTAAGACCGAACCCAAGATCAATGCATAATACGAATTCAAAAATCAGAGATTGCACTATTAAGACATTCTCAAACCTAATAAATTTCTGATGCTTGGTAGAAAGCAGCAGAAAAAATCAGCTATGCCCACAAAATTTTATAAACTACAAAGGCTTGCGCCTAAGTATTAAGTCATACGAGATCAAAAACGCAGTTGGGCCTTAAGTCATGGCTGCACGGTGGATACCAGAAGTGTAGCATAGTGAGCATGAGCAACGTAATCCGTCTAAAAGAACCAAACTTTTGCATGAACTACCCCGAATGACTCGCATCAATAATCAAACTCAAAGTTTGAGATGGCCTTAAGACTAAAGCTGAATATGCAGTCTCTTTTTCCATTTTTTTGAGAAAACACTCCATACTGATTTCTGGATGAAGGACTGGATACTTGTCGCTTAAATCTGTTCGATAAGCAGGGGTGCCAACTTGATTCAATCGAGGATTGTTGATCGACGTTCAACGTGAAACGAGTTGGATTGTGATCGGTACTTAAAAATTCAATTGTATTTGTATCTTGAGTCAAAAAGTGAGGATGTCGAAGGAGGTAATACTAAAATTGGGACGAGGTATTTTAAAGATAAAAGCAACAAACTACAATGGAAACGAAATTTTATCAAAATACAAATCAAAACTAATAAATAAAATTTTTTTGAAATCTATCAATAAGTGACTTAGAAATAGATCATTGAAGTTTACGTATTCGAGATCGTCGTACCATTAATCATTCAAGTGTTTGTTTCGTTATCACCCGGATTTATACTTTACTTCATGCATACCCAGGGTGAATTATAGTAGATCGGGGAAAAACTGTATACTACTTGAACATCCTTCCATTGAATAAGTACTTCAGTCAGAGGTACACGTCAAAAGTAAAAAGTTGAATGTGAATTAGTTTTCCACCTCATTCTTGATTTGAGTCCGTTTTATACTGCCCCTGATGAATTCATCTTGGGTGTGCAGGCCCAGTAAATATATCAATCATAAACAGGCAACTAGTCCTAAAAGGAAGAACATTTGTTCCACCAGTGTTACCGAATTACGAAAGTAATGTCGTTAATGCCCGCTCCATACTATGATGAAAAATTCCAAACGTTTGGCAAAATTTTCTTCGTTCATATTCTTGTCTAAGAGGAGGATTTTATTCTAAAAATTTATGAACAGGATGCCCTTCTGAGCCTGAGTGTGAATTTTGTGTTGTGCTGCATAGTCTTGGTTTGACTGAGCTTAGGACTAATTAAAGCAAATTTGGTCCCGCATGAAAAATTTTCTGGCAACCCCATTCTTGTCTGTATAGTGAATAGAGGTCCAATAACGTGTGAGGATGGTTGTATCAGGCGTCCCAAACAGCTGTATCTTCTCTAGTCTATTATCTTCCAATGTAAATATTTCGACTTTTTGTACAATTTCCGGAGCAGTCATTTTGATCGAGGCCCGTGCTTTGATTACAGAGCCATAGTTAGTAAAGTTCCCTCACAAATCATCTTCCTACCCATTCCTTGAATTTTATAATGCCCCCTCGTAGATATGAAAATTATGATAGTTTCGAAAATGGCTAATATTTCCTCGAAATTGCAACGGTATTACCCGTATCAAGTACTTGGGTTGGTTGTTTGTATTCCTTCCAAATTAATTTTTGACAGCTCCTCGAACCTCAGAGAACATCTATCTTTGTTCCAATTCATTGGCAATTTTTGTATTCAAGCAATCATTAGAGTTTCTTACAAGGTCGGCCGGCTTACATTCTTCTGTTATTTCCTTGCCTTTAATATTCTTCTCAAATACCGAATCGATATATAACAAAAGAAAGTGTATACTTTTACCGGCATCAACCATTACAATCTGCATTCCTCTACATAATGCACATGTGCTTTCTGAGCGAGGGTAGGCACCTACATACCTTCTCTGACAAGTCTTCGAAAGCAAAGCTTTTCCGAAGACCAAGTCATGCGCACGACCGTCACTGTACAATTCATTCAGCACACCCCATGACCGAGCTCCAACGTATCCGTCCCATTTCAAGGATAGAATTAAGTTCCGACATTGATTCAAGCTCCCGTTGTCATTCCATGAGTGCTTTTTACCAACCATTCAAACAGCTCCCACAAAAACATGCCAGCCAGTATCAGTGCAGTCGCAGCTTTCATCGTAGCCTTTACTCGTACATTCCGTCTGGACCCAGCTTACTGGCTGGACATAATTCAAGTCTCAAAAGAAAAATAGTCAAGTTCTGGAAAATTGAAAAAAAAACTCCGCGCCCCAATCCTGGCTACTGACGAAATTAACTCTTAAAACATATCACGCCTCAAAACGGTTCCCAGGATACGAGCCATAAACTCTCAACTAGACCATAGGCGAAAATCGGTAAGAAGTATCGACCGCCGCCCGCCGCTGACGATTATTGGTTTTCTTGGAGAAGATTTTGTGCATTCAGGGAGGGCTCTATGAATTGGAATCAAGGCACTGTCCGAAGCACACATTCGCATCTGGTAGCGTCCTAGAGCGAAATGGATAACAGTAAGTTTGTGGCATATTTTCCGTGTAATTGACAGTAAAATCGGAAAACTGGGCTAATATCCTTTTTTGAAAGTGAAAGTGTTTTTCTTTTCCGTTTTTTTTTTGGGACACAAAGACAATAAGATCCCGGGAAATGTATCCCGCTGCAGTTGCATTGTTATGCAAATAACTTTGGTGAATTAATGTTAGCGCGGGCGGGCTTCAGGAGGTTTCCATTGATTTTTCCCAAAATAAAATTGAGGAGCAAGTGCCTTCTTTGTAATGGTTACGCTCGGAAGAATACGGGGGTTGTTGTGGTTTCGTGGGGGGGTGTGTGTTAAGTGCCGAAAAAGAATGTCGTCGTTTTCCCTTCATTCCTTCGGAGAATATAGGGCGCTGCCGACATGCCGTTCCCCACAGGCCCACAGGGAGGCTCAACACGAGTTAACCATGTTTTTGTTTTTCATCTTTTCGTCAGGACTCATTTCCACAAATGTGGGTGTGATTTGCCGCTGTTCAAATATGAGAGGGAGGTTGGGTGTTTCTGGTTTGTTTGCCGAAGAAGACCGGGTTTTTGTTTTGAGGGTAATCAAAATAAATGCTGTCTTGGGAAATGCGGAACCAAGATGTGTTTTTTTTTGTGCTCTTTTCGGTGAGAGTTACTTAGTGCTTGAGGGTGGGAAATATTTTTCAAGTCATTGTTATTCTCGGGTCGACAGAGGGTCGCAGTTATATGGGGAATTGAAAAAAAGTATTCAAAAGTTTGGTGGTTTGCCTAATGGCTGCATTTATGGTTAGATTGTGTAGGAACCTACTAAGAACAGTTGGAAATTATGTCGGCTTTATACTGACAGAGGATATTTCAAAAATATGATGAAAATTTATGAAAAGTTTGGGTTCAGCGTAAGCCTGTTGAAATGTTGCAAAGCGCCTTGTTTTTCACATAATTTATTTTTTGATTCTCAATGAAGATAAATGGTTTTAATGATGATTTTTGGGTATAAATTTGGTGATTTGTTGTTTCCATTTTCAGTTATTCTATAAATTAGTTGAAGTTTTCATTTAAATTTTTTTTTTGCAAATCCAAGTAATCCTTGAAAGGCTTTAATATTCAAATATGTCTCTTTTGCATTGATGACTAAAAGTGTCCCTAGGACTTTGTGGAGCTGAAATCAAAGGACTTGAGACCCAGGCCATCGGAATCGGGAGATCTGACACCGGGATTGGGTTACTTTCCTCGAATTGAAATTAATTAAATCCGTACAAGTGATCTTTCTGCTATTAAAATTATGTTGTTTTCAAAATCTGAACGCCTTCTGATGAAAAGTTTAAAATTGGATCTTAAAGTTTTGATCTCTAGTTTGCTCGTTAGTCTTCTTAGGACAGTTCACAGAAAAATCTGCAAAATATTTACGCGAGCTGTTATCCAGGCTGAAATTATCTCAAGTCATCTCTGTGCCTGTTCTGAATGGATAAGGTACGAGCAACTTGCAACTTAGAATGTGGCCCTAACTGCTTGTTATGAAACAATTGTGATTTCTATTATTTCGACAATTTTTTCTGTTTGTGGTAAGTCAAATCTGGTATCCAGCCTCGCTGTAACTGTGTCATAGAAAATATTTAAGGTTTTCTCTTTTCGCACAGAAGCTTTAGCCATAGATTCAAGTTGATGTGCTTGGTAATCAGTCCCACTATAATTCTTAGGTCCCTTTTCCAAATCTCATCTCGCTGTTTCTTGTATTCTGTATCATAGAGTTTTGCTTTTTGCAAGAAATGAGGCTTCACCAGTAATTATTCTGTATTATTTTCACTGGATTCTGGCTACTAAAATTTGCTCCTCTTCTTGCAAGTTTGTCAGAAAATGTAACTTTCTCGATCCTTAGAAGTCCTTATATGGAGTCCACTGCACCGCCAAAAATATTGACAGCAATCAGCTTATAGCTTGCAATTGAAGAGTAAATAAAAGGGACCGAAGCAGATAAAAAGGTATTCTGCTACGATACACATTTTCTTCTAAAACCCAAAATCGCAGCAGCTATTTTGTTTTCCCGCGTTCTCAGCAATTTTCTTTGATGACTCTTGATGTGCTGAAAAATCTATTTTCCCACCTTTTAGACTAACTGGACCAACTGCATTCCTCATTTTTTATTCTATACCCCTTTTATAATTTTATTGGTCAAATAAGCACTGCCTTTGTTGATTACTTTTTTTTGTACAACGTTTTCAATCGTTTTTTAATGTATATTTTTATTTAGAGCTTTCAGAATTTGTAGCTTATTCTCAAAGAACGCTTATTCAAAAAACGCATAGAAAAGAAGTTTAAAATTTTCCAATCGGGAGATCGCCAAAAAGCAATTTACGTTACTGAAAACTCGTTCATCACATATCTGAATTCTTGACTTGTCATGGTAATTGTATAAGCTGCACCGTTCTAATAGATGAAAATCGTCGGGATATCATTGACGAATTATTCCGTAAAAAAATTGTTACTAAATTCCATGATTTTGAGGAACATAGTGTTTCATAGGCTTGTCGACATGTACTATGAATATGTTTACTTCAGACACATTTAAAGAAAACTGTCAATTGCCGCAATAGGGACTGAAACCTTCCATTATTACTAAGAAGCCCTTTTCAATAAAGCACCACTCGTTGAAGAACATTGACCAGGAAACCATCCATGGCTCATCCTTTTAAGGGCTCCGTACACAAACGTTGCCAACGGAATTCTATTACAAATGCTCCTCTGTCCGTGCGTCCGTCCATCTATTTCGGGCTGTATCCCCTGAACCGTTATAGTTAGATACTTGCAAATAATAAAAATAATATAATTTTGAGTTTAAATCTTGGTCCTCATACAAAACACGGGCTTAGAGGCTTTGAGAAATTCATTATAAAAAAAGTTGGCACTGCGCATTTCTTCTGCGTATCCGAAACGCACCAGAGAAAAACATCATATCTTGACTTGACCAAAATACAAGGTTCGTCCAAGTTAGAAAACTTTTCAATGGACTGTGTAAGCTTTTGTCAATTCAGATGAAAAACAAACTTCCGACAGTTATGATTAACATGTAATAATTTGACCCATAGATATTAACTCTCAAGGACGAATCGTGCTTCGAAAAGTGACATCATCATCGGATAGAAAGGAGCGAACTGAGAAGGATTTAATTTGTAAATGTAAATCCATTCCATGGTAGAGTGCCTTCTCGAAACGATGTCGGTCGCATATTTCTATATATGTGTGTTCAGTCGAACTGAAATGTGCTAACGCATTAATTACCCAGTTTTGGTTAAGTGTTCGTGAAGACCTAAGAAATTAACGAGCTGCACAATAAAACTGAAAAGCTGTTTAATTAAAAAGGCCTTTTAATTTGAAACTGGCAATCTGTGAAATGTTAAATACGATGGCTTTATGGTGTAGACCTATATTTTCGCAAATGGTACATCATTTTTTGAGGCTCCTTAAATCCCATTTATGTCACTAAGTCATATATGCTCACGAATAAGAGTCCAATTTTTCGATAATTGTGCTTGGAAGCGTTGCATGCGACAATGGTTCCGAGAGACACCATTAATGGATTGGGAAAATCACTCATGAATAGAACGAAAATATGGCATATGTGTCTAGTTTAATTTAAGGATCTGAAGAAAAATAAAATTATGTAGCGGACCATGACCAATGATCTCGTTATCGAGTTGCTTAACCTAAGGTCTTTAATCGTTCCGAAATGATCGTCCCAATTAGATGTCATGTTTTTGAAGTTATATAATAAATGAAATAATAGTTGAGCTTTAGGCAAAAGTCTAGAGTTTTACCAAGGCAAACCAGTCTTGCTGAACAGAAGAACGTCACCTTGAGTCTCATCGCCCCTGCCAGTAAGCGTTATTTGAAGGTTAGATCCGCATTAGAACCTTAAGTGCATTGGTCGGATGTACCAAGACAACTTATGTTCCTTTGACTGTCCTTTCAACATTTCTTGTAAAAAGGAAGTGACGAATAAGCCAATTATAGTTAAACGGCATCTGGTAACTTAATGCAAGATTTGATATACGTACATTGACATATCCATTTTGGACTTTCCTGAACACGCATATTTTTCACACAGCAATCAGATGAAGAATCAAAAAGGGGGTTTGAGTGCGAACAGAGACGGAGAGCTTAATGTTAACTAAAAGGTGGACTGAAAAGTTTATTTTCGTTCACTCTGCTTGCAATATTTGAATCACTCGCTACACACAGCTACACAAGCTATTAACACGAATCTGGAACTATAGCATGGCTAAACTTGGTCAGACTACTGTCGTTGGTCAACCACAGCAGTGATAAGGTTATTGATTGAATCCCAAGTACAAGTGTTGACAGCACAAGATTCTATATAAAAGTTCAAATCATACATGTGATCTTTCAAATGATCTGCTTTTTTTTCACGAAAATCCAGGCTCGGTGCGCCAACCTTATAGAGCACTATGCCCAACTTACGATATTCAAATTCGTGTATGTATTCTTTGTAAATTCTGATACTGTTCCGAGGACCGAGGACGAGTCAAGTGATGTGACCCGTTAAGACTTTTTGAGCGGGAGAGTCAAGTTTATCATGCGTCATCCGCTGAGCAGGGGAAACCGGGCTCAAATTCGGAAAGAATCATTTTGTACTTTTCACTGCCTCACCTGACGGGATATTCGCAATCCTCTGCCGTTCGAATTTGGCGATAAACTGTGGGGCCAATCTCTGACATTCGCTCGAAAAATATAACGTTCACACACAATTGGTTCAGTTGGGCCTACCCTTTTTTCAATAACAGACTTGTAACATTTTTGCATCTTTGTTCAAACCTTATTTAAGCCAAATATTAAGCTTCAAACAGCACGAAGAAACATATGCATACATAAGTACGTCTTTTTCTTTTTTTCGCCGAAAAAATTCATCGTACGATAGACAAAGTTCTGCATAAATATATTTATGCATACGGATAGGACTACCTCTTTTAATTTTTTTATTTCTTAAGGCTAGTGATCTTTTTATTCGCCATACCCTCCTTCATTCCATCCCTTTTACTCAAGTTAATCATAAATGCAATACAATATGTTGCAGTCCAAAGGACACAATTCTTTTTCTAGTTTTCAATTACAATTTAAGCAAAAATTATGTCATTTTTTATTCAGTGCTCTGTGAGTTTACGACTTTGCAAAAAAAGAGAAAATAAACGACCCAAGATTTCCGCCAAGTAGTTGTAAATTTGTTTACAAAGGAAGGCAAATCTTTAGGAGAAATAGCCCGTACAGTGGGCAAAAGCAAATCAACTGTACAACACATCATAGAATCGTACAAAAAAAAAAATTGGAAGTGTTGAGTAAGTGCGAAGAACAGGTCACCCACGCAAATTAAATGAGAGGAGTGAAAGGCTCATTCTAAACACTATCCGGAAAAACCCAAAAATTAATTGTCCTACAGTCAGCACGCGTACAATCAAATAGACATGGATTTATTTCAAGAACACCAAAACAGAAACCATCCATAAGTGAAGTGAATGAGAAAAAACGTAAAGAGTTGGCCTCTACACGAAGACCCTGCTCTGTCTTTCTGGAAGAAAGAGCGGCACTGAAATAGAAGTTCAGAATCTACGAAGAACAGTGAAGCTTGATGGAGGTAGTGTTATGGTGTGGGGGAGCATGGCTTGGTCCGCCGTGGGAAAGTTGGTTTTTATTGAAGGTAACATTGATCAGCACATGTATCTTGACATACTAAAAGAAAATTTACGCCCATTGGTTGATGAATTAAGTTTGGATCCCAGCAGGATATTTCGGCAAGATAACGACCCTAAACACACTGCTCGAAAAGTTAAGGAATGGTATTTATACTATGCTCCAAGGCAATTGCATTCTATATACAGACCCCGGACTGTAACCCAATAGAGCATTTATGGGAGTATTTTGGAAAAACAACTTCATAAACACCAAATTTCGTCTTAAGCGACTCTGAAAGAAGCTCTCCAAATAGAATGGGATCGTGTACCCGAGGATTTTACACAAAATTTGCTCTCTTCTATGCTACGTCGACTACAAGCTGTCCTTCAATCTGGTGGACAAGATACTGACAGCCCGATTTCATCAAGATATTAATGTCGAAACTTACCGTACGATAAATTTTGTCGTTAAAATGAAATGAATTATTCCTTATTGTTCAACTTATAAGAAATTAAAAAAGAATTCCAATTTAATCTAATATCTAAAAAACCTTCGTTTTTATTCTGATTCTTTCGCCTTTGTCCTTTTTTGAGTAAGCTTTATAAACCGAATAACAGCATTTATATCTGCCGTACGATGAATTATGTCGGTCTGTGTAAATGTTTCGAAATGACGTTGCAAAAGCTAACTCTTACCAGACTGGCCGGCCGTAAAAAGGATAAGCTATTATTTTCTCCCCCTATATCGCGACGGGAATCCTGAAGTTTCGCATCGTGTGTATGTTTATTTTTAAGACTGTCAACTTGACAAATGAAAAATAAAACGAAAACTTAAAACACTCATCGTAGTAGCCTAAAAACGTCATGAATACCTAATGCGAAACTTCATTACAAAACGTGTCTACGACTCTTTAACTTGGCAGCACTTGCAGACACTGAATATGCTAAAAAAAAGCCACTTTCTGCCTGAGAATAAAGGTCTCACCGCATAGATCGTGTGTATATTTATAACGCCCCACTTGACGACCTTCATCTCTTCATAAATCTAAACAAAGTTTCCGTAATCTATTCTAAAACACACAATCCTTTATAGGGACGATGATGGCGCGGCGGGCATCCTATTATTAAACGTTCTCTTGCATAAGCGATGAGAGGAAATTCATTTTCTTGTCTGTATTAATTGAAAAGGAAATTGATTTATCTAGGCGGCAGAGAGTGCTCCTTTACATTATTTATACATTCGCATCCTAAAAGATAACTTCTGGTATCAGTTCAAAGTATCTTTGTATCTTAATCCACTGCGTTGGCTATAGAACCCGCCGAAAAAAAAAATTAAAATGTCATCCTCGCAGCGGCGGCGGTGGATGCGAACCCAAAGAGGTTCACAAAATGTAAATCTTGGGTCCTCCGAAAACAGCCATAAATAATTCTGCAGGGTGTTGTAAAAAAAATTTTTAGCAAAAATAAACAAGTTTCCTTGTTTTTATGCAAATAACATCCTGAAGCCGGACGCGTGTTTTGAGAATATTAATCTCGTTGTTTTTTTATTTAACTATAAAAAAAAACTTGAAAATCACACAAGCCCGCCGGATTTATTATTATTCATTTTGTTTGTTGTGAATTTTGGCCGAAAGTAAGAGCTGAAAATTAAGTTTAATTATGTGGTTAAGAAGAGACTTTATGAGGACACAATTTTGGACACGCAGGCTCAAGGGACACAAAGTGTGTTCAACACGCGAATTCCTCAACTCGGCTCGTAGGTGTGGATGTTTTTGTGAGTGATGTTTTGTTGGTCAATTTAATGTCAATGTTTGCGCGCTTTTGTCTGTCAACAAAGGTTTCTTTTAACACCCAGCCAAATTCAAAAAATTGTTTTTCTGTACGATTAAAATATCTAAAAGGTGTTGTTTTTAGAGTTATAAAACTTTTAATAAAAACAAAACATCGAAATGAGGATTATTTGCATAGTATTTTTGAGTGTTTGAAAACGGTCATCCTATCGCCCCATTTTATTTTAACAATTTTTACAGTATAAGCGACCTTCTTTCGAAAAATTGTAAAGACTTATCCTAAGCTTATAAAATTGAGTCCACAGGACCCGCTGTAAGGTATGTTGTGAAAACTGAAATACCAATTGTCAAAGAGACAAAAAGTTTTAGCAAGGGGAATAAGAAAAGATACATTTTTGGATTTGAAAAAAAGAGGGACGGTTACGATTTCGGCATTTAAATAACTTTTGGGAAATACTCGTATAATGGGGTCATAAGAGTCTCTTCTCGATTGTGCACACCATAATTTTGACGAAATGAACTCGAATCTCCGTCGGAACCAATTCCGTACAAGCTGCAACTAAGTTAGACTGCTATCATTGGTCGACCACACAAGTGATAGCGCTATTTATTTGAATTCAACAATGAACAAGATTTGAAATTGAATTTAAAACATGGAAACATTTTATTTGATCGACATTTTGTTACTCCCATAAGGATCTCAAAACTTTTCGTCCAAATATTTTTGAGATCAACATTGACATAATTTTGAGTATTTAAAAAAATCGTCTTTTTTTCTGTTTATATGAACCTTTTATCGCTTTTTTTAAGATGATATCGGTCAAGCGATCACAACCATTGTTGATGTCCTTATGTGATCTTATTAACGGATATTGAATACTTTTGGTGACAACTGCGGGCGACAAGTCTTGCAAACTTTTTGGATACTCCTTGAGGAATTTCATAGCCTGTGAATTGTTTATATAGTTTCTTAAACAACAAAAAGAAAGAAGCCCGTTGCGGTCAAATCGGGCGAGCCTATCAAAAAAATTACGGCAGATGAGACCTCCAATACAAGGGCGCACTATGAAGTGACTTTGAGTGAATGCGATGAATGCTTGTGAATAATCTGTGAATTCTCTTCTTCTGCTCAGACGGAAATGGGCCTCGCCGCTCTCGATTAATTTCGACCAAAATTGTCGTTGTTCATCGTTAAAGTTAAGAAGAGCAATTGACAGTTTGCAGGCAGTAGCTGGTGGGCTGTTCGCACTTTGTTGGCGACTAAATTAAACTCTGCTCCACAGAGACAAACGTGTAGCGATAAATTGAATGTCATATCGTCGGGTCCACCTTGAAAGCTTATCCGATGGTGTGATTGCCGTCGCAACGAGCACTGTTGTCCCAGTCAATTCGGGGCTTGTTTTCAAACGTCTTCGTTTTTCTCCAGTTTTCTTATTACTGACGAATTATTCCGTAAACAAAGTCACAAGTATTTTGTGATCTTGAGGAGTATTTGAGTGAAATAGTATTCCATTATTATTAAGTTAAATACTTTCAATACAGCAACAATCGTTGACAATATTGAACATTAAGCTTTACGATGAATTTCATAAAAGAACCAGCTGATGGCCTCAATTATATACGAAAATAATTTAAATGAATATCGGATGTATGAATTTGTATCGTGGAAACCAGAAGACGTAGACATTACCTTACTTTTGATAGCATATTTAGAACTCAAAACTCGTTAGAAGCCTAGAAGAATTTGAATCACTGTGTGCATTCGTAACATGTTTTTTCAATCGGCAGTTTTTTGGTTGCTGAACCACTAATGCCGTGTTCCTGCTTCTTGGATTAAAAACTCAATATCTGAATTTTGATTTAAACATTTCATTCCATTTTTTAAGAAATTAATGGCTTCTGAAAATTCTGGCATTCCTTAGAGTCTGTCTTTTTAACATTCTTAAAGCATAACATATAAAGACATCTTCTTTGTGTTTAAATTAAAACTTTATGTGGAAAAAATAAAGAAACGATGATTTTTTAAATTAACTGCCTCAAAAGAGGATGTTTTTAAATTTACTAGAGAAGACTTCTTCTATGTCATGTAAGAGACAATCTTTCTTATCTTCTTATCCGGCCAACGATCCTGGAAAGATCAGATCCTGAGATTGAAATGCCTTCCAGTCATGACGGTCCTAAGCAAACTACTTCCAGTTGGTTAGACTCAGCGATCGCTTGATCCTTTAATCGGAGGTTTGGTCTTTCCGTTCTTCTTTAACCTTGTGGCTGTTTGGATTCGAAGACTCTCTTGGTTGGAGTGTCGATGTCCATTCCTACGATGTGTCCGAGCCAATGTTGTCGACGAATTTTTGCCGTCCGGACAATATCCACATATTTGTACATTTGCCCCTCCTCGCAGATAGGACCAATATCCGACCAAGGATTTTTTAAGCAGTATTTTGGTCCTAGTTGCTTTGAACGATAGAAGGAGCAAAGGTTGACTAGCGTTCGTCTCCGTCGCATCTCCACTGTGGTGTTATTTGTGAAGGATATACTAGTGCCGAGGTAGTTGAACTCCTTTACGACCTCAAAATTGTAGCTGACTCTCGTTATGTTTTTGCCGAGAGATCTTCGACGGATCTATTTCTAGAAGACAGCATATATTTGGTTTTATCCTTATTGACTCTAAGACTAACCCGGTTAACCTGTTCATCAATCGCCATGGATGCGGCACGCTGCGAACAAGTGATGATGTCGATACCGTCTGCGTGCCCAAGAAGCTGGGTAGACTTGAAAATGTTAGTGTCTTCCGTGTCTAGAGGTACATTGAATAAAGTCCTACGATATGTTAATAAGCATGATTCTGCCTATTTCAGTCTCGGCTCTTTAAATGTAAGCCTGAATAATTCCCATCAAATCTTTGATGCTTCATCTTTTCTCGAGCTCAAGCTATCTTCATACTACTTTTGTTGTAAAAACGTTACAGGCAGACTTTCGCTTTTTATAAAAAAGCATAAATTCTTTGAATTTTGATGAAACCAAACCCTTGACTTTTTACACATCCAAGCTCTTGTAACTGTAATCAATCAATTTCAAAAGTCGTCACATTTGACAAATATCCTCCTTGGCTCTCATCGAAATTATCTAAGCTAATCACGTTTTAATTAAGTCCGTCTAGTTAATTAATTCCATAAAGTTCTTCCATATCAGATGGAATAAATTAAGTTTTGACCCAAAATCAGTTCGGAGTGCACTCGAGCACCCCTTAACCACAATTATGAGTACGTCCTCGTGATGCTGATGAAAAAAAAAATGACTAGGATGTGGTTGACTCCCGATGGCGTGGCTGCGTAACTTTAACATTCAAGAGCCCACATGAAAGTTTAAAGCTAAAAACGTGCCCACAAGTGCTTACAAGTACTCGTACGTGGGGGATATGGATTAGTAGTAAATATGTATAATCGGATGTTATAGCCTCAGTTGGTAGGAATGAAGTGCTTGGAAGCCACTAGGTGATTTGTGATGATTGCCTGTGGGGTACAAGCATGCCACTGTCCTGACTGCGTATGAGCTGCGAGGCAATATCGATCAGAAAATAAAAAATTATCCTTTTGGAATAAATTTTAACCTAGTAACATGAAAAACTATATAGATGTTTGTATGAAGTCATGTAATGTTCAATTAATTGCGATTGGGTGTTTGTTAAATAGATGATAAGCAAAACAAATAGCTCCTGACACAATTTGCTTAACACAAAATTGAAGACTGCAAACAAAAAGATGTCAATGGAGTGGTAAGCTTTGGGTCAACTCCAGAATCACTTTAAAATCCGTCTACACAGAATCACATCATTTGACTTTTAAAGTGGTCTAAATGAACGACTCAAAACATGTTCCAGCTAGAATCAAGCCTTGAAAATAACGTTTGAGTTGATAATTTGCTATTCAAACTTGTCTCGAAAGTTCATCCAACAGTTGTTATGGCCTTCCTTCCTTCTTGCTGTATAAGTCAAACCAAAACCCACCCAAATAATTTTTCTCTTAAAGAAAGAATCCGTCTTTTATAGGGTCTTTAAGGACGGTAGGGTGGGTTTCTTTTCTTTTTTAATCACATTTTGTTATTTCTATGTTTACAGCTCTCAAGCTTTCAAAAATATGACAGAAACTGAGTATAATATTTTACTGCGAATTATAAAAAAAATAAAAATAAAAAAGACCTTGCAATTTATCATGTACGCAAAAACGACGTAACATTTTTATAAAAGCTCGTAAATAAAAAGATTTGTTGGTTTTGAGCTCCACGAATACGGAGTCCGCGACTGAAACATCGACGACCCAAACATTCCCGAAGAGTTACTGCTTAGTTGGCTAAATCGACGAAGAGGACCTTTTCAATTGCGGAGAACAAGCCATTAATGTTAACAGTAAAAATTATAGGCGCATGGTCACAGACTGGTTGTTACAATTTTTTTTTAGCACACTCATCGTACGTATGGAATCACCAGAATTGAGCCTCAAAGCGCAATGAAAAGGAAAAGTGACCGACTGAGGTCTATGTGGATACTGCAAGAGTCCATGATAAAAAGCCTACGATCTGCCCCGGAGCGGAAGTAAGAGAATCTTCCTTAAAATTTATGACGACCAGTCAATCCTGCTAACTTGAACCACCATCACCCGTTTTCAAAACCACAACACAATTTATATTGTTTTTTCATAATCTTTTGAAAACTTGTTACTGAATCTAACCCAAAATTGCTTTGCTTTGCTTTCCAACGTATTTCGTCTCGGAAGGTCATTGAGATCTTGCAACTCCAACTTACCTTAAAAATAAATATAATCCCCCGTGATTGTCCTGCATTCCACACACACCCACCCTTAGTTCTTTCATTCTCAGATAATAAAAGTAATTTTTTTTTGTGTTTCAATTCATCTGAAACAACAAAAGAATCTTTTAACTCTCCTCCATTATCCTGTGTCTCACTTAAATTACGGTTGAAAGGAGTTCTTGTTGCATGCAAAACTGCCTCCGCAATACAGTATCCCCACACAGCTAAAAACTGAAACAGTTTTAATTAAGACAACAACGTAACTATTTACTTGCATCAAAATAAAAGGCACCTCCCCCTCCTCCCAAAAAAAAAGATATAATATCCTTGAGAGCTGTTATTAATCAAAACCTCCCCAGCTGTGCAATGCGCGCATATAATTTTCTTTTCATTAAACTTTTACCAAATAAAAAACAAAAAATTCAGTGAACTCTGTGCATACACATACACAGAAGTATTTGACCCAATTCTATTAAACGAAGTTGGTAAGCTTGTCGGTTGTTTGTTGAAATTTACATAACCAATCCTTAGCTCGTACAAGTTCCTTCCTTCCGCTTGGCAAGCACAAACGACCCACAGCAACTGTCCTCGAGTAAAGGAAGGCGGTTTCCTTGCAGAATGTCCAAATTACAAGTTCGTCCACAGTGAGACAACTTTCGAGCCGAACAACGAATTGGGACCATCTATAACCTGAAGATATACTCGTACCCATCCAAGTATTTATCGTGTTTTTTTTTCGTGTATCTATTTCCTTTTAACCCGCTCCCACTTAGGATTAATTTTATTCTCCTGAATGGCATCAAGAGCTGCCTTAAGTGCATTAATGTGTCCTAAATCCTTGTCCTACTTTCGAATGTAAGTTTATAAATGAATTTTCTTTTCCATTCATAGGCATCAATTATGCGTGTACTGAACGTTTCAGCATCGAATGGGTATGCTGAAAACGGGTCCACCAAGTCATCTGCCGTATTAACAACAACATCAAATACACCCACAGCAGCAACAACAACAATATTCGGGAACAACAACGAAAACTACAGGACCCATACGAATAGTAATGCATTAGAACGTTCCACCAACAAAGTAACCACCGCCACCGTCACGACCACGCCATCCCACCAACAACAACAACAGCAACAGAATTCGCACAATTCCAGGACGTTAGCGGAGAAATTTAATTGCGAGGATGAATTGATTGCTTGCGAGGATGTAGACGAGCTGAGGGAGCATCAGAATAATTTTATTACAGACACGAGTACACTAGACGTGGCTGATAGTTTACAGAGTGTCGATTCTAGCAATAATTCGTTTTTCGATGAATGCGTCGAAAGTTTCGCCAACTTAGAGGTGAGTGAAAAGTTAAGAAGACTGTTTGAAGTACTCGTACATCCTATTTGAAGTTTCGTACCCAAAGGATGCCAACGGAACACTTTTATTGAGGTTCCGCTGTCCATACGTCCGTTTGTCCGTCACAGAACTTTATAATGAATAGTATTCTTCTTTAGTAACAAAAAATAAAAATAATATTAAGTTAAAAGTACCATGGTACGAAATCCGTGTGCGTGATGGGTTTTGATCTTAATTTGGGTCTTTTAAGAGTTGCATGCGCCACAATGAACTTTTAAGGTTTATTTGACAAAGTCTTGCCTCAATGACTTGATGTCTGCAAAGTTTCAATCCAAATATGTAGGCTGCTAGATATATTTCTGGCCTAATAATGAAAATGCGAATATTTATCATCAGAAGTGGTATTCTCCAGCATGATTTATACACTTTTGCATGCGCTCAAACCAATTTTCGGAAAACTTTTTCCACTCCGATTGAGACACCTCCAAAACATGGTTTTTGAACGCTTCAACAGCACGTTCTGGCGACGAAAATCGTTGACCACGCATTGTTTTCTTGATGTGCGGGAATAAAAAGAAGTCATTGGGTGCCAAGTCAGGGCTGAATGGCGGATGACTCATCAATTCGACGTTTTGGCCGGTCAAAAAGGCGCTGGTTTGAGCCGATGTATGAGAGCTCGCATTGCCATGGTGAACAATGATTCGTCTTCCCTTGTTCGTTTGTTCGAATTTCTCCGAAGACTTCAGGTAAACAAATTGTGGTGTACCATTCAGAATTGACCGTCCTACATTGCTCAAGCGGAACAGTCGCCACATGACCAGTTTTGCAGGCGACCATTTCCTTCGAAGTGCTTCTTCCACGAACAACTTTTGTTGGATTTGGCCTGTCTTCGAAGACCCACACGGTCGATTGTTGTTTTGTTTCCGGCTCGTACGCATAGATCCATGATTCGTCAACTGTGACAATCTTATAAACGTCTTTTAAGGAACCGCGATCGTACTTTTTTTACATTTCTTTGCACCAATCGACACGATTGAGCGATTGTCAAATTGTGAGTTATCCAACGAGAACAAACCTTTTTAACGGCCAGCTATTTATGCAATATCGAATGTATGCTGTTGGGAGAAATGCCCAGGGATGCCTCTATCTCACGATATGTCACATGACGATCTTGCATTATCAGTTCACGCACGGCATCAATGTTCTCTGGCACAACGGCCGTTTTTGGAAGACCTTCACGGAATTCGTCTTTGAGCGAGCGTCGGCCATGACTGAATTCATTAAACCAGTTTTTCACAGTGCTATAGGATGGTGCTTCATCGCCATACAAAGATTTAAGTTCATCAATGCACTCTTGTAGTGATGATCCAAGTCGAAAGTTGTGAAAAATGATCGCACGAAAGTGTTCACGAGTTAATTCCATTTTTTTGCCGAGATGAATTTTTCAAGTCTCTGTAAAAAAAACAATTCACGATTAAATGACAACAACACGTTCTGAGCTACGCACACGCTTTCCTGTACCTTAGTTACGCAATTCATGAGCTGTAAGATCCAATTCATGTCAAAAAAATGTTCACTTCTTGTGCACTGAGAATCCACCCAAAAATTCACGAAGAATCGAATCTGGTGCAGTCACCAGTTGACGATGTAATCGAATCAACCACCGTAATGTGGTCGATAACGATCCTCGGCACATCTTACATGGTTCGAGAACATTCTAAGAAATCAACTAATTTCGAATAAAATACTGCGAATTGAGTGAATGTAAAAAATTCATTTCAAAATTCCAAATTCTCCGTCACAATTCGGACTATACTCGTGAGTTTTAGACCGCTCTTTGCTCAACGTGATTTATTGCCGCAAATTGACGAGGGGACTAGGGTACATGCGGTTCCAATAGGACGGTGAAATCGCATACACACCTCGGGTGAATGTGATGTTATTGTTTTTGTTTGGACTTTTCTCCCGTCAGGCAAGATGAGCCGATTTGTTTACTCTTTAGTTTCTTTCTTTCTGTTTTTTTAAGTCCGGGTCCATTAGAACCAAACAACCCCCGGAAAGCTCCTAAAGACATCATCACCAAAAAGTAAAGTTTCATTTTAAAGATAAACCAGGGTTCAAAAGAGGGTTTTTTGCTAGCCCATGCGTATGTACACCGATTGCTTTCAGTCCGCACTGATGTCATTCCTGAAGCAGTCTAGACCTTCCGCGAAGATATCGGCTCCTCGTGGTCTTAAGAAGGTCTGAACAATCGACATACTGGTTCTTTTGCTACTTTTGTGTTTCAACATGGCTTGTAAACCTTCACAAGGGTTTCCGGGCGCCCGAACTCCTATGTATCCTCTTTCTGGGGATAATTTTCTGACATCTGAGACACAAAGCCGATGAGCTCCACAAGAGCTACCCATGAACTTGCTAGTATTACTTAACGTATGGTAAACTTTCCTTCGAAAAATATCGAGCGGCTCCGAGTACTTTCTTTTAAAATTAAGGAGGTGATCATGCGTTTAAGCAACCTATTTGAGGTTGGTTATATTTTTCACTGCAGGTCAACTATCACCTAGCCCTGTGAAATGAACTAGAGATCAAACGGATACTGTCTGGTGACACCTCAATTGTGATTCAACACATTTAATTGAAAAAAATGTTCGATTATTTTCAGAGCTACAGAAGAACATCAGCATCAAAAACTGAGGAACCAGTGAACGGACCAACTTTAGACCTTCACACAGACGTCAACAAATCAACAAATCATAGTGGGCGTAGCACTCCATCTTTTGAGGAAATCAACCTGGACAACTTTGCCCTAGAACGCGAGCTAAACAGAATCATCAGAGGATCATCAATCAGTGAGGCATGCGAAGACGACAACAGCTGTAACTGCAAAAGCTTACAGGAATCCCTTAAATCATACGAACTGATTAGAGATAAAAACGTCAGCGGTTTGGCCGAAAATGACGATAATGTTAGTGCTGATGGTGGTGATGACGATTATGATGATGATCAAATGGACTCACATCTCAATGCGGAATCCATAACCCGCTCCTCAGAGCTAAGCCCCGATGATAGTCTTATGGATGATGACGATGGTAAGTGGTACTAAAGGTTTAACAGATTCATTTTTTAATAAGTTCCATTTACAGAGGAATATCTAAGTTCTCAGGCATCATCGTGCACTTCGGTAAGCACACCGCAACGATCCCACTTCCCACGCGGTATTATAAATCCAAATTACCCTGGTTTCCAGCACTTGGCACACACCCTCTCCGAGCACTACATCAGCCATCAGTCTTCGGATCCCTACGACAGCGATCTATCCGAATACGAAATGGAACTGAGCGTGGATAGCTTCGAATGTGACTTCCTCGATGTGGGCACTGCCATAACCGGCACCAACAATAATAACCACAACAACAATAACAATCTGAACACCATGATGGTGATGAACAATAATTGCGACACTCAATGTTTTGACGAAACCGACGCCACCACCCTTGGGGATATGCGGGATGGGAATGCGAAGCCCACTTTAGGGGCAGTCGGTGGCACCAGTATTACAATTCTTCCTCTCATTAGTGTAACGCATGGTCAAAGCGGCCCGAATTCCATTGCCGACGAGGAAGAGTCCAGCAATCTACAGACTTACCTAAAGCTTTATGACGTGACCACCCAGCAGCAGGAGAGTGAGCACGAAAAGAGTTTGGAGATTGAAATACCACAAGACGAGGGTAACTACGGTTGCCCAACGCCAGACATTCTCATCAAGAACTACAACAGTGAGCGATATAGTCTTCGGCCGAAGCCGGAAAATCGACCCGATTTGTTGCGCAATGTGAGTCCAAATCCGCCAATGAAATGTCGCTTCAAAGCGACTTTTCAAGAGGATGACGATAGCCAACATCTACTCAGTCCGGAGCGTAACTCCCCACCGGATACGTTGCGTACCGAGAGTCGCAATGACACCACCCGAGATGACATTTCCCTGGGGCTAACTCCGGTCGATATTGTCGGTGACTTTGGCCAGGAGGTGGAAAGAGAGTTCGGACTCATCGTTAGTGGATACAATAGTCGCCTGGAGTATGTCAACTATCCAACGGGAGCGTTTTATCTATATAACGTTGGCGAGCGTGCCCAGGCCGAAAAGGTAATTGAGTTTAGTTTTGTTTGTTTTGAAATGATGATGTCGGTAGCTAGAGTAGAATAAAATTGGGTGGCCGAAGTCAGTAGGTCTTGAGGGAGTTTTTAGTAGATTAGAAGCTCATTAGGCGGGAGGAAAGTGGAGTGAAAGTGTAGTAACACGTGTAGTGAAACCATAGGAAGGGTTATTGTAGTCAAAGTGATATTATCATGAAAATGAGATTTCATGTGACTTAAGAATAAAATTATATATAACTCGAAAAAACAGACCCATATAACAGAAATAAATAAAAATAGACTTAATTTCAAAGGGAATATGAGATAAGGTACATTGTATGAATAGCCAGCATGAATTTCCAGTGAGAAAAGATGAACTTTGCCTTGCAAATCGTTTTAGATCTTCTTCTCTAAAGAGGCTTTCAAAAACAGGTTCAGATTGCCCCCCGTCTCCATGTAGGAATAATGCACGTGTCAAATAAGGATAAAACGAATGTTATAAGACTGGTATCCAGACTGACTTATTTTATTCAAGAAACCACTATAACGCAACCATGGGAGTGATAACATGACTGCATGCAATTTTGCTTGGTTATATTTCTAACAACTTCAGCCGAAATTCAATTAATTCTTTTCAATAATATTTCACGTCAAGATATCAAGCGTATGACTTTCTTTAAAAAAAACTTTCAATGTCTAGTTGACACTAGTATCACAATTGGCCTCAAGTGTTACTGATTTGCCAGAAAACCATCTACCTTGACTTTACCTTATTTAAAAAAAAAGTTCACATTTCTACAATTACTAGGCGTTTTAAGGCTGCGTATGTATCTCTTTCACAAGATTGTATCGGAACGTTAAAAATGACAATCCTGAATGACATGTTGCATATTAATTGATGCAGATTAGCCTCTACTCTTTTCAAACATCCTTACGCCAATTACTCGCTGCAGCAGCATTTGATTCTCGCTTGCCGATCATCTGCAAAGACGTCTTGAAGCTGATTAACAAGGACATTGTCTAAGATTGCTTCTCTGGTGTGTGCCAACATTGGGCTCATAGTGGTCTATCGAACGCTTTTCCAGCATCAAAATACACCTTTATCCTTCAAGGAACTATTATATTATTCCATTGTGCTCCTTGGATTGAATCCGTTTTTATTATCAGTCAACCCGCATATTCTTATACTTTCAGCGATAAGCATGGTAAATAAAACGGGTACAAGTAGTCAGAAGAAATCTTTCCCTGAAGTCTCTTTCAAAAACTCTCTTCCAGGTCAAAGCCTCTTGTTTTGTTGGGAACTTGAGAGCCTTCCGAACTTCTTCGTCTAATTCATGGTTGTTAAGATGCGGCTATATGAAACCATAAACGTCTTCATTGATTAACGAAAAGCGGTCGACACGCGATGTAACGCGGTTTTATTTTAATTAATTATTTATAATTTTTAAAATTTTCGTTCCTTTGTGAAAATAAGAAAATAATTATTTTTATGTTCTACTTGTTTTTGCTTTAAATTTTAGTATTTATGATGTTTAGTAACTAGCTAAGTATTTTTTTACTTATATGCATTTATTTTATTAATAGGAATATATTTTTGCATAGGAAAAGTCGGCCAACTTTTTCATAAGACCATGGAACCAGAGTATTTTTTTTTTTTTTTAAATAGTGCTTGAGTACTCAAGGGATTTGAAGGACCCTTAAAGTGTTTTTACACAGCACGAGCAGAAGCGGAAGGGAGAGAAAGGAGGTACCAGTGCACATTGGTTTTAAATTGTTGTAGGTTGCAGTGCAAAGGAAAAATAGAGCGAGGTAACGCATTCCACATGCGCATTGTGCATTTCACAGTGCGCCCGAAAGTAAGCTTTAGGGTAAACTGATGAGCATTCGATGATGTACGGGTGTTGCGAATGAAATTCTGGAGGGGCGGAATGCAATTAGCTATTTCGACGGAGCATTGGTGGTAGAAATAGCGATAAAACAAAGTCAAGCAAGACACATTTCGACGGTGTTCCAGCGAGTGAATAGTTTTCGATATGTTATCATCGTCTATGAGTTTTATCGCTCGCATTTGAATCCTATCTAGGAGTTGCAAGGTGGTCTTGGGTGCATCTGCCCAGATGTGAGCGTTGTTCTCCATTTTAGGCCAAATAAAAGCCTTATAAATTATGGCTAAATCAGAAGGGGTAAAAAACTTTTTGCACCGGTTTAGAAAACCTAAGCATTTCGCTGCATTCTTGGCTATATCGAATATGTGGTCATTCCAACATAGGCTAGAATTGACGCACATACCGAGCATTGAAAGCTTTTCGGTTTCATCGACTCAAATGCCATTCATGGACAATGGCTGGGTGTTAGGGGTTCGCTTTAATGACATAAGACAGCATTGGGTTTTGGAAGCATTAAATTCTACTCTATTGGCTTGTCCCCATTTGGTTATGCTGTCAATATCAGTATTTAATGAGTTAAGCATACGTTGTCGTTCGATGTCCACGTCCGAAGAGCAGGGGCGTGAATCATTAAACGCATATGAGAAACTGAGGGTACTGTCATCTGCGAAGGAAAATATTGGATTAAATGTGATAGACAAGAGATCGTTAATGAAAATTAGAAAGAGTGTCGGAGACAAAACTGAGCCTTGGGGAACACCAGCATTTATATGGTGAATTTCAGACTTGAAACCTTCCAATACAACTTGTATTGTACGATTCGAAAGGTAGTTTCTAATCCATCGAAGAAGAGACTCACCGATCCCATATGCACGCATTTTCGACAAAAGAGCCGGATTTGTCAAGGTGAATCAAGAATCAAATTGAATTTTTAAGCAAAATATCGTATCTGTGCTGTAAGCCGTTGAGTAGGTCTGTGTGAATATGAAATCTGTCATCTTGAGCATGATTTTCGAAATGACGTGATTCATTTCATTGTTTCCAACTCTTTATCTTATGGCAGCAGCTTTTTTGCAATGACTTCACTCATTTTATCGTTCTCTGCTCTTCAAACCCATTCATTTGATACCCATATCAGCAGGGTTGACAAAATACACCCCATCCACCATATTGAGGCAGCAGCCATTTTAAAAAATTTAACAATATTGAGTATTGCACATTGCATCGTCATTAAAGCTCATGGTGTATGCGAAATGTCAGCTTGACTGGTAGATGATAACTGCTTTCAAGCTCAATTGCAAGATTTCAAATTAAATAAAAGCTTGAAAAAAGATATGGTCTAAGAATGGATCCTTGTGGCATTCCCACTGTTGAACAAAATTTGAGAGTTTTTCAACAAAAAATACTTGTTATATGGTACCTTTCCATTTTGTTCGCTCTGGTAAAAGATTTTAGATTCTTGAAAAAAGGTAGTTTCTTTTGTGCTCTACTGAAAAATCTAGAAATCCTAGAACCGATGCATTTTTTTAGAATCTGAATTGTCTTGCCTTTCTAAAAAAAGTGAGTGAGTGAGTGACTGAAATCACTCATATAATTTATAAATTTAATTATAAACAATTTTCAAAAGGATTACGTGCAGTTTTTTTGAAAATCTATTCTGATGATCATTTTTATTTGGACAGATATTAAGCCTAAAGTCTAAAGGAAAACCAGATTAGATTCATATAACATATTCTTATTTATTAATTTTTATATGCAAAGAGTTATTGCAAAGAAGATGGAGCTGAAAGTGTCTAGACTTGTATTTTATATTGATTTATATTTTATATTGATAAAAATGTTATTGTAAATAAACTTTCGACTGCATGACATTTCTTACTTCTAATCTATCAACTAGGAAAGTTGTTTGTAAAAATGTAAAATTCTTTCGTAGATCTTGAGTAACTTAGTTTGTTGTTTGCATATTTATACGTTGAAACGTTCACATATAGAATAGTTCCTGTTGTCTTTTGTATAAAAGTATTTAAAAAAAAAAAATCATTATCTCGGGTTCAATTTGGGGACGACCTTAAACAAAAGCTTACGCCCTCAAATCACTAACGACATCATTTGTACTCGCTTTCACTATACGATCATGTTTTCAACATTTCATTATCATCAAAAAAAAAACTAAAAACAAACCAAAATCACAAAACGAAAATTCAAAAAATCTTCTACTGAAACTGCAGATGTCGGACGCATTACTCTTGAACGGAACTGAGCAGATAACATCAAGTAAATACTCTGACCATCAGAATCGCCATCGTTTGCCTAACGAAACAGATGCTTCCACTTTAGATGCCGAGCACAATAAAACAATTGAGACATCAAAAGAGGAAAACCCAAGAACTTCCGACACCACACATCCCCAAACGTTAGACCAGCAATCCAATAACGAGCCATCATCCGAAAATAGTATCAAAAAGTTCTCGAACGCTGCGGTGATCCCTTCATTCGACGACTCCAATCTAGCTCATTGTAGTCGCGACACCATTGAGTGCGCTCCAGAGAAGCACATTCCGACAGCGATAGTCAAGCCCAAGTATCAGAAATCATCATTCGACGAACGTCAGTTGCCTCCGATCGGTCTTGACTTCAATGTGAAATCGCGTGCATGGTTTGATTGTCCGAAGGGTAGCTCGACCAATGCTCGAAGTGCGAAAAAGATACAAAATTCAGAACGCAATAGTAGAATCTTTAAGACGGCTAAATTCGCTCGTGGCAATAACAATAATACGTCTACAAATCGATTTGGTTTGACAGCTAGACGAAGTAGCGATAAAACGAAGGACAGCTGCATGGTTGCAGTCGTGCCGCCAATGATGAAAGAAACTGAGGATTGTCAAGGCGAAAGCGGGTCACAATTGGACCACAAACCATTGGAGCCGCACTGTACTCGGTATAGTTTTGCATCGTGGGCGGCGAGTCTGCGGGACTCAAAGCGAACTCATCCAAAGTCTGAGGAAACGCCAGGCGCAGCAGATGGTTCAGGTAATGTAATTAACTATCTTTTAGTTGAAAAGATTTGTTCGAGATTGAAAATATTATATTGGTTCTTTCTTCTCTGTTCTTCTTCAACGCATTTCTTTATTGTGAAATACCGATAAAAAAACAAAACTATACTCATATACAACAGCATGCTTTGATGTTTACAATATTGAGACAGCCTTGCCCGAAATCGATTTAGACGCAATCGAGAGTCATTTGAAGCGGGCCAACGAGGAGGAGCGACGGGTAAGTTGCATTTCGCATTTTTTTTCTTCAGTTGATAAAAGTTCAAATTCTTTCTTTTGATTTTGTAAATATCTCCAACCTGTTGAAATGTGTTTTGCTGCAGTTTCCGTTTAAACACTTATTTAGAAAAACTAAGGAAGTAGAGTTTTGGTAGCTTGTCATTTAATTGCCTTCGGTGAATAAAAATTATGCAATCTTTTTCTCGAATCGAATATCCTTGTAGTTTTTATTGAAAGGCTAATCCTTTTTTTGAATCACGGAAAAGTTTTAATTTCCACAAGTCAAGGAAGTGGGAGCAATTTATTCAAAGTTAAATTTAACACATCGCGAAGTGGTTTGCAACTCAGATGACAGAATAAATGATCATATACAAGAACCTTTTTTTACGATATTGGCTGAGAGATCAAGCAGCCGTTACAGTAACCACTGCAGTAAGATCAGCCGCTTGATAAGATAACGATCGCATGTCGACCACTCCATTCATAGTAGCTGACTGAACCAGATTCGAAAACTATGTAAGAGTTTAAGACTTTCTCTGAGATTTGAAACTGGGACCGAAAAATTGATTCAATTAGCCCACTGCGCCCAGCCAGCCGTTGCTGTGTACTTAGCGGTAATGATCCCAACTTACTTAACGGCTTTCTTAGACGGGAAGAGTCTCTGTGTCTCTGCGTGAAATACTTCGACGAAAGCTTTTCACCCTCTTCGATCCTGGTTCGTTGTATTGTCTGGACTTCGCGGATATCAGCGAATGAAGTCTTGATCTTCCTTGTCGCCTCGAACTTGAGTGCTGTGAAGTAAGTCTAGGGTTGGCCTTCACCGAATCTTCCCCAATATGACGTTTGTATTGTTGAAATTTGTCCAGATAGAGTCTTTAAAGATAGATAGAGTCTGATGATTTGGTCCAAATGGTCTTCGAAAGATCGATTCCTTGTCAAATGCATGTATTTTATTTTTTTCTGCTGGCGTCTTCTTTAATCTATTTTAAATGCTGCTTGATTGGGTTAAAAAAATCACGTGAAAACACACGCTACGAGCTAGAAGACTGTCTTGACTCTCTGCACTTTGCACAGTAAATCATAAACTGTTGTCCGCAGACTTATGTACGTCGGTGTAGGTCTGTCTAATTTTATTCGCGTTCCATTGAACCTTTTTCTGCTTCCATAGTAATCGAAGTAACAAAAAGCCCGATCGAATTAAATCACTGAATAAACGCTTATTCGTTCCGTTAAGCCTTTACGAAAAAGAATAGGTTTTAACATTTTCCTTAGCGCCTTTCAGATTCTTCGTTAACCGGTCGAGCGACCAATTAAATCGATTTGAGAGAAAAATCTCGTACGATTCGCTAATTTCATGCAATTAAGCATCGATCATGATGAATTTGAGGTTCGACTTTCTTCCATTACTTCAGTGGCAGTTGTTAAAAGGCAATTTCTTGGTCCAGTGACTGCAGATGCAAGACACTATTTCAGTGGAATTTAGAGCAAACGAACTTCAAGACAACAGGAAGAGATATCCAAAGTTAAAATTGTTGTAATTGACAGTGAATGGCTTTCATGATTTCTATTCAAGTCGAAGACAATCGAGCTTAATTGAGATACATTTGGAATCGAGAAAGTTACATCTATCTCCTTCCGCAGTAACAGAAAAAATGTTGTTTCTTTCGATTTTATTGCTCGAAAGTTATGCAATTACAGCCTATAAAATCGAGATTTATATCTTTTGGAATCGCCGGCATCGCAAAACTATTTTTTTAAGTTTCGAAATAAGGAAACATGAACTTTTGATTGACATTTGATTTATTTAATTTTACTAATACTAATATTTATAAGTGGTAATGTTTGTGAGTTTGTATGTACGAGGTTATCTTCGAAACTATAAATCCGATTTCAACAATTCTTCCACCGATACTTACAATGAAACTTCGGATTGAATATAGGCTATGAATTATTCCTTTAAAAGGGTCTTTCGTGACGACCAAACATTTTAGTAAAGTTGTTGAAAAAGCGGTAGAATGTTCGCAAACACTGTCGTTACGGTAAAAGCTATTTACTTGCTTTCTATATAAAAGTTTGAGAGCTCAAAACCTTCTATAAAACAGTCAACGATGAGTTATGTTAAAGTTAATACACAAATTGTTGAGAAATAAAATATCAAAGAGAATAAAAAATAAATTTAAAGTAGGCAGAAAATTTGGTTAATTTTTTTGAACAATCCGAAATTCCGTATAAAAAAGGCAATAGTTCTGACTTCTTGGTCCATTTTATCATCTGTGCCTGGCGTAAAATGTTACCTCAATATTTCGGGTCGAATATGAAAAATTAAGCTTAGCTTTTCAGCCTTAATGTTCTTCTTATTTACTTACTAAATTCAATGGCGCTGCAGACGGTGGTGGTATTTTCAAGGCTAATGCCTTTCTTTTAATCCCCAATAGCCTGAAAATCTCTCCGCGCCCTGAAAGCGAACGATTTTTTACAAGATATGTACAAGCATAAGATTGAAGGAGACGTATGTATGGTGGCGCATCTCCTTTCCAGAATCCGATGCAGGTTTGGAACATTATAAGGAACCTTTTCGAAATCGTTCACTGCACCTCGTGTTTTATAGCGTCACGCGGTATAGTTCCAGTTATGGTATATTTCGACTTGAATTTTTTGGTTGATAGAAGTTCTTTAGATTTTTCATACCTAAGGAAACCTCTTCAAAACTGGACAAAGAATGGATTCTTCACTGACTGAATGCATGTTTTCATCTAGCTCTAGCTTATGCCCATTAAGTAGTTAATGAAAATGCTGTTCAAACTCCTTAAATATGCCCTGCTCTTTTGTGTCTTGATTTTTTTCTGTATTCCCCACTTTAAAGTGGCTGCCATTTGCTGCCAATAAAAAAAAAATATCCAGATATTGTTTCCACGCGAGACTTTTCCTTAACCCTGGTTTCGATTTCAGGGAATGCGTAGGCTCTTTTCTTTCTAATCCGGGTCTAACTCTTCTCTCCTTATCTGTATTAATTTTCTTCTCATACAGCCCCTATTATGTAATGCAGTATTTTTAAGTCTTTATTTTCCGTCTGCTGATTCTGCCATACCATATGCATTCATATCTCCATACCAAGGTTTCTTTTAAACTGGCGGTTGATGTTCCCGACCACTTCTCTGACGATGTCGGTTTCACTTCGCTGTTTTCTAAGCCTGACTTCTCTCTTGAAATAAAGAATGTTACCTCGACAGCTTAACCCCCAACCTGTATGGCAAGTTCCGTTTAAAGAAAACCCTTGGATGGGTAGACGTTTCAAACCGATATCAGCAATTCACCATCCCTTTCCCAGAAATCTAAATTATTCTTTAAAATCCTTAACGTCCTGGGCTAAGAATACTCAATTGTCAAAGTAGCCTTAAATCACTTTATTCTTAAAGATAAGTTCTAAAATTTCCATCCTTCTTTTACTCTTAAAAAATCGGCCAATTGCGAGTCGAACCCTCGCAAATTTTCCGAACAAACTTGGAGGGGGCTGTCCATTAATCACGTAAGACTCGAAAGAGGGGGAGCTCGTCCGCGAGACTTAGTGGAGTTCTTTACGATCGCTTCGTTATACCTCCTTATACCCGAATTTGCAATTATCCAGTGGCCTATATATTCCAAAGCCTCAAGAGCATGATGGCAAGACGTTTGCTCCATTTACTCTGCGTCGTTCTCTTGAAATTACTCCAAGATATGAAGGCTTCGACAAATTGATCGTCAAATACTTTTGGAAAGGACATGTCAGCGGTGTGCATTGTACTTCTGTACAAAGAAAAAAAGATGAGGCACATGTGAATTCTTATCACAAGCAACTAAATCCGAGCACTAATAGTGTAGAGATGCACAATGTTCTTTCCGCATCCTTACGCGACAGTCGAGCGGTAGATCGAGTGAGACTCTCAGCGTAGTGCGCGAAAATGATGACGCCGAGTGGCTTGATAAAACCGATGTTGATCTTCAACAAAACATTGGGCCAGCAATTGACTTGCCAAAAAAAACCATCACGTGATTAATGGGCGGCCCCTAGCTATAAAAATAGTTTGTCCATCGAGTCTCGATGAGTTTTCGCGTTTTCGTTTGAATTTAAACTCCTCTAAGTTTTGATTCCCTTGCGAGTATCAATATTTGCGGTAAAAACAGCCATATCTTTTGACTGCGTTGATTTAATAGCTTGATTTTTTTTTTACAGCTTGACGCGTTCCAGCGAAATGATCCTATTTCGGGTTTTTCTTTCGAATACCTCTAAAACGCATAACCAAAACAAGACTTGGACTTGTTTTTTTTTTTTTGCAAACATTTTGAGTTGGAGATTATTCTGCTACGACATGACTAAGAAACGACATTGAATGAATTTTTATTTTCTAAATGTTATTGGACTTAAACTATTAAAGAAAAACAAAACAAAAAATGTTTGTGTACTCAGCTCAGTGCATGTTAGCAAAACTTGACAGCAGATGCTTTTGACTAAATGATTTATAAATCTCGCCGAATTTTGACCTACTGTCCACTTCTAATTTGTATTACACGTCAGACCTAAACCACTTAAGCTAAACGCACCACAAATTAACTTAAAAAAATAAATAAAGTTTGACCATTAAGCTGTTTACAAATTTAACAATGCTCACCTTGAAGAGCACATAAAACTGGTTTGCTGCAGCTTCCTAACAGCAATTAACAAACACACAGGACAGTTTAATCTCTCCTCAAACAAATCCAAACCCTCTGGAATAATTCTCTTTCCCGAACAAGTCTTGAAAAATTTTCAATTTAAAAGCAAAATGTCATCTTCACAATTCTAATGACTTTGAATGAAATTAACGTTACGACGACAGCGAATGGCCTCAAGTCGAATTGCCACAACTCATAATCACGACAGTCATTCTCTTCTTCTTCTTCTTTTTTTCATTCTTAAATTTTCCCGCCAACCATTTTTCTCGCCTCCCAAAACCCCATCGACTGACTTCCTCAGTTACTTGTTTTTTTGTTTTTTTTTTGCTTTCAGTCACAATTTCCGTCCCGCTCAAGCCTCCCATCGGAGATATGCTTTAAAACAGTCAAAACCGAAAACCAAACTCTGCGTCTACAGGTGAGCCACGAACTGTCTGGTTTGCATCCGAACAGTGCAGGTTGATTCGCTGTCGCTAACGTTGCGGACATCCAGCCAGAGTCTTTGCCCGTTTTTTTGTTGGTGTTGCTTTTGTTGGTAAAAAAGAAGGCCCCAATCCGAAAATCAAGTGTAAAACCTTTCGTGGATTTCGCTACTTCAAAAACTCAGTCGGCCGTAACGAACAGTAATATAAGTACAAACATATATACATATATTCTGACGTGTTTTACGAACTGCGTCGCGTCGTGTTTAACGTTTTCCCAAGACTCCATGCGAGTCGCATGATATCATTAGAGTTGAGTTAAAAAAGTGTTTTGTTGTCCCTTGAGATACTCGTACAACTTTCGTTTTGCTGAAAATGGAAGTGGAACCACTGAGTCTACTCGCCCAGTATGACAAGCGACATTACAAGAAGGACTCGCGCTTCGTCCTTGATCTTTATACACTGTGCTACGACGACAACGAGAGTGTGGATACCGTGGAACTGTTCACATCGATCGTTAATAATACCGCCGCAGGGAATTGGACCGAACAGGTTAGAATTTTGCAATAAAATTTAAATCAATTTATCTGTTTGGTGCTTAAGATACAACCGGTTCCAAAAATGGATGAATTTTCGCAATCAAATGTGCGTAAAGTATTTTACTGGCGGTACTAACGTGGCTAACGCTAATGTATGTAGTCGCGCAGAGTTTTCAAGCAATTATCGTTAATTGAGTGAAAGTCGTTTGGGCATACGAGTACGAGTACGAGTACAATATGAATCATGTCTTGCAGGAGAAGGGGGAAACAACTGCAAGCAACTTGTAAGCGGATTTTAAATGGGCTCGGAATTGAGAGATACATCCAAAGGTTTGGGATGGTGTTGTGCTTTTGTCGTGGGCTGAATCGAAATGTTGCAGTTTGCGAAAGTTGACTGCATTTGCACTTGCGTCCTTCGGAGACTTCTAGTGGAGCGTCGTGTGAGCTTAAAGTACTGACTGAGTTAAGAGGTTTCCATAATGAAGTGAGAATTTGTCCCAGATAGTTTCTTTGTTCCCCACACATCGACCTATCATGTGGGCAGTCATAATGTTTCGAAATCGATAAGATTGGTGGCTTGGTATTTTTTTATTCTCACAACAAAGATACCAATTGGGAATACACATTTACGAATGATCCTGTGACTTGCATGACTTGCGAAAAAGAGGATCTTTATGCCAAATGAAATCTGTTATTTCAGAATTTGACAGTAGAAACAGTCAGAGGTTAAGGCAAAAGCCCATAAGTCGTCTGCAAAACTTCTCAATTTCATGTGAGGTAAAGAGTTGGATCTTTAGCCATATAAAAATACGAAATTTGCTGATTTGGTGGCCGAGATTAACAAAACGTGTACCTAACAGTTTGTTGTGGTCATTCTTATTGTAAAGATGCATTATTTTCTGAATTTTTAAGGTTCCGTACCTCAAAAGGAAAAACGGAACGTCAAAATATACGGCTTTTTATGTCGCATCTTTTTTTACTTGTTAGAGAATTTAAATCTTAAGTGGGGAAAATGTCCGAGACTCGATTCACGTGATGGACGCATCGACGTTTTACCACAATTAACTAGTGTGTGGTCTCACATTTTCGTGAGTGGTTCTTATATCTTTACGTGAACTTAACTGTAGATGTTTTGATTGCAGAATTTAAACGATTGAACTGATTGGCTGATTCGTTTGTACTTTTGCTTTCGATCTCGTTTGAAGTTCTTTGCAACGTTTGTTCCAAAGTCTACCACGTCTTGATTTAGTTATTTCTCGCATCAGAAAAGGATAATTGTACTCAGGTTCAAAAAGTACGTCCTCCTTGAGCTCATGAACCGAAATATTTTCTTATGCATACAAGTATGCAGATTGTTTCGGTTATCTCTCTTTGTCGTGCTATTTGAGTTTGACATGATCAATGCCTTCTTATTCTCACTAGACGCTCTTTGCTGTACCCAATCTATCCTTAATCCTTCATGGGTAAAAGAAAAGGAAAAAAAACTAGCCCGTAAAGAAAAATTTCTGAGACTCAGCCTGGACTTGATATATGATTAAAATTTAATACTTTTTGAATGAGCTTCAATATTTTTGACGCCAGTTTCTAAGCACTTAATAAACCACTTACTTGAGACCGATAAAACCTCAATAGTCAAAATGTTGTAGAGAAAAATAGCTTACTGAACTAAAATTAAATATGAAGAAACTATCTTTTCTTACAGCAGATGTCTAACTTTCTGTACAGAACCTTTATTCAATATGGAGTTTCGAAATTCGGTAAAATGAGAAATTCAATTTGAAAAAGGAATCCCCTTTCTTCGCTTACCCTAAAAAAGGTTAAATTACTAAGTATGAGTCTGCTTGATACCCTAGATGTAGCGTGTACCGCACCTTATAGAAATATTGGCCGCCCTCTGAACTTTGGTAAATTACTTCACAACGAAAACTGTCCTTATTTCTTCCTGAGTATTTGTTTGCTAGTTCTCGAATGTAGCTTGAACGATAGTCTTTTGGATCTTTTCATGAGAAGAAAAAGTTCGGGTGTCACTGGAGCGACTTTAAGTCCGCAATAAGTTGCTTATCATCGGCCTTTCTTTTCTTAATGCCTACCTTACTATTCCTCAAAAGAATCTCAGTTATTTTTGGTTTTAGTTTTACGACGCACACCCTATTCAATGCGCTTTCCCGGTGATCTTCTCTTTATGAAAATCTTCATTGTCAGTAAGACCATTCTGTTCTGTTAAATTTGTCTTAACTTATACTCTTCCCGGTTTTGCTCTTTAGGGTCCCTTAGTCCTTTCCCTGCCTTTGGTTGAGTGTAACACGAAAGGGTTTTTCTGTCACACAGAATGTTTGAGAAATTTATTCCAGCTGTGATACATACAAACGAGTTTTTTGGATTTAAGTTCGAAATTTAATCGGTCTCATATGACATATTCGCTGGAACGTTGACAGTTTCACATTTGATGTTGAACTGTTGGCAGAAACCAACGACGTAAATCGAATGTTGTGAAATCACATGAGCGAGGTGGTCATTCGACCGGAAATGATCTCGAATGCGGAACTTACCCTTTGGTAAAACAATTATTCCGACCAGCTTTTTGTTGTGGCAAATGCCAACATTTTGTGGGAACCACATATTACTAATGTAAAGTCCGTGCAATTCTGGTCAGAAACGATATTAAACTCAATCGACTGTAAAATGGCGATGAAGAAATTCAGTCTAAACACACCTCCGGCAGGAAATCAGCACCAAATGATCGTAATAAGTGGATGTAATGGTCTCTTTAGGCTTGATGTTGAAGTCAAAAGTGAGCTTCAATGCTAAAGATGATTATTTGGTGAAATTGAATGTCTTTCCAATCGAATAAGTTTCATCGGTTCAAATGGTCAAGAGGCTTCAGTTTAAAAGCTTATTTGATCTTGTAAGGATAAAGGCTAAGATACTTTTAATAATTGTAAGCGCCGGCCGACTTTTCGACATTGACAAATCATATAAAATATATACTTAATTACTGTCCCTACTCAAGAGATGTAAAGTACTGAAGAACATTTATACTACAGTACAAGTTCTCTTTCAAGTACTTTCTTCTCAGTACATCTACTGAGTTGCCAGTTAATTTTAAAGTACTTTTCAAGTTCAAGTTCATTTTAGGTTTTTGAGTGTGGAATCAAGTTTTAACGATGTTGACAATTTGTAATTCGATGATTAACCTAGTATTTTATACTTTATTACAAAGATGAACTCGAGATACGTTGAACAATGACAATGCTTTGTTGGGCTACCCGTACTAATCCCAACATTAAAGTATGGTATGGATGCGATGTGGTCATTTAATTTTCACTTTGAAGTACTATTATTTGCTCAATTAATTTACTTACTTGCTAGACAAAAACGCTTGAAGCTAGTTTAACTCACTTAACTATTTATATACTAACTAACTGGCCACCTGCGGGCTCTAAGCTATACCTAACAACTTAAAATATGTCTTTCGACTTATTTCTAATCTTTTGTATTTAATTGAAAATAACTATTTAAAAATTATGAATTATGTTAATTGTTTGAAACAAAAGACTTAATGCATGTACTTTTTTGTATAACTAAAAACTAATATATAACATAAACTCTTTATCTAAATTAAATAACATTAAAAACTATTTACAAACTACTTCATATGCTGCTTTAAATATAAATAAATAAGCCGGCCAAGGCTGACAGGACTTGCTGTCATTGACATTCTGCTCTTCGACCACCAAACCACCAAATGTAACGATATTACCTAACGACATCAGCTCTGTCGCAGTCTGATACCGCCCTACTGAACCGAAGCTGAACAGCTTTTCGACCAACGTGGAAGATTAACGGTGCTGCTTATCTATCCTAGACCAGACCTTTTCTCTAGAGATAGAGAAAAGCTACAGGGGGAATAAGGCCGTAAAGGCGCACTGTCTCATGGTGCATATCATTGGGGTAAAAAGGCCCGGAGATCAAGTTTTTGTCCGAAGTCATTGCTATTGGAATGAGACTTCGAATAAGTTTTATCACAAGCCATAAGACATCATCTCTCGGAAACCCGCTTTTCTATTAAGCTTGTTCGCACGTTGAATTAAAGGGGACATCCATGAGCAGGAACAGGCCGAATGATGGCCGTGTAGCAATTACCTTTATCTTGGCATCGAGTTGACTGCTGTAAAACAGTCTATTTGTCTGGAAAAAGACCGCTTCGGCTCTGGCTGGAGCAGTATCTATATCTTTGTTAAAATATTGATACTGATCCAACCAGATCCCAAGGTATCTGACAACGCTTCGATTCGCCAGTGGCTGCCCATTTTGTCCAACGATAGAGAACGTTCGCCACATCTTTCTAGTGTTTCTAGAGGCTCCAGGCAACGGAGTCCTGTAGAGAATGGTCTCGATCTTTTGGAAATTGATCTTCAGCTTCCAATCGCCGCAATATTCCTGAATCTTTTCGAAGTCACACTGCAAAAGACTTAAGATAACCTCAAACTTCGGATTTGACCTGTACGCGATCAAGTCATCTGCGTACGCTTTGGAATGGCGGAGAGGTCATACAAGATCGCTAGACCGTTGTTAATTTCAAAAGTCCCAGCAGACGTCAGACTGCTATTTTTCACAATTAACTGTCTGCTGTTAGTCTAAGTAAGCGGTTTGCTGATGCCGAGCTGGTCGAGCTTGAATAAAAGCCTCTGCAAGCATACAGTGTCTAAGACCTTCTCCAAGTCAATCAGCAAGGCACACGTGCATTGTTTCTTACCTTTGTTCCATTGGATATCTTACCAGTTTAGACGCGGCATATAATCATGCCGGAATTATATTTTTGTCCTCAACACCCCACTCGGTCATGGTTCTATTGACACCTCTTAGAATACCTTATTGATGTTCGGAAGGAGACTTATCGACCGGAGATTTGCCGGATTGGATGTAACTTTATTCCGTCTAGGAATTGGTTGTACCACCGCTGTTTTCCAATGAGCTGGATAATGTGCATTATTCAGCATATTGTTAAAAAGGTTAGTGTAAATGTTCACCACTTATTACTTTTCAGTGAACCAAAAATTACCAGGAGATCTTCCTTTGAAATGTACGGAGGTTGGATTCCTTCATTGGCGAAGACATCATTTGCCAAATTATCTTCAATGATCAAGGAAAAACTAGTGTTCTCCATTCGCCAGCCACCAATCGAATTGTACTCGAAAGTTACTTAAAAAAGTACTGGACAGTATTGCAGTACCCAGTAAATGGACTGAGAAGAAAGTACTTGAATAAGTAATTGTACTTGTTGATTTTCAAATACCAAGTACAATGACCCTTTTTTCAAATACAAGTTAAAGTTTCTAGATATTTGATTGGTACTGGAAGTTGGAAGTATACAGTTCTCATAACTACTTAAAAAACCTATGAATACAATTCGTAATATTCTTTTGTTGACAAGACTTAGTTCAAATCTCCTTTGCTGTTTCCTTCAAAAGACTTCAGCAAAGCCAACAGACTGCCGAAAATAATATCAAACACATTTTTCAACCTGATCTTGCTTTTTTCGCAGATTTTTCAAATTGAATGTCATTATGACAAAATATTAGCTTAATGTGTTCTTTCTTTTTGTAACGTTAAATTATTAGTCATAATTTAAAAAGCTATTTATAAAATGCATAACATCATTCCAAATATTTACAGACCCTTAAAATGAGTGGCATTTGATATCATCAAAAACGAGGGTCTACGAATGACCCAGCTGATTAAACAGTTCAGTACATTGGTTTCTTATCTCCAAAGACAGTGCTTAGATCGTTCCCCTGTCATATGTTTATTAATGCGTTAAGACGTACGCGTCGACTGTTGCCCTCCAATGACTTGCCCGAGTGGGAACGACCATTCAAATTCAAATATGGTTTGAGAATCTTCCGGTGTTTCGAAAATGAGGTTGATAACTCTTCGAAGCAGGTCGGTGCGGCGTTAAAAATGAATGATATCAGCCATGTTTGGGTGAAGAAAGTGCGTCTGGAAAGCGGCTAATACGCTAAATGTTACGTTGATTGCACCATCCAGCCAAAATGTTATTCTCTTTTGCGGTTCTGTTCCCCAGAGCTGTACTCATAAAGCGATAAAATCCGAAAATGGATTGCTTGTTACGAAACCAGAGTTCATCCAAGAGGTAAACATTCATTTGTTATTCATGACGCGCACACATAATCTGTGTAGCTGTAAATAAGCCAAAACGAGGCTACAGGGTGCCTGGTCGTTCGTTTGAATATTTTATTCATAATGACATAAAAATCTTTCTGATGATTTCCAAAATCGAATTATGATTGTGTTAATTTTTTGTTATTCTCAATGAAAATGCATATTTTCAGAGATAAAAATACTCCAATATTTAAACGTAAACTCGTTAATAAAATAATAAAAAAAGAGCAAAAAAACCCTAAACCACTGAACATCAATATTTGTTAAACAATATAAATTAATTCATTGAATTAAAATTATATGAATAAAGCAATTAACAAAAATAAAAACAATTTTCAAATGAATGAATAAATAAATTAACGATTATAAATAATGAAATTAATAGTTAATTAAATAAATTTGCAAATTTGGAATGAAAATCCAAACTCTCGTGGATATCATCGGAGACATTAAAATATTATGGCAATAAATTTTGCCCCTTTCAAAGCTCAGACCACTGATGATATTTACTGATCTTCTGTCTTTAGCTACTTTCAACTTAATTGAAAAAGGCTGAAGTGGTCAGTTTTAAAATAAAGCAGGGATTGAAGACATCAGTCGAAATACTCGTAAAGCTTATTCTTTTTAAGAAGTCGACAGAAATCGGAACGTGGAGACCTATTCCAATGATCTGGCCATTCAGGCCGATTTCTATGCAATTTTGTTGGTGGTCGCAACTTTCATATATTTCTAGCTTATTGTTTGATTGTCAGGTGGGCGAAAGAAGAAATGTCATCTTGCAAGTGTCACAAAGACTGGGCTGCCTCGGGGTAACCGGATCGATATTCAAATCCTCTCTGGTTCTGGCTTCGATACTGAGTCCTACATTATATCGATCGCAACTGGCTTGATCAGTGTTGAAAACAGCTACAGTAGGTAATCTGTAGGTCACGAACCTGATAACAAAAAGTCCAAAACTTGATTTGACTGCACATTGAATTCATCTGGCAATGCCGAAAGCTATGAAGCAAAATCTGTGGGCGTGGTCCCAAATTTTTGCACTGAATATATCCTCTTTCAAACGCGTTTCCGTTTATATATTGCTTTACAATAAGAGATAGTTTTACAGCAACTAGAAATTTTTAATCTAACTTTTGGTCTTGTACACCTTCATAGAGGGTGAAGTCCAAAGCCCTTGTACCAAATAAAGGTACAGCTTTAGCGAAAAACCATAATCGGGGAGAAGTCTAAGGGTCAAAGAATGATCGAACTACAAAATTACTTTGGGATGATTGACACTTGCTTCTTTGAGCAAAAGTTTGGGTTACACTTTTCAGATCGCTCGGAATGGCACAGTGAGTTCCCTTACGGATGGTTCACCTGAGCTGGGAGTCTTCTCCATAAATAAACGAATTTACTTGAGCATTGGATTTCGTGTTTTTGCTACTACTCGCTTTTAGGGCCTGATTGGTTTAATAAGACGATTGTCAACTAACTAAAAGCATTTAAAGCTGTTACATTGACCTGGGTTAATGAATGGACTGTGATTCAGTGTAGAGATGCCAGAATGGACTCAGAAGCTATCTTTAATTGGCTACAGCAGTCTTTTATGCTGCTGTTCATATGAAACGTGAAAGGCTTACGGTATATAAGAATGACTATGGAAAGGCTTGGTCTGTGTCATCTTGAAATCTTTTGGTTCTTTTTACGAAGTCCATGATTCCAACGATCCCTTTCATTTTGAGGTGCGTTAGATCTGGAATGTACTGACCCTAGCATTTTGTGGCACTGTCTCTCTGTGGAAGGGCTCCAAGTCTTCCTCTTCCTCCTCACAGTTGTCGCATAGAGTCTGTATGAGTGGGGACTAAGGTTAATGTGCCCGTCTTGGGTAGTCTTCACTTATAAAACATGAACGGCACTAGCAAATCGAGCAGTCTTGAAGAGGAATTAACTGGTCTACATTATATTTGGGAATGTTCAGTCTCTATCTGAGTCAGGACGATCTGATTGATCCGACCTTTTTAGTCTTATTGATAGTCACATATTTATTTAACGTTACGAGAAATCGGCTTGTCACAATTGCCACACTTCTGAAGTGCGAAGCTAACTGATTTCAACCTTCCCAGTCTCCAACGTTGGTCACTGATCTGGCATATGTTCTTGACTCGCGAGACTATCTGTGATCTATGTACATCGATTTGGCGGCTATGCGGGAGTTCAATACCGAGATTGTCATCGACATCGATCAATTATGTAATTGATCTCTATATCCGATGAAATTGAACTGAAAGAATAGTTTGAAATACCTAGAGGTCGACTTCTGTGACTAATTTTATATGTTAACTCAGACCCTTATTTATAAATTTACTACCTGTTGGTTATACCTGAGATACGTTTGAAAAGTCCTCCTACAAAGTTAATTGATATTTCCTTGGAAGACACTCCTACATATGCGAGATAATAAATCTTTTGTAGGAATACTTCTAACAACTGCCATCAAAAGAGAGATCAGCAGAAACATCTGTTCCAAGACGGAACATCCACATCGTTCTTCAATCTATTCTTTAAAATCTTCTTAAGATATCTGAACCTGTATTTTCTGCCCAATCTTTTTGTTGCTCCGACAAGATATACATATCCGTGATTCCATTCCATCAGCTGATCCTCCAACGATCATTCGAGATGGTATTGTGTAAGTTTCTTTCTTGTTGTAATCTTCTTCATATAAGCAGGCAAAACACAGGGGGTCCCTTACCGAACTTCAGAGTTTAACATCCTCCACAACTTGTACACATAAATTTGTGTTTGAAAGGATCAGCTGCCTGCTTGTAATTGTACCTACCGCTACCTACCTCACATGTTGTAATTGAACACCGTTTTATGTACAAGAAAAAAAAAACAAGGGGACGAAGTCGTTTGCGGCTTATCTGCATCTGTATCTATAACGAAAAAACAACCACCACATGTGTACATTTGTAGTGAATGAATCCCTGGACTTGGTTTTGGGAATGATCACGTATTATTTACAGATTGATAAGTGTACAGCATGTACTAAGCATTCTAAGGACATACCACACCGGATTCCATCAAACAGTTCGGTGATGCACGTCAGCGGAATCACATCGTCTAAAAAAACATCAGTCGTAGTTTGAAATAAGTTTTTTATTTTTGTTTTGTTTTGCTCCTTTTTAACCATGTTTGATAGGATTTTCTCGTCGAAATTTCTCGCGAATATTAATAAGAACCTATTTCATAAATACGATCGATGTGCCAGGTCGGAGTTCGATTGCATAGATGGGATGTTTCCCCGAGTGTACAGGCAAAAAGAACCAATTATCGAAATGAAAATGTTTAACAGTGATATGCATCTGATAGAACCGGAGTTTCTAAATGATATTGTGGATAAATTTACCAGAGTGACGAATGTTGAGGTTCATGAATCCAAAAGATACAGTGTGAGGTTTTTTTTTATGTAAAAATAATCAATAAGAATTGAATTGATATTTTTTTTGGGAATGTTTATTAATTTTTTTTATTCGTTTTCCAGAGACGAAATGATCGAGAGGAAATTCGACGAAGACTTGCCATGGGGGCTGAGGATGATTATTTCACAAAATTGGTGACAAATAATGTCAGACCAGGACGAAAGCCCAGTCTACAGTCGCGATTACAAAATGGTAAGTAAAAAAGGGGTTGGAAACAATAACCAGTGAATTAGGTATTTCCTGCCTGCTCAATTGAGATCGTTTAAGTGGAGTGGATTGTATTTTGTTTAATTGGCGGCAAAAGGGTAATTTCAAGGACTCTATTCATGCGGGAAAGGCTTGGGATGTGTACGGTGTACGTATATGTATGTTTTTCGGATTGTGTTTTAAGTTACTCGTTCTAGTGATTTTGGAAAGAAATTACTCCGTCTAATCTGGCTGCCATGTACTATGAATTTTTTAAAGTATTCAAGATATAACTTAAGCTGGATTGCAACTCACATATCTTGGCCATCACAAATTTATTAGAGCGAAAAAGCCAATGTTAGAAATTTAATTTTGGATCATCAAGAAAACCAAGCTTTTGCGATTAATATTTGCGGCTTTTTTTCAACGATAACGTCGTGGGTGTCGAATTTAAGGCTTCAATTTATGGGACAGCAACATATTTTGACATATGACCCCATCAGAAAATATCGCATGATCAATTTTGGTCACTTATTCGACAAATGACTTGGCCAGGAACTTTGTTTCCTAAATGAGCAAGGGTTTCGCTATTTGCGTGGCATTTTTCATCGGCTTGTTGGAAAAAAAAGTCTGCAACCATCTATTCGTTTATGTTGCAAGCTTAAAAAAAACGTTGGTACTCTTTTTACAGTAACATGTACAATCGCTTGATTTTCGAAGAAACTAGAGCCAAAACTGCCCAAAATCCGAACCCAAAAGTAATAGCTTCTAAACGGAGGGGTTCCTCGAAAATTTGTTTGAGGGTTTTTTAGTCTTAACGTGCCGTGGCCTTAATTTCCGGCGTCAACTGAACCATTTGGGCTTTATGGAAGAATTTGTTTTTGCAATTTTTGTTTTTGAAAGGATCAATTCTTGCGACAAATTTAAGATCAAAAGACCTGTTTTCGTGTCACTCTTCAGAATCGGAGCTTTCAGTATCAGTTCGGCAGTTAGACGAAAAGGCAAAAAAAATAGTTCAAGCTGGTTGGAAAACATCTAACTATCGTCCTCGCTGTAAAGATGAGTATATTAAAGTCGCTCCGAAAGAGGAAAACGAGAAGAACGCCACCTGTCCTTCTTCTAATGAATCAAACTGTTGATGCTACCGAAGAACATTTAAAAACAAATCTACTCTGAATAGAACCTTTGAAAAGCCATTTTTCCTACAACATTACTATTGCAATATGTTTCCGAATTAGCTTTCTTTACAAAGGCACATTGTTATGCACTCCGTTGCGATAGAAATTTAATTTCTGAAACCTTTAAATTTATAAAAGCTACAAAACGCTGCCATCGATCCGATTATCATTTCCATTGTCGCCTTGATAGTGATAGCCCGACTTGTCCAAGATGTGCAGTTTGGACCTACAATTTACTGCAACATGCGCTCTCGAGCTGTTGTAAATAAGTAAATGCCTCGAAGATTTCTGATTACATTTTCTGGTATTGAATCTTTGACTCTATGCCCAGCAATTTAGCGCTAAATACTTTCACCGCCTTATCTCTTCAGTTTATTTAAAAAAAAATCCTTGCAACCATGGAGATTTAAAGGACATAAATTGCTTCCGGCTTAATTTTTAAAGTACATCCGATCCGAGCTAAGACCTAGGATTTATGACAGCATGCTCTGTAGTTCTATATCTTTCTACTGGATTATGTTTTTACAAACTCACGCATGGTAGTCAGCAACTGAACCATTTAATAATAGATTCTAAGTTCGAATGCTAATTTCCAATTTCGACCCAGTTTCCGAATTCAATGGATATACTGTGAATTTTGAGTGGAGGCAAACAGGTCAGTAGCAAATTTACCCGCTGAATTATGAAGTAAAATTCGAAATCAAACACACGTGAGTGTTAAATAACTGGGCAGTTTTTCCAGTCTTCATCCAATCATTCTACTCGATTTGTGCAAATGCATTCTGAGGGTAGTCATTACCTCTTGAGAACCAACAAATTAAAAGAACAAACTTAAGTGGCTAACAACTAAACAATTTTGTGCACACAATATTCCATGACGGAGGACCTGATATGGATAATAACGATAGGATTTCATGCTGCCTGTTGGCTGCAACTTATTGAATTCAATCCTTCACTGATCTCACTCAGTCGATTAAAAAAATGTGGGCTCTAGAATTTTCTCTATCGAACGAAGAAATTCGTGAAGTGTTTTCTATCCGCTATTTATAAGTTGTATATTTTCCACCTCGGATTGGAGTGTTACTTTCAAACGGCAACAGGAGTATCCAAGATCATCCTGGGACTATGATGTTTAAGAAAATCAATCAACTCATTTCAGCACTTTTGCCTTTGTTCCTCATCAAAATTTTTATAACCACGCTCCAGTGATTTGTCAGGTTACATTTAACCTCTTCAAACGTAACTCATCAGTTATCTATGTTCAAGAAGCACCAACTACTACTCTACACGTTATTGAAGCGTCATGACCTGGGTTTTCATAACTCTTGGAATCCATACACAATATTAAAATTAAATCAGCTCTCGTTCCGTAGTATCATGATTTGATCAAGAACTTTGTCCAAGGCAGGATATATTGGCTTCCTCTATATTCGATAATGGATCGAATTTTGCGGAAATCCAATTTTTCCCCGACACAATGGACCCGCAATTTCTTGAGGATGAAGACCCCTATGTAATGGGAACATGTCGCTTTTTGTCCTTCATATATCCGAACCACAGCCCGGCAAAAACAACGCTATGAGTCATATGCAAAGATGAAATAATATATCGCAGTTTTATCCTTCATGTAAAAGTAGAATTGAATACACAAATCCAAGATAATATATGATAACTTCGGGCACTCATGTTAAATAAAAATATAAATTCTTTGTTTTGGTTTTCCAGGAAAAAATCTCCAAATCTGTTTCATGAACGAAGCCTCATCAGACACCGAAAGCCACAGTTCAGATTCGGAAACATGTCCCAAACTCTCCCGAATGGTTACCCGCAATCGAAGTGAAATTCCAAAGTTTTTCTCCTCGATAGATGTCCCCGACCATCCTTACAATGCTCATCCGCTCTCCGTCAACTGTACAAACAACAATGCAAGAAAGACACGCACTGCCCCACGGACAGACGAAGATAGGGAATGTGATTTCTTTACGCGACAAGCGCGTCTCCAAATTGAAGCACGTATGGCTCTGTCACAAGCCAAGGACATGGCACACATGCAAATGGAGGTAGCTCTCCACGCTAGCGAAATGTTTTAAAAAAATTGCTTAAATATTTTCCTTTGCAGTTGGATAGACAGAAACAGCGGCTTTCACCAATCACTGGCATTATTCGAGGATCTTTAGAGAAGGTGGGTGTCGTTATGGCACCAGAGAAACGCCGTGTATCCCGACAAATGCTTACCGACATGAATATCGCTCAACTCCAAATAATTGTCAATGATCTGCATACACAAATCGAGGACCTTAATGATTCCCTCGTCCACTATCTAATGGAACGCGATGATCTTCACATGGGACAAGACTCAATGCTTGTCGATATCGAGGACATCTCCAGATTTTTGTAAGTTCCCCAAATTCAATTGCATTCCAATGAACTCTGAAATCATGCTGGTTTTCTATTTTCAGAAGCGCAAAGGAACTTGAAGAGGAAAAATAAGCTTGCTAGACTTATTATGAATTCGAAAGTTATCAGTTATCACTAATCAGTAATCTCCGTAAAGTTGTTACATATACAAATCACAAACAAATATATTGAATTATATTGTTAAATAAGTTATCCTACAAAACAATATAAATAATATCTCATTTTCTCAAATTATACACAAAAACAAAACAAACAAAAAAATGTACTCTCAAAATAAAACATATTCAAATCTAGTCAACAAATTAAAAAAAAAACAATTTTACTATCGGTCTGTTTTTTTTTCTTATTTTAATTTATACTTTATATTACCTACACAATTGAAACTTAATTGTATTATACACAAAAACACACACATATAAATATATAAACTAAAATTGTAGGTAATAAAAGAGTTGTTCTTTAAAATTAAAAGAAACAAAAAAATAAATAAAATTGAAATATTCATTCTGCAATGGCCTTGTAAGAGTCTTCAGGCATTTGCTACGCAATAAACTTGTGGGCACTTCTCAATTGTAATGGAAGCCTCTGAGACAAAAAAAAATTAAATACATTGCAAATAATCAAATAAAGTTAAACAAAATTAACAAGTTTTTAGTTTTTAATTCCTTAAAAATTCGATAATTTGAATAAACATATTGCAAATAAAAAAAAAAATAAATATATATTAAAAATATTGTTTTATTGTGTGGTGAGAGAGCTTTTTCGATTTTTGAGGGACCTGTGTACAACACACCAATCCAACAAACCAATCTATCGTCCCGATAACGTATAAATATTACGTGATGCGTCATTCGAATAACTGGGTTCGAATTACGACATCAGTTATACGTGACTGAATAATACTCATTTGGTTTGACAGCTTACGATATCGAATGGTGAGTATCGAAATTTTGCATTCTGTCATACGTATTCGTGAATTTTTTTACTCGGTATCATTGTTGCTGACGGATAAAGTTCCTTTCGGGAGAAAAAACAATCGTGCTGATTCCGTGTGTCGTTTATCGTTTTACACGACTGTCGTTTTTTTTGTTATTCCGTAACCTTCACGACGCGACAAATTCGTAGTAGAATTGGACACGACTAAAATGTAATAACTTTTTTGAAAAAATTGGCAGCACTTATAACTATTATGTCAAAATGTGATTATTTAATTCCAAAGCATAGACAAACGCGTAATCAAAGCGGCAGAGAATAGTTTAAAAAAGGCTTAAAAATTATTCAGAAATGTTTTTTAGCACATCTTGTTCGTCTGAAGAACTCAGGATTCAAATTTGTCATGCGCCAGACGCTTCGGGAATGGGCGTACCGTCAGCAGCTGAAGGCTATGAGTCGGCCTGCGAGTTTAGAAATAGATGAAATGATGATGCTAAAGCAGATGATACAGACGTGACGGAAACACTGAATTTTGTGAAGATAACATCAAACGGCAAGGTGATTTGGCAATAGGAAATTGTGTTAAAGATTCCATTGGGACACCTAAATCAATGCCATTTTGATCTATCACATTTTTGTATAATAGCAAACCAGCCACTTCCTCTTCTAATGGTGTGAGAATCTTCTGTTAATATTAACCTCCTCTTGTAGATTGCTGTTCTTTTTTGTTGTGGACGAGTTTTTTTTACTTTTAATTTTAAATTCATCTATACCTAAATAAAACGAATTGTATTTAAAATTTCAAATTCAATCTATTTTATTAACCTTTTGCCAGCCATTACCATCTCTTGTTGGTGGACCCAAACTATTCATCTTCAAGCGTATGCCATTCCTTCCTAATATTCCCCTACTGAAGCCTCGGAGTGTTAATGGTTTTCATATATGAAACCAAAAACCCAAACTAGCATTCATTTTCATTAACTTCATTCGTTAACTTTTTGTTTTAAATACGTTTTTGTAAATTTAATATCGGCTTTGAAAATTTTCCTATAAGTTCTGACCGTTGTCGCTTTACTGTCGTCCACTTTTATCTCAACGACAGAAATAGTCGTTTTTACGACAGTATGTCGTGTCGAATTTAATTAGGTAATTAGGAATTGACATCGTTATACGACTGAAAAACGACAGTTGACATTTGAGCGCGACAAAAACGACATACAGAATACCGATTGTTTTCTGTCGTTTTTTTTTGTTGTCGTTTACGACTTAGGGAATTGCCCCGAATATGTAAGAATTTTCCTTTTTTTTTATTTTCTGTGTTTTTGCCTATTATTTTAAATTTATTTAAGGTCGATGTTGAATAAAATTTACCCCCCGCAGAAGGAACTTTTGGGTAACTTTATGAGATGTCTTTCAACAAACGTTGCATGAAAAAAACTGGGGCCAAATCGTCTCTTCCGTGATCGTATAACTCGTGAACGGAATTCGCTTATTTGGGATCGTGATATCCGTGAACGTATAGTACGTATCTTGATTCAGTATTATGTCTTCAGTGAAAGAGTAGTGTTGTCTCAGTGAACGTACTCTTGCTGCTTTCGAAATGTCATTCGATCGTCAAAGAGGAGACGTATTTTTTGTTGACAAAGGATAATGGTTCAACTAAAATGTGAGTAATTGAAAATGTAAATAATCAATCAAACGGATATTAATATTTTCAAAAAAAAATTATTATAGGACGAACATAAATAAAATTAATTTGACGCAAAAGATCATGTTGGCAGAATATATGAAAGACCACCCTAATCTGGCAAAAAATGTGATATCAAATTAAATACCGTAGGACCTCCGGTTAAAGATGCTAAAATGTGGCGAAAGGTATTTTAGAGTGTTAGACATGCCTAAATGCGTCCTTATTGAGTCGGAATCTTTTTATGAATCTGCAATCAAAATAATCAACTAGTCACATTTTAGGGGCTTATTTGTTAAATTCTAACGCATTTTGTGACAATGACAAAGAATTGCTTTTATCCCTCAGGCGTCTCCGTTCAATTTTCTCCTCAAATTCGCTTTCGTCGGAGCTTAAACAAAACAAAAAGGCCGATTCCATGATAATTTATTTCAAACAACTCAATCGACAATAAACGTCAATAGAGATTTTTCGATAAAATTTAATCTCTTTGACATGTGATTGTCATTATATTGACATAACATATTACATTTTCCACATTAAATCTAGTACAATTTCTCAGTGAACGATTACAACTACGTTCCGTGAGAAATCGTATGCCGCGATCCCAATTCAGCAATTCGAATGACGTATAACGTAATTTTTATACGTACGATCGACTATCCGTTCACGGAAGAGACGATTTGGCCCCTGGAGGTGGCCCCAATGAAGATAAACTTCTGAGCCAGCTGGACATGACAATTTCGTCAGCGGGTGGATTGCAGGTTGTGGGTGAAGGAATATCTGCAAACACGTTCGGAGTAAAAGAAAACAACAAATAACACATTTTCAGACGATAAACACATATCGGAGGATACAAAATATTGAAAATATTCCATTTTTTTTATAACAATCAAACGAAGCAATGTTTAGTAACAAATGTCCACAAATCGATGCGTTTGACAGTTTTCAGAGGTCTCTACTCAGTGTAGTAGAATCTTTCTAGTACTATTTTCAATGTGCATACGAAACGTGAGCATTCTTATGTGATCATCCCAATCTAGTTACTCGATCACACGATATCGTATGAATTTCACACACTCGTCAACTGATGTCGTTATTGAACTCGGTATCTGAATTTATTAACTTCCCATCAGGAAGTTCTTGTAATCGGTCCGATTTTCGAAATTCAAAATTTTTACATTTCTCCACGTTTGGCGGTCCCAGTAGTCGGATTACATGATTTTTAGAAAGATGTCTGTGTGTGTGTGTGTACGTACGTACGTACGTACGTACGTACGTACGTTTGTGCGGATTCTTTCGTACAGCCTAACTCAAAACAAATCAAGCTATCGAAGCCAAATTGATTTCATTCGAAGCGTGTGTGCATAAAGATCACCTGAAAAGCTTTTGGTTTAATTTCACAGGGTGGTTTGAGTTTTATGACGAAAAAACTGTCAAAAAAAGGGACATTTTCACTTCTTAAATTAATGCCAATTTAGTTTTCCAATAAAAATAGTTCAAAATTAATTAAATTTATAGTTTACAGATACCCTATCAGATAAAAAAATATGCATAAATATATACACTGCCGTTCATAAGTTTCCGGACAAATTCATACAAAAAATTTTTTTTGTTCAATTTTAATGCCAAAAGTTTCATCAATATTATGTTTATTTAGCTAATTAACTAAACTAAGTAAGTTACTAACTATAGAGACTACCAAAAAGACTAAAACAGTATTTAGTTGAGGGCATTTCATACATTGATGTGCCCCTTTCTCTATTTCCTGATCCAAATTTCCTCGGAAGTTCTTTGAAAATTGTTTCAGAAATGAGAATCCTGTAGGTCTTTCCCATTTTTCAAGACTCAGAGTGACGTCTGCAACACTGACACATGAAAAGATCCTTAGAAATTTATGGAGCTACCAGTTTTTTTGTTCAAAACCTGCTCGGTTGTAGCTTGACGCTTTTTTACCGTTATAATATATTAGCAAAAAGAAGTTCATGGCGGAACATACATGAGGCAATTGAATTTAAAGCAAAAGCATCGAGAGAAACCTAAATGACAAAGTTAAAAGACACGGATAAAACTGCATTTCTCGTATATTGCAAGGAAGACCAAAACATCCGATTTAGTTTGTTTTCCACTGTTGTGGTTTCTTATCATGTGTCCAATCCTAGAGGTCTTTCCGGAAAATGACACAGAGATAAAAAAATCTCTCGGAATCGGCGTGGAAAATCCTATCAAAATCTGCAAAGAAAACTGGACTGAATGTGATCCTCCTTAAGCCATATATTTACCAGACAGAACCGAAGCCTGCAAAATTCGAAATGGAAATATCATAGTAGAATTGCAGTCAATGCTGAGGACATGGAAGAACCAATAATGCCATTTACCTGACCTAGACGAAGTACAGATAGCAAGATAGAACTTCTAAAAGTGGCGGCGATGACTTAGTTGGGAGTGTGCACCAACTTATCTGCAACACATGGTCAGAAGAAAGAATGCGATATGAATGGAATCTCAGTATTGGTTGTCTCATCCTGAAGAAAGGAAGCCAATTATAGAGGTATCAATCTCCTCAAAATTGCCTTTAACATCTTTTCCGCCGTATGATGAAGCAGTTCGTCAACAACCTGATAGGTCCGTATTAATGCTGTTTTCGACCAGAAAAGTCCACCATAAACCAAATATTAACATAACGGCAGATCTTGGAAAAAACCCAGGAGCGCCAAGTTCCCTGCCAAGCTCGTACTTTTGTGCAGGATGGCGATGGAGGTCACCGCCATCCTGCACAAATTGAGGTCGGCAAAGACGTCACCGACGCACTTTTGTCTATCTTGGCTCCGCTGTTAAAACAGATAATAGCACCAGCGCTGAGATCAAATGAAGAATACCTCTGGTTAAGAAAGCTAAGCCCTCTTTCGAAGAACTGAAGCATCGCTCTATAAGGTCCATATCATCCCCGTCCTACTATATGGTGCTGAAGCATGTACACTTTTGAAAGCGGATGAAGGCCCTTTAGGTTGTTCCGAGAGAAAAGTGTAATCTTCTGTCCCATCTGGATTGACTGTGAGTGGAGCAGAAGATTCAACAACGAACTGTATGCTAGGAGTTGTACAGCGACATCGACTTAGCCAAAAGAATAAAATACCATGCCACGCGGACTGTAACGCCACTTCAAGTTAGTAATTAAATGATTAATGACAAAAAAAGTCCAACCAACTATCAAATTATTTTAAATTATATTAAGTTATTTCTGCAGTAAAACTAAAAATCTAATTTTCTTTTGGTAGAAATTTAACTCAGTCAGAAAAAAAGTATTTCCAAATTGAAATATGTTAATATATCAATGTTAAATACGCTATTCGTTTTTTAAATGATCCAAAAATACGAAAACATATACGAGTATATGGTATTCCTCAAAGGCAGCTAAAAATATATGCATCTGATCTTTTTGTTTGCAATGCCTTTGATTAGGGAATGAATGAAGTTTTCATAATCCGAATCGAATTTCATGGTGTAGGCAAATGAAATTGCACCTATTTCTTTTGTGTCTTGAGATGGGAAGTTCATGGTATGGGCAGCCCTACTCGCACCCAAACCAATTTTTTGTTCTGGCTTTGGGGATCTATGTTTTGTATGGAATTGGCCAAATGTATTAACTTGTGTGAGGCCCTCTACAGCGACTTCCAAACCATTGGCTTCAATTATCTGTTCTTCGGCTGTGGTCGAAAAATTCTCATCCTATGGCCCGTCACCTGTAGGAAAGTTTTTCTTAGCTTGATACAGCTTGATCATCTTAAACCTGTGAAATTAACGAAATGAGAAATATGACAGCTTTTTTGCGGCAAACACACTGTAAAATACATTTCGCCACATTTTTGCAACTTTTACAGGAGGTCCTACGATATTTATTTTGATAGCAAGCTCATTCTTCCATTGCTGTGGATCTTCCCTGCGCACAATTCGGAATTATATTCAATGCTATATTTGGATGATTTTCTCGTATTCTGCCAACATGATTTTTTGTTAATTGTTAATTTGTTAAATTAATTTTATTAATGTTCGTCTTATAATAGATTTTTTCAATATTATGGTGTGTTTGATTGATTATTTACATTTATAATAACTCACATTTTATTGCACTGCTCGCGAAACGTAGTTCCAATAGTTCAAAGAAAAAATTGTACTAGATTTAGTTTCAATATAATGACAATATAATAACAATCAAATGTCAAATGATGAAATTTGATTAAAAAAAAAACTCTCCATTGGTGTCTATAGTTTATAAAATAAATAAGCATGGAATCGAGCCTATTGTGCTGTTTAAGTTCAGTCGAAATCGAATTGGATGAGAAAATTTAACGGAGACGCAATCTAGTCTATGCCACAAAATGCAAGAATCAAACAAATAAGCTCTTTAAATGTGACAAGTAAATTTTTTGTTTTCTTGTATTTTTTTTTTTTATTCAAATTCCTATTGACTTCTATGCTAGACATAAAAATGCGTAAACAAGCTTTAATAACTATTTACATTTTACTTACTGGCCCTATGCGGGCGGTCTAAGCTAAACCTATGTCTTTCGACAATCAAAACCAATATTTAATATATTTTAAACATCTTAGATTAACATAACAAAACGAACTAATAACCAAGAAACTTTTAATAAAAAAAACTTGATATACGAACATTTCTTTTTTTTTAACGGACTAAAACTAATTACAGCTAACTTAAAAATAACTTTACCTAAATACATAACAAATATGTACATTTTTTTTTGTGTTTTTTGTGCTGTGCCAAGTTTTTATTATTTTTTTTTGTGTTTTTGTGTTTTTTTTTATCTTAAAATCTACCCTATCATCTCCCTAATCCTATCGTTTAAAACTATGTAAGCCGGCTAGGCATCCAAAAAATAATTTCTTCATAACCATAATGATTTTTCAATAACAAAGAAGACAACTACTATGCATTCTCTTCTTCCTTTAACCACCAAAATTGCATTTCTATCCTGAATCAGGCCGTTAAGGTCAAAATAGAGGAAAGCCCCTGGTGGAGTAAAGCCGTTAAGGCGAACTGTCTCGTGGTACATAAAGTTGGGGTAGTAAGCCCCAGAGATCAGGTTATTGCTTGAGTTCATTGCTCTTGCAACGTGTCTCCGAATAAGTTTAATAAGAAAATTATCCACTCGGATTAGGTTGGCCCCGTTGTACAGGACCTCATTAGAATAGAATTTTTTGTACTGAGATTCTGCAGTTCTATATAAATGGAGACAAGCCCTAAAACATCGTCGCTCGAAAACTCGAATCTTTTCCATCAAGCTTGCTCCCACGATGAACCACACGGGACATCCATATGCAAGCACAGGCCGAATGAGAGCCGTGTAGCAGATAGCCTTTACCCTGGCATCGAGTTGGCTGCTGTGAAACAGTCTCTTTGTCATGGTATAGGCCGCTTTGGCTCTGGCTAGAGCAGTATCTATATGTTTTTTAAAATATAGATACTGATCTAGCCAGATCCCAAGGTATCTGACAACACTTCGATTCGCCAGTGGCTGCCCGTTTTGCCCAACGATGGAGAACATTCGCCACTTCTTTTTAGTATTTGAAGAGGCCCTAGACAACGGAGTCATGAACAGAATGGTCTCGCACTTTTGAAAATTGATTTTCAACTTCCAATCATCGCAATATCCCTGAACCTTTTCGAAGTCACAAAAGTCTTACAATGACCTCGATCTTCGGACTTGACCTGTACGCGATCAAGTCATCTGCGTACGCTATTGAGTGGCGGAGAGATCCTACAAGATCACTTGTGAAGATCGTTAATAAAATCGGCGAAATTATTGCACCCTGTTGTAGACCGTTGTTAATTTCAAAAGTCCCAGCAGACGTCACACTGCCATTCTTCACATTAAACGTTCTCCCGGGGAGCACATTAAAGAGTGTGTACGGCAGTGGTTTGCTTATGCCCAGCTGGTCTAACTTGAAAAAGAGCCCCTGCAATCAAACAGTGTCAAAGGCCTTTTCCAAGTCGATCAGCACGGCACCCGTGCATTGTTTCTTGCCTTTGTTCCATTGGATATCCGATACCAATCATGCCCCGCTCTGAAACCGAATTGGTTATCCGGAATAATATTTTTGTCCTCAGCCCACTCGGTCAGGGCTCTATTGATCACTTTTTCAAACACTTTGCTGATGTTGGGAAGGAGACTTATCGAACGGAGATTTGCCGAATTGGATGTGTGTTTATTACGTTTAGGAATGGGCTGCACCACCGCTGTTTTCCAATGAGCTGGATAATGTGCATTATTCAGCAAATGGATTTTTGTGTCAACAGTTCATTTATAAGTGTTCAGACAGAAACGGCAAAGATTGGTTTGGCGGTATACGAGGGCAAAATGAAGCACATGCTGCCATCAAGAAAGTACACCCAAATCCCACGTCTTGGTCAGAACGTAACCATACACAGCTATAACTTTGAGGTAGTTAGAGACTTTGTCTAAGAACGAAGAATACTAGTCTCTGTTTCTTTGGGCTAAGAAAGCAATTGAGTAAAGTCCTCTCTCGAATAACTAAAGTAAACAATTTTGTAATAGATTTTTTTTTTCTTTGTTGTGGGAAGTTCGTGTGTTTCGTACCCAAACCAATTTTTTAATTTAAATTTCTCATAGCTCTTCTTCAAGACGTATTTATATTTTTTAACTTCCCATCAGGAAGTTCTTGTAATCGGTCCAATTTTCGAAATTCAAAATTTTTACATTTCTCCACGTTTGGCGGTCCCACTAGTCGAATTCCATTGTTTTTAGAAAGATGTCTTTGTGTGTGTGTGTACGTACGTTTGTGCGGATTCTTTAGTATAGCCTAACTCGAGAACAAATCAAGCTACCGAAGCCAAATTGGTTTCATTCGAAGCGTGTGTGCATAAAGATCACCTGAAAAGCTTTTGGTTAAATTTCACAGGGTGGTTTGAATTTTATGACGAAAGAACTGTCAAAAAAAGGGGACATTTTCACTTCTTCAATTAAAACCAATTTAGTTTTCCAATAAAAATAGTTCAAAATTAATTAAATTTATAGTTTACAGCTATTTTATCAGATAAAAAAATATGCATAAATATATACACAGCCGTTCATAAAGTTTCCGGACAAATTCATATAAAAATTTTTTTTTTGTTCAATTTTAATGACTAAATTTTCATCAATATTATGTTTATTTAACCAATTGACTAAACTTAGTAAGTTACTAACTATAGAGACTATCAAAAAGACTAAAACAGGATTTAGTTGAGGCCATTTCATACATTGATGTGCCCCTTTCTCTATTTCCTGATCCAAATTTCCTCGGAAGTTCTTTGAAAATTGTTTCAGAAATGAGAATCCTGTAGGTCTTTCCCATTTTTCAAGACTCAGAGTGACGTCTGCAACACTGACACATGAAAAGATCCTTAGAAATTTATGGAGCTACCAGTTTTTTTGTTCAAAACCTGCTCGGTTGTAGCTTGACGCTTTTTTACCGTTATAATATATTAGCAAAAAGAAGTTCATGGCGGAACATACATGAGGCAATTGAATTTAAAGCAAAAGCATCGAGAGAAACCTAAATGACAAAGTTAAAAGACACAGATAAAACTGCTTTACTCGCAGCAAGGAAGACCATAACATACGATTTAGTTTGTTTTCCACTGTTGTGGTTTCTTATCATGAACCCAATCCTAGAGGTCTTTCCAGAAAATGACACATAGATAAAAAAGTCTCTCGGAATCGGCGTGGAAAGTCGTATCAAAATCTGCAAAGAAAACTGGACTGAATGTGATCCTTTTTAAGCCATATATTTACCAGACAGAAAAAGATCCTTTGCTGAGCAGTTACCAGTTTCAGAAGGAAGAGGTAGTGGAAATCTCTGGATTGAAACTATGCTCTTTTGATCCCTTTCAAAAAGGACATAAAGTTAATCACGCCTTAATATTCCGAGCAGGGGTTAATATCTTCCATAGAAAAGCAATCAAACAAATTTGATTGATTTAAAATAATTCCAAAAATACATCTCAACATAAGCAGTTGGTCCTCAAACTTTTAAAATATGAATCCCTATAAACAGAGTTCTTACAAAATGTTATACTTTTGAAACTAAGCTATATAATATTTGATAATTCTGGTTTATAACACTTTTTTGAAGAAGTTGAAAAACAACTGCCAAAAGCGAACACAAATTCAACTTCCAATGTTAAAGTTTAAATATCTAAATTTAAAATACCTTATCTTCACGTTGAGTTGGATACTCTTAGAGGGATGACTGGCTAAGATTTTGGATCGTTGGTCCTACATTACAGTCGAAAATTGCTTTTATTGAGTCTTTTAATACAAGCCATGGACAGCCAGCCAGCAAAATCAATTATCTCAAGGTTACACACCCCAAGCCGAAGCCTGTAAAATTCGAAATGGAAATATCATAGTAGAATTGCAGTCAATGCTGCGGACATGGAATAACCAACAATGCCATCTACCTGACCTGGACGAAGTGCAGATAGCAAGTTGAACTTCTAAAAGCGGCGGCGATGACTTAGTTGGGAGTATGCACCAACTCATCTGCAATACATGGTCAGAAGAAAGCATGCGAGCATGTCAGTACGCACCACCATTTCATCAATTTCAAGGTTGGTTTTGGTGTCTGTTTCGTCCACAGAGGCGAGATTTATGAAGTCATGTCTAGGTTTGGCATCCCTGCCAAGCTCGTACTTTTGTGCAGAATGGCGACGGAGAAATCAAGCTGCTTCATTGAGGTTGGCAAAGACGTCATCGACCCACTTGATGTCAAACAACATTTTAGACAAGGTGATGCACTGTCATACGATTTCTTCAACATCATACTTGGGGCAATAGTGCAAAAGAACCTTGTCAACACAAGAGGCCAAAAAGAGGCATATGCTGTCATAAAGAAAGACCAAACCCTGATCAGAACGTTACCATAAACAGCTATAACTTTGAGGTACTACTGTGTCCAAAAAATAAGGTGACATATAAATTTAAACTGCGCGCGTCGAAGGATTTGAAAATTTTTCTTTCTTTTTAGGGTGGTAGTACTGTCAGTGACATCTATGTGAAATTTAATGTCAAAATATATTCATAGTGTTTGAGATACGCGTCGTCTTGTGAGCTGCTAAAAGTGAGTTTTTCGTTTTTTGCGATGTCGAAATTTATTGAGCAAAGAATTTGCATTAAATTTTGCTTGCGGAATCAATTTTCTGCTGCGGATACGTTGAGGATGGTGCAGAAAGCCTTTGATGATGAGGCTATGTCTAAAAAAAATGTTTACAAGTGGTATAGTGATTTCCAAACAGGCCGTGAACGTGTCGAAGACGAAGAGCGTTCTGGGCGACCATCAACCTCAAACGATGAAGCTCACGTCGAACAAATCAAAGATTTGGTGTCGAAAAACCATCGATTAACGATTAGAGACCTTGCTGATGAAGGTGGCTTATCGAAAGGCTCAGTCAATACCATTTTGAAGGATGCTTTGGGCCTCAAGCGCGTCAAATCTCGACTGGTACCGAAAACATTGAATTTTTTGGAAAAAAGGCGTCGCGTTGAAGTGTGTGAAACAATGCTTTCCGACTACCAGGATATCATGAAACGCATCATAACTGGCGATGAGACTTGGATCTATGCTAACGACCCCGAAACAACCGATCAATCGAGCGAATATCGTGCCAAAGGAGAGCCGAGACCAAAAAAACCGCGCCAAAATCGCTCAAAAATCAAGGTCATGTTGACTGTTTTCTTCGATTATCGTGGTGTTGTGCTTTATGAATTCCTTCCAACCGGCCAAACAGTCAACAAGGAATATTATTTGAACGTTATGCGTCGTTTGCGTAACGCTATCCGCCTAAAAAGGCCGGAATTGTGCATAGACAATACTTTGTTTTTACACCACGATAATGCACCATCCCATACCGCACTCGTAATTCGTGATCATTTCGGCAAAAACTCAACCCATATCGTTCCGCAACCACCGTATTCACCTGATCTGGCGCCGTGCGACTTCTGGCTGTTCAACAAGCTCAAAAGACCGCTCCGGGGACACCGTTTTGATACGATAGAGGAGATTCAAGCCGCAGCGAAGACGGAACTGAAGGCCATCTCGGAAAGTGACTACAACCAGTGTTTCAAAGATTGGATAATCCGTTGGCATAAGTGCATTGCATCGGGAAGGGGATGAAATTGATTTGGAAGAATAAATAAAGAATTTTCAAAATAAATACAATGTCACCTTATTTTTTGGACACAGTAGTATATTAGTTGGGGCTTTGTCTATCTTGGCTCTGCTATAAATACAGATAATAACATCAGCGCTGAGATCAAACGAAGAATACCTCTGGCTAATAAAGCTAAGCCTTCTTCCGAAGAACTGAAGTGTCGCTCTATGAGACCAATATCATCCCCGTCCTACTATATGGTGTAGAAGCATGGATACTTTCAAAAGCGGATGAAGGCCCCGTTGTTTCGAGAGAAAAGTGTGATCTTTTGTCCCATCTGCATTGACGCTGAGTGGAGGAGGAGATTCAACAACCAATTGACTAAGCCAAAAGGATAAAATATCAATGCTACGTGGACTGTAACGCCACCTCAAGTTAATAATTAAATGATTAATGACAAAAAAAGTCCAACCAGCTATAATGTTTTAAAAAAAACGGTAAAAATTATTTTAAATTATATTAAGTTATTTCTGCAGTCAAACTAAAAATCTAATTTTCCTTTAGTACCATAGAAAGGTAACCTAATCAGATAAAAAGTATCTCCAAATTGAAATATGTTAATCTATCAAACTTTTCAATGTTGTGCACAACATTAGATAAATGTTACTAAATCAAAAACGATTATTTCCAAATTATTGTCCTGATCACTTAAAATAATACTTTCGTAAGTAAGTAATTACCAAAATGTAGAATAAAAATTTATGTTGAATACTCAACTTTACCTTCATAGCAGCTAACCATTCCCCAATCTATCCCCATTTCAAGAAATAATTGTGATTTTAATTTCATAGAATTTTTACCGCACTAGATAAATTTCCTAATGATTCAACTCAATTAGGATAATCTCAATCTCATCATGAATTTGTTTTAATTAAGTTTTAATCTTTATATTTATATATTTAATTTATTAGTCTGATATTTTTTAATTCAATTTAACCAAGTATTCTTTACATCGCTAATCTTTCACAGATTTATAAGTATTTCTAACTGTGTTAGCATGTACATAATAAGTATTCCCTTTAATCTATACTTTAGACGCAAATCGTATTTTATATGATTCAAAGATGCGAAAACAAATATCTTAAAATTGATGTTGGGAGCAAATTAAATAGCACCTTAATGTGTTTTTTTTTTATCATGAGATGGGAAGTTCATGGTATGGGCAGGTCTACTCGCACCCAAACTTGTTTTTATGCCGGCATTCTATAAAAATTGCAAATATCTACCTTTTACAGTTCAGAAGTTACAGCCCTGTGACAAACGGACGGAGGGATGGACATCGTAACCTTCGTTAGGTGCGGAACCTTTAGAAGCAATGCCTCCATGACAGGGTATGGAAACACCCAACACCAGACGACTGTAGAAGAACGTGGTGTGGCCTTAAAAAAGAAACTTAACAAGGACTTTCTGATGGGAAGTTAAAAACAGCACAGCTATGGATTCGGGTGTTCTTCAGGCTGAACTTCTTTTAAATATGGCGGCTACATTCCGGTAGTGACCATCGGCTAGGTTTGACTCGACTTAAGCTTAACCGACAATTTTTGAACAGGCTCCATCCACTCCATAATTATTGATTATCTTGTAGTGCTTTTGCTAAAAAACAAGATTGAGACCTTAAAAATAACCTTATACCTTGTAATACGTTTTCGGTATTATGTTATAAATTAACATTGTGAACATGCTTTGATACTTCGCTTGAAAATAAAATACTGGTACGAGAGAGTCATACAAAAAAAAGATTCAAATAAAATACAGTGAATTATGAGCGAATGCAAATGAGTCGATAGGGATAATCCATTTCCCGATTCTGGTGGCGGAACGCTTGCCGGTAATGATGTTGGTGCTGACGGTGGTGGTGGTAGTGGAGGTAGTGCAGGGCGTGGATGTGCACCCGATGTTGGTCGACGTGGTGGTTGTGGCAAAGGTGGTCGTTTTTGTGGTAGTGCTTGACCCGATCCTGCACTTCCCGCTCCCGAACTCATAGGAGCCTTATGAAAATTTGTTTGATTTAATCTTTAATAATCAATTTACAAAAAAATACGTAACGAAATTATTTCTTCATTAGAAATTTATTGCTTTAATTTTTATTCGCCACTTTAACCTCATCCCTAAGATGAATCATCCCCAAGATGGCGACGACGGCGGTGGTGTGTAAGACGGCGGAGTCGATGGTCGCGGCGTCGGTGTTGGCGGCGTGGGTGGTTGTGAAGGTGGGTAAGAGCTTCCAAATCCGGAGGGCGAACTGCTTGCTGAAGGTGGTGACGGCGGCGTCGGTGGTGGCGGCGTCGGTGACGGTGGCGTCGGTGACGGCTGTGGTGGTTGTGAAGGTGGGTAAGAGCTTCCAAATCCGGAGGGCGAACTGCTTGCTGAAGGCGGTGACGGCGGCGCCGGTGTTGGCGGCGTCGATGGTGGAGGAGTCGGTGGTGGTAGTGAAGGTGGGTAACCACACTGTGGTGGCGGCGGTGGTAGTGTAGGAAGTGGTGGTGGTGGTGGAAGGGATAATCCACTGCCCGATTCTGGTGGCGGACTGCTTGCCGGCGGTGGTGGTGGAAGGGATAATCCACTGCCCGATTCTGGTGGCGGACTGCTTGCCGGGGGTGGTGCTGGAAGTGGTGGTGGTGGTGGTGGAAGGGATAATCCACTGCCCGATTCTGGTGGCGGACTGCTTGCCGGCGGTGGTGCTGGAAGTGGTGGTGGTGGTGGTGGAAGGGATAATCCACTGCCCGATTCTGGTGGCGGACTGCTTGCCGGCGGTGGTGCTGGAAGTGGTGGTGGTGGTGGCGGAAGGGATAATCCACTGCCCGATTCTGGTGGCGGACTGCTTGCCGGCGGTGGTGCTGGAAGTGGTGGTGGTGGCGGAAGAGATAATCCACTGCCCGATTCTGGTGGCGGACTGCTTGCCGGCGGTGGTGCTGGAAGTGGTGGTGGTGGTGGCGGAAGGGATAATCCACTGCCCGATTCTGGTGGTGGACTGCTTGCCGGCGGTGGTGCTGGAAGTGGTGGTGGTGGCGGAAGGGATAATCCACTGCCCGATTCTGGTGCCGGACTGCTTGCCGGCGGTGGTGCTGGAAGTGGTGGTGGTGGCGGAAGGGATAATCCACTGCCCGATTCTGGTGGCGGACTGCTTGCCGGCGGTGGTGCTGGAAGTGGTGGTGGTGGTGGTGGAAGGGATAATCCACTGCCCGATTCTGGTGGCGGACTGCTTGCCGGCGGTGGTGCTGGAAGTGGTGGTGGTGGTGGTGGTGGTGGCGGAAGGGCTAATCCACTGCCCGATTCTGGTGCCGGACTGCTTGCCGGCGGTGGTGCTGGAAGTGGTGGTGGTGGCGGAAGAGATAATCCACTGCCCGATTCTGGTGGCGGACTGCTTGCCGGCGGTGGTGCTGGAAGTGGTGGTGGTGGCGGAAGGGATAATCCACTGCCCGATTCTGGTGCCGGACTGCTTGCCGGCGGTGGTGCTGGAAGTGGTGGTGGTGGTGGAAGGGATAATCCACTGCCCGATTCTGGTGGCGGATTGCTTGCCGGCGGTGGTGCTGGAAGTGGTGGTGGTGGTGGCGGAAGGGATAATCCACTGCCCGATTCTGGTGGCGGACTGCTTGCCGGCGGTGGTGCTGGAAGTGGTGGTGGTGGTGGTGGAAGGGATAATCCACTGCCCGATTCTGGTGGCGGACTGCTTGCCGGCGGTGGTGCTGGAAGTGGTGGTGGTGGTGGTGGAAGGGATAATCCACTGCCCGATTCTGGTGGCGGACTGCTTGCCGGCGGTGGTGCTGGAAGTGGTGGTGGTGGTGGTGGAAGGGATAATCCACTGCCCGATTCTGGTGGCGGATTGCTTGCCGGCGGTGGTGCTGGAAGTGGTGGTGGTGGTGGCGGAAGGGATAATCCACTGCCCGATTCTGGTGGCGGACTGCTTGCCGGCGGTGGTGCTGGAAGTGGTGGTGGTGGTGGTGGAAGGGATAATCCACTGCCCGATTCTGGTGGCGGACTGCTTGCCGGCGGTGGTGCTGGAAGTGGTGGTGGTGGTGGTGGAAGGGATAATCCACTGCCCGATTCTGGTGGCGGACTGCTTGCCGGCGGTGGTGCTGGAAGTGGTGGTGGTGGTGGTGGAAGGGATAATCCACTGCCCGATTCTGGTGGCGGACTGCTTGCCGGCGGTGGTGCTGGAAGTGGTGGTGGTGCTGGGCGTGGATGTGCACCCGTTGTTGGTCGACGTGGTGGTTGTGGCAAAGGTGGTCGTTTTGGTGGTGGTGCTTGACCCGATCCTGCACTTCCCGCTCCCGAACTCGGAGGAGCCTTAGCTTTCAAAAGTATTTTTTCTGAAAGAGACTTTGGCGTAACCATGTCTAACAGGCAAAACGTACAGATGAAAGTTAACACTAAGAAAACCCTCATGTTGATAGATGCTTGGACAGTGTCTAACAACCAATATCTGATCGACTGAAATTATTCATTCTTTTTATAGGCATTTCACTGAAAGTGTTGTCAGTGATGCAAATAAGGAACAGCTTCGTTTGTTTTACTTAAAGACTGGGTTTTTCCACAATTAGTTCAGTTAAGTCTATAGTAGTTTCTTTGAATATTTGCCTACCACACAAAGCTGTTTCTTCTTAATAATTGAGACAAAATTAGCTCCAGTTTATGCGTGTATTACCGAACAGCTTTGAAAAGTTAAATCGAAAGAGCCTTGCTCATCCAGATATTTTAATATTTTTGCTCCACCAAAGCTTGAATGACTTAAGCTTGTTACGAAAGTCCTTAAGTATTTATTTGACTGAACATATTTAAACAAGGACAAATATTGTTAAATACAAGACTCTTAAAGTGAGGCTAGAATAAGCAGAGCTTAATGTAAACAATAAAATGCTTCGGCGCAAGCTTGCTTTGTAATTATCATGAACATTAACATTAACATTAAATTATTATGCCTTAATGTACACTCGGACAAATTTTTGAATTCTCGGAAACCAGAATCAGAGTCTTCTGTCCCGCCATGTGTCCAACATCGTGGTGTCATAATCGCAGAAATTGCCTTCGGTACCACCCATTTCTTTATCTCAGTCCATCTTAGTTATATTAAGTGCGCTAAGCTTAATTGACTTCAACCAATTAAGTGTGAATTCACTAATGACTTCGTAAATGTTTTTAATTCCGTGTTTTCAGTCCTTTTTGAATTCAGTTGCATCAATCGAGAGTTTGAATTCTTTGCATTCCCAAATGAATGTTTATTTAACAACCCTGATTATAAGCTTAACTACATGAACACTTGGTGGTGCACAGTAGCACAGCAAAAGTTAAGCGCTTGTTTTTACTTTATAACTTAACTACGGCTTTACGGACACGTTTCTTAACCTAAAAACGTGTCATTTATTTCTTGCAATACAAATATTTTGCACGAATATAACATAATCAATAAAGTGGGGGGGAAATAGTTCGTCGAATCAGCTTTATAGACACAACTGAAGTTATTTGTGGATAAACCAAACGATTAAGTTTAAATAAATTCCTTCGATTCTTGTGTCAAGAGACAAGAAACAACTGTTTTAGGTTTGCATATTCGACAAACACTTCAATCTGAAAACCTATAAATACCGTCGCAAATCTTCATTCGATCAAATTTTTCAAGTACTTTCAAAAGCTTTCATTTCGTCTGCTTGAGATACAGTGTCTATCAAAATGCATTAAGGTTGGTAGCCCGAAAAGTCACAAAAATTAAAGCTTCAAAAGAAGAACGCTTGTCTTCCAAAGCATCGGTCAGTGAAGAATTCCTTCTTCTAGGAAATTCATCTGGAACCGGTTCAACTTCAGAGAGTGAAGCTTTCATTCGGTTTTTAGAGTAAGAAGTATTGAACCCATTTGTTTCGCCAAACGAAAGAAGATGCTGTTTCCTGAGGTACGTAAGTCTTCGCCAAATTTTTACTGAGAAGCAGAAATATTTTGTTCCCTGCGCTGCGTTGGACTGAACCTTCTTTGTTTGTTTATTTTATTTGTATTTGTTCTGATTCATTTCACCCATTCCTCAATTGATATAAAAACCAATTCGATGAGCAGCTGAAAAGATTTGCTGAAGATAGTTTTCACGGGTGCTGACGCTATCTGTTTCAGGACAAGATTGAACGCAGATTCTTGTTGCAATTTGGTACATATTTGCAATAGTAAATTTTGGGTTGATTTGTTTAAGTGATTAAGTTTGATTGATCGTCAATATGTCGGGTCGGAAGACACACCGCAGAGAGACTTCAGTAACAGAACGTTAAACAGGATCTTATCTGTAATAGGATAGTCTTAATTGAAGATTAATCATCATCATCAATTATAGAATTAAACTAATTTTCAATTGTATTCACTTAATTTAAATTCAGTTTTCAGTTCTGTACAGTTAAAGTCATTAGTAAGTTCACTCTTAATTTGAATTTTCCAAAGTGTCAAATTTGAAACAAACAAAAAAAACAAGATTAACAAAAATACAAAAAAAACAATAACTTTGTTTGCAAATAAACTAAAATAATGATTCGATGAGTCGTTGTGAGATGATTTGAATTTTTTTAACTTCGAGCAAATTATTATTTTTAACTTTCCATTAGTTCTCGGTCCGATTATCGGATTTCAAAATTTTTACATATCTCCACGCTTCGAAATCGCAGGAGTCGTATTCCATTGTTTTATGAAAGATAGCTGCGTGACTGTCCGGTTTTTTTTTCTCATTTATTTGTCATTTAACATATTTGTTTTAATAAAAAAGCAAAAAATTAAATTAAATATTTATAATTAATAACTAATGAGTGCAAAAAGCCTTTATCGGGTGACGCACATAATATAATATATTTATTTTAAACAGAATACACAAAAAATTAATTTATTATAATACGGATAACACTTCTTTTAATTTATTTCTTAAAAAAAGAAAAAAAAAGACTTATCTGAATTAATTTAATCTATTTAATCGTTATATAAATTAATCTTATTTATCCTTAACATAACTTAAGCGTCAGCTCTTCAAATACCTTCCAGCTACCAATATTTATTTCTATTAAGTCTACCATAATTTTCAATATCGTTTTCAGGAGGGCTCATGCAGTATCTCCAGACAAAAGGTATCTCCAGACAAAAGGCTCATCACTCGAATAAGTAGCGCGATTGTGTTAACTGTGGCCCTTCTAGCAGCATGATATAAAATGGGGACTTTACTTGAATCAAACAGATAAATAGCCATGTGCATCCAGGTATAGAATTGCCTCATGTGGTATGTGTCCATTTGCCATTGTCCTTCAGGGTTAGGATAGAACAAGCCCAATATGAGCTAGTTTACAACAACATTCGCCGAACACTTAAATGATTCCTCACAGAGTAGCATTGTCAATTCTGGACACAGTGAAAGCCTCCAACAATCTCTTATTGTGGACGTAATGCTGAAATACTTCATCGTAGGCATTTTCATTCGAAAACTATGTATTTCTCCATATAGGAAGGATTTAAGTTCCACCATACTGGACATAAGCTTGATAGCAGATGACCTTCACATCGTATCTCAAGTGTTTTGAGTAAAAGAGATTTTTGAGTAAAATAAAAGCCGCTCTTGTCTTCTTAAGCTGCAGGTTAATATGGTTATTAAAGTATAGGAATTTATATAAATACTACTGTGTCCAAAAAATAAGGTGACATTGTATTTATTTTGAAAATTCTTTATTTATTCTTCCAAATCAATTTCATTCCCTTCAGAGTAATCCCCTCCCGATGCAATGCACTTATGCCAACGGATTTTCCAATCTTTGAAACACTGGTCGTAGTCACTTTCCGAGATGGCCTTCAGTTCCGTCTTCGCTGCGGCTTGAATCTCCTCTATCGTATCAAAACGGTGTCCCCGGAGCGGTCTTTTGAGCTTGTTGAACAGCCAGAAGTCGCACGGCGCCAGATCAGGTGAATACGGTGGTTGCGGAACGATATGGGTTGAGTTTTTGCCGAAATGATCACGAATTACGAGTGCGGTATGGGATGGTGCATTATCGTGGTGTAAAAACAAAGTATTGTCTATGCACAATTCCGGCCTTTTTAGGCGGATAGCGTTACGCAAACGACGCATAACGTTCAAATAATATTCCTTGTTGACTGTTTGTCCGGTTGGAAGGAATTCATAAAGCACAAAACAGAAAACATGACCTTGATTTTTGAGCGACTTTGGCGCGGTTTTTTTGGTCTCGGCTCTCCTTTGGCACGATATTCGCTCGATTGATCGGTTGTTTCGGGGTGGTAAGCATAGATCCAAGTCTCATCGCCAGTTATAATGCGTTTCATGACATCCTGGTAGTCGGAAAGCATTGTTTCACACACTTCAACGCGACGTCTTTTTTTCCAAAAAATTCAATGTTTTCGGTACCAGTCGAGATTTGACGCGCTTGAGGCCCAAAGCATCCTTCAAAATGGTATTGACTGAGCCTTTCGATAAGCCAACTTCATCAGCAAGGTCTCTAATCGTTAATCGATGGTTTTTCAACACCAAATCTTTGATTTGTTGGACGTGAGTTGATTGATGAGTTGGTCGCCCAGAACGCTCTTCGTCTTCGACACGTTCACGGCCGGCTTGGAAATCACTATACCACTTGTAAACATTTTTTTTAGACATAGCCTCATCATCAAAGCCTTTCTGCACCATCCTCAACGTATCCGCAGCAGAAAATTGATTCCGCAAACAAAATTTAATGCAAATTCTTTGCTCAATAAATTTCGACATCGCAAAAAACGAAAAACTCACTTTTAGCAGCTCACAAAACGACGCGTATCTCTATACTATGAATATATTTTGACATGAAATTTCACATAGATGTCACTGACAGTACTACCAACCTAAAAAGAAAGAAAAATTTCCAAATCCTTCGACGCACGCAGTTTAAATTCATATGTCACCTTTTTTTTTGGACACAGTAGTAAACACCCGAATACTTCACCGCTGTCTTTGATTCGACGTGAAGCCCGTCAGAATTCTTTATCATAAAGTTTTTCCAGTTTCGTGTTAAGGCTGAATTCTCCCGTCCTATTGGGATGCGTTTGGCTTCACTTTTTGAATGCCAGAAGATTGTCGAATTGTTGGAGTTCATTCTGTAGGTTAGCAATTTTCGAACCATGAGTGTGTAGAATGATATCATCAGCGAGTGCTTTAAAATCATCAATGTGCATGAGTACATCGGAAGTGAATACTATATGTTTTATAGTAATTGCGCGGATACAATATCTCCAATCTTAGTGTACTGTTTGTCATTGATATAATTACTGTGCTGTGGCGACTCATATCTGACCAACTTAAAAATTAACACGTCAATCCAAATCGTGCCGAAGTCTTTCACGATATCCATATTTTTATCGTTAAACTCTATAAGCACAAAGAAACTCAAAGGTTAAAACACATGGAGAAAATTGCATTACTGGTATATTAAAAATCGTTGCAACATCCGAAGATTTAGTTTATTAGCCACTGATTTGGTTTTAATCATGAACCAAAGTCTAGAGCTCTTTCCAGGAAACGCTCAGAAAAATAGTTTTAAAACCTCAGATAATACCAGCACGTCGACCAACACTGGCTCCATCACTGCCACCGCCACCGCCATCGCTGCCGCAACTACTGTCGACAAGCAGTCCGCCATCAGAATTGGGAAGTGGTGTATCTCCTTTACCACCTACAATTCCTTCACTACCATCATCGCCAACACCACCGCTACCGCCGCCACGTATGCATCTTCGGGATGGGGTTATGGAAGCAATCCACTTTGGGCTAAATCTCACTAGTGTTTTCAATGCGGTTAAAAACGAAAGAAATAAATTTATGATAGAGAAATTGTGTTGTTTTAATTAATATGAATGCGTTTTTAAAAAAAATGGATAGTCAAAGCTTTAACTAAACTTTTTAAATATTCCTCCGAATATGAAATGTGGAATGATAATTATTCTTTGCACGCATCCTCTAAAATAATGATCTCATGAATTTATATTATTGTCTTATTGTACTCAATTCTAACGCAGTCGAACAAAAACAATAACAATGCTATCGACTAATTTGCATTCGCTCATAGTTCGCTGTATTTTATTTGAATCCCTTTTTTGTATGATTTAGTCTTTACTCTCTGCTACCAGTATTGCATCTTAGAAGGACAAATGTATAAATGAGATTGTTTATCCCATTTTGTGAATCGATATCCTCCTTGTCAAACTACTTTCGTTGGTCCAGTGATCTACCCTGAAGATTTTCACTACAATTTAAGACCTTTCAATTGGTCCAAATAGAAGGCAGGCACTAAACTAACGCAACCGATGCAATCTGTGGTTTTGTTGACGTTAGTTGACTGCCACGCATTATAGATCGATCCTAAACGACCAATCAGACGTTTACTTAATACACTAAATATAATCTAAGAAGCCAAGCTAAAAAGGAATATGCCTCGATAATTGTTGCAGGACATATGAATGCATATTTTTTGTAGATGGCAGAGATGCTAAAGAATTCATTGTTACGGAGGTTTTTTTTTATGTAATTGAATCATGAAAAAAAAACAAGAACAGAGAAGACTTAAATCTTCATTCAATTAACAGCAATCACGGAATTGAAATCATTTACAGAATTCATTTGAATTAATTTAATTTAAATTGAAAGTAGCAGTCAATCAGTAAATTCAACTCAAATGGTTCAAATTTACTTCACTTATGTGAAGTATCATAGCATGTACATAATGTACACAAAATGTACATCGAAATATGATTTTTTAACCGAAGGTTTTTTTTAAATCCCACTCTTTTTAGGGTTCCGAACCTCGAAAGAAAAAACGGAACACTTAAAGGATCACTTTGTTGTCCGTTCGTCTCTGTGTCAAGATCCTTCTCCTCATAAACGCGTAGAGATATCATGTTGAAATTCATATCTAATACTTCGGTCTAATTGCCTTTAAGCTGTGAAAATTAAACGAGTTTCTAAGTCAACGCAAAGGTACAACCATTTATACCGCATATTTTTAAACTCGCAAATACTCGCAAGGGAATCAAAATACATAGAGATGTATGGAGAGGGGACAAAATTTTTCAAACAGCTGGTCATATTATGTTATTACATTGTCAAACATGTTATCAGACAGCCTGCTTGTATTGTTCCTAGAATACTTTTTTTTGCAAGGCTGCTGCAAGGCTAGTGTAGGTATTTCAGTTAAATTATAAAATAAACGGCATGTGTTAATATAAAATAAAGGATAACTGAAACGATAAAGAGACCTTTGTCTTTGAAAATACCATAACTATTTCGTGATGGGTGAACTTTTACTTTTATACCAAAAAGTTTGTACGTAACCCTCGGTGCGCGAGTCCGACTCGCACTTGGCCTTGTTTTTTTTTTTAGCAAAACCACTCCAAGATAAACAATAATGATGGAGTGGATAGAGCAAAAACTGTCTGTCAAGCTTCTGTTCTGGCAAACCTTACCGATGGTCGTTACCGTAATGTAGCCGCCATATTTACAAGAATTTCAGCCAGAAGACCACCTGAATTCGTAGCTGTGCTGTTTTTAAGTTTAGTTTTCAAGACCATACCGACTTCTTCAACAGTGGGTGGGTATAAAAACAAGAAATAAAAAAAATCTAAAGCTAAAAATAAAAACAAGTCCCCAAACAAAATCGCGACTCAATTTCACGCCTTGAAGGAGATCTATGAGAAATTTGAAATTAAATAAACATGTAGTGTTGCATATTGAACGATGGTACGGAACCTTTCTTGAATAAAAGCAGAAGATAACTGTGCTGAAATAAGCAATTGTAAAATATTTCAAAAATACTTTCATTAGACCAGCATTCAACATTTTACAGATTCAAGTAAATGTATTTGTAAAACTTTTCAAAATATGAAAATAAAAATGCTACGAATATGACTCAAGTGGATTTAGCAGTTTAATTTTTTAATGAATAAATAAGAAGAAACAGCTTTGTTTACTTTATGTCGTGCGTTAATATCAAAAGAATGTTATATAGACTCAACTGAACACTTAATTGGGAAAAAATGTATTTGATTTTATAAAATTCTTCATAAAATTGCGTCAAAGCGTGGCGAGCAACCGTTCTTTGTTTGCAGAATAGCTACACTCCGAGTCAGACGCCTATAAAAGCGATGGAAATCTTCATTTGATCACTTATCCTCTGCTTGATACTGTATCTATCAACATGAGGATTTTTATAATATTCACTCTTATTTGTGCGCTTTTTGCGTTAGCCTTGACAGCGCCAAGGAAAAGCGTTTCAAAGAAGTCACTCTTAAAACCGAGAGCACCTTCTGGATCGGGATCGGGCAGTGGAGGATCTTCTGCACCACAACGGCCACCTAGGCCACCACCGCCACCGCCACCACCACGTCGACCACCACCACCACCGCCGCCACCCACGTCTGGAAGCGGTTCATCATCGGGATCGGGCAGCGGCAATGCCCTACCACCTCCACCACCACCACCTCCACGTCCACCACCACGTCGACCACCACCACCACCGCCGCCGCCACCACCTACGTCAGGAAGTGGTTCATCTGCGGGATCGGGCAGCGGCAATGCCCTACCACCTCCACCACCACCACCTCCACGTCCACCACCACGTCGACCACCACCACCACCGCCGCCGCCACCTTCGTCAGGAAGTGGTTCATCTGCGGGATCGGGCAGCGGAAATGCTCTGCCTCCTCCACCACCACCACCACGACGAACACCACCCGCAAGGAAGTCGGGTTAGACCTTAAATGGAAAATAAAGCAAACAATTTTTTTTTTTTTCAAAAATGATCTTGGCGTTTTATTAAGTTGTAAGCAAAATGCATTCGAAAGTTTTTCAAACATATTCTTTATGAATATTCTCCAGTTTCGAAGTTTCAGTGTCAATTTTTTGTGTTATTCATTGTAAGCTGCTTTTCTTATATCCTATCTATGAGTAATATTCCCAAGGCTTTGTAGAAGTCTATATTCTTATTTATGACTTGATCTTTGAAGCTATCTGCTGGTAAAAGTGGTCTATATATACCGATCTATCGACTCCTTCATAATTTTCAATGTCATTGATTTCAGGCTTTTTGAAAGATATCCAAAGTTTTGTTTTGAGGTCGAACCAAAGATCTGCGACATTCTACCCGACCGTGACGTCCTACGGCAAATAAACGACATCGTAATAACTGGGATCTACTGTAAGTGCGAACGGCTGAACTCTTCACAGAGCTGTAAGGTCATGCTTATTCATTTTGTAGTTTAGTCCACCTGGTTTGATGTCAATTAAGGCCTTCCGCTTCTGTTTGGAGTCTTTTCAAAATTAATAAGGAAGAAGGATGGACGGCTTACAGTTCCAGAAATCTCAATCATTCGCACTCAAAGCAGTTTTTGGTTGCAACGGTAACTAACTGCTTCTTAATCAAATGAAAAAGTTCAAAGAATTGAAAGCTTTAAGCCTTTAAGGAGGATACTTCTTTTGAATTCATTCAGAATGAGTTGAAGATTTTTAAGAAGATTTTAAAAAAACTGCGATTTAAAAAGACCTTAGTCATCAAGTCAACCTTAGTCACGGTGCTTGCTTACTTCTCTTAATTAACGGGCTCATTACCAGTGAAGAGTCTCTGCCTGAGACACGGCAGCCATCCGCTCTCGTCATGTGCAGGACACGCAGTTTACAGTTGTCAAGACCAAGAGGTTCGGCATTCCTTGTCGTCTCAAACCTGAGGGTTTGTGATTCGAAGATGCTTGATGTGAACGAGCCAGTGTAGTCATCGTATTTTGGCTTTTTAGACTACATCCACATCTTGTTACAGCTCATAGAGTTCGTGGTTATATCTTCTTCTCCATTTCCCTTCGTCGCATATGGGACCAAATATTCGACAAAGAATTTTTCTCTCGAAGGTGTTCAAAATCTGCTCTTCCTTCATGGTTATCGGCCACCATATAGCAGAACTGGCAGATGTTTTGTAGACCCTACATTTGGTCTACTGAGTCAGGAGCTTTGAACCCATTTGTTTCGTCAATCCGAAGTAGTAGGATGAGTCTTCGCCGAATCTCCACTAAGGTGACATTCGTGGAGTTGATTTTTCCTCGGAGGTAGGTAAACTCCTTAATCACGTCGAAATAACTGTTGTCAACAGTGACGTTTTGTCGTGTTGACGTTTGTCGCGGTGGGTAGACGTTTCTTTGTTTTGTTGACAACATGTACCTAGTTTTGTCCTCGTTTACATCAAGGCCAACTCGTTTCGCCTGTTTTCCCAGTTGCCACAAAAGCCTATATGACGATGTGCGTGCTGTGAGCGATCAGTAGCTGGACAGAGTTGTTGAAGATAGCGCCCGCCGTGTTTACCACTTGCCCTGCGCATTACCTATTCCAGCACAAGATTGTAAAAGTCGCATGATAGCGCATAAACTTGCCGAAATCCATTTCCAAATAGCCCATTGCACCGTTGGATAAATTTTGCCGGGATACCGAATTCGACCGTCGCCGTCTCATATTGGATGGTGAATATTGATCTGAAAATCGTTGGTCTTTTCCAGGATTCGCTTTTGTGTGAATATTTGGTTGATCGTTGACCTGTCGGGCTAGAAGATACACTCAAAGGGAAGTTTGAGCAGTTCCAACCAACAATGGCTTGGAATAACTACAAGGAGCGGATGGAGTTTTAATTGGTGGCAAACGGAACAATTAACGAGACATCATTGCGAGCCATATTTTTGTCATGTATCATATGACAATCATGAAATCATGGAGAAAGTGGATTGGCATTTCCACCCTTTCATAAACGCTGGCAAAGAAATGGTGAAGCAGTGGCGGATTTTGTGAAGGACATGCGAAGACTATCAGAGCACCAGAATGTGTGCTGGGCGGCTGACGAAACGTCTATTTAGTTTAACAAAACTCGATTTCAAAAGAGCCTACCAGATAGCAGCTGAACATGAAGCTGCTCACAATAATCTTATTAGCTCGAGAGGAAACATTGAGGTTATGGCGATCACAACAAAAAAGTAACATCAGAGGCAGACAAAGGTGCGATGTTAACGCCGACAAATATTTCTTCAGGGAGAAAAACTGCGAATTCTGCTGCTTGAAGGGGCACTCAATAGATTGGCGGAGTTAGCCAGTAGTGCTCTCTCGTTGGACAGCAGTAAGAATAAGCGGCGTTTACCAAAGTACGGTGAATGCATTGATAAAACTGAACGGGGGCTATTGCAGGGGGCACGATATTTTCAAAGCGGACTTACAAGAAGCTTACCAGCAGTTGGCAGTTGATGGGTTCTCAGCTGACCTGCTGACGCTCAATACACACAAAGGTTTCTTTAAAGTGAAGAAATTACCTTTAACAGTGTCGGCGGCACCTGGCTTATTCCAAAAATGTATGGACAATTTGTAGGCGAACATCATTGGAGTTAAGGTTTATCTCGATGATATTTTGATTTCGGGAATAAATGAAGCAGATTATTTGGAAAATTTACAGAAAGTTTTCAAATACGTATCGGAAGCAAATCTGACAAGAGTATCTCCCCAAATTTAGATAAAGTAATGGCTGTCTAACATGTGCCGATACATCGATTGCTGGACAAAAGTTCGGTATGGGAATGGACGGATGAACACGAAAGCGTATTCAATTAGCTTAAAGTATTGCTCAGTTCAAATTTTGTGCTGATACGCTGTTCCTAATCTCGGCATACGATTGTCCAATGGAGTACCGGCAAGGAGAAAAGAACTGCCTCTAAACTTTTCGATTGACGATGACCTGACAGGACTAACGGAAATATTTATGCTACCACCAGTGGCCTAAGAATAGGTGACAAAACTAGCGGCAAGACACCCACTGTTGTCACGAGTTATAAGATACGTGTTGCACGGGTAGTCGCCCCTAGGAGATGGTACCGAGGATTCACTCACAAGGGATTTTTACTTTGGAGTTGTAGAGTAGTGGTCCCACCATTTACTGATTTCAGATCTGCTTCATGTCCATCATATCAGGAAAAATGTGCCTCTCTGTTGGTGTCACTTAACATAGCAAAGCCGAAAAGCCAACAGAAAGCCATACGCAAAGAGCATGATTAACAGCGAACCCGCGATGGCTTGTAAACAAGCCAACAGCAGACCCATGCACGGAGTACATGTTCCTCGGCTTGAGCCGAATTTTAAGCTACCTGATAGGAGGATGCGTAGTTTTCGTTCAGAAGAATTCTGACCATTGTGCATTAAAGACTTGATTATTTAAAAAAAATAAAGTTAAAAGTTTCGTTGTTTTATTTCTCGACCAGAAAGACTTAACTCGCGTGATGTGACCAAAATTTGGTCAATAAAAACTGCTTTACATCCCGTGATCCTTAATGGAATAAAAGTTTAACACCACTGCGCCATACCATCTCGCCAGGAAAGTGGACCAAATGGTGCAATATTTGAAAGCATCCCTGAAACCTATGACAAAAGATGATATGCACAATATTCGAAACGCCAAGGAGAAGTAATTGAAATAACTTGCCAGTATTATATGGTATCCGATCCATGTAGAAGCAGAAAGCCGATAGAGAGTGATAGAGCTGATAGTCCAGTCATCGGAAACCCATACTTGGTTGGAAATTTCATGCCAACAAGTTTGCCGTTTGACCATCAGAGCAGGTAACCTTGTTATTCTTCAGCTTTTTCATAGCTGGGCCAATCGCTTCCAAACTGGCATGAGGAATAGGTTCAGTATCGACTGGATGCGGGTTCTCTTCTTGCTCTATCACTCTCTCAATATGATGCCGCTAAGGGAAGCAGCTATTGGAAATGCTGCTTAAAAACATTTGCTATTCCATGTGATTCCGTGACTATATTTCCTTCACTATTTCGAAGAGCCTGCATCCCGGGATTGAAGCAATTCCCACCTGCTTGGCTTTCCTGAAAAACATCCGGGTGTTGTCCCTATAGCGGGACTCTTTGATTTCCTTAAGCTAGGCGGCTGCGTAAGCCCTTTTCTTTCTAACCATGATTTTCTTCTTCTCCCTTCTTTTGGCTCGATTCTCTTCCCACGCGCCCAAATTTTGCACTACAGCGCTTGAATGTATTGAATGTTTCGCATTCATCATCATACCAAGGGCTCCTTTTGGGTGGTGGACGGTAATCTATGGTTGTGATTGCTCATTCCATGGCGTTTGTGGATGGTGAATGCACAGCGGAGCGTCACTCGATCAGGCGTTCTGACTACTCAAATTTTACTAAAGCTTCCAACGTTGAATTGGTTTTTCTGTCAGATATTCCAAACCTGGAGATAAGTCATAGTTTTGGATTTTGAATACCGGACCCATATGAAGAACTTGCATATGGAAAGTTAATAGGAACAGTTCAACAAAAATTTAGCCTTTGCATTTACTTTATAACTTTACTCTGACTTTATGATCACGTCAAACTTAAGCTTGCCGTCATCGATTTATCGAAAAACAAATATTTTGCACAAAAATTACGTAACAAAGGAGTCTGAAAGTGGAGAAATATATTCGACCATAGGTAGCCAGCTTTATATACACAACTGCATTTGTTTTTGGATAAACCAAACGATCAAGTTTAAATAAATTCCTTCGATTCTTGTGCCAAGAGACAAGAAACAACTGTTTTAAGTTTGCATATTCGACAAAAACATTTCAATCTCAAGACCTATAAATACGGTCGCAAATCTCCATTCGATCAAACTTTTCAAGTACTTTTAAAAGCTTTCATTTCGTCTGCTTGAGATACTGTGTCTATTAAAATGAGACTTTTTATTCTACTTCTTGTCATCTGTGCACTATGTGCAGTAGGATTGGCAGCCCCAAAAGCCAAAAAAATTAAAGCTCCAAAAGAAGAACCTTTGCCTTCGGAAGAATCGGTCAGTGAAGAATCCCTTCCTCCAGGATCATCACCTGGAAGCGGTTCAGCTTCAGAAAGTAGTTCATCTTCTGAAAGTGAGTCGTCAGAGAGTGGTACGTCTTCGGGTTCGAGTCCGAGTTCGCCTTGGAGTTCGGGCTCGGGTACGGGCTCAGGTACGGGAACGAGTGGTCCTGCATAATTTCTAAGACAGTTCGAATAATGTTATTGGTGGTTTGTTTATAATAAATCAAGAAGCAATAAATTTTATTCAAATACAGCAAATAAACTCTATATTTTGTATTCAATGTGCTTTGGCTTTTTATGCCTCCCGCGCTGGTTACTTTTTCGTCAGACTTTTTCGTCTGAAGAGCAAGGAGTATTGGGCCCATTTGTTTCGCCAAACGAGGTAAGTCTTCAGCAAATTTCCACTGTGGAGCAGTTACATGTTGTCCCCTGGGCGGCGTTTAACGGAACCGTATTTGTTTGTTTGTCTTCTTTGGATTTGTGCTCAGCAGCTGAACAGATTTGGTGAAGATAGTGTCTTCCGTGTTTACACGTTTACGAGGTTGAAGAAGTAAATTGATAACGAATCTTCTTGTTGATATTGTTCATGTTTGAAATAGTTCGGACAAATATTTCACCGAGTGTTTTTAAGTGTTATAGAAAATTTTGGCTTGCAATTACTAGGTCGTTTTTAAGATTTGCCTAAGTGCTAAAATTTGATCGATCTTCAATATGCCGGGTTGGAAGACACACCGCAATATGCCGATAAGTGTGTTGCAGAAAGATTTTAGAAACAGTTCATTACACAAGATCTTATTCGCAATATTATGCATAGATATATAGTACTTTGCTGGTGGCACAGGATAGTCTTTCTTGAAGATGGAGTATACAGTCATCGAGCATGACTTCATGCATCCACACGTGGTAGATAATTAAGTAAATACGCCGTACCAGAATTTCTCCATCGTTTTTATACGCAGAGTTGTAAAAGAAAGCATTCGAGAAAAAAAAAACCCAAAAAATTCAACATTCTGATTCATGCAATCATCATTCTTCTGAAATTAATTACTGTAGCATTCAATTTTAAGCAATCATAGAATTGAAATCATATTCAATTGAGTTCAGTTAATATAAATTTGAATTCGGTTCAGTAAAATTGAAGTCATTAGTAAATTCATTCTTAATCGTTTGAAGTCAGTGAATTCAACTAAGATTGTTCGAATTCATTTAATGTAAGTGAAAGTAGGGAGTTTTTTTTCGATAAATTTAATAGACTTGTATTCTCAAAAGTTAAAATTCCTTTACAACTCTACCTGATACTTTTTAAATAGCTGCTTAAAGACTTGTCCTACGTTTCGGTGACCAGAGCATGCGCTCCGCATTCGAAGCCAATTGTTTGGCTTTCCTTAAAAGAAACCTCTGCATATTATTACAATCATATTCTTGAGTTGGCAGAGAATGTTTTCTCTATCTTCTTTTGGTCCCCTTCTTCCGGCTCGGTATTCTTACTAGACTGTTTTTGTTTTGCCCTGCATTGGCTCTTTTTCCCAATACTAGTTCCACATATTTTTGGGCCTTCTGTGGGCTCTATCTAGTCTAATCAATCGTGTTAAGGTTTCTAACGTTGAAAAGTTGTTAGAGATGAAAGTTCCTCCTCTAAAAGTTCACCCAATGTGAATGTTTGATGCGTGTCTCGCATCTATCAGCACATTCGTGATTCGTGATTCGGTGATTCGACTATCTAGAGAGAGCCAGACTGCCAGTGTGGATTTGTAGTCTTGGCTAGTTACCAGCGGGAAGGCGTTGTTTATTAAAGTGTCGTTTGGCTGTGCTTTCAAAATTATTTTTGGCATCGAAGTACTCGAATACAGTACCGACATTTAACTTTCAGAAGGCTCTTTGAGACATTTTTTTTAGCTCCACTATCAGGGGCTGAGGTTTAAAAATTTTATCAGCTTGAAGTCATTAACTTATGAATCAAGCTGAATTTCCCATATAAATCCGTATCCTTAAATACGTATATACCTCTTTATGACAGTTGCATTAAAAGTAGCAACATTTTCATTTTTCGAATACTTGGTCCTCTCCATCATAGCTTTTAATCCAGGTTATATCTGCGCTGTAAGGTATGATGATTCAGTAGGACCGGGAGTGTTAAGTGCACGTTTGTACGTTCCAGAGACATTCCATTCCTAAAAATGAAGTTTTTTGAAGACATTTGCTGGGAAAACACGCACACGAAGGACTCAGATCCACCGTCAAATACTTAACACCTGTTCAGGGTTGAACTGACAACATCTTCGATTTCTGACTGTCGGAAGGACTTTAATTGAGCGCAGATTTATCGGTTTGGAGATATCTTTGCCTCCATTGGGGAGGAACTATTGCTAATTAGCAGCACGCTGTGAAATGTGCACTCAGTAATTCAAGGATCGCACGCAGGATTGTCTTTTAAACGAAGGGAGAATTTACCTTTTTTTTCAATCGTCATTGATGGAAATCACTTAACAGATGGATATTTTGGGAAAGGACACGTAAATCACTGTGATCACTAACTGAAAATACGCTCCTATATCTCCTTTGGATCTTTCTAGATCTTCGATCACCAATCATAAGCCGTGTTTATAGGATCGAAATTGGTCTCTTTTGCTCAGATACAGCAGTCTTATAGCTATCATAATCTGTTGAAGAGTCCTTTCAATTTGCTTTACTAAGTTTTCTATCTCTTGTCATACAAGGAGCTATAGGGAAGCGTATACTCTCACTCACTCGATGGGAAAACCTCAAGCCAAATGATGACTTTGCCGCCTGTCTTAAGATTATACAAAGTCAAAATGAAGCCATCTAGCCAATATTATTTTCTTATTATTTAAGGTACTACACTAAATATTTGAAATCCTTTAAGCTATTTTTTTTTTGTCGGATATGATCTATTGTTGACCTCTTGAAGGACTTTATTTTCCTTACATTTCTCTTGTTTCTGGCTTTAGCGCTAGAATAAAGCAAGATTGTCTTAACTTTAGCTGAAATTATGTAATTTTTGTTATAATAAACACAGCCTCCTCTTATATGTTTGCAGAAATATTGTTTAGCAAACGAAATTAATTGCAAAGATAACGTTTTGTGTATCTTGTGCTTGTGCGTCAATAATTAAAAAATTTTTATAGACACAACTGAACTAATTTGACGACAAACGTCGAGCTTTACTTAAAACTAACTTTATTTATAAGTGCGTCACGAGACATTTATATGGAAACTTGCCTATAAAATTCGACATACATTTTCATTTGAATACAATTTTCAAGAACTGCGTGTATTGTTAACTTGAAAGCGAATCAATCTGGATGAGGATCTTTCTTACAATTACTTTAATCTTTGCCATATGCGCAGAGACATTGGCTGATCCAAGTCTTAGGAAGGCACCTTTGAAGTCTATTGCAGGACTGCCACCGCTTAGCCGTGTCTTGGCCGCATTTCTCCATGCGAGTATACCGTATGTAAATCGGGATTCCGCTAAGGGAAAATGTCACTGCTTTCGAACATTTTTTATTCGTTACTTTTTGAGGTAAGTCATGGCGAAAAGATTGCTCTTGAGGTTGGACCACAGCTTGTTAATGCGCCTGCTTTTGTCATATGAAGTGGTAATATATTGCAACAACTTCAATGACATAGTTTTGAGTTGTTACATCATTCAAGTTATTCAGCTTCCAGTCCACTAGTTTCTTTGATTTCGTTATGTGATGGTTTTGATCATAAAGCGTTTTGCTGTCAGATACATTTGGAAGGAAAAATTTTCTTCAATAATATTGATAAGTGGAAAAATGGTTTTATAATTCTGGTGCACAAAAAGGGCTTCCGGGGAGATGTTACTAATTACAGACCCATAGCTAAGCTATCTTACTTGCCGAAACTCTTTGAGGCTATCATTTTCGACAGCGTTTGTTTCAGTTGTAAGCCTTCCCTCTTTGATAAACAGCATGGCTTTGTTAATACAATTAACACTACCTCAGGTGTGCCTCAAGGTAGCCACCTTGGTCCTATTTTATTCATTCTAGCCATTAACGATTTTGTAAGTGTGCTCAAGAACTCAAACGTTCATCCTCTCTCCTCTGTGTACACAATTATTAGTTCTGCGCTGGCCTTAGGTGCACAATTCGTTCCAAATTTCAACTTCTCAATTCATATTGAGCAAATAGTCAACAAAAGCATTACCCTCCTCGGCTTCATCAAACGGTCGAGTAAAAATTTTCATGTGCATTTATCACAAATACTCTGGACACAGCTTGAGTACGCATCCAATGTGTGGTCACGATATTACTTAATACATTTTGAACGTATCGAGTCTGTACAACGCAAATTTGTTCGTTTCGCATTTCGACATTTATCATGGATTGATCCGCTTCGTCTTCCACTTAATAAGGACCGTCTTCTACTTATAGGCTTTGATTTTGATTTTGTGTTTTTACATCAGCTTGTTAATATTGACGCACCACCACTTCTTTACCAAGTGGATTACATTTTAGTGTCTTTCAGTTAAGTCTTTCAGTTTTAGAAACTCAAACATTTTTGACATTAAATACCAACGTACGAATTACGGATGCAACGAACCTGTTACTCAGATGTCAATAGAAGTGAATGCAAACTGTCATGTGTTCGATTTTTGTTTCCAGTAAACTGGGAATCAAACAAAAACTTTTTGGACGTGTCCGTTCTTAGTGTGTATGCTACGTCTTTTTTTCAATATTCTTGTTTAATATACTTATTTTATTATTCATTTTATTATATTATTTTATTATTTAGTTAGTAACTGTTAAACTGTGTATTTGTGTATGGTGTTGGGCTTCACTTTGTTTGTGTTTACTAACAACCATCACCACGCGAAATGATGACTGTGGCAAGATGGGTATTATTCTATGAGTAACACTGTCACTTACAATGCTTGTTTTAAAAGCAGTACTGACATCGTTAAAAAAAGTCTCCTTTTGAGTCTTCACAATTTCGGGATAGTAATATATTTTCCATGGAATTTTGGTTTTTGTTTTAAAAATATTTTACTTATTGGGTATCCGTGGCTCAGTGATTACTGCATCGGCTGCTCAGCCTAAGGTCTCTAATTTAATACCGGAAAGGAATATTTGAATCTTTTTACGGCCTCACTTCTCGGCGATGATTGGCAAACTCCCGAAGAGTAAAGGAGCATTGCAAAGTTGGAAATTAGCTGTAGGTCTAACCCCCTTGCTTTGTTTGGCGAACTGACCCAAAACTATCGTGTCAAGAATTTCTGACGTTTCCTTAAGGGGGTATTCTAGTCTAGAGGCATGCATTTCACGTAGTTTTTGAAATATCATAAAAAGGGGCAATTAATATTTTTACTATCCATTTTTTATTAGTTTACATAACAAGAATACAGAAAAAAATTAAAAAATAAAAAGAGTTGAAAATTTCAAAAATTAACAGTTGATGAAGTGGGGGTTTCAAAAAATTGGCGCATAACCATACCCACGATTTTAACCCTCCTAGCAATGTGAAACCAAAAAAAATTAAAAAAATTATGTTGTAAAGATTTTTTTTCACAAAACGGCGACTGCCCGAAAAAAAAACAATTTTTGTACCACTTTTTTTTGACTGTTTCAAATTAAAAAAAAAAGGAATAGAAATTTGGAGATGGGGATAGTTTCAGACATAGACAAGTCCATAAAGAAGACTCTCTAAATATTTCACGTAAATCGGTCCAGTAGAACCTGAGAAATCGTGGGTATTGTTTTGAAAAAGACAGTTTCGAGAAAAACGCGTTTAAAATCAGTCGGAGCGGTCAATCCGGGCGTTGTCTCGCTTCACAGCAAATGAATGAGCTTCCGGGCCAATTTTCATTCCCATAAGCTCCATCATTTTTAAAATAGTAATGAAGCCTTCATGAAAAATACAAACAGCAATAAATGTCGCTATCTCAATCATCTTAGGTCCGGAATGAATATGTTTTGGATCGAAAGTCCAAATCAAAGAGTTTAGAGACTCATTATTATTTTGAGTTTCTGAACCTAAACATCGAGTCAGGAATTCCTCTGATGATAAACTCTCGTTAATTGGCTTTATAATTTTCAAAACTTCATCACACAGAGGAGGATTTCAACAGAATCAAGGTGCCGGCGAATCGCCAAACCATAATATAAAGACAATTTATTAATTACTTTATCAGTTAATTTGCCTTCGCCATTTCCACCAATCCATCTATTATCTCTTTTCGCTTTTCAAAGCCTTGCACCCATTCTTTTTGAACATTAAATAGAAAAGATACAAGTCACCTTGGATTCTTGTATTATAATTTATACAAAGGACAAAAGATTTGACTGAGAAATATGGATTCAGGTAGACGGAGAATCCCTAATGTCTTTTGTTTGACTAGAATACCCCCTTAAATTCAGTATACAATATAACATATTTCATATTATATCTTTAACATATATAATGCTTCTGTGCGTTTGGATGTAACTCAACACTTAACGGTTTGACCATTTTGATGAAATTTTTTTGTGTGTGTTTGAGCGGATCCGTAGATGACAAAGATTTTTTTGTGAATATTTGAATATTTTTTTTATTTTGTTATTTATTTTATTCCTAAGCCCGTTAATAAAGACAAAATAACGTTTGGCCATTTCAACGTCTGTCATGTCCAGTAGTCATTAATTACTTCGTTACTTTTTCAATATTTATTTTAGTTTCATTATATACTTTAAACTTAAGATGATGTCGATATCTTCTGCGTATCCCAGAAGCTGGGTTATCTTGAAAAAGAAAGTTACTTTCGTGTCGACACCTGCCCGGCGTACAATTTGTTTCAAGACGTACATAATTGAAGAAGTCACATGACAGCGCATTTCCTTGCCGAAAGCCGGTGTATCTTTGACTGTGTCGGAGGTTTAAGGTCTAAACTGCATCGTATATTTTCTTCACGTACGACACAACCGTATCAGTTTTCTTGATATCAGTCATCGCTCTGTTAAGATCGGAGCGATTTATACTGTCTTATGCGGCTTTGAATTCGATTAATAGATGGGATTACAGACTTGAAACTCGTTGGTTTTTCCAGGATTTGTATAGTATGAAAATTTGATCGGAGGCCACAATCGTATTATCCGATTTGTAAGGAACAAAAAGGATTTGAATGTTCACACAGTACACTGGATAAGATCTTGTATACGACATTGAGTAGTTGTTGCAAGACATAGACTCGCATTTATTGTAGATGGGGAATAAATTACAGACCTGAAATTCCAGTCATCGGCGATGCTTGCATTCTCCCAAAAATGGCGGATGATCTGGTGCATGATCCAAAACAGAACATCGCCAACACATTTTAAAAGTTCAGACGACAAAGTGTTTACTGACTTCTTTGACGACCAGATCTGAGCTCTCGTCTTACCGCATCATTCTCTATTGATTCTACCCATTTATCAGCTGCTGGAAGTGCTGCTTAACATAATTACCATCACCAGCTTGAATTCCAGTTCTATATTTTTGGCTTTTTTATGAATGCTTCTGGCAGGATGTCAATTTCCAGAATCTTCTTTGTCGTTAAGCTGGCAGATTTCGAAGACTCTTTACTTTTTCGCAATAGTGTTTTTCTTATGTTTTCCTCCCATGCTGCCTTCGTTTTTCGTTGCAGTGTTTTCTTACATTCCTCGTTTGTTGCCTTCTTTTTTAATTTATCGGCCTTAAATCAATGACCTACGCTCCTTTGCTGTGTGCATCCTTTTATGGCAGCTGCAATAGCATATCGCATGATTTATTTACCTTAATACTGTACGAAAAATAATATATGTAATAAGCTTATTAATTTATTATTGCAAAATATTATATGAATATGTCTTAAAGATAATGTTTAGCAACCAAGTTTAACTTCCAAAAAACAGCTTTGTGTACACTTTTTCATTTGCCGTTATGCAACATTTTTCTATAGACACAACTGCATTACTTTGCGGGTAACTCAAGACGATATTTTGCAAAACTGCGAAAACAATAAAAACCGAAATATTTCATCTTTCGGGTACACTTCTTGAGTACATTGAAAGTTTGCGTATTATCTGTACGATACTGTATCTATCACCATGAGAATTTTTTTTGTAATAATACTTATCTGTGCACTTAGTGCGTTTGTCTTGGCAAAGCAATCGAAGCCATTTCTTTTGCTCAAGACAACTTCGGATGGAGAAGATGATCTTCCATTATTGCCGCCAACAACAATACGACCTCGAATAACCATGCGACCTCCAACAACAAAGCGACCTCGAATAACGCGAAAACCACCACTGCTCCAAATTCAAGAACCGCAAGCAGGAAACGACCCACTGCCGTCTGATCCATAAAGGCAACATTTTTTATTTTTTGATCAGACACTTTATACATAAGTGAATTTTGAAGTTTGACTAACGAAATAATTGCTTTATTTTATGTTTACAAATATTTCCTATGTTTAATAAATAAGTATGTCAACCCTTAACCGAATGTAAACTTTTACCACAACTTTTTATTAACAAGTCAATCGGTGCATTGCGATTGATCCGCAAATTAGTGTGTCGAATCCGAGCCAGGAAAAACCAAAGTTATCTTTGCTTTGTTCAGTAATAACATTGAAATAAATAAACACAAACAACACATTTGGAAAGCGAGGAGGAGGGTGCTTAAACCGAGTCCAAACCTAGTGAAGCGCACCCCCTCAAACTCGCTTAATCAACCATCTACTAGAAATCTGTCGAACGAGGAAATTGAAAGCTATCTTAAACAGATGGACGACACCATAAAACGAACAATGAACAGATTAATTCCAAAGAACAAACTTACTACTGTGTCCAAAAAATAAGGTGACATTGTATTTATTTTGAAAATTCTTTATATATTCTCCCAAATCAATTTCATTCCCTTCAGAGTAATCCCCTCCCGATGCAATGCACTTATGCCAACGGATTATCCAATCTTTGAAACACTGGTTGTAGTCACTTTCCGAGATGGCCTTCAGTTCCGTCTTCGCTGCGGCTTGAATCTCCTCTATCGTATCAAAACGGTGTCCCCGGAGCGGTCTTTTGAGCTTGTTGAACAGCCAGAAGTCGCACGGCGCCAGATCAGGTGAAAACGGTGGTTGCGGAACGATATGGGTTGAGTTTTTGGCGAAATGATCACGAATTACGAGTGCGGTATGGGATGGTGCATTATCGTGGTGTAAAAACCAAGAATTGTCTTTCCACAATTCCGGCCTTTTTAGGCGGATAGCGTTACGCAAACGACGCATAACGTTCAAATAATATTCAAATAATAATATTCAAATAATATTCCTGTTTGTCCGGTTGGAAGGAATTCATAAAGCACAAAACAGAAAACATGACCTTGATTTTTGAGCGACTTTGGCGCGGTTTTTTTGGTCTCGGCTCTCCTTTGGCACGATATTCGCTCGATTGATCGGTTGTTTCGGGGTGGTAAGCATAGATCCAAGTCTCATCGCCAGTTATAATGCGTTTCATGACATCCTGGTAGTCGGAAAGCATTGTTTCACACACTTCAACGCGACGCCTTTTTCCAAAAAATTCAATGTTTTCGGAACCAGTCGAGATTTGACGCGCTTGGGGCCCAAAGCATCCTTCAAAATGGTATTGACTGAGCCGTTCGATAAGCCAACTTCATCAGACTCTAATCGTTAATCGATGGTTTTTCAACAACAAATTTTTGATTTGTTGGACGTGAGCTTCATCGGTTGAGGTTGATGGTCGCCCAGAACGCTCTTCGACACGTTCACGGCCGGCTTGGAAATCACTATACCACTTGTAAACATTTTTTTAGACATAGCCTCATCATCAAAGGCTTTCTGCACCATCCTCAACGTATCCGCAGCAGAAAATTGATTCCGCAAACAAAATTTAATGCAAATTCTTTGCTCAATAAATTTCGACATCGCAAAAAACGAAAAACTCACTTTTAGCAGCTCACAAAACGACGCGTATCTCAAACACTATGAACATATTTTGACATGAAATTTCACATAGATGTCACTGACAGTACTACCAACCTAAAAAGAAAGAAAAATTTCCAAATCCTTCGCCGCGCGCAGTTAAATTCACCTTATTTTTTGGACACAGTAGTACTAACAATGTCGAGGCGAAGCTATCGACGGACTAGGCTACTTACGAGATTTAAACTCGTGTTCAGACGTTTTACTGACTAACGGAGGTTAGGACACTGACGTCCGTATTTAAAAACGAACAACGGAGTTAAGTTTTTTACAGTCATTGTAAATGCATGTCTTAATATGCAATATTTTCCTGACGCTTTGAAAATGTCATACTAAAACTAAAGGGCGGAAAGGATCCTTACTATACGCATAGCTATAGACCTATAGTTTTACTGAGCAGTTTAAGCAAATTGTACGAAAAAGTATTGAAGGATAAAATGACAAATGTAATAGACGAAATGAACATGTACCCTAACGTGCAATTTAACTTCAGATCGGATCATAGTACTTCCCACAAAGTGCTCCGTTTTTTTGTCAGATAATACAAAGATTTTTTGTCCGGTCATTGCTTTAAAGTCCTTGTCAATAGTTCTGTGTCTGAGCTTTTTTTTGCGTTAGGAGTCCCACAAGCCTTTGTCCTGTGGCGCCACTTATATAACTTATTTACGTCCGACATTCTGTGTAGCAGCTTTGAGTTCACCTCATGTACCTGCCCCGAGATGAATTAAAACAATGCGATGGAAGTTTTCGATAAATATTGTAACAAATGGAAAATTAAGCTGAACGAGTTACGTGTCCAGTTTATGCACATCAATATTATGTATCCACACTTTCACATTAACATTAACATTGTAATCCCAAACTTTTGTTGTTCTCTATCCCTTCGTTCATATTAAGTAATTTAAAACTTTTGTTGTTGATCATAAATTCTTTCTTTGTTCCCACATTCATGTTTTCCCACATTTTTTTGACGACTAAACAAATTGTACATTGTAATCGTAGGCTATAAGAGATAATGTAAAAATAAAGAGTTTGTTAGTTTGTTCGGGACGGTTGTCCATAAAACATTTGTTTTTTTTTTAATCTTTGCGAAGCTCGTTCACGTATTTAACGCGGGAACGCGGGAAAAGCGAAGAAGAAAAAGGAGCCCTTACTGCATTCCAAATAGCCACATAAAAACTATGGAGCCCCTGTTAAGTTGGGCAGTTGCGTTAAGTATTTAGGTTTATATCTTGGCTCTAAAGGTATCACAAGAATCCCAAAGAAAGTAAATATAGCAACAAAAATGTTGCTAAATGTAAAATCTGAGCTCTCTAACGATAGTTAATTTATTTAATACTAAGCAATTATTCAAATCAGTACTTTTGTATGGGGAAATTGTACACAGTATCATAAGTGTCACAGAAAAATGCAAGTGTCACAGAAAAAACTTCTTAAAATGATGCTTAATCTCTCCTGACGTTACTCCACATTGAACCTCCACAATAGAGCGAATGTTGAATTGATATCTGTGAGAATTCAAAAACTAATTGACAAGTTTATTTTTAAATGTTCTACACTGCAAAGTGCTGTAATAAATAATTTATTTTCATTAATTCGTTAAATACAATTGTTAAAAATAAACATTATTCATGATTATTATTTTTTATTTATTTTTAAATTACCCTTGTGTTTATTTATTTTATTAAATGCATTTTGCTTTATTTATGTACATATTTCTTTGTTGATTCAAAGTTAATTATAAGTTTATTTCCAAATAAAAAATTAACTATTTATTCAACAAAATAACCGAGCCCCAATTAATTCGCATTGGAATACTAAAATTTTTTTCCAAGTAAAAATCAGTATGAGCTTTCGTGACTTAAGCACCCCCGAACTACAAACAATGAACGAGTAACATACTTGTGACGAAGGTGACAATGATCGAAAATCCATAGGATAAATTTGAAGCAATAGATGCGACATGCGAAGGTGAATAATAGCACCCGCCCTAACCATATCTTGGAAAATCGCGTCCTTTTGCACAACTTCTATATTTGAAAGCACTCGCAATAGACTTGGGAATTCTAGAAAACAGCGCTCACGAGAACAGATTGTTCAAGATCTAGAAAGGACTCAAAATTGCAGACTTCGTAGCGTAGCATAGAAAGAACTCAATTGCAAGTTAGAATTTTACGAGCTGCTGGAACTACAGCAGAAAGGGCTACGGAAATTCAGAGTAACCGCAGTTCAGTCATGTTTCATTGAAAATTTCAATGCAGACAATATAAATGAATATAGCTGTGGTCCATTCAAAGAAATCTTTGAATCTTGTCAAGCCAAAAAAGATAAGGATTAACAACAAATGAATACATTTAAACGCTTATTACTTCATGCCTGTCGTGCGATATGTTTTTTTACTAGCATGATATAATAGAATTTATGCAAAAGTTTTAAGCTTATCTTGGGTGCAGCTGGTTCTTTCAGACAAAAAGTGGCAGTTGGGTCTTGGACGAGTTCACTCTAACTTCGTTTTCGTTTGCTAATTTTGATAGTCCTTGCAAAGCAGACTTTCGAAAAACTAGGTTACCAGCAGATGCGACTTTATTTATGTCCTTTTTTGTAAGGATAATTAACAATAAGTACAATTTAAAAGTCTGATGATACATTTTTATAACATAACAAAACAGCACCACACTTTATCTGAAAATTATCATAATAAAGAGGAATTGGGGATGATTTGATCAGAGGAAGTGTGAGCAGAGCTGGACAGGATGGGATCACACCTGTTATGCTGAAGTATTCAAAACATAAGAACATTTCCAAGACTTACGTTTTAGAGAAGGGACCAATCGTAGGAATATGTACACTTCTCAATCTATCTACTTACTGGAATGTTGAATCTACTGAGAGGGCTCTGCACAAGGTTTTAGAGTTGATTTTAAGAGGCGTTCAAAACATTTGTTCGGAGAGCGAGAATGCATGCTCGAAATTTCGTATCCTTCACTGGATCCAATGTTGTGAATTAGTTTTTTTTAGCAGATGTGATCAGTGTTGCCAAGTTTTTTCAGCGTTAATTTTGATTCCTTGAGCACCAACAAAATTATTTTGCCAGTTACCCAAAAAAAAAAACATTTATTTAGGTCAAGTCAAGTGTTACCAAGCCTTTGTGAGTCCAATTCTGACCTATGCGAGTGGTGGAACATAATATAGAGTTTTCGAAAAACAGTGCTTGCGAGCTTGCACGCGACTTACAGAAGCGATCATTCCGACTTTCGGCATGAGCAAAAAACAAAAGATTATTGAATGCTACCGAAGTGTCTAGGATTGACAACGTTATCCTGGGCTTTCTGAGTAATCATTTTGCGCGATCGGCAAATGTTATTGAGAACGAACTCATATCGGGATTGTTTTATCCTAACCCGGGATATTTTACAAACTCACTCAGGCACATTTGTATTTAGACGCACATGGCTGCTTGTCGGACTCGAGCAATGTTCTCGTTATACACCGTGCTGCTAGAATAGCAACAGACAAAAAAGTCCTGTAGAGCTCCTGATTGGAATAACTGTATGAGCGTACCTGAAGTAAATACACTAAATATTGGGAACGGCTGAATCCGAGCAAATACTGGTGGCTCGATTGGGTAGAATGTCAATTATTCTAGGTAATTGTAACTAACATAGTTAAAGTTAGTTTAAAGTTCAATGTTTAAGAATTATAAAACAAGTATTTTTTCCCACTTTTTTATTACTTATTTAACAACATTTACACAAACATTTTAGTTATACTATTGTTAAAAGACCAATTAAAAATATGTTAAATTTAAACTAAGTTATGAGCACCGTCTTTCATTATAAGTATTGTTATATAAGTATTTTAAGTGGTAACACATAAGTTTTCCAAAAATAAATAAATGCTTGTTAATATATAACCTATTGCATTTTTTAAACTATCAATAAAAACATAGATGGGCAATCCACTTCTACGATTGCACAAAAATGAAATAAAGAATAAATTTATTCAAGTATTTAGGTTCAGCAGCTATATGACTTTAAGGTTCCAATTTTTCAAATCCCGCTTTCAGGAAAATTGTAACTATTACATCATTTTTATTCTTTTGCAAACCAAAGCGAATTTGCAAAATTGCATTTAACATCTCCAAACTCATTTTGTACCAAAGTTTGCTTTCGACTAGGTTTACTTGACTAAAAACCCTTTCAAAATCGCCATTGGAATGTGGCAAACAAAGCAGTTTTAAGGCTTGTTCGCAAATACTTGCATACGGATTTTGGAAGGTTTCAGCGTTAAAAAAACCGGAGTTAATGAAGCACTAAAAATAAAATGAAAGCACTAAAATAACGCCCTAGCACTAAAATATCATTTTGGGCACTGAAATAATTTTTTGAGCACTGAAATTAACGCTGAAAGCACGCGGCAACGCTGGATGTGATCATCGCAAACATCGGAAGGCATTTTTCTCGATTTGGACGTTAATTTATGTCAAAATGAGCATCGAAATACTACTTGTTCCATACAAAAAGCCTATCAATGGGACCCTATTACTGAGGCTCTGTTTTCTGTCCAAGCGTCGGTTATAGAGCTATATCTTCTAAAGCATAAGCAGTTGGCACTTTAGTTTTATACCGACTGTGTTCTTTTTACTCTGGCCACTTAAACGGACACCCCCCGTACAACATAATGTTTTATTGTCCGCATTTTTTTTTTGCAAAGTGTTTTAAAAGAGCGGCCATTTGCAAGTTGAACACGCTTCGGAAGAGTTTCATACCAACATACAAAGCCCTTGTATGTTGTGTAAAATATTGTACAGTAGTACGCTTGTCCGTTTTTTTTTCAGTTTGATATCGAAATTAATTTGCCCTCATTATATTTTTGTTTTTAGTGAAAGATTCTACATTTCTATTTTTTATGCAGTCTTTCTCGCATGTGGTTATGTAGGTGATTACGATAAAAGGTTCACTTTAAGTCTTAAGTCACTTTATTTTGCGCATTCGCTTCCAGTTTAAGCAGTCGACCGAGTGTTGTCGTTACTTTTACTTAGAAGCTTTTGAGGATAAACATATTCCATGTTACTTTTATTTCAAGTGCTTCCTTGGCACTCATGAACGTATGAATACAAACATTTCAAAATATCCTGAAAATAGTTAATCGGTTTACTCAAAATTTAGGTGTTTATGGGCGCTGATTTGTCGCTACTATGAACTAGCATCCACAAAATATTCAGATGCACTGCAATAATCAGCATCAAATTTTACAACCTTTTTTAATTGATCAAGAAAACAGTCCTCGATTTTTTATGAACAAAATTGTATAATCTTTGATCAGATATTTGAACCTCTCGGACTTAAGTTCAAGCCAAAGTGATTAAATCTCGCACCGCACGTTTTTGAGAACCAAGTCCACTGAGTCCGCGAGCATAAATGAAGACCCAGATTTGCGCGTCGTCATTCGCAGCTTTTGGGATTGTAAAACTCGACTACGTGAAAGATTTTATGCTGGGATAATGGTCCTAAGCTAAATATAAATACAGCTTGTGTAAGAACTCAAGCTGAAATGCCTGTCGAAATTTCAAGTCTTAGAAAAGTTGGAGGAAGATCTGTTTTTTTTTATCGAACCTTATCTTAAGCCTTTAAGAGCTGTAAATGCACTGTTTGTTGTGCTTTATGGGCAGGCGGATAACCGATGAAGAGCAACGTAACTGTCAATAGCAACAGCTTTCAAAGATTTGGAATTTTTGTTTGCCCAAAACGCACGAGCTGTACCCTGCCGACCTTTGGTTCAAGCAAGACGGCACCAAATGATGCACAATTTTTAAATGGATACGACAAATTAGTCGCATGTATATACCGAGAAGTCAATTGCAATCTTGGAACACAACATTTCACGTATTATTAGCGTGATTTCTGACAATACTCTCGAAAAAATTATTGGAATCGGACTCTGCGTATGGACCACTTAAAACATGGATGTAAGCTAAACACGAATTGATTTTAAAAAAAGCCAAGAACCAGTTTATGAACTCAAAGAAATATATCAGCTCTTACACGTGAGCATTACAGCACATGTGTGCGCAATGTCTTTCAAATAAATCTAGTGAATTATTGTGAGTACCTTTTACAAATGCATCGAATATCCATTCTCGATTTCGAGTAACGAAAAGGGCGCAGAGCTAAATAATGAACTCAAATGGGCAGACAACGTCTTGTGTGTTTTATTCGTGCGTCAACGACGAAAAAATGTTTTATAGACACAACTGAACTTATTTGACGACAAAAGTCTAGCTTTACTTTAAACTCAAAAATGCGTCACGAGACATATAACAAGTTTCCTATAAAAGTCGAAGAAAATCTACTTTTGATTACACTTCTCAAGTACTGCGAAAGTTTGCATATTGTCTACTTGAAACCAAATCAATCAGGATGAGGATCTTTCTTGCAATTACTCTCTTCTTTGCAATATGTGCACTGATATTGGCTGCTCCAAGTCTTAAGAAGGAACCTTTGAAGAGTGGTTCCTCAGACGGTGCTAAGCCACCACCGCCACCACCACCACCGAGCAATAGTTCGGGATCAGAAGCACTCCCACCACCACCACCACCACCGCCACCACCACCACCACCGAGCAATAGTTCGGGATCAGAAGCACTCCCACCACCACCTCCTCCACCGCCACCACCGCCACCACCGCCACCGGCAAGTGGTTCGGGTTCAGAAGCGCCACCACCACCACCACCGCCACCATCAAGTAATTCAACTTCATCCTTGGTTACTAAACAACCTCCGCCTAAGACACAAGTTCGCAAATCCGGGTAAGATCTGGGAAAAGTTTTTGTGGTGACGTCACTGGTGAATTTTTTCAGTACGATTATACAGCAATAAATTTCTTATGAAATAATTCTGGTATTTTATTAAGGTCTACTCAATTTACATCATTTGATTAACAAGTTGAAAATATGAAAGAAAAAAAAAATTCAGCAGGATCTGTATTCTGTAGTCAGGCTGGAGATAAGGATCACCACATTTGGCATTGTGATCTTGTTTTTTAGAAAGTTACATGTCCAGAAGGGAATGATCATCAGTCAAATCTATAGAAGATGAGAATGATTTTCTCACTAGTCGCCACAAACACAAGCCCTGGCAATCCGATAAAGATTTTCCTCGAATATAAAAAAGGTCCTTTTGAAACAATCAGTGAAGAAAAAAGGTCTACAAGGTTCCAAAAGGTCAAATCCAGGCATGCATGGAGCTACTGGAGAAAAGGATGGCAGAAATAGTGGAACGGCATAAAGAAACCTTGTCACTAAGTTCCGAGTCTGCGTATTTTAAAATCTAATTTTTTGCAGGACGTGGAAGAAGTCTTCATAGACGAAAGGCAAAGTTTTTGGATATCTTGCTTTCCCTCCAGTTACCAGATAGAAGTCCGCAGCGGCTCCAACCGTAAATTGCCCCCCATTGAAGTGCCGAAGTTCTCGGAGAAGTGTTCCGAATGGGCATCGTTCAAAGATCTCTTTTCCTCTCTTATTATCAACGATGCGGCCCTATCAAGCGTCGAACGACTGCAATACCTTAAGCTAAGTCTCAGTGGGGAAGCTGCGAACCTCGTTAAAGGCATTCCCGTCACCGAAGAAAATTATGACCGAGCATGGATAAAATTGACGTCTCTGTACGACAAAAAAGGGTGCTTATTTATGCGTGCTTGAACGATCTTTTTCAACTGTCTAAAATGACGAGGGAGCCTCACATTGCACTCAAACAGCTGAGGGATGGAACAACGGAGGCAACGGAGACACTTTAAATCCGAAAAAGACCGGTCGACTCCTATTACCTGGAAGCAGCTGTATGACTTCATGAATGTAAGAATTCAAGCGTTAGAGCGTTCCGAGATGTGCTGCCCACCAGCAGATTCATTACAAAAGCCGAAACTTCAGTTAAACAGGAAACACCAGTCGAAAATTACTAGTCACATCAGAACAAACAATAAACTTAGCTGCTCATGCTGTCAAGGAGACCACTACATCTCGGTTAATGTGAAGCTCATTGGGAAGGATTCATCTGAATGCTTCCAATTGCAAAACCTTTGCAACCTTTTCATTTATTTAATATGCTGCGGGATGACGATGGCGTCTTCTTTGCACCACAGCACATCTATAATTGGAGGAGCAGACTCATAGCCCCTTTTGTGACGAAACAAATCGGTGCGTACGTTCAGGCAATCATAGATACTTAATGACGGCTCAGAATTCGTTCGGGTTATCGATCCGATTTTTTTATCCTGTTCGTCAATTAAAGTTTAGGCCTCATGTATCCCATCTGCTGGATAGATGTGATCAAGAAAGACTCTTTAGTATGGTGCAGGAAGAACAATTCAAGTGTTATCGGTCGTTATTTGTATCGTAAGGTTACCATTTCCTTACCATTTCTAATGCCATTCATGGCTTTCCATATTTTTCCTTATCTTGAAAGAAACTCACGTTTTTGCTTCGCTATGAATGACTTCTTCGTCTTGAAAAGGCCTGGTTAAACACACAACACTTTCCGAGGTCTCCGTTTTTGCCTCAATCAGAAACTTGATCATGTTACCAGATCCAATAAAGAACACAAGCTTTGCCTTATTGATTCACTTGATGCAATACAGTCACCATGTTTCGAGATGACTCATTCGCTTTAGCATCGCAAGCTCATAATATCACAGTTTGTACTTCCCGAGGAATGCAAACAATTCCCCCGCTGTCTGGAACAGTATAATCGTGCCCCAGCTCAGGGGATTTTTCTTCTCCGCATTAAATTCCCCAAATCTGAGTGGAAGTGGAGTGGATCAAAATGCACTCGGTCGTCATGCGAGTGCTTTTGTCATATCAGGAATGACAATCGGAGTTTTGTTTATTTAACGAGAGCGCGGGAGGAATGTGGCGTTCTGTAATCTTTTGTCAAAAATGATTTTGAAACAATTTGAGTACAACATTCAAAGCGTCAGCGTGGTTCTTGTAACAAGTGACAAACGAGCATTCCTTCAAGTGGCATGTAATTCCATACAAACGCTTCATTCAATAAAATTGTGTTCTAAATTTAAATCAATTTAATATTTGTTCATCGATTGTTTGTTTAATTTAAATAAATAAAATAGAAAAATTGTTTGCTGTGATGATGATTGCGAATGACAACTATGTCACGTACCCTTGCGTTAGAGCACTGCTCCTGCTCTTCAACATTGTGTTTTGGGTAAGTTGAAGGATTTCTAAGAAAATGTGCAGCTTTTGTTTTTGGAATGAAACTATTATTGGGAAAAAAAAACAACAACAGTGGGTGTATTAATTGTTTTCAAAAATATTTTGAGAAAGTGTAAACCTTTTAAGCCATAAAATTAAGTTGCTTAAAGTTCTTTCCTTCTTTCTGCCGCAAGGTATCATTTTTGTTTTCATTCTTGCATTTTCTTCTTAAGGTTTAAGTTGTCTGAAGTGATAGTTTAAAGCTGAGATCTTTTCAAGGACAACTGAACTGATTTTTCGTCATTCTTGGCTCTTTCCAATTTAAGGTAGCATGGCAGTTGTCTGATATATTGTTCCTTCTCCCTTTTTATTTTTTGTGTATCACAACTTAAGCTTCAAAGTTTAAGATCTTGTATGTTCCAGTCCATTGCGTGCAGACTTCAAGATACCTGATATTCAATCTTTTCATTATTTCTAAAAATTCAAAGCTAAATTGTGATATTAATAGTTCTAAAATAAGCAAACTACTTGGTTCCGCAAGCTGGATGCAGTTTCTGACCTAAATCGACTAAAATCGAAGCCCAGTTTTTGATAGATATCAGGTCAATTCAAGGTTTATACATAAAAGAAGCAATTGCTCGCAGAAAATTAGGCAAATATGGCAGAACTTGATTTTAAAGCATTTCAAATGGAAACGCACATTTCTTCAGCTCGACTATAAGAAACAGAATTTCCTTATCAGTTTAACTGTCGACGCTTTGAGCTACCTTCCTGCTAGCTGGGATCATTTAGCATCTATAAATCGGCAGTTTTTAAATATTGGAATCACGGAAGTTTCTCCATGACTCGCAGTATGGTTGTCTAAGAAAATGGTGATCTTAAGGCATATCGGTCATAAAAGTGGAAGAAGGCTTTGAATTTTTAAAGACACAAGAAAAGTTGTTACTATCATTATTTTAAACCCATTTAACAAAGCTTGGCTTGAGGTTAATTCCTTAAAAAACGCGAGGAATGTGTACTACAATATCTTTCGGACCATTCAATTAAAGTACAGAAGCATCTCAGAAAGATGAACAATTTGTTTATGTTTTCTAGCATCAAAGTTTAGTTAATGAAAAAAGTATAGCCGTACATAAAAACACACAAAAAAGGGTTTATTAAGAATTTCGTTTACAGCTATTATATGCATTATATACAATAATTATACTCTTTATTTCGACTTACTGCTAAGAGCTGAATTCTGAATCTAGCCGGGAACTTATTGATCCATACATCGCTCGCGTTACAAAAAAAACTTGTCTCCTTGAAAATGGCGTGCACCTTTTTATTCTTGGTTTTCATCACTATCCCTGATACTGGAACATGATAGTCACGTTGCTTCGGGAACCATCTATAAAACACAGTTTCCGTTCTCGACATTTCCGGTGTAGGCAATGAGCTGCTCCAAAAATTGATATTTGATTTCGTTACTTGTTTTTTTTTTATAAATTGACAATCGTGGATAAAGCGATGCCGTGTCTGTTTTCCAGTGCTTCGAAAGGACGTTCCAGTATTTAAGTCTTCTAGTATTGCATATTTTCGTTAATCGTCGAGTAACCAAATTTCAGCGCGTTCATCTTTCGGGACACTTCAATGGTGGGACAAATTCGTTCACCTCTTTCCAAGATTCTACTGTATTCCGATGAGGCGGTTTCATGTCTGTAATTCCAAAATTTCTTTTTCACTATTTTGCTGCTGATAGATCCACAGTTTTTCATATTCGTTAGAAAATTTATGTCCTTAATCTTCGGCCGTGGAAATGAAACAGCAGTGTGCTTTATGCTCTTAAATCAAAGTGGAATTTGATGTATCAAAAATGCAATCAATTGGCAATGATGTGAAGCCCGAATTTCGAGTTTATAGTAAAGAATGTGTACAAAACAAAGGGACACAAAAAATAACTCCAAGTGAAAAAATAACGCCGTCAGTGTCGAAAAAGTCATTCAAAAGAGTTATGAACTTGTTGAAGAGCAATATTATTGCAGAATCAAAACGTTCAATATTCGCCAAGGAAATTGAGATCCGACCCAGTTCAAAACCAAACATTTTTTTTCAACAGGATGAGTCTCAAACTGTTGAGCTTGCAGTGTCAAAACAATTGCTTGCCAATTCAATGTACTAAAAATCTAAATTTTTGTGCTTTCTAAAGACTGTAAAATGTACAATGCTACGTACCGAAAAAAAAGCACAAATAATGAAAAAAATACGGTTGCCTTGTTTTTTTTTTTTAAATGAAATGTGTCAGCGACCCAAAGCATAAGAACTGATAAGCCAAGACCCAGTCTGAAGATTTGACTGCAACCGAAAATCATTGAGTAAATTATTATACAATGTTCTTAACATTGGTGGTTATTTATCAGAGTTTTGATTTTAAAATTAGTTTTTATTTATTTTTTATACTTGAATAAAGAATGTGGTCTCAACTGCGTTTTGACTTGGTTAATGGATCTTATGGTCAAAAGCTTTGCCTGACAATCCGGCCATAACATACGCGTTTACTACAGAAGGAAACCAAAAAAACGATTCCCATATCGGGATTGAATCTTTCGCATGTGATACCAACCATTGATAAATTGGACTTTGGCCTTAACTAACGAGAACTAAGCCTGCTTATACATGGTGTAAGTGTTTTGTCAAAATCAGCAGCCAAACCAAATAAATTGAAGTAAAACTCCCAGTATATAGTAAAATTCTCTATTCAGTGATAGTCAAACAGAACTTGATTTATTTATTTATTTATACCTCATGAGACGAGGTACGTGAACCCTTAAATGTTTATTCATTATGTAGTGAATATGTCCCTTTCTTCCCTGTAGGAGACTGCTGTTTTAAAAGAACTAATTCTCCTTTACATTGACAAATAATCTGCTTCCTTAAACTAACACAGCAGGATCAATAAAGTGTGGCTGAGATGCTCATTTGAGAGCCAAGTACCGTCTTTTTAGTTCACAAGCACAAGCAAACAAATAGTTCATTTATCAATACAATACATCCTCTTTCAACTTTCATGGCCGCTTACATTCTGTATTTTTTTTCAAGATTCTAGGGACTGTTTCCATCAAATTCGCAGACATTGCAATAAATTATGCACCGTTTTCTTTACAGTGTTGCCTTAAATGAACTCAAGACATAGCAAATCTGACACTCCGTTGCTTTTTCTGAAAGCCCAACATACTCATAATAATTTTCTATTCCATTATATTTGTTTCAAAAAAGCTTAGAAATTATTTTGACCTGCCATTAAATAATGAGAATCAACAAGAAGGACAATTTTCTTATACAGTGACTGGAAGAATATTCCAACTCATGGATACATTTTCTCAAACAAGAATGCATAGTTAATAATAAATAAAAATAAAAATAATAATAATAAATAATAATTCTTTTTAGATTAACCGAAGGTTTGAAAATTTTGTGTTTTCAATTTAAAATTGAGTTCGTTTTGCTGCTTTATCGAGTTGTTTTTTTTTGGTTGTTCCGAAATGTTGTTTCTGAATAATATTATCACGTTAGTACACCTTTAAGCTGATAACCCTTAAAGAATACAATGAACAAGCAAGCAAATTTCCGGCTATGCATTTGATTTTAATCAAATCTTTGCTCTGCGTTCCCGGCGCCGAACTAGGTTGTCATAGTTATAGGCTATAGGCTTTTTTTCACGACCATTTCAAGTCTTCTTATATATAAAAGCCCTGTTTGTCCTAAGTTAATTGACTTATAGCCGTTGGAAGCGATAGGTTTTAAGATTGTTTAAATCAACAGAAGGTCAAAATGAAGAACCATAAATATTAATTGACAGTTAAGTGATAGCAATTGCATTGAAAATAATAAACATTAACCAATATGCATTATCTGCGATAGGTTCTTCGCACTTCCCTCGCTCCTCGCAGTTGCTTATGAATCATATTTGCATTAAGAAACCCGCCCATATTCTAATTTTAGTCCTGGGGTGCATTATCTGTCCTCAAATGGAATCGTGATGTTGTTGACAATGGATCAATAAACTTCAAGAAACATAGCGCATGATAAGAAGACGTTCTATTAATTAAATTGCATTTGTTGTTCAGTATTGTCAGAAGATAATCATGCATGATCACAACAAAAACCACACAAAACCAAACTGGACTGTGAATTTACCTGAAATATTATCGATATATTGGATGCCTAATTCAAACACCAGGCCCTTTTGCATTCGTACATATTCTTAGTGAATTTTGAATTCGTAAAATTGCAATTATTGATTTGACAATATTATTGATATGTTCAGCTTTCTTTATCATATCAATTGTTATAAGCATAAAGATTACACAGCGTCCGATCAGTGCCCCGCAGTGGTAAAGCAGTTTTAAGCTGTTTCGTGTTATATTATGTCAAGGCTTACTTAATGATATTTTTTTTAAAATCGTTTTGCCAATTATTCAGACTAGTGAAGCAAATTTGAAAAATATTTCTTTAAAAAGTTTATTACTGGTTCTTTAGTCTGCTGGTATGGCTAATAACTTGGTAGCCTGCCCAAGTGGGTGGCTTTTTTTGAACAAATTACTCTGTTGGCTTGTCATGGTGTCATTGGTGTTCCAAGTTTAAATAGCCAAAAAAAATGTTCTCCCAATATGATATCATAGACTATACTGCGACATTGCAGCAGAATGAACACGCAAAAAAGACAATTCTACACTGCCGATAAAATCCTGCGAATTGAGTGCAAATATTTCGAAATCAAATTCTCCGTCCCTATTTGGATTTTACCCATGGAGCAATCGAAACCATAATTTGAGTTTGAAACCGCTGCACAATCTTTGAATCCTTCTTCCAATTCTTTGGTCTCGTCTGTATAAATTTGCATTGAAGGAGTATAAAAGAAAATTATAAAAGAAATAAAAAAAAAACGGAAAAATACGAGTCGGATTCGCGCAACGAAGGTTCCGTACAAACTTGTAGATAAGTTGTTGGTGATTAAAAATGAAAAAATCATGGTGATGCAAGTTTTTCAGATTTTAAAGTCATTAGTATTTACTAACAATTTCAACTTGATTTTGCTACGTAATCCTGAGAGGAAGATTTGAAGCAGACAGATGGACAACAAAGTGATCCATTAGAGGGTTCTGTTTTTCCTTTTGAGGCACAGAACCTTAAAAAATATTATTTTTTGCACACATGATGCGGGTTCGACCTCAAGTTTATTAATGCACATTTTTTTAGTTATTGTCCCATCAAAACTTGTGGGACCTGAGATTGAACTGAACCTGTGTTCTGGGCATAGCAGATTGTGTTAAGAATATATTTTTAACTTTGGACGACATAACTTATTACACTGGTCATTTAGTAAAATTCTTTGATGACTAGATTTGCTGCAGGTTTGGTTTTTTTTTTGTCTTTGAAGATGGTAAATATTCGCAGACGTTTTTCTTTCTTCTGCAAGATCAGATGGAGCTGATTTGCCGATTTTGAATACCAATTTTTGGACATTCAGAGTCTGAATATAGTTAAAAGTGGGCATGATTTGTCGTTCTGAAGATTCGCACATCCTGAATGTTGGACAAGTGCTTTACACTTATCAGCGTGTGGTCGATCGATAGTTTCTGATTTTTTCAAGAAAATTATTCACCACTTGTTTTGCACTAAGCATTGATCGTGGAAACTCCTTTTTAGTTCGTGTTGTCAGAAATAGTGGCTTGTGAAGATTATGTGTAGATGGCTGTGCTGTGAAGGCATTATGGGACTTCTTGTCCCACAGTTATATAAATAAAAACGGCCGACTTTTTATTAACTTTTAGACTCTTATTTAAATCAACTACTTCCTTACGATTAACAAATCGTGGCTGTGTACATAACTGAAGCTCAGAATGAATAAACGAAGAATTTGGAAAAAACGTTAAGAAACATTTTTGAATTTCAAAACGAGCGAAAGGCAGACATTCAAAGATTTAACTCTTTTTTTTCTTGACAGCATTCAGGGTATGCCACACCATAACACTGACAGCAGGGTGCACAGTCTATTGTATCGACCTACTTTATCCTTTTTGAAAGATAGAAGGACTTTTTGTAGAGGATTCATTTAGTTCCACTGAAGTGAGTATCTTTCTGTGGAAAATATGTTTCCTTTACCAGTCTTGTGCCGGATGTTCTCATTCTCTTCCATGCTCAGACGACATTCCTTATCGCCGGGCAGGTTCATTTTGTTTAGATAGTAATTTAGACCGCAGTAGCCAGTAAGAAAGCTCGAAAACTTATTTGTTTTTGTCCAATTCGTTAATCAGCGTTATAGCTGTCCTCCAATTGATGCTACAAAATGGTTTTCGAGCCAGCCCTATTGACCTCATCCGCAGATTCCTTTTCTGCAATCCATTTTGTGTCGAAGCACCCAGTCCATCATCACTTTGTTGTGTCTGGCAAGGGATGGCAGTGCATCTTATCAATATTTGACAGTTTTGCAGTAATTAAGGATAGATGTAATGCCCTTTGTGCAGCCCGGCCGTCTTTAGAGAATTGAATTCAATATTCAAGTGCCTTTAATATTCTTGAGGAGATTATGCCTGCCGCAGACTTCACTGGCGCGTATATGGACGGCAAGACCTGAACACATTGGTACAGAGAATCCTTGTGTTGGTTTCAAAGCCACCAACTCCAACTCCATAATCCATTTTTGATCCATGTGTGAACCAGACAAGATTTTAAGGTTCGAATGCGCGGAACCTCAAATAACCTGCTGAAAGAATGTTGTCTAACCATGACATTCGACATTCTACAGAACACGTTTTTTTCAGTGACTGAGCTGAGTAAACTAAGGCTTGTATTAAAAATCTAGCTACAGTATTATGGTGTATCTGATAGCTATCTTCCCTATGAAGATGGTCAATGGAGTTATCCCGAATATAGCTTCGAGAGCTATTGTATGGCAACTTCTGCAACATATTTTTTGTTGTCTGTTGGAGATGATCACACATGAAACGATGGTCGTATATGTGTGGGTCTCGTCATCATTGTGTAAAACCAATGCAATATTTTGGGTGAGAGAACCCAAGTCCCCGTATAGGCATCTGCTGGCCCACAGTGCTCGAGTAGCACGCTCTGTGTTGGACTTGATATTTGAGGGTTTTGCTAGGATTGATCGACCTTTAGTCATGCAGTCTGCATGACATTAGATTACTTCGTGACGTGATGTATCCATAACTATTGACCATAACAAAGGGGAGAGGACCATTCCCCGTCCCCGCCACTTCTCCAGAAGAGGAAGTAATAAAATAGAACGACTCTCACCATGTCCATGGTCCATTGGTTGGTCCATTCTTCGACACCTCTGCTTCTGATCGCTCTTATGATCGACTCATAACCAGGGTGTTAAGCTAAATCTTCCAAGTAAATCAAACAAATGCCGAATAAAATCCTGCAAACTAAGCGCAAGGTAATGAGTCGATATCAAAATCTTCCGTCCCACTTCAGGCTCCACCCACGAAGTTGAGTTGAGTTCAAATACATCTGAGTTTCTCAAACTGCAGAAATTTTAGCTCTTCTCCTAATTCTTCCGCTCGCTCTGTTCGGTAAGTAGAGCTCTTGAGAGCTGAGCATAGTCGGCGAGGTGCATTTATAAAATTGATGATATTGCATTTTTCCTTGGATAAAAATCAAATCCAAAACATTCTTATATGCTATGATCGAGTCAAATTCAAGGTGTTCAGTAATCTGTAAAAGAAATATGTCCGGGATTTTCATTGTAAGCCGATATATGACGGCACGCGACCCATTTTATATCAATATAGACTGGAAGTGCCACCAAAAAGTGTAGTACGATTATAAATAGATATGCGATTGAAAATATTTACAATTTAAATTTATTTTGACTTCGAAAGGGGTTTTTCATTTCTCACTTTTGGCTTTTTAGACCTGTGGCCTTGCGGACACCAATGGCATCAAGCCCTGATGTGTGTTTTTTTTTTAATTCTTTGCTCGCTCTTCAAGAGGATATTATTACTCTAAAAATGCGTGTAGCATAGAGCGAGGAGGAGGATGAAAGATTTTATAGTGGTTTGAGAAACTCTTCCGTGGGTAGAGCCCGAAACGAGACGGAGGATTTTGATATCGACCTATTAGCTTTCACCTAATTTGAAGGATTTTATTTGACATCAGTTTTGATAAATGAACTTTGAAAGTATGGAAGAATTAGCTTAACAACCCTCTGTCAGTGTTATGCTTTCGCAGCAGAGCCATCTACACACAATCTACACAAGCCACTGTTTCGAAAACACGAATTTGGTATGAAGCCGATACAACAACCACTACAACAACGCCACACATTAGTCAGACTGCTACCGCTGGCCGACCAATCCAGTGATAGTGCCATTAAATTGATCCCAATGGCAAATGGTGACTGGACCAGATTTGAGAAACTAGACCACTCTAGGAATTGAACCTGGGACCTATCAATTGAATTAATTGAAAGGCAGGCGCTCCACCAACTTCGTCACCCAGCTGTTGTTGTGTCTAGACACAATGGGGTTGCAGGCACATAGCTTTTAACATACCAACTTTAGTATAACACTTCTATTGATACATTCTGTCGATACAATTTGTATACACGGAACCGAGAGAAGCTGGCAGATAAAGACGGATCAAATTAAAAAATTATAAGTTTTCTGTGAGCCGATATTCCACCCCAAGTGGTCTTGCCACGAACATCTCACTCGTTGCAGCACATGACAGACTCACGCTGACAAATTGGTTAGGAAACTGACATACAACTGGAACATGACACCATTCGATAGCTGCAGTAGGACAAACTGCATACAAGCACATACGCTGAAGGCTCCCGTAGTTTTAAAGATCATATACTATATGTCGAAAGATTGAGTTTTTGATTCGAATAAAGATAAAATTTGATCCTTTCTTTTGTACACTGATTCAATTGGGACAAAATTATGGTTTCCAAAGTTCTTGAAATTTATCATATCAAGTTCCTGTGAGTTTGTTGGCGAAGTCGTAGCCATGCTGACTCCTTGGATCTTAGGAGCCATATCGGCACACTAATGCTGTTGGAGGATTGTCAATTAATTCCAATAGGTAGACTCGCCAACAAGTGTTATATGATATTTGCTGGACTTAAAACATGAACATTAAGCTCAGCAATCCAACGAACTTATCTCCGACACCTGTAAGGGGTTTTTCAACAGGGACGTTACAAAAGTAGAGCGACAAGGACAGCAAACGACGCCATATTTCTTGCCGCTCTTTTGACATTTGTCTCCAGTAAGGTTTGCCATTTCATGATGGAAAGATATATGAGCCAACAACGAGTCGAAATTATTAAAATTTACTACCGAAATTCGAAGTCAGTGGCCTCAACGTTAAGAGCGCTACGTCCAATTTATGGTCGTCATAATCGTCCTAGCAGATCAACAATTGAGCGTCTAGTGGAAAAATTTTGAATCCGCGGGCACAGTACAATATGTTCCCGTGCCAGTGAGACAAAGAATATTACTGCCGCTGAGGCTTCAGTTGCAGAAAGCCCAAATGTGTCTCTCACACGTCGTTCTCAAGCGTTGGGCATCTCTGGCCTACATCCTTGCAAGACTAAATTGACGCAAGAACTGAAGCCGCTTGGCCACCAGAAGCGTCGTATGTTCGTGAATTGGGCTGAGCAACAACTTGAAAATGATTCGGATTTTCATCGAAAAATCATCTTCAGCGATGAGGCTCATTTCTGTCTGAAAGGCTCCGTCAATAAACAAAATATGCGTTACTGTGAATGGGGATCGCTACCGTTCAATGATAACCAAATATTTTGGGCCTCAATTGGACGATATGGACTTGGAGGACATGTGGTTCCAAAAGGACGGTGCCACAAGCCACACAGCGAATGTCACAATAAATTTATTGGAAACCAAGTTTGGAGATCATGTAATCTCACGAAATGGTCCAGTCGCTTGGGCGCCTCGGTCGTCCGATTTGACGCCGTTAGACTATTTCCTTTAGGGCTACGTCAAGTCTATGGTCTATGCCAATAAGCCAGCGATAATTGTTGAACTTCATACGAATATCGAACGTGAAATTGCAGCAGTATCGGCCGATTTATGCTTGAAAACCCTCGAAAATTGGGTTCAGCGTCTGGACTTTTGCAAGCGTGCCCGTGGTGGCCATGCAAAAAAAATCCCATACATAATGGAATTAAGAATAAAGAATTTCATTGATATCCAAAACCGTTTTTGTTTTATTTAAAAAACTTTTGAAGCTCTCTTATTGAAAAACCCGATATAATGTGTAGAATCCTGCAGAGCTCCACTTTTAAAATGTATAATAATGTTTAACACTACTATATTGTATTGATTCATCTGTTTCAGCTTGCTATGATTTTTATTTTAATCCAATTGTGTTTATACAGTTCTGTGGATTGGCAATCGTTTGGACGGGCATCTGGTTGCACACGGAATTACAAAACTATTTTAAAATCAGCGAAGAGTTTTCAAAGGCAGCGCCACTCGCCCTGGTTTCCATTGGAACAATTATGATTTTTGTTGCAACTTTAGCCTGCACATGCATCGTTAAAGTCCAACAAACCATGCTGGTTATCGTAAGTTGCATCCACTCTTTTATTTTCATGTAACCTAGGTTTAAGTTTATTCTTTCAGTACGGTGGTTTCTTGATTATAATCTTATTTACGGTCATCACACTTTCGGCTTACATCTATACTTACAAGGACCAATTGGGCGCTGGAATGGCGACGGGCATTCTGCACAATATTCGACACTACAATCAACCAGCAACAAATCACACAAAAGTCATCGACTTTATTCAGAGAAAGGTTAGCACAAGACTTAAGACAAATAATATTTTGAAGCCTTTATATTTTGTCTTCCTTAGCTCCATTGTTGTGGGAGTGAAAGTTATCAGGATTGGTCCTTAAGTCCCAACGAAGTCGCTCCAGAATCATGCTGTGCAATTCCTTTAAGTAAATGTAAGCCTGAGGATCCAACGACATTGTACCAAATTGTAAGTCTGTTTTCAGTTCAAGTTTGTTTTTATTTGATTTGAGTCCAATTTTAGGGTTGTACGCTTGAGCTGAAGAAATTGGTGAATTCAAATCTGACTTTGATAGGGTCAACAGCATCGGCAATAGCACTGTTTCCCCTTTTTGGAACAATTCTTACATTCTGTCTTGCAGCGGCAACAAAGAAATCCGGATACGAACCGCTTCTATAGTAGCAATGAATCGTTGATATTGAAGTGGTGTTCATTGTTCTTGTTTTTTTTTTTTTTTTTGTAAAAAACTGATATCAATTTGAATTTTCTTATTACTCCATTAATTTGTAAGGATTTAGTATTTGTTTATTTAAAAAAAATAATAAAAACTAGTCGAAACTGTCAGTTCAACTGAAAGCCCCAAACATATTTCAATCTTTGTTTGTTGTGGACGTCATCATGATAAGCTGCATAAGAATGACATGAGTACCAAATTTTAAGGGCTGTTAATGAAAAGCTTCACAAATAAATTCGCTTTCAAACTTGTTTCGGCACAAAGTATGGCTATGCCAAGGAGTGTGGCTTGACGTTGTCACGGAAACCAAATCCTGACATAAGAATTTGCATGTTGAAGGGGTCTTCGAGGCAAAAGTTCGCATTTAGTTGAATTTAAATGGTGCCCGTAATACCACCAAGATGCCTTTGAGTATAGAATCAAATCCTTAGAATCTTCGAATTTACAAAAAATGGACTTAGAAGAGATGTGCTGCCTTTCATGCTTTTCATTCGTTTCAAATTTGAATAAGTTGAATCCAAATAGTTTCGTATTCATGATAAAACGAGCCTTATCCAAACGCTAACGTAAAATTGGCTTTTCTGCATTGGAGCTCTGAATGCGATGTATTTCACGCTTCACCTTGCTGCAAAAGCGTAACGTCACAGTGTTGAACACAAAGTTTACAAGAAACAATACACAAACTGAACAGGAATAGAAAAGCCACTGTAAAGCTGCTAGTATTTCTTCATTATAAAAAGTAAAATTAATTTTTTTTTCCAAAATTGAATTTCCAAAATTAAAATTAAAATGAGTCGTTCTTGACCGGTTTTCATATCCTTAGAATGTTAAACTTTATCAAACAAATCGAGATAACAATGAGAAAGGATGGCATGCCCAAAGCTGTTCTTGTTTTGTGACATAGAAATATTTTGCATTTCTTAATATTAAATAAAAATGTAAGCTCATAAAGAAAAGCAAATGAAGTCACTCAGATGTTATGAAAATTTCCAAGAATTCAAAAAATGGTGATGCAACTTTCACCAAATAATAAGAATCGGGTCCAAATTAAAAATCGATTACAGTTCCCTACGTAGTTAAGCTTTGCGTCAGTTATTTGGAATGCACAAGGATCTACAGAAAGCGTTTGAGAAAACGTCCACATTTGTTGCAAAAGAAAATTTTGTCACTTCAAGATATATATTTTAGCGTCTCAGTTTAAAATTAAAAAAATTTTAAAATTTAACAAACATAAAAATAATATTCCTACCAATGAAAAACCCTTGCTTGGAAATGCTTGAATATATGGTTTTTAGAATTCGGGCTATTACTTAAACTATTACTTAAAAGCGCTTCTCTATAAGCTGTATGTTGTAATAAGTATTATAAATGTTTAAAAGAAACAAAATTATATTGGAATTTAGTAGCCAATGATGTGCAAACAAAATTTTGTAAAGAATTTTCTGCTGACATTGTTATTGACAGTCTATCGTCAAATTTGTAAGTACCTAAAAAAACAGATAATGCCACAAAAGTGATGCCATCCTACGACCCAAATAGCGACTTTCCAAAAGGTCTATGGCGAAATAGCAGTATTCATGGAATATTAAGTATTTCCTGAGGAGTCACTATCCACCAAGAAAAATTTATGCAAATCTTCACACATGCGTGATTGGTTCAAAAACCTCGATATTCCTTCCATATGGAGTGTCTTAAGTGAGTGCACAATGCGCCTTTCAATCATTGACTAATGAAGTCCTCCTAGGAATAAACTTATTCTGTTAAACGAATAGGCTTTTGTTTGAATTTTTAAGCCGTTTGAGTAAACCTGAAATTCAAATTAAACATGAAAAGTCGAGTTTTTGTTGTTCCGTCGGTTAAATACTTTCATCGTGTTACACTGTATTTCATATTTTTCACCAAGCATACATTTCAACAAACTTTTTGGCAGCTTTGGGGCATTTTAATCGGTTTTAATCGAGTAGCGGATAAATGCTGATAGTGTCACTTGGCAGCGATTTGACCCGGTAAGAGTCTCAACATTTCAAATGCAGATGGAAGTATTGGCCGGCAATATTAATATAAAGCTTGTCCAAAGGTGCTATTTTGTTTCCTTATTATAATTTTTTATTTTGTTAGGGGATAGTTGTCCCCTAAACGTCGTTGATTCTTTCTGGTTTGGTTACGTTTCGCGCGGGCATTTTTTGCAAACATCTGAGATGCTTATTTCAGCCAAACAAATGTGCATTGCTACTCATGTGTCTACATAATGTCAGTTGTTCCTTTTTTCATTGAAAACTAGAAACAAAATATTTCATGTAGAATCGCCTATGTACCTACTTAAACACAGAAAATGTAAGTGAATTATTCTTTTATTTAATCACATATCATCGCAGTTCTTAGCAAATGTTCATCATAAATTACACCGCTAATAAAAATCAATATTTTTTGGGGACGATTTCCACTAATATATGGCGTCTTAATTGACACACCACAGGACCGCCATTAAGCATGCCTCCGTGCGGATAAATTTATCGACTTAGCAGCGTCGCCTGTCGAAGAGCCAACAAATAATCTTCAAGCTGATGAAGCACACAAATTACTATTGCTAATAAGAAAATGATATCTCGTTGCGAAAAGCGTTAAACTTCACACAATTAGCCACAATTATTTATCACAAATAAACTTCCGTGGATTTGTTGGACATGAGGATGTAATTATCAACAGCTAATGGTTTCTCAAATTTAATTTTCAAAATTGATGGCAAGACAATTTTATTTTTTCTTTTTCTAACGAATGAAATTCAATTGAATTGGTATGCAACTGGTTCTTAACAGAGCTACAAAAAGTATCCGCGATAATATGCTTGTTTTTTTCCAAATAAATGCCTTCTTGTTGATTCTCATAACTTTAAGTCGCAAGCATTTGATCCCTTTACTGATTTTGATCTACTGGAAGCTACTGCCAAAATCAAATTGAACAATTGATTTGAGTTATCATTAAAGATCATTGTCAAAATTTAAGAATAAATCTTAATTGAATTGCTCTCGCACAGGGAGTTCCGCATCAACTTAAAATATGCAAAACTTAATATTTCTTTAATCATAAAGTAGCGTCGCATGTATTAACGAGTTAACCAATTGAAGATTGGTTATATTTTATGCGATGCGACGCCTGGTAGTGATATTCAGAAACACAAAGTAAAAGCTCCTTCTTGAAGCATTGGGTGAATCTACGATTACGATTACGATTTTATTTTAGCAACTTCATGCGAGAAATACATCTCATCGTAAGGAAGAATATTATTTTAAATTCAAAAAGGAGTGAATAAATATTGAGCTTTATTCAATGGATACATCCTATATAATAAAGCGCTATGTATGTTAGTATGTCACACCTATACCGAATGTCAACGGAAAATAATATAATTCGGCTCCTTGGCGTAGTGGGTTGGTGCGTGGAATGCCTTTTTTGTAGCTTGCAGGTTTTAGTTCAAATCTGGCTGAGCATAAAAAATTTGTTGTAGAAACAAAATTTACATTATGGCGGGGATACATAAGCATAAGCAAACCCGAAAAAGAAGAGCGACAAAAGAGCACTTTAGACCTTCGGGGAATGATTACAATGAGATTTATGATAAGGAGGCACAAAGTGAGCTTCATGATTTCTAGGCAAGCAAAGAACCCAAACATATTCACACAGCTATAATTTACCTGTGATTTTTGCCACCGGATTCTAAAATTCGATCGTGTGATGTCACATTGGATTTTCTTCGAATGTGATGGATGGTAGTGACTAGAAAGAAACCAAAGGATCGTTCGACAATAGGAAATATTACTTATTTGGAACAACAAAGTCAAAATAAGGATAGGGGTAGTAAAAAAGTTGGTTTTCGGCAGGCTTTTAACCCATATATGTAAAGTAATGATTGGATTTTGTTTAGTGCAGGCAAACATCCGCCTTTTTGAAATAACTACAAATTAAATGTCACGTATTATAATTTATTTATAGTTTGATAAAAATTATTTTTCAATTACATTGTTTGTCTGCACATACAGGCATATACAATCTTATCGTAGCAAATTCAGTTTTACATGGTAAAAATGTTGTGATAAAATTTTCCAAAATTTTCGTTGTCAGTATCAGTAGGACAACATTTTGTCAGAATTAATGATTTGAGTTTCTAATTGGAGACGGTGAATATGTAAAGCAGAGAGGACTACGTAGGCTGCTAGATATATTTCTGTCCTTGGCAACACTAAATGTTGCCAGGTGCAATCTGACATTTCCATTGGAAAGTTGGACATTTTTTAGCATAACATCACTCAGAACGTGTTGTCATTTAATCGTGAATTGTTTTATTTACAGAGACTTGAAAAATTCATCTCGGCAAAAAAATGGAATTAACTCGTGAACCCTTTCGTGCGATCATTTTTTACAACTTTCGACGTGGATTACCACTACAAGAGTGCATTGATGAACTTAAATATTTGTATGGCGATGGAGCACCATCCTATAGCACTGTGAAAAACTGGTTTAATGAATTCAGTCATGGCCGACGCTCGCTCAAAGACGAATTCCGTGAAGTTCGTCCAAAAACGGCCATACCGTGAGAAAGAGCCATCCCTGGGCATTTGATATTGCCTGAACACTTGGCCGTAAAAAAGTTCTGTTCTCGTTGGATCCCTCACAATTTGACAATAACTCAAAAAAAGGCTCGTGACGATTGGTGCAAAGAAATGTTAAAAAAATACGATCGCGGTGCTTCAAAAGACGTTTATAAGATTGTCACAGGTGACGAATCATGGATCTATGCGTATGAGCCCGAAACAAAACAACAATCGACCGTGTGGGTCTTCGAAGACGAGCCAAATTCAACAAAAGTTGTTCGCGGAAGAAGCACTTCGAAGCAAATGCTCGCCTGTTTCTTCGGCAAAACTGGTCAAGTGGCGACTGTTATGCTTGAGCAACGTAGGACGGTCAATTCTGAGTGGTACACTACATTTTGTTTGCCTGAAGTCTTCGGAGAAATTCGAAAAACGAACAAGAGAAGACGAATCATTGTTCACCATGACAATGCGAGCTCTCATACATCGGCTCAAACCAGCGCCTTTTTGAATGACCAAAACGTCGAATTGATGAGTCATCCGCCGTACAGCCCTGACTTGGCACCCAATGCGTGGTCAACGATTTTCGTGGCCAGAACATGCTGTTGAAGCGTTCAAAAACCATGTTTTGGAGGTGTCTCAATCGGAGTGGAAAAAGTGTTTCGACAATTTGAGCGTATGCAAAAGTGTATAAATCATGCTGGAGAATACTTTGAAAAACAATAAAACCACTTTTGATGATAAATATTCGCATTTTCATTATTAGGCCAGAAATATATCTAGCAGCCTACGTAATTGTAAGTTGTAACTTTTTTGAATGTGATTTTTATGTAAGTATTTTCTTCTTAGGTATTTTTTTACTTAAAGATGGGAAATCTGTATCTAAATTTATCCAAATTAACACAATAGGCAAGTAAAAAAAATGGTTGCAAATCCTGCTCGCATGCAGCATTCTGCTAGGCGGTGTCAAAGTTTAGCGAAATTTAAGGCAGAAGACGCACATAGTTTTTATTGCTATAGGATAGTTGAAAATTAGGCTAATCTGATTTACCTGAATAAGTGTGGCAAAAAAACATAAAATTAAAAATTAGATAAAACATTTATCAAATTGATAAATATTTATTGAACAAAGAATTTTTGCACAGTTGTATATTCTAATTTTGCTGTACCTGCCGATCAAAGAATGAGTTTGAATGAAAATAGAATTTTGATTTGTTCACTGATGCGAGAATTAAGCTTTTTCATGACAAACGGTAATCCATTTGCAATTTCATTTAAAATGATGCATGAAGTTGAACTTTCTTATGTGTGAGGTGCACATTGCATGAAATGGAAGCACCGAATATCACTATGGCAATTTTAAAAGATTGAAATTCTGATTTAAGACGCTATAATATACCAAGAGTCTTCCTTACGGCGACCAAAGTTGGGGTATAAATGTTATTAATGAATTAAATAAGCATTAGCGATGAAAGTTTATAAGTCACATGGACAAATATTTGAAAAGGTCGATATTTAACTAGAACCAATATTAAGACATGTAACTTAAATATTGAAAATCAAAAAACAGGGTTCCTATTAAGGAAAAATAATTTCAGGTTCGGACAAAATGTTATCAAACAACGTTGTATTAAAAAAAATGTTCTGTGAAGAAGAGCTAAATAAAACTATATAAAAAAAAACCTTCTTCCTTTCTCTAAGTAAGTAATAGACCAGTTTATATGTGTGTTTTGTGAATCATTTTTGAGTTCTGTAGCCACATTAAAAAAGATGGAGGTTCATAATAAAAAAATTTTATAAGATAATTTTCTGAATATTTAGCAAACGTTTGAGGCACTATATTATTCAATGGTTAAAAATCTTTGAAAAAACATTTGGTTTTCAAGCTGTTTGTCAAGTACGAAACATCAGCATTATTCTATCTAGGAAACCACCACGTTACTCTTCATAATTCATTAGCGATATGAAGTTTGTTTGCTGATGACCCAAACTCTCGCTACTGATTTACAAACATCCGAAGAGTACAAATGTTACGATACAATTTCTGGGGCCAATCGGACTGAAACTATGTCTAGCTATCAAAAGTGTTGACATGCAACGAAATTTTGTTTTTTGTTATTAGTCTGGTCCTTATAAAGTTCCGTCTTTCATCATTAATGTATTTTGTGAGACTTTTACTCATCCTCAATGTCACTTATTCAACTTGAAAAAAAAACTATCAACCTTCCCCGTTGTTAAGAATTCGTCAACCGACACTCATTTTACAAATCTGAATCTGATATTGAATATATTTGAAGCGATCTTGACGGAGGATATATATCGGTAGTCCAATTTAAAGCATGGGCTTTTAAAGCTTTAATCCATGGTCAGAAATCTACAAACGGACTTATCCATGCTCTCGAATGATCATCCTAAATGGAGACCTTTTAACATCATATCTTGAGTTCCCCAAGGGAGTCAAGTAGGACCACATCTGTCCTTCTTTACATAAAAGACAACTCATCTGTGATAAAAAAGACAGTGATGTTTATCTCTTTAATTGATGAATGATTAAACGAATTCGAACATCGTTTTATGAATATCATGTCTGTTCAAGTACTTCAGGAATAATCCAACATTTATGGTTACATAGGATCTTCCTTCCGAAGGTTACCGGTTTATCAAAAATCCAAATGCTAAGAAATGGTTTGAAGTGATCAGCTTCGTCTTCTGGCTAAAGCCGTTCAGTCAACGCGTCAATGAGGATATCCGATGTAAAGCAAAGCAAGCTGAATTTCATCCGCATTTTTTGCGGATTTGAGATTAAGCAGGTCTTCAGAAACACTTGAGCTCTGTTTTCTTGAGATAGATTGATATTGATTCCATAACATTCTTCCGCTTCCGAACGCTATGAGCGGTTATAGTGAGCTCGCCTACGTGAGGAAGTCCTCCGCATTTAGGCAGGATTTCATTGTGTCGTCCGACAAAGTTTTGTCCGACTTCAAAATATTGAAGGGACCAACTTTTGGTCCTTAGTCAGCATTGGCCCTTATTTCTCGTATAGACGAGTTGTTGCCCATCTTCACGCAGGTGCTCATTTCAAGAAAGAAAAAATAATCATAATTGTTAGTTTAAAAATTAGTTCCTGGACTCAGACAGTGTCATGCGACTGTAACCTATGATTATGATCTTTTAACAAACGAAATATTTTCCAAAATTTTTAAGCAATCAAATTATTTGTTACTCAAAATTCTGAGAACTTTCTTTCAAATTAAATTGATATCACTTTCCAAAAACACACCACCCGTCTCGTCGTCTCAGTTCAGTGTTGACAGCGCAAGCATATACACAGGCAACAGGAATTATTCCTTTTAATCCTTTTAAAAAAATATTTGACATTTTTTCAGAACAATTTTTTCAGGTCAGGTAAAAGTTTTTTTCAAAACATTACCTACCTCGCTTTGCCGGCTACCTGCAAACAAAAAAAAAATAATAATAATAAACAAACATCCCAGAAGGATTACGGGAAACCCAACCCAAATGGGCAGGAAGGAGAAAAGGAAGGATAGCGTGAACGCTACCTTCGATGAAATTATCAAAAAAATCAAGGACGGAGCAGCCAACCACGGGAGGGAGTTCATGGTCTCTATCCATGAAAAACTCTCGGACATCGACGCCCTCTATGAGAGTATGCCTGCATACTTCTCAGACGATGGCGAAGATGAGGAAGAATTAAGGATGGAGGAAGAAGACCCATCCGACTGTGAAGGCTCCATATCCGAGGAAGACGAAGAGCTAAACTCAACGATTGTTGAGCAAGCAGAGGCAACCGAGAGTGAAGAGTCGGCCGAAGAAGAATCTTTCACCTTGGTAAAAGCTAAAAAGAGGAAAAAGTCGGACTCTCCCAGTCCAACAGATTTCACCACGACAACAACCGCATCCACATCAGCAGCAGCCGACAACAACCGCAACTCACCAACAACATCAACAAAAAAGGCAACGAGCAACCCCAGCGTGGAACCTATGAAGAGGGCTTCCGTAATGCCCCCAATTATTTGTTTTGGCCTCAATGTTGCAGAACTAAGCAGACACACCAAGGGATTGGATGTGGTCTACAAAGTGCACAACATCAACTCAAACAAATCAGTCATAACAACCAAAACGAGGGAAGGACACGAGCGAATAAGGAATTACCTGAAGACGAGGAAGTTCCAATTCAACACCTTCACCCCGAAAGAAGACCGTAAAAACCTCTTGGTGCTCAAAGGCATTCACCATAGCTACGAGCCAGATGAAATCGCAGAGGAGCTGAAGTCAGAGGGAATTCCTGCCATCAAAGTGAGCCTCTGCAAGAGCCGAGCCGACAAAAAGTTTAACAACTTTGTTGTCGAGGTGGAAAAGGGAGCAGACATCCCTTCAATATATAGGAAAACTCTCCTAATGAACCAAAAGGTTCACTGGGAGAAACTTCAGACGCAGGGAATCACGCAATGCAAGAACTGCCAAAAGTTCGGTCATGTTGCTAGTAACTGCGGAATGGCGTACAGATGTGTCAAATGCAGCAACAGCCACGCACCCGGAACCTGCCCAAGGACCAGCAAGGATGAAGATGTGTACTGCATCAATTGCCAAAAAAATGGACATCCGGCAAACTACCGTGGATGCCCAAAGTACAAGGAGAGGGTCGCCGCAAAGGACAAAATGGCTCTGAAGAAGAAGGAGCAGCAGAAATTTGCCAAGGAGTCCGTCTCCAAAAAGATAGAAGTTGGACTCAGCTTTGCAAATGTTGCTGCCCAGGGTATAAGGAAAATCAACAATCCCATCAAACCATCACAGCCCCCAAAAACGGCCACAAAAACTGCCGTAGGAACCACCACTTCACCAGCAACCAGGAAGGCAGCACCATCGCCGTCGCCTTCACACAATATCTTTGACGATACCGAACGCTTGTTTGGTACAGACTTTCTAACCCTCGTTCAGAAGGCAAGGAAGGTTGTACCAAGCAACTACGGAAGTCTGGATGATAAGGCAAAAACAATGGTATTGGGTAAACTTATTTGCGAACTATGCATCTAAGAAAATGGCTAAGTATCATTACATACAATGTTAATTCAATTTATTCATTAGAAAAAAGGGCTTCCTTGGCCATGTTTCTCAAGGCAAAGAAGCCCGATATTTTATGTTTACAGGAAACCAACCTCACACCCAGGAATCGGTACCAGAAGGATGGATACAACATTTATCGGGAGGACAAAAATGACGGAAGAAGAGGCACAGCCCTTTTCATTAGGGATAACTTAAATTCTACGAAGCTGGAAATACAAGGACTAAGCTGCATGGAAGTCACAGCAGCCGTAATCAGATGCAACGATGGAGAAACCCTTCTTGTGCTTACATTATACAACCACTGTAATGCAAGTAAGGAAAACATCAAGAAAGACCTCAGCATCATCAACAACATCTCCAACCTGTACACTTACAGTGTAATTGGCGGGGATTTCAACGCCAGACATACACTCTGGCATGACGACAATTGCTCACCCCAAGGATGCGTAATTGTCGAATGGTTGGACGAAAACGCCCATGTTCAATCATGGGTAGTAGCTTCGCAACCACAAAAGACGTTCCCGAGGACTCCCTCATCGCTTGACTTTTTCCTAGTTACATCAAACTTCATAAATATACTTCCAGAGTTCCGGAATTTCACCTGCGAAGCCCACCTAAGTGACTCGGATCATCTGGCAGTTGAGCTGAGGGTCAAACCGAGTATGCCAATCATGACCATTCATCGTACACCAGACACGTACCTGGATCACAAAAAAGTGGACTGGAGGAAATTTGCTTACGACGTCGAGAGCAACATCAACATACTGCCACAGGAAAGGAATCTCACCAACGCCGAAATTGACAGCACGATACAAGAACTAAAGGATGTGGTCATTAATGCTATCGATGCACAAAAAAAACCGAAGAGCAGCAAGGATCGATATGCCCACTTGCCACTCAACATCCAAGCCATCTACGCTCACCGACAGCGTCTCCGGAAGAAGCTTCAAAGGATTTTGCACAGAACATGGAACACGGTCAACGACGAGTACAGGAGCGTACAAGCGGAACTGAACTGCATCAACGTGTTGTTCCGAAGAGCCGTGAAACACCACACTGAGGAGCAATTCACAAGACGTCTGGAGAAAATCAAGCCTGGACCGGACACATTCAAACAAATCAATGCGATAGTTGGCAAATCCAACACGATTCCAGCAAGCTTGAACAGCGGACAAGGAGTGGTTACAACGCCAGCAGATAAGGCTGAAGCCTTCGCCGCGCACTTCGAAAGGAATTTCACCGAGAGGCCACCAATGCACCTACCAGAGTTTCTGGAAGAAGTTGACGATGTGATCAACGGAATTCAACTTGACACCAGCACTGTGACGAACTTCAGCAGAGAAAATCCCGCAACAAACCCAGCCCCAGGTATTGGCGTTTTCACAAATGCCGAAGAAGTAGAGGACCTAATTTTGAGTGGAAACTCAAAAAAGTCCACTGGTCCAGACCGCATTTCCAACTTTTTACTAAAAAAGTTGCCAAATGTTGCTATACTACTTCTAACTGTGATCTTCAATAACTGCATCAACAATAGCTATTTTCCCAACTCCTGGAAAATAGCTAAAGTTGTTCCAGTCCCAAAAAAAAACAAATAGATCCAGCATTGACGGGTATAGGCCGATAGCGCTTCTCTGCTGTGTTGGGAAGGTGCTGGAGTCAGTATTGCTGCGCCAAATCATGGCAATTTGCTCGGAGAAGGGAATTCTCCCAAACCATCAATATGGTTTCCGGGCGAAGCATTCAACCATCCATCCACTGCTGAAGCTGCACCATGATGTCACCAGAAGTCTGAATAAGAAGGAAATCGTAGTGGCTTGCCTGCTGGACATTGAAAAGGCATTTGACAGCGTCTGGATTAAGGGTCTCATCTACAAAATGAAGACAATGGGATTTCCTCAACATCTGGTAAAAATCCTGTTCAATTCACTAACAGAAAGATTCTTTTTCGTCCAAATACAGGATCATCTATCAACTTTAAGAAGACTTCTCGGAGGAGTTCAACAAGGAGGAAAGGTCTCTCCCATCCTTTTCAACATCTTAACAGCGGACCAGCCAGCCAACGATGCCCGAACAAAGACACTCCTCTACGCAGATGACTCCATCACATATGCTTCGTCTTTAGCCCCGGAAATAGCAGCCGTTAGGGTAGAACAACACCTAGCGAAGCTATGGGACTACTACCAAAAATGGGGACTGAAGATCAACAGCAGCAAGACAGAGCTCATTTGCTTCCGACCACCAACCACAGCAACAAGAAGCAGGAAAGCTTTCGCGACGAGATGCCACGAAACGAGGATAACGATGCCAGATGGTAAGGAGATTGCTCCACAGCTCCAAACGAAGTACCTGGGGATAACCTTCAGCGAGCGATTCCAGTTCCGACAACACGCTGAAAAGGCTATTCAGAAAGCCAATTTCGCCCTTCATCTTGTACACCCTCTCCTAAAAAGGAGGAGTGGTCTGCATAAAAACACCAAATTACTGGTCTATAAGCAACTTATAAGACCAGTAATTACTTACGCCTTCCCAATTTGGTTCACGGTGTCGCCAACTGCAATGAAGAAAATTGAGATCTTGGAAAGGAAAATCCTCAGATCATGCACTGGACTGTGGAGAAATCACAGCACGCTGAAATACGTCAGCAACTCAACGTTGTACGAAAGCGCAGGGATCACACCAATCAAGGATTACATGCTGCAGCTGTCAAGAAAAATCATCGAAGGGTTAGGAAGCCACCCTAACGAAGAAATCAGGAACATCAGCAGACAAGAAGTTGAGCCAGCCCACAAGTACCTCAGCACACGGACAATCATCGATGAACACCTTCAAGAGATCATCGACTGGACCTCGTTCTACACGAAAGCCAACAGAAACTACTACAGAGGTTAATACCCTGTATAATATGTTAATTATTTTTCGTCCTTAAAACAACTCCCTCAGAGTCAATTTTCATAATGTTTGGAAAATTGTACATAAAATCAGTTATAGATTAAGCATTTCATGTCCACAAATTTTGTAAAGAAAATTTAGTATTGTATAAAATCACAAACGAAATACGTTGGGCCCTTATTGTTGAGCCAACAATATATAAAATTGTAGTTATAAGTCTAGTTTTAAGTCAAAATTGTAAATATTAGACTAAATAAAAATAAATCTTAATCGTAATCGTATCGTAAAAAAAAACACACCACCCTTTTTTAATGACACCTTTCTTGAAAAAATACTGATAAAAGAGCTTTTTGAAAAAGAATTTCTTTTAGCCTTGATATCCTGCATCGTATTTAGCTCCACTACTCTCAAAAGGCGAGTTTCGTTATGCTGAACAACACAGCAACGTTATCTCTGAAAAGTGAATAAAAAAAAACAAAAGACCTCTTGCTCTCGAAAACTTTGAATCAACATTTCGCAGTTCGAAAGCAAACGTTGAATTGCTCAGACCGAAATAAGGTTCTGTATTAATTAGATTTGCAATTAATTAGATCGTGTTGTAAAGCTGATACAGACAAGAAAATGAGAAGAAATATCCTATTGGTAATGGTCTTCGTTGGAGTCCAGTTGTTTTGTCTAGGAGCAACATCTCAAGATACGGATTTACGAACATTGAGCGACCGAATACGTACGAAGCTATTCGGAAAGCAAGCAACCTTCAAACAATGCTTGGTAAGCACGTTTTTAAGATATTTTTTATATATTATTATTATTTTTGTATTTAGAAAAAACACATATCATAACATTGCTTGGAAGGTCAAAGCTGATAAGAAAGTTTGAATGTTTTGCTTTTCACTTTGGTTGAACATGAAGTGGAAATCCCCAATGTTTATTTATAATTTAGATCGTCATGATGACGCAGCCTACGAATGGGGAATTTTAGCATCACAGTTTTTTTTTCTAAGAGTACAGGTCAATAAGTACAATTTTGGAAATGTTCTTGAATGGAAGATCCTGGAAGACCCAAATTTCTTACTGCGCAAACTTTTACTTATTTTTTTTTTACATCACTGCGAGATGTGCTCGATCAAATTCTATTTCGTAAAATGTGCCGGTAATTTTGCATCCGAAGTTTTCTTCGGACTGTCATATCACTAAGTTCTAAATTAAGATCTATTTTGTTTGGACGATCTTCTTATCCTTATAGAATTTGCTATCACTTTTGTGGACTAAGAAAAAATATGTGTAATTTCTGAATGAGATTTCAATTCAATGCAAAGCAATTTTTTCTTCTTAAATTCATTTTACTTACATGCTAGACAAAAACGCTTAAAGCTAGCTTAATTAACTTAACTATTTATAACTAACTTACTGGCCCTATGCGGACGCTCTAAGCTAAACCTAACAATTTAACTTTGTCTTTCGACTTAAATTATTATTTTTGATTTTAAATTTAAATTACAGTATTTAATAACTAAGAAAATATATATTTTTTTTTAAAAAACTTAGTGACCGGACCTTTTTTTTTATGTTTCCCTTATACTAGACCTAAATACTTACTATAATCTAAATTTAAACCTAAAATCTTAACCTAACTTAAAATAAGATTAAAAACTACATAACAATAAATTAATAACTACTTACACTACCTTAAAAATATATAAGCCGGGCCCTCAAGTTAAAATTTACATATACGACAGACTTCTACTCTTCGTTTAAACACCAATAGTGGCGACGTTGCCATACGACGTCTGCTCTGTCGCGGTCTGATACCGCCCTACTGAACCTAAGAGTCTGCGGTGAGCAACTTGCGACATCTCGTTCGTAGTTGACTCGCCCGTCCACAGCTTTTCGACCAACGTGAAAGATTAACGGTACCGCTAATCTATCCTGGACCAGACCTTTTCTATCAAAATAGAGAAACGCTTCAGGGGGAATGAGGCCGTGAAAGCACACAGTCTCATGGTGTATATCATTGGGGTGGAAAGCCCCGGAGATCAAGTTGTTGGTCGAAGTCATTGCTCTTGCAATGTGACTTCGAATAAGCTTTATCAGCAAGTTATCCACTCTGATCAGGTCGACCCCGTTGTACAGGACTTCATTACGAGATTTGAATTGGTTTCGCGGTAACAATGTCACTTGTTTAACAAAAAGAAAAGAAAAAAAAATAGAATAGAAAAAAAATTCCAAGAATGATTTGAAGCCAATTACAATTCTCGTGACGTTCGGTCCTGCTCAAAGACACTCTAAGCTGAGGCACTGTTTTCAAATATCTTAATGTGACTGAACAATTTTCGTGAACAAATTCGCTTTCCAGACTAAATCCTCATCTTTGTTCAGCTCGAGGATCATGCTTGTACCTTCCCCTTCAATCACCTTCCTCGCAGAAAGGACCTTTTTGCCGCCGGAGAATAATTCTTTAAAACGGCTCTTTCATTCGGTTTTGCTGTCTTGTCAGTTCTAATGTTTAGTTGTTATTCATTTAATTATTCCTAGTAAAATGTATTTAACAATCTTTCTGGATTTCTTCCAAAGTGTCGTTTTCGTAGTTAATATTTTTCTAGATATTTCGTAATCGGAATCCACTGCAGTTCTTGGAAAGCGCTGAGATTCTTCCCCCTAACTGCAGAGTACGTTGGTGGTTTTCAAGTTTTCAAATTCCAATTCAAATTTATTCAATTCAAGGAGTACAAAGAAGACTAGGATTGTCACAATTTCCACAAGCTGAAGTCTTGTGCAATTTAGGAAAATTTGTGGAATTCGTTCAGTCTTATATAACATAAAATGTTATTGCAGTTTGACCAATTTACATTTTTTGATAAGTCCGCATTATACTTATAGACAAAATCCTCCACAAGTCCGATAGATCCCGCACATTGCACATTGTCTGCGTAAAGGTGCATCGAAACATCAAAGCACACTTTCGGCGAGTCATTTCTAATTAGAAAAAAAGGAGTGGCCCCAAAACATATCCTTGTGGTACTTACTCCCGCCAATTATTCCTTAGATAGCACAACTATGATGTGCTCTAAATCCTGACTGCCAGGTGCACAAAAGGTTATAAAGGTCCAGGTAATGTGAAAATTGTTGCGCAAAATTGTTTTCCAAAGCCTTGGACAAGCACGGCAGAATGCTGATTGGTCAAAAGTCGGTAGTCAACAAGGGTTTTGATTTCTTTGATCTATGAAAAACGTTGGTCATTTTTCATCAATCAGGAAAAGGCCATTATGCTTTATGGAGTGGGTAATACAATCTTAGACTTAAGGGCGCAGATACGCTGGACAATCTTGTGTACCGAATATTCTCACTCAAAAACTAGCTGGTAAAAGTGAGTAGAAGAGGCTCATAACGGATAGAATGATCTCCTTACCCAACGTTTCCTGAATAAGAGTTAAAGCTTAGAAATTCGAACTCTTAAGAGACTATTTGTTCCCTAAATCTTGTTATACACTTTTCCTTAAGCTCTTAAATAAATGTTTTTGTTTTTTTTTTTTTTTCATTCTAGACTATGAGCTCTTCTCAAGCATGGTCCGCTGCATACCATGAAGTCTCACCTATCAAAAGACCCCTCTGGACAGTTGCTATTTTATACGAAGAAATGGTCAATGGAGAGCTGATCCACACACACCATTGCATGGGAGTCCTGATAAATCTCAAGGTCGTTCTAAGCGCTGCTCACTGTGTTTTCAATAAGACAATAACACAAATTAAAGTTCGCTCTAACGAATGTCACAACAGGGATAGAAAATCCTTCCAAGAAAGCCACATCGAGAAATTTATTATTCACGGCTCATTCAACCTGACATATCCCCAGCATGACATTGCTTTACTAGTCCTTCAGAAATCGTTTAGAAAGTCGGCTTGTGTCGATGTAGCTTGCTTGTCGCCAGTCAATAGTTGGCCATCAGCTGCTCGGGTTAACTGCTTTACGAATGGCTGGATTTCACCCGAATTGAGAAACTCTAAGTTACAATCTACAAACGGCGATGGATCTACACTAATGCAGTTGGAAATGCAAGTTAGTCCAGCGAGCAATTGCGCACATGTTATGCGGAAAGCCTTCGGACCGGAGTTCAAACTAAGCGATAGTTTTATTTGCGCCCAAGGACCTGCTAATAGGGATCTATTTCAGGCTACTGGTGGAGCTCCATTATATTGTAAACTCTGTAAAATGAATGCATTTATTGTGATTGGAATTATGTCGTGGGGTTTTAATACCACAGTGTTACCTGAAGTTTTCAACAGTATCGATAAGAACAAGTTTTGGATTCGATCAACACTAAAAAAATTGCATTTTGAGTATCCTACTTGTAAGATTAAATAGCTTTGTAACAAATCGCAATAAAGTTGAAAGAAGCTTTCTAAAGTGTTTTATAAATTTAAAGAACAAAACCGAACAGAATACAAATCTAATGTAAAAAATGTAAGTTCTTGTGTCGAGTGTAGGGAAACCTGTGAGTTCTGATTTGGCAAATAATTCCTAATATACTGTTTTACTATTCATGACATATCCCTTAGTTTTTGAATCAATAAAACCTATTGAGCCAAAATTAAGTTAACCTCGCCTCAAAGGGAAAGTTCTTCGGATGTGCTCAAGAGAAGATATAGTTCAAGGCGGGAAACTAATGCAAAAACTGTCAAAGATTTGCCGATGCTTGGGCCCGATGGTACCCGAAAAAACATAGGATAGGCCAACTTTATTCAACATTGTTTCTTGGCTCGCATTAGGCCGTTCTACAAACCTAATTTTTCTGTATATTTTCAATCTGAATCCTTCCTATTGATTAAAAAAAAAGCTCCAAGTCGCCGTCTCACAGCTCCGTATCGGTTAAGCAACATCGCCAAAATGACCGATTATTGACGAGCGTGACAAGCGATTGTTGGATGGCTCTTAGCCCCATCTTGCCAGACCATAGCTGTCCAAGTCTGAATAATATATGCCTGGTAAAAAAAATCAGTTCTCATACCTCAGCAGAGGGCTTAATTATTTTCATCTGTGAAGAAAAGCGGTAAGTTGCGAGTCCAACACGCACACAATGGATTTCGTACCATCGTACATAGTCTAATTCTTACCGTACATGTGTCCACCTATAATGGTCAAGAAGAAACAGATCTGTGACTAACGGACCAACGCCGACGCACGGGCAATGGAATCTTAGTTAAAGTTTTCCCTCGGCACCCTTTGGGTAAGGAACCTTAAAATTGGCCAATAAAACCAAATGTCGCCACTCCTTAAACATGGACTTAACATGGATATTCCGAGCGTGTAATGCGGCAATTAATTTTGTGTACCTACCCGCCGTACTGGAAATAAGCCTCAGCTTTAAAGAGTAGACGTTGTGTCTTAGTTCCTAAGTCAATTTGGACTTTATGAGTAAATAACCCGAGATCTTTCTGCAAATTTTTTCTCAGGCTTCTGATGAAATTTTAAGGCCGTAGGGAATACAAAAACTATATTGTTTATATTTTTGTTCTGGTATTTTCCACAGTGATTTCCACTTACGCATAGGCAAACTGTCAAATTACGGGTTTCTGTGCAAGACAATAACAGTTTAAGAAGCTGAGATTTCCAAAGCGAGTTCTCCGACACACGTACACTGCAGCTTGTACTAGATGTTCATTTACTCACTGAAAAAAACACTGTACTCTGTTCCATTGTGTATAATTTTTTTTTTTCAACTCACTTATACAAGGCCACAAAATTAAATGGTGTGGCGCACAATACTCACAAGACTCAGTTGGTCGGTAAAATTGACGAAAATTGGACTTCACGATTGCGCTTCATTCGAGCTGGCCGTGGCGAGCATATGCCCTTAATCATTTTAAAACAGTAATGGCATTTCATATTGAATTTGTCTCTTAAAAAAAGACACCCTTTATATTAAATTTAAAATCTAACTTAAATAGCCCGGACAGATTGAAATTAAACATATTTTTTACAATTTGTGCACTGTATTTAACAAATAGATATATGTCATGGAGGACTTTTTTATAGACCTCTTTGAGTTCTAAAACTTTTCTATAGAAGGCAACTTAAGATGTCTTATCGTTTAGGCAGCGTTCGCAAAAGAATCCATTCGCCCTACCGTTGTTTTTCTTCAAGCGTTTGTTACATTTTTAGTGGACACGAAAGGCCCTTTTATTGAAAGAGTGAAAAATAAAGCTGTTGTCTAGCCTGAAAGTTCATTCTGAGTATAGTTGAACGAATTTTTGAAATCTGTTGAGTAGTTTTGAAGACTACCTCTCAGACACAAATGTACAAATGTAACCTCTTTGTTATATCGCTACAAATATAAGTAAGAATGTAAAGATGAGTAGAGCCCCTTCAGGGTCCCATAAGACTCTCTCCAGGATTTTCCCATCCGCCTGTGCCATGTGTGTTGCTGTGATTTAATGTGCCACTGCATAGAGCCTGTTTTGACTGAGCTTAATCAGTTAATCAATATCCCATCGTTATCTTCACTACAGGGGCCTAAGAATGCGTGATAAAAATTCATGCGCCGCTTTTTGGCAGGGAGATCGTTAAGAATATTCAAAATAGTTGTATCCGACATTCTAACCGATTTTTCGGGATGTTTATTCGTTAGTCTAGCATATCCAATAGTATTTTTCTCGATGGTTGAAGGATATCAAGAACAGTAGCTTCAATTGCCCTACCTCGTCTAAAGACGATTTATCACTTAAAAATCTCGGTTCACGCTAAGCAAGAAACTTAATAAAAGCGCTTTTCTCAATTTTGTTTACATTTTTTAAACTACCTTTCAGATTGAGCTCTTTCGTCGACTATAATTCAAAGACTTACGGCCCGATTAAGACAAAATTTGTCAATTATAAAAAAACAATGAGCAAATAAACTCCTAAGGATTCAGTTTACTGCCCTCATTAAAATAGCTTTCGTACCCATTCCGAGAATTTAAAACTGCCCCCTCGTATTATGTCGCTGCCCGTCATATAAGAACAACGAATATCAAATTAAATCCGGATCAGAAACTAGTTAAAAAATGTGAACGGTTCAGCATTCAGCAATTCACATTAGACCCAAAGTTCACCCATTGGAAATAAGGTGGTTGCTCAGTCAAGCCGAGTGAACAAAGAGGAACTACATCTAACAGTGAAGCTCTTTCATGGATCGAACAAAGTCCACTTACAATGGAAAAATGTAATAGGACTACCGGTTGAAAATGTCGTTATTGCAGACAACTTCATATCTATTACTCTGAGGTGAATTTTGACCATGACAGCTGTCACATCAGAAACTTTATGTCATTGTCTAATTATTTCAGTCTAGGTTATTGGTCATTAGTGAAAACACACAAGTTTTTGTAAAGCCGTAAAATGTCTACATTCGTGCCATCAAAACAACATTTGCGGGGAAGTTTTAATATGCTTCTTTCATTTAAAGAAAAAAACAACCGAAGCACTTCAATTGCTTACCGAAGCTTACCCGGGCTATACTATAGACGTTGGAATGTGTCAGCGGTGGTTTAAGCGGCTCAACGATGGTGATTTCGACACCGAAGACAAAAAACGCCCCGGCCAGATGAAAAAGTTTGAAGACCATGAATTGGAGGCATTGCTCGATCAAGATACGTCACAAACGCAAGAAGAACTTGCAAAATCACTTGGCGTCGCTGAGCAAACCATTTCCGATCGTTTGAAAGCAATGGGAATGTTCCGAAAGTTAGAACATTGGGTGCCGTAAGAATTGAAGCCACGAGACGTCGAACGCCGATTTTGCATGTCCGAAATGCTGCTTGATCGCCACAAAAAGAAGTCTTTTTTGGATCGAATCGTCACTGGTGATGAAAATGGGTACGTTACGATAATCCAAAACGTTGGGCAACGTATGGATACCCCGGACATGCCTCAACATCGACGGTGGGACCAGAAGGGTGTTGTGTATTATGAGCTGCTCAAACCGAATAAAACAATCACAGGCGAAGTCTACCGATGACAATTGATGCGTTTGAACCGAGCACTGAAGGAAAAACGGGTGAAAACGGTCGCAAGACACGATAAAGTTATTTTGCAACATGACCATGCTCGGCCACATGTTGCAAATGTCTTCAAAACTTACCTTGAAACGCTCAAATGGGATGTCCTACCCTACCCGCCGTATAGTCCAGACTTTTCGCCATCCGATTACTATCTCTTCCGATCAATGCAACATGGTTTGGCTGACCAGCATTACCGTCATTTCGATGATGTCAAAAAATGGATCGCGTTAGTAAAAATTTCACTCATTCCACCCCTAATCTTCATCTTAGTAGTGCAGCAGTGAGCTCTACAGTATGTAGACACTTCATGCCTGCTCACTACGCACTCAAAAGTAATCGTCTAAACAGGGTCTATCTCGCGCAAACTAAACTTGGAGGGCCTGTGAGTTATGACGACTAAAAACAAAGCTTATAAAAAGCTGCGCATGGCATATGGTCAAGATACTCTAAAAATACGATAGTGTCAACGAAAGTGAAGAAGTGAATCCTTCACAGGCACAAATAAAGGATCTAGACATACTGAGACTTAAGAATCTGTAAAGAGCCGTCATTCAGGTAAAAAAAAACAAGTGTTTGACTTATGTAAAACTTTAATGAGATTTAGTCTGGCATTAAGTATAAACAAACTCATACACAAACAAAACGTACAAAAGCTTAAAATTAGCAAAATTAAAATAAAAATAAATCTACGCAGGGTGCTTTTATTTACAAAATGTCAAACTTAATGGAAATTCAGTTTAAATTGGATAGCTTGTTTATTTGTACGAAGGCCTTCGTACAGCTGCTGACGCTGGACTTAGAAGCGATGTGTTACTTTCCATGCTCTTCATTCGTTGCAAATTTGTACACGAATAAGTTGAGTTTGTTGCATACGTTGTAGGACCATGCTTTAAGTTCTCCTTCGCTCTGAATCCTAACCAAAGCAAGAAAAAAGACATTATTTAGCAAATATTAACTATTCTTATTTGTAATAACTCACCTAGTCTCACCAGAATGGCCTCCCAAACTTTCTTCTTGAAAACGAATATGAAGAATACGATAACGCCTAGCAGGACATTAAATGAATCACTTATGACCCAAACAAATGTCCTTTTTCGATTGTAGAAAATTGTACTGATGATTTCCAGTAACCATGTAATTCCCATGACCACAAACAGTTTCGTATTCATGATGAAACGAGCCTTATCCATAAAAAAACGCTTCCGTAAAATTGGTTTTTCTGCATTCGAACTTTGCATGCGATGTATCTCACGCTTCACCTTGTTGCAATAGCGCAGCGTTAAAGTGAAGAACAAAAGGTTTACAAGAAACAATACACCAACTGGACAGGAAAAGAAGAGCAACTGTGAAGCTGCTAGTGTGTCTACAAGAAAAAAAAAGTAAATCTAATTTTTATTTCAAAAATTACAACAGTTTTATCTTACGTTGGAACCAGCATCGTCCTTGACCGAATTTAGGCCGCAAACGTTC